>CM070741.1:20861015-21461015 GCA_036346245.1 Bonia amplexicaulis | reverse complement strand
TTTCTCCTGAACCCCTCTCTAATATTCTCTTTTTATAATCGGCATGAATCCACCCATCATCGTTATATATTTACCACAGTAGTCATCCACTCTTCCTGCGACTCTATTTATCTTCCTATCACTTTACTTTGTAAAAGAAGAAGCCTTATCATCGCTTAGCTTTTGAAATATAATACATAGAAAACCTCCGAGACTTAGCGGTTTGAACAAAACGTAATATATATGAGAATGCAATAACGATGGCGATTGATTCCATCCACCGTTACATGGCATCTCGCATCATATGCTTAATCCTTCAAATTATAGCCGCTTAACTTATCATCGGGCGACGCCGGACAACACAAACCGTGGCCTTGCACCGCCTTCACTTTTTCATTCCCACCAAGAAATTATTTTGAAATGAACTATATCTAGTTAAGTTTCCCATGTCCGCCCATGACCGTGGGCACGGCTATTCGAATAGTTTTGACTCTGCAGAGTTTGTACACTTTCACCACAAGCGATAATCCACTGTTGCCCCACCCGATTCCATGGTCGGTGGTCAAATAGATTATCACATGACTGCTCGGATATCTAGTTCCTCTAGTCATCTCACCCTATGGAAACCGCCCACTGCGGTGGGTCCCATACGTTGCACGGATGTTCACCACGGCTACCGGATTATTCTGCCCACTCCCTCAATGCTAGTACGACCGGTGAACGCCACCTCCACTCGGTGTCCCTTTAGGCCTCCTTTGCCCTTGCATAACCACTTCTATCCACTCCGGTGAGATGAGTCGGGAGTTTCGATACCGCTACTTAGCCAAGTTGTAATTTACGAGACATGTGGTCGCACTGCTTTACGTGGAGATCATGACAAGATTCAGGTCCTTAGTATTACAGGCGGTTCTACCACACTCCATATTTGTGCTCCCACCGCACCACATACCAAATTTCAAATCATCCGCCCGAGATATTCAAGCAAGTTGAGGTTTTGGGAGCATAAAATAATCATGTCCAACACAAATACCACATTATCACCATGACCGCCCAAACCGCTTCTCATGATTGAAAATGTTGATGAGGCTTGGGGCATTTCAATACCGAGTGTCTATGCAAGACTAAGCATGGCATATAATTACGGACTTATTTTTGAAAGGATACTATTATAATTTTTGCTAGGGCAACAAGGTTCGCATAATCAATATTCAAAAGGGGGTATAATATTAATCAAGGCAACAATAGGCATATACTAGAATCTCGAATTAAACATGTAGTTGCACATAAAATAATAGCATGCAATTTGATAATTTAAACAAAAGTAATTTGCGTAAAATGTAGGTTCAACATGATCAAAGTATTGACTACTTTGACGCGGTTTACATGGTCTTGAGCTCACACAAAGGCTTCTCTTGAGCTTCGGTCTCTATCTTCACCTCGCTCTTGATCACGCTCGATCCATTAAATCTTCAGTACGCCGATTTCTAGTTACGCGTAACAACTGAATCCAAATAAATGCAAATAACTCAAAAGATCCGAATAAATCCAAATAAACTCGATTTTATTCTTATTATGAGTTAATAGGTGTCTTGAGGCAAGGTCGGTAATAGAACGATGACTCGGCCTTTTTATTAATAACCTCTTTTTATTATTTTACATTTATTTAGGAAGTTCCATGAGTTAAGGGCCGGTGTATGATTTTAGCTGGGCATTATTTTGTCGAGCTATAATATTTAGAGCATGTGCTAAATATAAGTGATATATACAATTTTAGCTTATCGAATAAATTTTAGAACATGAGTTGAAAGCATTTCATGGTGCGACATTTTATGTACACTTACTTATTTCTAGGCATAACTTACTTTTAATCATCCGATGACCTAGGGTTACCTTATTATATTTGCCACATATATTTATATGTACATACCTATTTCTCTATCAAGATATTTCTACTTAAAGACGCCCTTTTGGTTAAAGGTTGTTATTTAGTGCAAATTGAGTCTTAAAGAAGAAAGTTGTACCTATATACATTTAGGTGATAGCTTGGCTTACTATTTAACTAAATTTACCATTGGTATATATATTTGATGGTGGCACGTTAAATGTTGAAATACGTGTTTTTTCATTAGTAAGGATAATCTTTAACTTAGACGTTTTAATTAATATTTAGTCTTTTAGATAATTACTCAAACCACATTAATTAATCATGAACTAAATCAAATTTAAATCTTATTTACATCCTAGTTAAATTTATTTGCTTCTCTAAATTATCTTCTAATTTTTCTTATGTTTTTTTTCATTAAAACAGATTACAAAAATATACAATAAAAATGGGTGGAAAAAGTGCAGCCGACTGGGTTCGAACTGAGGACCGAGGGTCGAGTTGCTAAGTCTTACCGAGCTAGCCAAGTGATCAGGTATTACACGAGGGGTCGAGGCAGAAGGCAAATAAGCCGAGCGACAATAGGGCCAAAGGAGGAAGCCGAGGCGGTGGGCGGCGAGGTTGCCGTGAGGGCTACCAGAGGGCCGTCGGTGAGGGCAAACGGGTGGTCGGGTCGTGAGAAATTGATGGAGGTGTCGACGGGTCCGAGGAGCCTTGGGAGATAGGCCGGCGATGTCGCGGCAGCGGCGGCTTGGGGAGGAGCTCGGCGACGGGCACGGCAGCAATGGAAGCTCGGGGAAGGCCGGGAGGATCTTCAGGGTGCTCTGAGGATGGTTTGGGTGTAAGCAATCGGGCTAGCTTGGCGTGATTCACCGCGAGTTTGTCGGCCTACCAGGGAAGAAGGGTGGCCGCCAAGAAGAGGGCACTAGAACCCGATTGCTTGGAGGGAGGGAGTGTGGAGTGTGGGAAGGTGATGGGGCTTGGTTGTCCTTATAGTCGACCGGACAGAGCTGGCGACCGCGGCCCCGTGAGGTCGTGTCGGGCGGCGGTGATGGCGGCGCGGTAGCGGCGGCGACGTGGGTGGTGTGGCGGCGGCAGTGGCGAGAGGATCGCTAGGGGGATTCGGCATGATGGCGGTTGCAGCTTTGGCGCCGCGCGCCGCGTGAAGTGACGGAGCGAGCAGGGGAAATTAAACCGCGACGGGACGGCGGTGGGGCCCTGTAGACGCGCGAGGAGGGCGCCAGGGACCGTCGGTCCGAGGGTGCCGGGACCGGTGGTCCGAGGTGGTGGCGCGGAGGCGGGCCGGGCTGGCGACGAGGCGGGGAGCGGCTCTGACGCTGGGTGGAAGCGAGTGAGGGACGGGGAAGAAGGGGGAACAGGGCAGGGGCCGGCTCGGCAGAGGACGGGGAGAGGGTTGGGCGGGCGGTTCACTGGGTCGACCACCTCTTCCTTTTCTTTTTTTTTTTTTTCTCTTTTACATATATATATATATATATATATATATATATATATATATATATATATATATATATATATATATATTTACCTATATATTTCAAGCCTATTTTTACACATATTCCTATATGTAGAATTTCTTTGCATAAACTTCTTTGTTTTCATTATTTCTCTATATTTTATTTTATTTGCCATATATATATTTATATATTGTTCTGCATGTATATTCTCGTGTATACATTTTATGTGTTGCTCTAAGTTCTTTGTATACATATATGTATATGTATATATATCTGTTTGCGTCTTATTTATTTTTATTGCCTTCTGTTCTTTTCTTTTCTATACTGTTTTCAAAATGAAACTTCATATTTTAATTTAAGCTTCTCCCTTCTTATGACAGATCATCTTTTCAGATTTAGAATTATAGGTTACTCTTATTTCCATATTTTCTCTATAGTTTATTAACATTGTTTTTTTATTATTATATTTTCATAGATTTCCATTCTGAGAACATCAACCAAAATTTACGTAATCACCATCAAAATCCAATTTCTAATAAAATATATTGTAAAATAATTCAAAAGCTTCATATTTTCAAATTTAAGATTTTCAGGATGTTACAGCTACCCTGCAAAGTGGAGGGACAAAAAAAACCGGTAGAGACCTTTTTGCGAGAACCAAGGACCCGTGCGTAATTTCAAAAACCGCGAGGGGCTATCCTGCAAAGTGGAGGGACTAAAAAAACCGACAGAGATTTTTTTGCGAGAACTAAGGACCTGTACGTAATTTTGGAAAATAGAGGGACTTTTTCGCAAAAAATGCTCACCAAACCGTACCGAAATCCGGCGGCCACGCCACGCGAGCGTGCGCTCATGGGGGTGGCGATGGTATGAGGGGCGGAGAATCCCCGGCTATAATGGGGGTAGTATGTGCATAAGCAGAACTTTCGAGGGGCGTGCCTTGAATTCACCCCCTCTATTTATTTTCTGTGAACCGAGTCTAGGGGTCATGTGGTGCACGCAAATATGAAGGGAATAGACCAGGCTCACCAACGCCCACCTACCTCCTCTTACCAACCTCCCTCTGATGAACATAGATATAATCCTACCAAAAATAATAACAGGTTTTTCTTCTTGTGTATGTCAAGTCGCCTCCTCGCAGTCCGCATCCCCTCCCTCACCAAACCCACAGCTCTAAGGTTCGGATTTGTCCATCTTTAATCCAGTTAATTATATAAATCTTTGCTCCAAGAAATTGGCGGTTCTACTTTCTCTTGGGGACAACTATTACTTAATGATGCAAGAAATATTTTTTGTTATCTTTTTTTTTCTATTTCATACCATGCAAATTAAAGCAGAGTTCTTACTTGTTATTGTTTTCTAATACCAAAGTACAGCGCAATTTATTCTTGACTTTTCGTCAATAGCATAGGGAGGGGATAACGCCATTAGGGCCTAATTGGAAACCTAGATTAATTCATCAATGAGTGAAATTAGCGAGAAGATAAGTAAAGATTCTGGCCATTTTGAAAGGATTAATCCCCATTCCCTATTTGCCATGGGAATTCCCAATTTTGCACCTCCTCAGCTTTGAATTATTCTCTGTTTCTGGAAAGAAAAGGCCCCTCAAAGTGTCACAGTTCAGACATAGTTAGGATTGATGCCGGGACGGCTTAGTGCAAAGTAAGCAAGTGATGAAGTCTCTATGAGCAGATAAACTGAGTCGATGCTTTTTTGGAGGGGAAATTTTGATCTAATTTGAGAATAACTTCTTTGTGAATTCTAGGTGTACAAAACTTATGGCTTCAAACACTGGCAAGAAGCTTATTCAGATCGATGTGAGCTCGGATACAGTGTGCCCTTGGTGCTTTGTTGGTAAAAAGAACCTCGAGAAAGCTATGGAACAAACCAAGGACAAGTTCGATTTTGAGGTTTCACTTCCTTAACTCATTATCTTGATCTAAGTTCAGAATTCTCATATGTATGGTGTGAGACTAGCGTGTGTCTTTGCTTTATAGGTCCGTTGGCATCCATTCTTTCTGAATCCTGATGCGCCTAAGGAAGGCATCAAGAAATCTGACTTCTACAAGATGAAGTTTGGCCCTGTGCAGTTTGAGCGTGCAACTGCTCGCATGGCAGAGGTTCTTTCATTTGACCTTGATCATGATATTATTTATTCACATTGCATAAAATGTATTTAGCTGTTGCCATGCTCTTTTTGCAGATATTTCGAGGACTTGGGCTTGAGTATGACATGTCCGGGCTCACGTAAGTGCATGGTTAAAATTTCGGCATACATGACATCATGTGTATCATTTGTATCATCATGACTTAAAGATTGTAATGCAGCGGGAATACAATGGACAGCCATAGGCTCATAACACTTGCTGGACACCAAGGCTATGACAAACAAAATGCTCTTGTAGAAGAATTATTCCTCAGTTATTTTGTCCAGGGAAAATATATTGGTGATAGGTGAGTATGTATTGACTATTGAACTTGTTGGTTATGGGAATTATTTTACGATCTTTTTGCATCTTTCTTTTTGTTCTTACCTTAACCCTGCATTTTCTGTAATTTATATTTGCGCTAGATCATTGTTGACCTGCTGCATGTTATTAACAGGGCAATTTAAGAAATAATACGAGATATCGATAATAAATTTTCTAAAGCTGCATCAAAAGTGTATATGAACTATGAAGCTTTTAGTATTGACACATTATGTGTATTCTCTGTTAATAATTGGCACGATGTTGAGAATGATTTTTACACGTTGTCTTTCCTCCGAAAGAAACTTTTTGTTGGTCAAGGTTCATTGCACTAGCTAAATAAATATATTTGTATTGAGAATATATCATTAATTTGGTAAGGCACGGTGGTGAAGACGCAGCCAAACCCATTCCCCAATAATTCTAACAAAAAAATATTGGTAAAGACTGGGTCACAATCGCTCACAATGGAAGATGGAATCCCATGTAAGGGGACAATGTCGTCGAAGAAGGCGCGTGTCACTGAGATGGCCATCTATGGGGTCCAAGCTCGATGAAATGTGCATCCTTGGAGAAACGATTGACAATTGTCAAGATAGCTGATTTTTCACCAACTGGATAAACCTTCCACAAAGTCCATCAAAATATGTTGCCACAATACATAGGGAACTTGCAATGGTTGCAAGAGACCAACTAGATGAAGATGTTCAGTCTTGTTGCATTGGCAAACAGTACACCCGCGAACAAACTCGCGCACAAGCATGTTAGAATGAGGATGATAAAATGAAGAGCGCAATAGGTGAAGAGTCTTTTGAACACCCTCGTGTCCATTGCTGTGAGCTTCCAAGAGCAATTGGGGCCATAATGAAGAATCTCGCGGAACAGAAACCTTGCCCTCATGAAGAAGGAGCCCATCCATTATAGACCAATCGGGTGCGGTAGTGCCGGCAAGGATTTGGTCACGAAGTGCGTGCATCTATGGTGATGACTCAATCTCGGCGCAAACCGCGTCAAAGATGGCAAAAGTGGGGGATGAAATAGGAAGCAACATTGCCGTGGTCTCCTCCCGATGCAAAAGAGCATCCGCAGTTGTATTCTAGCGGCCCAGTCGAAACTTCACTGTGATGTCATACCCAAACAGCTTGCTCACCCATGTGTGTTGCGGAATGGTGGAAAGTCGATGATCCAAGAGAAATTTGAGGCTTTAATGGTCGGTACAGATGGAGAAAGAACGTCCCCACAGATATGGCCACCAATGTCGCACGACCTTAACTAAGCCAATCGATTCCCATTCGTAGGCGGCCAACTTAAGGCGATGCGGCGCCACAGCTCTTCTAAAGAAGGCAATGGGGTCATTTCCTTGGTGGAGTACCATACTGAACCCTGTTCCCGATGCGTCGCAGTCTACCATGAACCGTTTGGTGAAATCGGGTAGTTGGTGCACAGGGCCAGAGGTTACTGCGGTCTTGAGCATAGAAAATGTTGTATTGGCCCTCAGCGTTCAAGTAAAAGCCTCCTTCTTGAGTAATTTAGTGAGGGGAGTAGCTATCTCGCCATATGACTTGATAAACTTGCGATAATACCCAGTTAGACTAAGAAATCCACACAATGCTCGCATCATCGTGTGCGTTGGCCAATCCAAGATAGCTTCAATCTGTTAGTCGCTCGATTCTTGCTCTTGGGGATAGCAAGATCCTTACTCTCATCGAGAGGATGACACTTGGAGATGGGGCAATTTTCTAGTTTTATTTCTCACACAATGCCATGCCAACTTTGAGGGTTGGGGATACAAATTATAGATCGCTAACCACCGAGCATATGCTAAGATGCTAGTCTAAGATGTTGTCCTAGATGCTAAGATGCTAGTCCTAGATGCTAAGATGCTAGTCTAAGATGCTGTCCTAAGATGCTTGTCCTAAGATGCTGTCCTAGATGCTAAGATGCTAGTCAAGGATGTTTGTCCTTGAAGAGCAAAAAGAAAATGCCTTTGAGCCCCACAAGCACCATGTGACACGAGACTTATCCATCACTCTCCCTAAGTCTTGTGTGTCTTCTTGTGAGGAATCGAGCCATCCCGATCCCGCGCCAAGTTCACGAACTTGATCCGCCCAAGAGACTTGGTCGAAGTCATGAAATGGTCTTGGGTGTTGATGTAGTTGGTCGGACACTCCCTTCATCCAGCGACTCGATGAAGTGATACCTCACCGGATGTGCTTGTGCGCTCATGGAGGATGTGGTTCTTCGCCAAGGCCAAGGCGGACTTGCTGTCCACCCTGAGCTCCACTGCCTCCGCGTCTCTGCCAAGAAGATCGCCAAGCGGTAGAGCCACCACAGAGCCCGAGTAGAAGCGGTAATGGTCGCAATGTACTACGCCTCGCAGCCTAGACAAAGCCACCACCGCTTGCTTGACCGATCGCCAGCGGACGGACACTTGTCAAGAAGAACAATGTCCGTTGGTGCTCTTGCTTGTGTCGATGTCGCCGCGTGGTCATTGTCATTGCACAGATGAAGTCTTGTGGGCACCTTGGGTAGTGCTGGCCAGTGGTCTGAGGTGCCCGCGACGTGGCGGAGGATCCTTTCACGGCTGCTGGTGCTCCGTCGTCGGTCGCTGCATGAACCGGTTGACGTAGCCGACGGCGAACGCCAAGTCCGGTCGCGTGTGGACAAGGTAGCGAGGTCGCCCATAATCGCCGCAGATCTTCAAGGCCCACCTCCTCCCCTGTACTCACGACTCGGCTTGACCTCCCTCCATAGGGTGTGGGGCGGGTTGCGATCGGTGAGGCCGCCCACCCACGATGCGCTTGGCGTGGCGGTCTGGCGAAGGAGATGCTGGAGTCGTCTGGTGGACCTCGATCCCGAGGTGAAGGAGAGGGCCCGAGGTCGCTCATCCGGAAGGTGGCCTTCATCTCCGCCTTGAACGCCTCGATCTCCTCCTTGGTACCGGTGATCACAAGGTCGTCGACGAGACGCCATCGCCAGGCATTGCCTCCTTGCCCGCCGTGGACCGCGGCCTCGTGGCGCTCTGGGAATCCCATTTGCTTGAGGGTGGAGTCCACCATGCCGTTCAAGCTCGCGGTGCCGCAAGCCGTGGGGCCTTGCGCAGCGGAGGACCTTGCTCTCCTTGCCGGATGATGAATCCGGCGGTGGCGGACGAGACCTCCTCCTTCAAGTCGCCGTTGAGGAAAGCGGACTTGACGTCCATGTGATGGACGCACCCCCTCCCGGGCTGCGAGGGCAGGAGGAGGCGACGGACTCCATCCGCAACAGCGCCAAGGCATCGTCGGTCGACTCCTTCCGCCGGACGGCCACGTGCCACGAGGCGCGCCTTGTGCTTGATCACCTCTCCACCTCGTCTTTCTTGAGCTTGAAGACCCACTTGAGAGAGATGGCGCGGTGGTAGGTGGAAGATCGGCCAGCCCACGCCTTGTTTCGCTGACGGCGTCCATCTCCTCCCTCGCATCGCGACGCCATGCCGCGCCTCTCTCCGCCTCGGCGAAGGAACGAGGCTCGCCGTCCCGCGGCGAGGTGCGCCCGCCGAGTTGCGCCGCGCCATTCGGGGGCCGGCCGCCATGGGAGGTCGCCCACAAGACGCAGAAGCGAGAGGCTCGCCGCCGTGGTAGGCGCCGATCGCGATCCTCGCCGTTGACGGTGGAGCGGCGAACTCCACCGCGCCGCTGTCGTGGCCGAGGCCGGTCTGGCCGAGCCCGAAGGAGTAGGTGCTGGGTGTGGGAGGCGAGGCGTGGCGGCGGTGGACTCGCCAGAGCACGTGGGCTTGCCGAGTGGCGGTGGTGAAGAACTCACGGGAGGTGGTGGCGAACGAGGTGGGGTAGGTGAGCTCGGTGAAGACGAGCCGGCTCCCGGCCTCCTCGGCGGACGAGTCGACGATGAAATCGCCGGTCGCCGAGTCGAGCCGCCATCCACCATCTTGCCCCACGCCCGCCTCGCCTTCGTCGAACACGACGTCCACGCGTGATGCGCACGCGCCGTGTCGCAGGTCGAGGACGCGGTGAGGCCTTGGCGCCCGCGTGGCCGATGAAGACCTGGCGTGCTCCGGTCGCCGAGCTTGCCGACGTGGTTGAGCTCTTGACGAAGGCCAGCACCAAGACACGGAGGTGGTTCACCGCGGCTTGCGCCTGCCGAGCCTCGTATGGGGTCTTGCCGCCGAGGGCCTTGGTGGGGAGCGGTTGAGCAAGTGGACGGCAATCATCACCGCCACCCCAAAGAGAATGCCGGCATCCTCTCTCGCTGAGGAGGCGCGCGCGGGCCACCGTCCGTCGGTTGCGGCTCGACGACGCTGCTCTGCCGCGGGGTGTACGGCGGAGAAGCGACGATGGATCCTCGTCGGCGCGAAGACGCCGCAAACTCGGCCGCCGTGAACTCACCGCCGTTGTCCGTGCGTGGGACCCAAGCTTGCGGCGCGCTCCGCCTCCGCAGCAGCTTGAAGGCGCTTGATGGCGCCCGCCGCGGCCGCTTTGACGCCGAGGGGCGACCCACATGTAGCGGGACACGCCGTCGACGAGGAGGAATAGCGCCGGCCTCGGTGTAGCCGGTGTCACGGGCCACAGAGGTCACCGTGTCGAGCCCGGCTTCTCCTTGGCGCGAAGCTCGCCTGGCGAGGAAGGGGCCGCCACGCCTTGGTGAGGACGCAGTGTCGCAGAATCGCCCATGTGGTCGACGCGCGGCATGCCCCGCACCATCTCCTTCCGCCGAAAGTTGCCTTAGGGCCTCAAAGTTGAGGTGCCCAAACGCTCGTGCCACCTCCAAGCGCCGCCGTCATTGCGGTCGCAAGACATAGAGGTTACGCCACCGCGCGTGAAGGACGTGGGGCGGTTGCTCTGCTGACCTTGACGAGGAGCCGGCGGCGATGATCCCAGATGCGCAGCACCCCGTGCTCGATCTCCACGCGATCCGTTCTCATCCAGCTGTCCCAAGCTGATGATGGAGTTCCTCAACGCGGGGATGTAGTAGACACCGGTGAGCGGCCGGTGCTCGCCAGATCTTAGCGACGAAGACGACAGAGCCGACGCCTTGATCTCCACTTCGGGGAGGCGCCGCCGAACTTGACGGTGCCTAACGCTGAGTCGAGCTCGGAGAAGAACTCCCGCCCGGTCATGTGGTGGGTGGCGCGGTGTCGAGGCACCGCCGTCGGTCTTGTCGTTCTTTAACCGCCGAGGAGGCGTGTGCTTTTGGCTCGTCAAGGTGGAGGAGAGTCGCTGGCGGTGCACACGGAGGTAGTTTGATGCTCGCATGAGCAATGAATGAGCCATTGCTCCTCCTCCGCCCACGCGACGTGTGCTGGCAGCGTCGTGGTCGCCGACAATCCTTGGCCCAATGACCGTGCTTGCCGCAGCTGTGGCAAGAGTCGTCTCGTCTTGGCTTTTGCTTGCCGGTAGCGCCCACTGGCGCCCACGGTCATCACCCTCGGACGCCCTCGCGCCCTGCACAGGCGTCTTTGCGCGGCTTGCCACGCTTATGCCGCTGTCGTGGAAGAAGGCTCCCTTCTTCCCGCCACCTGGCCGTGCCCACTGCTCCCGAGCGAGGAGCTTCCGCCAATGGTGACGGGTCCCGAGGCGCCGTGGCTCATCGCCGCAACGACCTTGAGGCGACCCAACGCCTCGATCGTCATCGTGGAGAGGTCCAAAGAGACTCAATCGAGCGAGCCATCCGCTTGTACTTCTCGGACGCAATGGAAGAGCTTTTCCACGCTCTCTCCTCGCCGTAGGTGTCGCCGCCGAACCGCACCATCTTCGCAATGAGTGTTGAGACGGAGAGCAAAGTCATCAACGCCCTCACCGGCTTGAAGGCGTGTTCTCCCACCCTGCGAGTGATCGTAATGTGGACTTGCGGGCGCAGCGCGCCGATGCGTCTTTGCAGCGATGGCGCCCAAGCCTCTTTGGCGATCCGCTTGTTAGTAAGCGAGAACGCATCTCAAGCGGGGCTCGCAGCGATGAGATCATCCGCCGTCGATCCCGGTCGTGTCGACGCCGCCGTCTGGGACCGCATCCCACATATGCCGCACTGAGCTTTACCTCATCACCGCATGCCCCACTCGACGTAGTTGGTCTTGGTGAGGGTAGGCCACCACGGGCCGGGCCGACGTCCCGACGACGACTGGTACTGTGGTGACCACGATGCCGATCAACCGGAGAGCCGCGTCGCTGTGAAGGCCGCGCTCTCCGACCGACTTCACGTTGCCGCCGTCGTGCCTCCTCCAAGAGCGCCACGGCTACCACAGATGTCTGGCCGCCGCCGCGCTGGTGGGCGTCTTGTGCCCCCATCGCGCCGCTTCCGCACGCCTCCTTCTCCAGTGGCTCGAGGTTCACGGCTGGCGCCATCGCGAGATGGGCTGCTTTGCCGCCTGAGAACCTCGACCTCCGCCGCCGCGCGCCGCACCGCCGCCGCCGCCGCTGTTGCTCCGCCTCACCGCCGCCGCGCCCGCCTCCGCCAGCTTTGACGCTTTTTCCGCGCCAGCTTCAGCCGCCGCCGCCGCTGTCTCCGCTTCGCTCGCGTTCGGCTTCGCCGGTTCCGCTTCTGCTCGAGGCGATCGAAGGCCGAGACTGCCTGCGGACATGGCGCGCCACCGGGACCGCTGCGTGGAGAGGCGCCTCGATGAGCCGCCGCCGTGCGAACAGGGGTTGTCTGCGGTGGAAGCGATGCAGGAGAAGGGATTGAGCAGGAGATGCTCAGGCTACATGATAGTACGGCTCTGATACCACTTGTTAGTCGCTCGATTCTTGCTCTTGGGGATAGCAAGATCCTTACTCTCATCGAGAGGATGACACTTGGGGATGGGGCAATTTTCTAGTTTTATTTCTCACACAATGCCATGCCAACCTGAGGGGTTGGGGATACAAATTTATAGACTGCTAACCAGCCGAGCATATGCTAAGATGCTAGTCTAAGATGCTGTCCTAGATGCTAAGATGCTAGTCTAAGATGCTGTCCTAGATGCTAAGATGCTAGTCCTAGATGCTAAGATGCTAGTCTAAGATGCTGTCCTAAGATGCTGTCCTAGATGCTAAGATGCTAGTCAAGGATGCTGTCCTTGAAGAGCAAAAAAGAAAAATGCTGCAGCCCCACAAGCACCATGTGACACAGAGACTTATCCATCACAATCTTGCTTGGATCCATAACCACTCCTTGGCCGGAGATGATATGGCCTAGGTAGGTCAGAGATTTCTCGCCGAACGAACACTTGGAGTATTTTAGTGCCAATAAGTGATGACGCATCACGTCGAGGACCATGCGAACATGCCGGGCTAAGATGAACTGTAGATCAAAATATCATCGAAGAAAACCAAAACAAAACGACATAAATAAGCCTTAAGAACAGTATTCATAAGGGCCTGAAAGGTGGCAGGAGCGTTAGTCAAACCAAATGGCATGACCAAAAATTCATAGTGGCCTCGATAGGTGCGGAATGTTGTCTTCTCAATATCCTTAGGATGCATGTGCACTTGGTGATACCCGCTGCAGAGGTCGAGCTTGGTGAGGAAACGTGCGCCCTTGAGCTCATCAACTACCGGAATTGGAAATTTATCCTTCATCGTCTTGTCATTGAGAACGCAGTAATCCACACAAAAACGCCATGAGTTGTATCGCTTTTTGACTAGTAATACTGGTAAGGAGAAAGCCAACGTACTTTCTCTAATGAGGCCTTGCTGCAACATATCCTCGCATTGTCGTTCGATTTCATCTTTCAACAATTGCAGGTAGCAATATGGACGCACTGCCACCAGTGTCAATCTAGGAGGGAGATGGATGCGGTGATCACAATTGCGCTCGAGTGGTAGGTTGCGGGGCTCTTCGAAGACGTCGGCAAATTCTTCCAACAAAGACTTCATCAAGTCCTCGCCATCAGCCATCAACATTTGATGACGATGTGATTTGTGCTCCATGTCGCTCCACATCACCTTACGGTTCATCCACCAGAAGGACATGGTCAATTTCTCGAAATCCCACAAGATAGGTCTGAGTGTATAGAGCCATTGGATGCCCAATACGATGTTGATCCGGCAAGGGGAATGGCATAGCAATCAAGAGCAAATTCCTCGTCGTCGATCGTAATGCGGACCGCCTTGCAAAGGCCGCCGCTGAACACCTTGTCACCGTTCGCCACTATCACGCCAATGCCGTGGCTGTCAATTGGTAGAAAGCCGAGACGGCGGGCTGTCTCCTCTTCTATAAAATTATGTGTGTAGTCGGAATCCACCAGAGCCCACGGATTGTTGCCATTGACCATTTGACCTGGACTTGCAGCTGCATGGTCTTTACTAGTACAAATACCCGTAAGGGTAAGGAGGGATATCTCATGTCATCCCCAGACCGGTCGTCAATGTCATCCCCTTCATCAAGCTCCAAGAGGTAGATACCTTTCATGGAACACTTGCCGACGTGATCCAATTTCTCATGACAATTAAAGCATAACCCCTTGAGTCATCGATCAACCATCCCTTCTGACGTGAGAACTTACGAACACCGGAAGCTAGAGTCTTGGCCGGTGAAGGCGTTGCTGCCGCCGAGGCAGCCACCATATGTGTGCTGGTCGGTGCAGCAACAACAGTGGCCGGCGGATTAGCGGGCGTTGCGCCACGACCCATAGGTGTGACCTTGCCAGGGGCCATCGGTCTTAGCGGTGGTCTGATATCGTCGTCCTTGCCGATTTCCAATCTTCTCTCATAAGCCCACGCAAGGCTCATGGCCATCTCCAGTGTTGCGGGATGTTGTAGTTCCACGTTGGTACGCAGAGGATTACGCGGATCGGTGGAAAAAAATCTCCACTTGTTACTTTTCGGGCATGTCATCACATTGATACAGGGGCACTAGGAATTGCTCCTGGTATTCAGCTATCAAACCAGTGCGACGCAGTTGGATGAGTTCGCCAAGAGTGTTGTTCCGAATTGGAGGTCCAAAACGAAGGGTGACGTGCTCCACGAAGCGTGGGCATGTCGGGGACGCCATGATTCCTCTCCAGCATAAAATAGCATTATTGTGTGATTCCTGTCACGTGGTGTGAGGCAAGCCATACCTTCTCTTCTTCCAATGTCCATTGCCCTCTGAAGATCTGCTCGCATTTGGCTCAGCCATGCCAGCGGGTCTTGTTTGCTGTCATAGATTGGAAACGACAACTTGTAAAACCGCGGAACGCTGCGATTCCCAGTGATAACGTGGAATGCTTTGCGCATAGATTACTTGATGAATGAAGTTATATCTTACAAGTATATATAGCACCAGCTACATACATATGAGTGTGAATACAAAGAGAGAAATGAAGAGACTAGAAGCTGAACCAAGGAGACATGTTGTGCATACATTCATGTGTTATGAATATTGTATGTATTGATATGAGACCCAAAGGGTCATATATATAGGAGAGTACAAGAGGATATGCCATATAGAGATAAGGCATATATGGAATAGAATACAAACTCTATCTCCTTAACAACTCTATCTCCTTAACACCCCCCTCAAATGCAAGGCGTATGCAATAGCATTGCATTTGAAAAAGAGGTTGACATTAAAACAAGATAAACCAAGTCCGAGTCTTGATGATGTCGTGGTTGCGTGCGCTTTTGAATAAATGTCAAATCAAGCCAAGAGGAATAGATAGATGCATGACTACGCAGATCGAAGCCCAAGAGGCGGCAAGAAGCCATGAGGACGCAGCGGCCTTTAAAGCTCTGGGGCGGCGATTGAGAAGCGGCATCATAACGACTTCTACGATCCGCCGGCTCGGATAGTAGGCGGTGGCTACGCCAAGCAAAATAAAATCCTACACTTCTATGATGACAATAATTTTGTGGACTCGCACGGCGAACGAACAAAAATAGAAACTACGGATTTTGATGGACGAACTAAGACTCACGAGAAAAATCAAAATAATAATCGAAACCCGCTTACAATTTTCACCCAAAGGCCCATTTGGCCCCGCGTATTTGGCCGGCGGCCCCTTTGACCCGATAGATAAGTCACGGGTAGGGAAACCTACCCCATTCTACTGAGGCGGTTGGCCATACCGAGTTTGGCACAAGACGCCGAGCAACAAGGCGGCGCACGGGGCGGCGGGGCCGCGCGGCGGCGCGCAAGTGATCAGGACGAGACGCCGAGGCGGCGGACGCGGAGATCAAAAGGCGGCGGCGGCGGCCGGGCGGCGAAGCGGCGGGCGGCGCGCGGCCGTGGGGCGCGCGCCTGGCGAGGAGCCCGAGGTAGGGTCGAGATCAACGCGAGAGGTCGGATCCGGCCGGGCGGCGGATCCGGACATAGGTGGCGTCCGGAGGCCGGGATCCGAGCAGCGACGAACGAGCGGCGGCCGGATCCAACGTAAGTCGACCGATCCGGCGGCGAGAGACCGGAGGCGCGGATCCGCCCGAGGCGGTCGGTCACCGGCTTTGGCGGCCAATGGGAGGCCGAGTGGCGGCGCAAGACGGCCAAAGCGGCGGCGGGGAGCGACGGCCAAGCGGCGCGGCGTCTGGAGCGCGGAGGCGGCGGGAGACCAGACGAGGCGGTAGCTTACCCGGCCAGTGGCGAGCTGGATGTAGTCTTGGTCGCCGGATCCGGTGGTGGAGAGGTCGGGGCGGCGGATCCGCCCGGGCGGTCGGATCCGTCGGTGCTCGGCAGTGCTGCAGCCATGACGACGTCGTGGCCGGTCCGGCCGAGACCGAGCGGCGGCTAGACAATGGCCGTCGGCGGACGGAGACGGCCACCGGTACCTACCGAGAGGTTAGAGGCTAGAGGCCGTGGGGCCGACGACAGCAGCGCCAAGCGGGCGGCGACCGAGACCGGCGGCGGCGGAGACGAACAAGATGGCCGCCCAGGAGAGATCGATTCTCCGGGCGAAGAATAATGAAGATTTAACGGAGGCTAGGTATGTAACCTAGGCTCTGATACCATGTTATGAATATTGTATGTATTGATATGAGACCCAAATGGTCATATATATAGGAGAGTACAAGAGGATATGCCATATAGAGATAAGGCATATATGGAATAGAATACAAACTCTATCTCCTTAACAACTCTATCTCCTTAACATCATGCATGCGTGGGAAGATGGAGAGGTAGCTATGTGAACAAGCATGCATTCATGCATGCGTGGGAAGATGGGGAGGCAGCCATGTGAACAGGCGTTTGCTAACACCCAGGGCCGTGCTCTTCTTCGTCGTCCTTCACTCCACCGTGAACGGACTCCCCCCTACTACTACTCGAACCCTCCAGGCCGTTTTGTAGCTTGCTAATGGCCTTCTCTAAGTTCTCAATCTTCTCAAACATCAAGGACATGCGTTCCATCATCTGGAACATCTTTCTCATTTTTTCCTTGTTTGCGGAATCCATGGAACTAGTGGTGGGGTGGCTCTGATACAAAATTGATGTAGTCTAGGGTTTGGTAGGAGGAAGATAAGGGATAGCAGATCGCCCTTGTCACTCTCAGGGACTTGTTCCCTGCAAGCTGAGGCTCTGACCGGTGCTAAGAACTTTTGGGAATTTTCTTTATTGCCTTTTTTCACCAATAGCTAGCTACCTTTATAGATTAGATGCTGTCCTAACAATGGAAACTAATATAGAGATATCATACTAATGCTAAGGAACACTTCTAAATATATCAATAGACTTCCTAATAACTTATCTCTTTCCTTATCACGGCGCAGCTGTTGCCAAATTGCCGCTGATGCCGTCAGCTGTTGCTGTTGCCGAACTGCTGCCGTTGGGCTTACACCGCCGGCGCTCGTACACTTTGCCGACAAATGTGTCCACAACAAAAGCAGATAACCCTTGTTCATTTTTTATTTGTTACATGTGATGCATCAGTATTGACAAAGGAAAATAACCATCCACTCTCTTCACTCTGGAGCACTACTAAAGCCTTTGGACTTGTGAACAGTCTCAGAGCATTTGGCCATAATGGAGGATAAAGTTGTAAACTGAAATTGTTCCATGCTACCTATGTAAAAATTGTTCCATGCTACCTAAGTACCTGTTAATGATAAGTCATTGCGCAAGTTGTAACTTTTGGGCACCCAAAAAAAAAAAGCCTTTGCTCTTCTTGTGCTTCAGGAAACATATTCACCTAATCCCCTGAACCCACTATGCTTGCCTCAATCTGTCTATGTTGACCATAAGGGGTTTTGTACCATTATTTTCGGCAGTCTTATGATATTCAATTTCCAAATGTATGAAGGCAAGTTCTACTGGATGCTGCGAGAAAGGTGGGCATAGAAGGAGCAGAAGAACTGCTTCAAGATCCTAGCAAAGGAGTCGATGAGGTACGTTTTCCACTAATCGTTGCTTCTGGTGGCTATCTTTTTTTATGGAAGGGTTGAAACATCTTATCTTTTTTTTTGGTGGTAAAAGGTTAAGGAAGAACTCAACAAGTACTCCTCTGGCATTTCTGGGGTTCCTCACTTTGTGGTATGAGGATAGATTAATGATTATTATCAGTTGTTTCGTCTTTTATCAAGCAATGACTTGCAGTTTAATGACTTGTTCATGATTATCTATTGTGCTGTTTCTTTCAGATCAATGGAAAATATCAACTCAGTGGTGGCCAGCCTCCAAACATATTCATGAGGGCCTTCGAGGCGGCTGCAAAAGATGGAGCTGAATGATAGTTCAAAGGTACTCCCTTACGGATTACCTAGCATGCTGGTGTGTGTGCAAAAAGAATGAAAGTTGATTTCCAAAAAAGAAGAATAAAAGTTACAAGTGATTTAGAGTTGTTGTGTGAAAGATAGTGTTTGAACCATTGTATTTCAGCAAGATGTGATTATAGTATTCTGCATTTGTGCGACTGTAGCTTTGAGAGCACCTCATGCGTGTATTATTCCATTATTATGACAATGAAACACATGAGTTGAATACATCTGGTCTTGCTAAAGTTGGTCCCTGTAAACATTGCAACTACTTGTGTCAATGTTTAAATGCGTGTGGTCTGTTCTGCATTTAGTTGACATTTGCTGAGACGCACTACAAAATCGATAATTCACTAATTGAAACTGCAAAATCGTGATCATCCGTTGGAACACACCGGACCGATTAATATATTATGATTTTGAAATTTAGGGGAGCGAAAGGAAAAATCCTATTTGCCCTTTGAGAGCAGGAGAGCATAGTTAAGAGGAGAGAGATGGGTAACCTTGCCCCTTCTCTCTCCTAAATTTAAAAGTAATAATATTTTAATCGGTCTGGTGTGTTCTAACAAATAGCTATAATTTTTTGCAGTTTTCACTACCGAATTATCGATTTTTCGGTGGGCAGTGTGCCTCAGTAAATGTCAACCATGTGCACTGCCCAAGAGCCAACTTCATTGTCAGGTGCGAGCATGAGTGCTGTGATGAAAGCCTGAGAATACTGTGAAAAACTCATCATCCTGACAGCAGAACTATGGAAGTGGGCTGACTATTGTCCGGTTGTGAGGTCATCTATTAAGGCCCATTGGAGATCCAATCTGGAACTCATCATCCATTTGAGGCCTATTGCAGGCCTATGTCACAGTGACACATGGGCTTCCTCTGCTGGCAGGTAGTCCCTCCTAGAAGTATTCATGTGACAGCAAATTCTAGGTGTCTACATCCTTAAATAATTAGTATCAGACATCTTAGGACTTGATCGATCAGGTGATTTTTTATATTCAATGTTGCATTTTGTTGCTACTTGATAGATAATCTGAGCAGGCAAAGTGTGTAAGAAATATTGCGTCTTGTAATTGCTAGTTTACATTTCAAACTTGAATTTTGATCTTTCTAAATTTTTGATAAATCATGTAGTAATTCTCAGCAATAATCGGGCAGCTCCTGCTGCAAACCATTGGCCAAGAAGTGGCAGTGATCGCCACTAACATGTTTCTGCTTAGTTTGATTCAAACATCAAGCACAAGCTCGGGAACTGATGAAGCTTTCAGAATTTCATATTTCAGCATGACAAGCAAATGCAATCACCCTCGTGCACAAAGTAACATCACTTTCAAATGTCAGGTATAGATTGGCACAAACCTTCAATTTTTTGAAAAAAGAAAAAAGGAACTATCTGCTCTACAAAGATAATTTGAATCTTTGCGCCGCTGGAAGTTTCAGCAAACAATATAGCGACTCGATTTCGCCAACGCTATGTACATAACCTATATGATTCAGTCCTTGGTCTTCAGCATCGGTGAAGACTTGCAGCAGCACGGTTATTCGTCCTCGTTGAACAGCATTACCTGCAGTGAGACAGTCCGATATTATAAATGTTAGACACGGTTTTTTGCTAGCTTCAATCGAGTACCAGCTAATGCTTCACTTTTCAGTTGAAAGAAATTCTGGTAGAAGCTTAAGTACCTTTGCGCAGACCGGGCAAGATTGACTTCTTTCCATCCACTCGTAAATGCAACTAAGATGGAAATCATGGTTGCATTGCAACGTTATCTTTGGATTCTCGTAATCATACTCTGCAAACAAAAATAGCAATTACACAAGAAGCACCAAAGTCATACAGCACATTGAGTTGTGCATAAACTAAAAGGAACCAAATTCAGAAATATGGAACATAAAATAGTTTTCTTTTGCTATTTCCCCCTTCTTCCTACTACAAACTAGCTACACCTGCCTTTCTTTCCCATGGCAGAAGTAGATATATTGACATGGCAGCAAATTTGACAATGTAACGGTCTTTAAGGAACTAAAGATCGACCATAACTGAGCACTTAATAAATGTTCATTATCTAGAATGATTTAACTGAATAAATGAGTATCTTCTTCTGCAAATAAAACAAGAGACTTTAAATGATCTCTGTTTCTAGTTCTTAACACGTGCAAAGACCTGTAAATTGTAAAGCCAGTATCTGCTGAATGAGAAGACAAGATGTTGCATTTGCGAATAGGAGAGAGCAGTTTTCACCAACCTTCTAGGCATATTGGACAGTCATCCTCACAATCAGAAGGAACAGAGACTTGAGTTCCACCAACGTTCGGACCTCCTGAGCAAGGTTTTACAGATGACCCGTCAGCCTTGTAAGCTGTGCAAGCCGATCTGGTATCAGCATTTTTGCTTTCTCCAACTTGACTATATTTCTGGAACTGCGTTGAAGCTTTGTCGTGTCCTGCCACTAGCCGGTGTTGCTCCGTCTGATGACTGAATTGAGGATCATCATAAGGCAAAGGCCTTGGAGGGCAGCGGAAAGTATCCATTGAATCCTGCTGTTCTGAACCAGTGGAACCCGTAAGAGGAACTCTTCCCTGATCAGGTGCAACCCGTGTGTGCCCTCTTTGACGAGCAGCGGAGCCCTGTGCAGAAAGTATTTAGAAGAGAGCGCGCAGCAGCTGATTGAAATGTAACAGTGAACAAAGGTGACACGACGAAGTATCTACTTTTCAAGAACAATTATAACACAGTATTTTGAGAATATTCAGCTCCAGAACATGCCTGGCCTTTTGTAGTTCTGTATTGGTATCTTATTCATTCAGTCTCGAGCTGTTCAGTTCTAAAAATAACAGCTCTGAACTAGTCGTCAAACAAGTCTAAGATAACGAAACTGGATAGGCTCCATGCAAATTGTAGGTTTAAGGGTTTATCTACTAGTGTACAGCTACGGTGACAAGTTATCCAATTAAAATGAACACGGCAATCAACATTCCTATCACGCGCGCCCCACTTTGCATTGCAGTTTCTTATACACCACTCCCTTCCAATAGCAATGCAATGCAATGCAGCTCCATCCAACGCCGCAACCGCAAACCCCGTGGCACCCATGACAACAATGTGAGCTCGGAACGCACGACTAATGCATGCGAGGATCAACAACACGAGCAGTTCATCCGGCATCCACGGCTAGACTGGTAAAACAAAACAGATTAGCAGAATCATACCGCGCTGTTGTTGTTGGTGGTGTACCAGAAAGGCCATGGCAGGCAGCAGCAGCAGCCAGGCGTCCCGCTGTCGGGGCCGCGCAAGCAGCACAGGATGGACCCCATCGAAACTCGTCTTCTCCCCTTCAAACCAAATGGAGGAACCAGCAATGTCGGCCTCCCTTCCTCCTGACTCCCTCCCTCCCCTGTTCCAACTCGCTCCTCGCCGCGCCGGCGCTTAGGAAGGGTGAAGTAAAAAAAAGGAAGAAAGGACCCTGCCTCCTCTGATCGATCGCGATTTACCCAAGGGTGGGATTCGATCCGCCGCTACGAATCCGCGCAGGTTTCTTTCCTTCCTTTCTGCCCACCGTATCTGCGAAACAATCCGAGTTACGCCGCAAAATCAGGCCCCGCCGGCGAGAGAACCAACAGCAAAAGCTGCAACTTTGGCGACGGCGCGTGTGCGCCAGTGGCTACTGCTGCTGCTGCTGCTGCTACTCAAGAATCAAGATGGGATCGCAAAAGACTGGATTTTTACTGCAAGTTCTTGGCGGAGCTGAACCCCACGCAGATTGATGATGATACTAGCAGTTGTACTGGACTCGGCAGAGTTGCGGAGTGGGGATCGGAGTGGGATTGTTGTTGGAGATAGAGTCGGATTGGAGAGGGATTAGGAGGAGGAGATTGGAGCTCGCCCGCAAGGCATTGCGATACCGCGCTGTTGCACCGAACAACGAGCGAAGCGGAGGGGCGGAAAGAAAGAAAGAAAAATAGAAAAGATTAAAAAAAGTTGGAGAAAAAAAAGAGGGAGACGAGGGAATCTTATTGATGATATTATTACGAGATTAGCCCTGAGGCAGTACTAGTAGTAGTACTAGGAAAGTGGAAGCTGACGATGATATCCTTCTTACTACCAGCGCCCTTTTTTTTCCCCTTTTTTTAATCCAAACTTTTCCTGATTACCAGGCCTCAAATTGTACCTACTGGCTTAAAAGAAAGTGCTTAGTCATGGTTCTATATCTTGGTGAATGTAATTGGTGTTTTTAAAGAGTAGATGAAAAAAATTAACTGCTTTGAAAAAAAAACCTCAGGAATAAAAAGATTGTGGCCCCGCTCGTTTCGACTTCAGCTTCTGGCTTCTGGCTTATTTTTTACTATTCATAATTTCGTCTTTTCTCGAACTTTTGGTTTTTTTGAGTTTTTGCGGTTCTTTTTTGCCGTATTCGTTTGCGTTGTTTGTGATGGGCTAACATATTTTTATTTTTTATTTTTTAAAATTTAATTATGTTAAATAAGCCTCTGTCAGCTACATTGTTTTTTCAGCCAGCTATAGTGCTTTTCAGCCATAAGCCACAAAAAATAAGCCAAAATGATCACCACCTGTATTTTCTTGTTACTTGCTGTCATTTTAATATGTTTATAGGATTAAGTTTGCATTCCATTTTTTTATATAGCTTGATGAGAATTTTAAGATAAATTTCTGCAGCAATAAAAATGTATATAAATGATGGCACAAAGAGAAGTGTTGTATGTTATATTAAAAAACACGGCAGGGCATTCTTGGACTATCACTCTTTGCTGATCCAAGTCTATCTGAGATCTTACTTTTAGGGTACTCGTTTGAACTTAAAGCTGAAGCTTTTGGTTTATTTGGTATTATTTGAGTTTTTTTAGGTAACTGTTGTTAGTCTTTTCAGTGTAATTAAATTTAAAAAAAGATTACATCATCATGAACAATGCAAAAAGAATAAAGGAAAAAAGAAAAGCCAAATAAATCCAAAAAACCAGAAAAAGGCGAAATTAAGAAACTAGAAACTAAAATCTAAAGCTCAAATGAGCAGAAGGTAAACCCTAATTATATAAACTGGTTACTGTCAAGTGAACCATAGGAATTGTTCTCCTGGACAACGGTTGATTGCTTTTGGCTGGGGTTGATGATTTTTTACTACGCTTTTTGATATAGCAACGGATAGCAGATACATTGACGCAAACGACACACATAATTTTAAACTTGAAAAGTCGTTTGAAGAAACAGTCTCGTTTATATCAACTTTCGAAAATACCAAAACCCAAAAGCACAAAAGAGGCCTAATCTTCCCACGACGCTTGGCTTGATAGGCCTATCTAGTCACTGGCAGGTGGCAAGCGGACCAATTGAACTATTAGAACTGCGTTAAAAGATGATGTGCCAATTCAATCAACCTGTCATGCTTGATTTAGCCAAACTAGTCGCGGACAAGTGGACCAACAGAACTATTCATTTAATAAATATCATGTTTTTTTAAACCTGATATATATCATGCTTTATTAGTTGGTCAGACATTCTTCTCACTGAACGGGAAGAAAATCTCTTGAAAACCCAACTGAGAAGACTTATCCTCCTGCCATTGCAGAAATCTCCACAATGGGTTGTCATGTACTCGTGTGCACTAATTTGAATTTAAATTCACATAGATTTAAAAAAACAACATCAGCGATATTTTACCAAAATTTTATCTTGCTGAGTCTTTTGTCCACACGCACAAGTTGTGGTCTGCACTTTAGAGAGGAAGCAGTGTCCTCCAGGACACAAGATAATGCAAAAATTGCAACTACTCTTTAATTAAGCTAGCATCAACCAAGAACAAAAGAAGATGATACATCACACATAACTCTACCAATCCTTAAAGCTATCTACTCTTGTCGATCTCCAATAAACAAAAAAAAAATCGTGGGCAACTTCCATGTTACAGTTTTTTCATTTTGTCGAGATTGGTGATCAAGTTGTTTGCCCCATCCTTTTATCCCAAAAAGTTCCTTCTTGAGTGCTGGGTTGCCTAATCTAATCCCATTTTGTCAAATTTAGTATTCTAGTGGTCTACACCCTCCAATCAAGGCTATGGATGCTCCAACTGCATATATATGGTGCTTGCCACTAAGACCAAAGAAGAATGCATGTCATTCTCATCATGCATGCATATGCCTATTATCCAAACGATTTTTCTCCCTTGTATTTGTCTGCCACCACAGTTTTCATTCTACAGAAGTTAAACATGATGGCGCTACGTACTCTTCCAGGCCATTGATCTTCAGTTAGCGTACTTGTTTCAGATAAGGGAGTTGATCTTCAGTTAAGTACTAGGTACGATCTGGAGATAGAATATGCGTTGTGTCAGTTGCAAGTAAGCCGTTAAGTAAGCGTAACGCAAAGGTGGATCGCTTAATTGTTTGATTGATCGAAAAAGTCTTGTTTAGAAGAGCCCTAAGAAGATAAACAAATTAAATTCGAGAACGCAATCGAACAGGTGAATAAACCGGTTGATGCATGAGGGTATCCACAGTGTATGAAAATAGAGGGTCTTAAGGCACCTTAAGGTCGACCTTATACATTACAAAGGTGATCTTAAGCAGGTCATAAGCAAAAAAAGCTTAAGATCAGTCCTCAAGGTAAATATCTGACCATAAGCATTAAAATACAATTTTTCTTTATCTGCCGAGTGGGACCATCTTAAGACCTTTTGGGTTATATACAATAAAGCATCAGCCTTAAGGTTTAGATGGGACTCATCTTAAGATCTCTTAGGTTATATATATTGTAGATGCCCACAGTGAAGCTGAATACACTGTCGTCAAACTACACCTAGTGCATACCTAGGTATGCTTTTTCTTTGACAGTTCTTATTGGAATATTGGTCCATTGTCCCCTTCTATCAGCGCACCGTGTCATTCAATTCAACTAACCAGGATTAGGATCTGTCATGATTTATGACTGATGAAGGACCTTGCAAGCAACTGTGGTTCGCAACCAAACCAAATTGTTAATCGAGATGGCAGCTTTCAAATGGCAGTGGCATATGTGATCTTTTCTTTTCAGCTTCTAAAAGCTATTTTTCGATTTTTCTACGGTAACTAGCTTTTAAACGGAGTGTCTTTTCAAGACGGGGTCTACAAGTTAATTGTAGTACATACTGTAGCGACTTCATTTATATCGGCTAAAATCACACGCGAGTTTCTGTTACTCCGTACGCTTTCTTTTACGAACAACCTAAAAACTATAAGCCAAAGCTAAATAGAACAGACCCACGATGCTATCGTCTAGTAAATACAGTAGGATTTAAGTCTAATCGGGACATATCTCGATTTCGGCAGCCAGAATTCAACGCACCCAGCACCTGACCAGATGAACCAAAGTGACCTTGGTGGCACTCTCGTTTGGTGACTAGCAACTTAAATTCTCACTGGACGTCCTTATCATGCAACTTGACCAGCCTCCAAATTATTCTAGCTAATTATAAATACTACATTTGTTAGTACCACGCAAAAAATACTACATTTCTTGGTTGGATGAGACAAATTTCAATACTTGATTTAGGACAAGTTTGGCGTGTCAATTCTCACGTATGTTTAGCAGCGCATGCTAGGCTATTTTAGACACTCGATATTTCCATTCATTGGACATGTACAGCCAGCTAACAGTGAGAATCATACTTAGTCGGTGTAGGACCGAACTGGCAACAGAGTGGATGGATGGTGCCTTAAAACCTCCCCAAGTATTCACACAATTCTCCTTCTCCAATAGCTACAGAGCTATGAAGACAGAGATTGGATGCTTACTAGAAAACCAAGAGAAAGCCGAGCAAGACTGAAAAAATGAAGGAATAAAGACCTCGGCCGAAATCCAGAGCAGTCGACACTTCGCTATGTAGTCGATCGACTCTCTGCTGTGGTCGAAACGACCGAGGCAGTTTCAGAGCAGTCGAGACTTTGCCGAGAGAAGTCGAAACGATACGTAAGATGAAACAGAGATAGAATCGGGCCACCGGTAGAAGAAGCGAGAGCAGTCGAAAACCCGACCGACAACAGGCAGTGAACATCCATGGCTGAAAATAGACAGAGCAGTTAAACGCTACTGTGTGGTCGAATATCTTGTTGCCGTGGTCAAACTGACCGAGCGGTGATCTGTCTGTGTACCGAGTGCTCGAACGCCAACTCGTGGTCGATCAAACCATTCGGTAGCAGACTGTCTGATCTCTGGTCGTAACTTCATGGTCGTAAGTCAACAAGTGACCGGATGACAGACAACAGAGAAGATCGACAATAGAGCACAACTCGGCTGAAAACACGACAGAGCAGGAAGAAACGTTCGACAGCATGAACTAAAACTCGTGTAACTTTTGATTCTCGGGTCGAACGACCACGAAACTCTAACCACAACAATATAATGACCTTAGGCTGAGAAATCATGGAGCTAACTAGAACTCGTCGCTGTGGTTGAACAGCAAGAGGTAGTCGAACTCAAAACAGAGGAATCGCAAAGCTCACGACCGCTAAGTCCGATTTCCGAATAACTTGTGATTCTTGGATCTTTTGGTCATGGGACTTTAAACACTGCAAGAACACATCCTCTGGCTGAGAAAATACAAAGAAGTTGAGACTCCTCTGCCGAGAACAAAACAGAAGCAATGGTCAAACTCAGAATAGAGGAGGCCAGAGGCGCACGACCGCTTGCCAAAGAAACCGATCGAAATCTTTGCTCTCGGGAAGGAACTGGTCAAGATAGCCTTGAGGATGATTCCTAGTTCAGAACAAAATGAAATCGAGGCTATTCGAGCCAAGAACAAAACTTAAAATAAGATACGACAGAGCGAACCAGAGAACCAATCTCTCAGACGGAAACGAGGAAGAGATAAGATATAACAGATAAAGCGCAACTAAAGCAGTCAATCATCATACATACAAAAGAACTTAAATAGAGGAACATAGATGAATGATTGATCATGGAGGTTTCTACAGCCACTCCATCAGGAGATACACGAGCACCATGCTCTACTCAGAGACAACTCACACAAGAATAAACAGAGAAAACCAGAGCGTCTCGGGAACAACCTCACCGATCGCCCGAGCACTACCTTCTCTATTTATAGCCTTCTCAAGCGGGGGAAACTCGTTAACCCCAGACTAACACCGGGTTTTACACGTGCTTTACCTCCCTTTAGCCGCAGATCCGCGCCGCCTCCTCCTCCTCCTCACCTGCCCCTACTGCCTTCGGGCTACTACCTCCCTTTAGTCGCCAGATCCACTCTCTTGGCAACGGCGATGCAATGGTCGGGGTGCACGACAGTCATATTTGAGTAAGACGGGGTGCATGGTGGCCCAATCGGGTGTACACTGTCAACGTCGAGGGTCTCCATGGTGTACATCCATGAGCTACTCGACATGGAAGCTAAGGCCAGTGAGAGGATGCGGAGTCCTGCTGCCATGCATGGTGGCCCAATCGGGCAGCCACCGTAAGCGTCGAGGGTCTCCATGGTGTACATCCACGAGCTACTCGACATGGAAGCTGAGGCCAGTGAGAGGATGCGGAGTCCTGCTGCCGTGGTTACGGATTGGGCCCAGGTTAGGTTGCGGTTGCAAGCACGATTGTGTGAAAAGAAAGTGCTCATAAAACGGTTCCTCCTCCTACCATAAAGGAGGTGCAACTACTACTACACAAACTGGTTCTCGAGTAAGGAAAAATATACCCTTTTTGTTCTTCTTTTCCTATTCATGTGTGAGTGCAATGCTTGTCATTTTTGTTTTTCAGTGCAGACTTATGATTGTAACTTTGTGTTATCAAATGCAATCTTGGTGAATAAATGTAGAAGTTTCTGTTGGTACATTATATAGACAACTAATTCTGGTTTGAGCTTGAAGTGCTACGTTTGAAGTTGATAGATAAATATTTTTGGCTACGCGTTTGGAGGTTATTCTGGTTGTTCTTTTTGTGTTGGGGGTAAGAAGCTTCATGGTATTCAAATAGTACTACGAGTTCGACTAGGTTGCGACTCTCGGCAACCCGAGAGCGACTCCATTGTTTAAGATACTAGTCGTATTGTTTATTGAAGGAGAATTGTATTGTACAATTGCTTCTAACTTCACTGAAAGACCCCAAATTTTTCAAACCAAATTTTTTCCTGGATTTTTCCTGAATTTTTGGTGAATTTTTGAAAACTTTCCCAATTCGGAAACTCTCCCCGGAATGCGCTTTCCCTTTTCGGGTGCTCCGCCTCCCCTCTGCATTGGCGCCCCGCTCCCTTTCCGCCTCCCTCCCGCGGGCGCTCGCTTCCCCCTCTTCCCGCCTCCTCCTCTCCCCTGGCGCCGCCCCGCGTTTTCCCTCCATGAGCGCCTCCTCTCCCCGCTTTCTCCCGCCCGCGTGTCTGGGCGCCCGAGTCCGCACCGCCTTAGCCCCCCCCTCCGGACAGCCCGCGCCACCTCGGCGCCCCGCGGTCCGAAGGAGGCAGCCCCGTACCACGCGTCGCCGCTTTCTCCCCTTCGCCCCGCCGCGGTGGCTCTTTCCCCCTCCTTCCCAGCGTGACGCACCTCCGCCCATGCCGCCCACCGGCCGTCCTCGCGCCTGCACCCGCCTTCACTCGCTGCTCACGGACGCCGCCCACACCGCGGAGGAGGCGCCCAAAGAACTCCCGTCCTCCTGTTGACCCAGCGCCCGAGCCCGAGCCTTCTCCTCCATGCTTCCCCCTTCTCTCCGCGCGGGTATAAAACCCCCTCACTGCCGCCTCACCCCTCCTTTGCTTCCCGAGCTCCCCCACCACCCCTATTCGCCTCCCACCACTCCCCAGAACCTCCCCGAGCAGCCGATTGAGCTCCCATCGCCTCCAGCTCCGTCGCCGTCTCTCCCTGCGCCGGCGACCCCCGTGAGCTGATCTTCCTCTCCTCTCCCTCATTTTCCGATCCTTTGCTCCAAGAGCATCCTCACTGCTCCCTTATCACAATGCTGCACTCCTCAGACCAGGAGATCACCTGTGGAGCTCCAAGACCGTAGCTCACCGTCGGTGAAGCACCCTCTCGTGGCCCGCTCTCCGGGGACCTCCGAGCTTCAACCACCGGCACCAATGTGAGCCCCATGCCCCACTGACCACAAATCCACCGCCGATTTGGCCTGATCGCCGCCGGTGTCCCTCCTCCACCGCCGGGAGGCCGATTCTCCCCTTCGGTCTCCTGCCCTCCCTGTTGGTTCTCCGGCCTTCCAGAGCCCCAAAATGAGTTCCCCACGTCGAAACCAACCCGGTGGTGCCCTCCCTGGCCGCCGGGGACCTCGCCGTCGCCGGGGAGCAAAGCCTCCCCCTTTCTTCACTCCTCTGCCGCGCGCGCCGGCGAGAGGTTGAAGACGACCGACGTGGCCGCATCGTCGCCGTTCCCTCCAACCGTTACCTTTTAAACCCGTGCGTCGGATGGCCGTTCCTCTCGACCGTCCGATCTTCATAAACACCGCCCTCCTCATCCGTCCGATCTTCCCATACCGCCGCCCGCCTACCCCTATTCTCGGTCCGATCTTCATAACCCTGCAGATCCGGACCGCCCGGCCCCGCCATCTCCACCGGACGCTGGCCACGCGTCGGCCATCTGCCGGGAGGGGCGGCGTCGCGTGGGCGCGGCGGGCGGCGCATGGGCATGGCGGCCTTGACCTGCGGCAAGCATAGTGCCGAGTCGCACTATTGCGGTGGGCTACCCGACCTTCGTTCACCGATTTTCGGGATTTATTAATTTCCAAAAATCCAGAAAACCCAAATAAATCCTAGAAAGTCACAGAAAATCCCAACAATTCCCAAATTTCACCACTTTGCTCCAAATAATGTCCTAAACCCAGTGGTGACCTCCTTTTTCCCAAATTCCCCCCAGAAAATTCTCAAAATTCATCAATTGGTTATTTTATGCATTTTATTTCTTTGTAACCTTAGAAATAATTATCTGTTAATCTAGATCACTATAGGTTACTATTATCATGCAAAGTCTTACACTAATAAGGTTGTGGTGCGGGCGATGAACTTGAAAACCCGACCCTAGGGTGGGGTGGTATGGGACACCGTACCCTAGGGCGGAGAGTGTCGGTGTGCGGGGAAGGGTAAGGGTGTTGTGGGAAACCGCGAGTCGGTCATCGCCCACCGCTTACCCTAAGTTGTGGTCGCGGACCTGGAGAGGTTGCGGGCCATGTGAAAATATAAGGACTGAAACCCTTAGGCTGAGCAACTGTCATAGTGATCGCTCAACCACAGGAGTTGACTCGTCAACACTGGTTTAGTAGCTGCTCAACTCGATTAAAACTCTACAGGTGTTGAGGAGTCGGGAGGTTGAGTAGTTGAATTAGGTATGCCGTGCTGCGGATACCTAATAACGGTAGGGTTCACTCGAAGCGGACGGAAGCTTCATTGTGCGGACAGAGTGAATTCTACCTGTAGAGCCTATATAAAGAAATGAGCGGTGAAACAACACGGCTTTCTTAACTCGTCATGGGAGTTAAGGGATCGTGTGGGAAAGTTGAGCAAACTCTGCGAGTCAAATAAATGGTATTCGGATCGCCGTGCTCCCGGTTAATGGAGCTGTGCCACTTGGGTGATCCCATCAGCAAAGCTTAAGTAGTTTTGTGAACGTTTTAAATCTGAGTAGATGGTTATTTAACTCTTCATGAAAACCCCTGTTGTTTAAGGAGTAGTTTTGTCTGAAAGATTTACAAAAAGGTTTACAAGCAAAACTGCATCCACTCAAAGATAATAAACCAAGTATACTTCCTTCCTTTGTTGATCCGTGCAAGTAGTAAGTTAGGGTTCCTTTGTGATTTGCTGAGCTGGTTGTTGGCTCACGGCTTGCTAAATCAATTCTTTAGAGGACCAAGGCGAAGGTGAAGGTCTCCCGTTGAGGAAGTCCCAGGGCCTCTTCTTGACGAGGATCCGTGGCTTTAGGTCTTCGCCGCTCAAGCGGTCTGGAGCTTTGTAATGTAAATATACTTTGGGCTTGCACGCCTGTTGTCAAACTCGGATGTTAATCCATATGTGAAATATATCTTGGACTTTTGGTGTAAGCATGCAATGGTATACTCTTGCGCGATACTCCATAACTGTTCATGCGTGAATAATTCTGATTGTCGTGTCCGTGACGCCCTCGGAAGCAGGCGTTACAAGAAGTGGTATCGAGCGGGCTCTTTGACCGTAGGTTAAGACCTAAAGCGATCTAGGAAGCGGTTTATCGCAAAACCTAATTTAAGGCATAAAAGGGTTTATGAAAATATAAGTACTACTCACTGTCTTTACCTCTCTTGTTGCTACCTTATCATCTTAGGCCTGTTTGTTTGGATTCTAGGTAAGCTAGCTACTTCTAGTAGCCAAAAGCTCTCCCAAACAGTCCAGCTTTTAGGCCAGCTACTGAGAATCTGAAAATCTGAGGAATGCACAATTGTACTAGGACCGAGAAGTCGCAAAACCAGCTTCTCACAGATTCATGGACTAGTGCCATTAAAGTTCAAGTTATTTACCATAAAATGCCATTGGATAAAAATAACCCCGCGATCCCTCCCCGCGATCCTCCCGATTCCGCCCCCTCCGCGCCCCTCACCGATTCCTCCGCCCCTCCTCCCCACGCCACTCTCCTCCTCCTCCTCGCCTGCCCACCCCGGCCCCTCCCGGATCCGCCACCGCCCGTCGCCCCCCCCACCGCCGCCGCCTTCCCCGCCCCCCTCCCCTCCCGGATCCGCCGCCCGCCCGCGCCTCCCCGGATCCGCCGCCCGTCACCCCTCCCGCCCCCTCTCCCTCCCGGATCCCCATGACCGCCTCCTCCCGCCTGGCCGGCGTCCCTCCCCGCCGCCCCCCCCATGGCCCGTCGCCCCTCCCCGCCCCCTCCTCGACGCCTCCTCGACACGCCTCCAACGCCTAGGGACGCGTCACCTCCCCCGACTCCCGCCGACGCCTCCTCCTCGCCCCTCCTCCTCGCCCCCAGATCGCCCGGCCGCCCAATCCCCAGATCTACCTCGGCGATGCCATCTTCGATCCTCACCGCAAGTGTTTCGACTCGAGGTCGAGGACTTGCTCCTCGCCGACGATCAAGAAGACGAAGCCGAGGCGAGGAGGAGGGCACAAGTGATCGTCATCGAAGGAAGCCATCGGTTCGTCGTCGTCGTCTTGTTTTGATCGAACATGGCGTGGATGACGATGATATGGAGGAGTGTTGCTTGGTGATGCGAGTTTGCTCAAGGCGATGGATCGACATTGTTCTTGACCACCCGAGGAATTACCACAGGGAATTGTGAATTTGTGATTCATCAATCGTGTCGAAGATTAATATGTGTTTCGTTTCTTGGGGGTTTCGATCATGAATGTGAAATTGATCGATTATCGAACTGTTTACGTCACGATGTTAGTCTGCTTAATTGTTAGTTTTCTTGTTTATTTCTTTTTGTTTGGGAGATCATGAGATTGGATGGAGCAGTTAGTACCCTATATATGTTTGGTTAGGCATTCATGGAAGCAATTGAAGCATGTACGCAAGTTTGCATTGTAGAATATCGCATACTAGCAATGAGGCAAAATGTTAAAGCCAACCTTTGGATGAGAAGGATATTTCAAGAAGAGCAAAGACAACAATGTAATCAAGTACTTCAAAATATATGTTTCTTCTTTCAAAGTCATATGTCTCGGAAAAAAACTTCATTCATGCATAATTATGTCCAAAAAGGTGAATTATTTATCAAGATATACAATAACACTCCCTTCTATTCCAAACAGGAGTCATTTTGGACATTGTCAAAGTCTGCAGAGTACCAATTTGACCACTAACTTCAACCATAATATATTGTCACAAATAACAAAAAAATGTATAATAAAGTAAATTTTACGATGAATTTACAACATGAATATCTCTTTATCAATACATAATCGAACATCAACTTACCTAAGGGCATTTCGGTCAATACATCTATCGGGATACCAAATTTGCACAATAGAATCCAGATGCCAAGCAGCTAGCTACTCGGACCACCGCTACTCGGACTAGCCACTACTCGAATCTCCACTAGCTACTTAGACTAGCTAGCTACTCAGAATCTAAAGCTCCCCCAAACAGGCCCTTAGTTTACTTCCGCTTAAGTTTTGATTTATGCAAATGTTTACTACCTCACTTGTCTAACTTCAAAATTTTCGTTTCCGGCAGATGGTGCACCGTGTTTTCCCGCCCGACCGCATGGATGGTGGCCCGCAAGTTGTGGGAGATTCAAGAAGATGCCAGGAGCCACTGGGTACCACACCCCGCTTTTCCACGATCGGACGGTTTCGCCGAGAGCGGCCTTCGAGTGGAAGGCATGGGTGACCTCACACCCTTGCACGTCCACCCGACCTCGAGGCGCTTCATTGCGAGGAGGATCGACAAGGACGACGCGTGCAGATGCGACCCGAAGGTCGCACTCTACCTCGAGACTACTACGACCTAGAGTCGGCGGAGTCGCCTTCGACCTGATCCCGCAGCAGCGCCGTGGAGGCCTTGCAGTTCCTACATTACGTGAGGAGGGCGACCCTCGCTTGGCGGGTGTCGCCGTTCTCATGGCCCAGCAGTGATCCGCTTCGACGAGGCGGAGGAGTCCTGTTCACTGCGGCCCCCTCTGGGAGGCTCGTCGGCGGTGCGGTAGCTTCGAGGATCTCTTATCCGCTTCGAGGCAGTCGAGGCGGGCGAGGCCTCAGAGTGTGGAGAGTCGCCCAGCGTCTCTTCCTCGTGTGCCTCTGTGCGGTCTCCGTTGGCGTGGCGCGGGATGACTGCGGCGAGTGCGTGCTAGGTTCCGCCCTGCAGCTCCTCTTGCCCTGCCAGCTCCAGAGGCCATGGAGGAGTAGCAGCTGATCGCTAGTTTAGTCTGACCTTTTGTTTTAGTAGCAGTACTTTTGTATCGTAATGCAAGTGTAATCATGAACCCTAAGTGGTCTGTGTACCACCTGCATATTGTAAATTTATGTTCATTAATCTTTATGTTGCTTGTTTAATTATCAGTATTCCCTTCTGTGTTCAAAGCTCTCTCCTGTCCCCTTTCGCTCTCGTTCTTACCTTTTTCGCCCTATACTTGCCTTGAAAAATTCGAAGTCTTACTTATCTATTCTCGGTTGTCAAAAATCGCTGCAAAGCTAATTCCCAGCTCCCAATTGGCAGATGGACCCAACACAGCAGAGTGGACAGACCAGCGGGCAGGGTGCACCTGCCACAGACCAAGCAACACTCGCCAGTGTAATAGCAATGTTAGAGCAAAATCGCTATCAAGGGGAACAGAACATTTTACGGGTACTTGATCGGCGAGTCGAATCTTTGGAGCAGATAGTAGCCGATCTCCAGGCATCCAGGGTGGAGGAAATGCCACTCGGGATGGTGCACCAGTTCCCAACCGATGGACAGATTTTCTGAAGACCCGTCCACGGACCTTTACCACCTCGGCTGACCCCTTAGTAGCTGAGGATTGGCTGGTGGACGTAGAAAGAAAGCTTCGATCGCATGCGGTGTGATGACAAAGAGAAGGTGATATATGCATCCCACCAGTTGCAAGGTGCTGCTGCAACGTGGTGGATCAACTACCAACGCACCCAAAGAGACCGAGAAATCGACTGGGAGGAATTCTCAAAAGCTTTTCGCAAGGCCCATATTCCTGACGGCATTATGGAAGCCAAGCGCCGGGAATTCTTGGCGCTCAAACAAGGCGGACGCACCGTTATGGAATATTTACATCAATTCAACCACCTTTCCCGATTTGCCCCAGAAGTTGTTGATAAAGAAGAGAAGAAAATGAGCGATTCTGTGGTCGGATCAATGATCCTTGAAGTTCCACATCTCAGCTATAAAATTCAAAGACCTACATGATATGGTGGACAGCCTCATTAACTCAGAAGAAGCCCGTGGCGAGATGGAGGATTATAAGAAGCGTAAGGCAGTACACAAATCTCAGTCCTCCTCACACCAGGCTCAGCGAAGCAAGACTGTGGGATCGTCATCATTTCGATTCCAACCTTCTCGGCAGTTTGTGATGCTACCGAAGAACCAATCGGGACAGTCACAACAGTACAACTCTCCTTCTCCGTTGGCAATTCGATGCCCCACATGTGGAGGAAACCACCTTGCTAGCAGCTGCCCCCGAAGGTCAAATGCTTGCTTCCACTGTGGAGAAATTGGGCATTACAGAGACCAATGTCCCAGGAAGAACTTGCCCTCGGCGCAAAACTTCAAGTTCGTAATCAACAACAAGAAGAGTCAAAATCACAAGCGAGCCCCAAGACTCCCAAAGGGGTTATCTTGATCAAGGCGTGGGACCGCAATCACTGCGGGGCGGCAAGCTTCACTGCAGCAGCGGGCGCAGGCCGTGCTGACCCACCTTTTATGCAAGGGTGAACCATGTATCCGCAGAAGATGCAGCTAGTGCCAGTGATATCATTGCCGGTATGTTCCCAATCAACTCCATACCGTGACCGATTTTATTTGACCACGAGCAACGCATTCGTTTATCTCGAAGAGTTTTGTCTCGAAAACCGCCTACCTTCGCTTCCTTGCCAAGACCCTACGTGGTGAAACCCACAGGTTAGAATGGAGTCCCACGGTGGGTGTGTCGGACTCAGTATAAACATTCAAGGGGTAGATTTTAAAGCAGATCTACAATTAGACATGACAGGATTAGATGCCATTTTGGGCATGAACTGGCTAGCCAAGAACAAATGCAAGGTAGATTGTGAGACCAAGACAGTGTCGATGCTCAATTCTGAAGGCCAGAGAGTGGAAATAAAGACAGATCGAGAGGTGTTGAAAAATGCAAGAAAGCGCATGATCAACATGTTGGCAGTCACACCTGATCAAGTGCCAGTGGTGCAAGAGTATCCAGATGTATTTCGGAAGAATTGCTAAGCGCACCCACGACGGTGTAGAGCTTGCTATAGAATTGGTTCCGCACAAAACCAATCGCCAAGCATCGATCTGGATGTCGACCAAGTGAGCTAAAAGAACTCAAGAAACAACTAGATGAACTGCAAGAGAAAGAATTCATAAGACCAAGTGTTTCACCTTGGTCAGCCCCAGTCTTATTTGTGAAAAAGAAGAATGGAGAACTAAGAATGTGTGTAGATTACAGAGGTCTGAATGCTGTCACCATCAAAAACAAATACCCGTTGCCCAGAATTGATGACCTGTTTGATCAACTCAAGGGCGCCAAAGTATTCTCCAAGATCGACTTGCGCTCAAGTTTAATGGATCGCGAGTAGGCTACGAGAGCAGAAAACAAAATTTTTCTACCGCACACAAGAACATCATGCTTAAGGAGGATCATGGATCGTTACCACTAGACGCCTTGTGCAATGAAGAAGAGTTGGAGAAGCCGATCCAACCACGCGTCGAAGTAGTAGTGGAAGTAGTCGATCGTCCCGAACCGATCGTCTCCTCCACGCGATCAACCACACCACGAGCGGATCCAATCAGAGGTTGTTGATGCCGATCAACGCCGCAACGGCGGCGCCTCCACCCAGTATCCACACGTCCGGGTGGGCACGCCGATCGCGAGTGTACCAAAGACTCGCGAGCGGCTAGGGTTTGGCTCGGAGGTGGCGGCTACGGATTAGCTCGGGATTATCGGTCCGTTCCTCACCGCCTCCATATATATAGACCTCCTCACTTGGGCCTCGTGGACCGAGGCCCAATAGGAGTCTATCCGGATCTCTATCCGAATTGAGCCCATATCCGAATCACATTCGAATTAGTGTTCCAACCCGTTAAGTGTGCGACCAGAGGTTCACGTATACTTGGTCGCGACCGAAAACACCTTCCGGTCACCACATTAATAGCGGCCTCTAGCAAGACATATTAACCCCAAAGTATACGTAAAGATCATATCGGTGAACTCGTAATGTTCTCATGTACTAATCCCTTTGCCTCACGATATAGATTAAGCTCAAGGCGAGACCGTGTCATCCTCTTAATAGCTCAATCACTCTCTCGATTCCGTGATGGATTATAAACTCGTGATTGACTCCTCAATCACATTGGCATGGCCATGCACTTTCATAATTCATTACATCGAGGGGCCCAGAGATATCTCTCCCATAAGGAGGGGCAAATTCTATCTTGATCATTCACATCCCACTACATGTTTCATGGCAAACCCAAAGACTACTTTTATGACTACCCGCCACGGAGTAGTGTTTAGTAGTCCCAAAGTAGCTACTACGCATGTTGGGAACCATGATGATCTCAAGTCTAAGGATTCCACATAAACACTACTTGAGACCAACCGATGACACTTGGAATCTCTGCGGTGTCTCATGGCGGGTCTATCCAACATATGTTCACTAACACATGTCCATATTATTGATTTGGTATCTCCATACCATGATCCATGAGACATGATCATCAATCAATACATATGCTGATCTTTGAATCATATTTGTTCCTCATATGAAATATAATCAGGGATCATTTAGAAATAGCAACATTTTGGCATTAAGAGTCTCATGAATAAGTCACATACTCATTGATCAATAATGATAATGTCTATTTCAAGGAACAAAGCAATGTATCATAAACATAGTATGTGATATATTCAACATCTCCATGTTGCCTCTAGGGCATATCACCAATCCTCCCACTTGCACTAGAGTCAACCATGTAGGTATCTAATACCCATTGCCCTAGTGTGAGCCTCATGCTTTGGTCGGGAAGCGGCTTTGTCAACGGATCCGCAATGTTCAAATCCGTGTGTACTTTGCATATCTTAACATCGCCTCTCCACAATCTCGCGGATGAGATGAAATCGCCGTAGAATGTGCTTGGACTTCAGTGCGATCTAGGCTCCTTAGCTTGCAATGGCTCCACCGTTGTCACAAGAGAGGTCCATTGGGTGGAGGCACTAGCCATCACACCAAGCTCGAAACAAATTTCTTGATCCAAACAACCTCTTTAGCGACTTGAGCCGCTATGTACTAAACTCGTTGTAGAATCAACAACTGCCTCCCGCTTGGAACTCTTCCACTTACCGCACCGCCATTCGAGCAGTAACACAAATCCCGATTGCGATCTAAAATCATCTTTGTCGGTTTGGAAGCTAGCATCGGTGTAACCATTTACAACGAGCTCTTCCTCACCCCATAGACGAGGAACACATCTTTAGTTCTTCTCAAGTACTTCAAGATGTTCTTTACGATAATCCATGACTTTCACCGGATCGATCGGTATCTACTCGTAGCACTTAAAGCATACGAGACATCCGGACGTGTACAAAGCATGGCATACATAATGGATCCAATAGTCAAGCATATGGAATTGCATTCATTTTATCCCGCTCATCGGTGTACTAGGACACCGATTCTTGCTAAGATTTATACCATGTGACATAGGTAGGAAGCCTTTCTTGGAATCCGCATGTTGAACCTTTTCAACACCTTGTCAATGTACGTATCTTGGCTTAATCCAATCGACCTTTTTGATCTATCTCTATAGATCTTGATGCCCAGAATATATGCCGCCTCTCTAAGTCTTTCATAGAGAAACTACTTTTCAATGAAGACTTATGATTCGAGCATAGGAATGTCATTTCCGATCAATAATATGTCATCCACATGTAAGACCGTAAACACGAGTGCACTCCCACTAGCCTTTTGTAAACACAAGGCTCTTCTTCGTTCTTGATGAAACCAAACCCTTTGATTACTTCATCAAAGCGAATGTTCCAACTCGAGATGCTCGCTTTAATCCATAAATGGATCTTTGCGACTTGCATATCTTTCTAGGCGATTGCGGATCGACAAAACACGTGGGTGTGTCATGTACACATCCTCACTCGATTTCCATTAAGGAAAGCTGTTTTGACATCCATTTGCCATATTTCATAGTCGAAATAAGCGGCAATTGCTAGAATGATCCGAATAGACTTTAGCATTGCGACGGCGAAAAAGTTTCATCATAATCAACACCTTGAATTTGTTTGAAACCTTTGGCCACCAATCGCGCTTTATAGATGTGAACATTTCCATCTATGTCTATCTTTTCTTGAAAACCCATTTGCACTCAATGGTTTTAACACCATCGGTGGATCAACCAAGTTCCAAACTTGATTATCGTGCATGGATTCAATTTCGGATCTCATGGCTTCAAGCCATTTCTCGTAGTCCGGTCCCACCATCGCTTCTTCATAGGTCTTAGGTTCATCGTTGTCTAACAACAATATATCCCGTTGTTGAGTAGTCAAGAACATGTACCTCTCGGTACACGACGTGACCTCTCGACCTCGTGGTGTCGGTGTGTCCACAACAGGTTCTTCAACAGCTTGTTCATCTGTTGTGGTTCTCAGAGGAGTGAAACGTTTTCGGTGTTTCTCGAATTTCTTCAAGTTGCACCATGCTCCCACTATCCCTTCTTGAGAGAAACTCTTTCTAAGAAGACACCATGCCAGGCGACAAACACTTTGCCTTCTTCTTGATTATAGAAGTAATATCCTTTTGTTTCCTTAGGATACCCGATAAAGAAGCATTTATCGATTTAGGACCGAGCTTATCGTTGTAAACGTTTTACATAAGTCTCACATCCCCAAATCTTAAGAAAAGACAAGCTAGGACGTTGTCCTATCCACATCTCATATGGTGTCTTTTCTCACGATTTTGATGGAACTCATTTAGTGTGAAAGCGGTGCTTCAAGAGCGCACCCCAAAAGACAACGGAAGATCACGTGGCTCATCATGGAGCGCACCATATCTAATAAGGTGCGATTTCTCGTTCGAGATACCCCATTCCATTGAGGTGTTCCGGCGGAGTCAATTGTGGAACAATTCCACAATCCTTCGATGATTACCAAACTCATGGCTCAAATACTCGCCTCCACGATCGGATCGTAGAAACTTGATTGTCTTGCCTAAATGATTTTGCACTTCATTTTGGAATTCTTTGAACTTTTCAAAGGATTCGACTTATGTCTTCATCGGTAGATATATCCATATCTACTAAAGTCATCGATAAAAGTTATGAAGCATCGAAAACCACCTCTGGTCGTTGAGCTCATTGGTCCACATACATCGAATGTACGAGTGCCAATAAGTCACTTGCCCGTTCACCTTGACCGGTGAAAGGTGCTTTTGTCATCTTGCCAAGTAAACAAGATTCGCATGTCTCAAATGATTCAAAATCAAATGAGTGCGAATACCATCTCTATGGAGCTTCTCCATGCGTTTCTCATTTATGTGACCTAGCGGCGATGCCAAATAAAAGTGGGATTCAAATCATTTGATCGTTGCCTCTTTGTATTAATGTTATAGACCGATGACTCTTCAAGAGTAAGAACATATAACCCATTCATCAATGGAGTATGACAATAGAACATATCTTTGAAATAAAGAGAACAACCATTGTTCACGGATCTAAAGTCATAACCTTCGCTTGTAAACATGAAGCGAAATAATGTTCTTGGAAAGAGATGGAACACAATAACAATTATTCAATTCCAAAACTAATCCGAAGGTAAAGACAATGGCATGGTGCCAACACCACCACCGACAACTTTTGCTCCATTGCCAACGCGAAGATCCACTTCGCTCCTCCTCAAACTTCTACTTCTTCTTAGCCCCGCAACGATTTGCAAATGTGAGCAACCGATCCGGTATCAAATACCCAAGAATCGATAGATGAAGTAGCAAGATTGATTTCTATAACATTTATACCGGAGCGGAAGTCGTACTTCCTTCTTTTCTCAAGATCCTCCAAGTACTTTGGGCGCCTTTTCCAATGTCCCGAGTGCTTCAGAGTAGCAATCGCATCGGAGCAGGGCCCTTCTTGACTTGCTTGGCCTTAGAACTGCTCGCGATCTCATCGGGAGCTAACTTTCTTTTGACCGCCTTTCTTTACATAGGGCTTGCCCTTGCCTTTCGCATCATCATCACATGATGACCGCTTTTCTTAATGCTTTCCTCGGTGATTTTAGCATCCCATGCAACTCGACCAAGGTCTTGTCCATGTTGTTCATGTGATAGTTCGAATGAATGGCTCAAAGCTCGAGGGGCGATCAAGAATCACATCGGTAGCCAACTCTTGGCTAAGGGAAAACCAAGCTTTCCGGACTCTCAATGTAGCCAATCATCTTAATCACATGAGGGTCGACGGATTCCCTTCGCAAGCTCGCACGCAAACAAGGACTTTGAAGTGTTGAACCTCTCAGCCCTTGCTTGGTTCTCAAACATACCACGCAACCCCACAATGATATTGTAGGCATCTGTGTTCTCATATTGCTTCAAGCTCGAGAGGACATTGTGGCAAGCATGAGACAGACTCACATCAAGGTAATCATTCGTTTGCTTCTCATAAGCTTTCCGTGCACCACGGTAGCATTATCGGGCAAGTCATCGGGATAAGGAGACTCAAGGACATGCTCCTTGCGCTCTTGAGAACAATTCTCGGGTTGCGATACCAATCCAAAAGTTCGTTCCATTGAGTTTTCTTTCTCAAGAATAGATCGCAAATTAAAAGAACTGGATGCGGCATTAGTTGACATGATCTACAACAAAGAATATGCAAAGTTTAGCACTATGTTCATGTTTGATCTTCCATTAAACAATTTAACAAAGATACTCCCACTATATGTTTTGTAATCGTCTTCCTCTAACGACATATAGTGGTCAAGATCCATGTTCATCTAAGTTCTAGTGAGCTTTGGCATCACCGCTAGAAACCTAGTGGCGTGGGTAAGCAACACTTGCTAATCACATCTTATGTGACTCTTGTTTGTTGGGTGGCATCCAATGCCCGGCTCCCAACACCATGCCCCAAGGCCCAAATCTAATTTGATAGCCTTGTCAAGTAAACCAATACTATGCATGTGGATGTCCGACATCCACCCTATTAGATCAAGATAGTTGATGGTACTCGCTTTGGCAGACCTACCAAACAATGATCATGATTCTTATAGGCGCGACAATTGGAAGGGCATCAAAACAAATTCTTAATTTTTTTCTTGAGAGAAGCTATTCTATCATGAAAAACTAACCCTTAGTTGGTAGGGCATGAAAGAATAGTATGACAAGAAATAAACATCACATGCATATAATCACATTATACCGTGAATGGTATGGCATTTTGTATCGTAGTGGTCGCCATCGCCATGGTTCCACAAAGGATATTCTTCGCCACACTTCTTGTCCTCTTTGTCATCATGCTTGAAGCCTCCATAGCAAAGAACTAAACTATTACAACTAATAGGTAGCAAATGAATTACATGAGGAGCTCAAGCATCACAAGTCGACACGCAGTCGTTATACAATTAAAGAACGACCTCAACCCTACTGTGATTAATACGACACAGTAGCCAAAACACACATGCATCACATATGCATCTATGCCATACCATTCACATCATTCCACTGCAAAAACAAGTTAGCGTAGAACATATTCTACCGCCCTGACATGAATGTGTTTCTATAACAATCTATGCGTGTACGCAAACGGCGGTCCCGATCAATGAAATCGCTATGAAAATCTCATCGGGCCGATCAAATCAACCCAAATCCGAGCCATTCAAAATGTCTCAATTTTCATTAGATCAATCATCGCGATCGGTATGCTTGAGGAGACCGCAACACAAGACCTCGATCCGTTGGCTCAATCTCATCGATCGTTGTCTTGTGATTAGCCCGATGGTGTTACCGGTAGGTAGGGGCAAGTCGCGCGACATCAAAGAAGGAGCACGAACTAATCTTTTGGCCACATGATGCTATCAACTCATACATATTCCAACCCCTTATGACCGATTGATCTAGTCCGTAATAGATCCAATCTATTACAACCGCATATCAACATATGCGCCGATCCGGATCGCAAACTAAGCAAGATGGCTCGATACCACTAATGGATCGCGGTAGGCTACGAGAGCGAAAACAAAATTTTCTACCGCGCACACAAGAACATCATGCTTAAGGAGGGATCATGGATCGTTACCACTAGACGCAGCGCAGTGAAGAAGAGTTGGAGAAGCCGATCCAACCACGCGTCGGTAGTAGTGGAAGTAGTCGATCATCCCGAACCGATCGTCTCCTCCACGCGATCAACCACACCACGAGCGATCCAATCAGAGGTTGTTGATGCCGATCAACGCCGCAACGAGCGGCGCCTCACCGGTATCCACACGTCCGGTGGAACGCCGATCGCGAGTGTACCGGCCTCATGAGCGGCTAGGGTTTGGCTCGGAGGTGGCGGCTACGGATTAGCTCGGGATTATCGGTCCGTTCCTCACCCTCGCCTCCATATATAGACCTCCTCACTTGGGCCTCGTGGACCGAGGCCCAATAGGAGTCTATCCGGATCTCTATCCGAATTGAGCCCATATCCGAATCACATTCGAATTAGTGTTCCAACCCGTTAAGTGTGCGACCACAGAGGTTCACGTATACTTGGTCGCGACCGAAACACCTTCCGGTCACCACATTAATAGCGGCCTCTAGCAAGACATATTAACCCCAAAGTATACGTAAAGATCATATCGGTGAACTCGTAATGTTCTCATGTACTAATCCCTTTGCCTCACGATATAGATTAAGCTCAAGGCGAGACCTGTGTCATCCTCTTAATAGCTCAATCACTCTCTCGATTCCGTGATGGATTATAAACTCGTGATTGACTCCTCAATCACATTGGCATGGCCATGCACTTTCATAATTCATTACATCGAGGGGCCCAGATATCTCTCCCATAAGGAGGGCAAATTCTATCTTGATCATTCACATCCCACTACATGTTTCATGGCAAACCCAAAGACTACTTTTATGACTACCCGATTCACGGAGTAGTGTTTAGTAGTCCCAAAGTAAGCTACTACGCATCTTGGGAACCATGATGATCTCAAGTCTAAGGATTCCACATAAACACTACTTGAGACCAACCGATGACACTTGGAATCTCTGGTGTCTCATGGCGGGTCTATCCAACATATGTTCACTAACACATGTCCATATTATTGATTTGGTATCTCCATACCATGATCCATGAGACATGATCATCAATCAATACATATGCTGATCTTTGAATCATATTTGTTCCTCATATGAAATATAATCAGGGATCATTTAGAAATAGCAACATTTTGGCATTAAGAGTCTCATGAATAAGTCACATACTCATTGATCAATAATGATAATGTCTATTTCAAGGAACAAAGCAATGTATCATAAACATAGTATGTGATATATTCAACATCTCCATGTTGCCTCTAGGGCATATCACCAACAAGGTTATCATCAACTCAAGATCCGAGAGCAAGATCGAGAAAAGACAGCCTTCATCACTCGATATGGATTGTATGAGTTCACGGTCGTGCCATTTGGTTTAACCAATGCACCGGTTTATTTCATGAACCTTATGAATCTGGTGCATATGGACCAGCTAGACCGATTCATGATCGTCTTTATTGATGATATTCTGATATACTCCAAGAATGAAGAAGAGCACAAAGAGCATTTGCACATGGCATTAACCAGATTGAGAGAGCATCAGTTGTATGCCAAGTTCGACAAATGCAGTTTCTGGCTAAAAGAAGTAGCTTTTTTGGGTCACATTATATCAGAAGATGGAGTCAAAGTTGATCCAGAAAAGATCGCCGCAGTTATGGAATGGCAACAGCCCAAGACGATGATGAGTAAGGAGTTTCCTTGGATTGGCGGGTTATTATCGCCGATTCATAGAAGGATTCTCAAAGATTTCTCGTCCACTTACTCAATTACTGAAGAAAGACAAGCCCTTCCTGTGGACAGATGCCTGCGAGGAGAACTTTCAGTTACTAAAGACCAAGCTAACAACAACACCAGTGTTGATTCTACCGAACCCAGAGAAGGAATTTCAAGTCTATTGTGATACCTCAAAACAGGGTTTGGGATGTGTACTCATGCAAGACAGAAAAGTGGTCGCTTATGCCTCAAGACAGCTGAAGCCCCACGAAGAAAATTATCCCACACACGATTTAGAACTAGCAGCCGTGGTGCATGCACTCAAAATTTGGAGGCACTACCTGCTAGGAAATCGTTGTGAGATATTTTCAGATCACAAGAGTTTGAAGTACCTCTTCACAGAACCAGAGTTGAATATGAGACAACGAAGATGGCTGGAGCTGATTAAAGATTATGATGTTGATCTTCAATACCATCCAGGCAAGGCCAATGTGGTTGCCGATGCCCTTAGTCGAAAGGTTCGGCAAGGCAAGCCAGATACCACAGAATATCCGCCAGAATTGCAGAAAGATATACTGCGACTGAATTTGGTGATCACCGAACAAGGCAGTATGGCAGCTTTGGAACTTCAGCCGATGCTAACAGATCAGATAAAGGTAGCCCAAGATGAAGATGAAGAGATTCAAAAACTGAAAAAGAGAACCTTAGAAGGAGATACATCAGAATATGCAATAGACGAACATGGAATCCTTACCTTCTGTGGTCGCTATTGCATACCCAACAAGAAGGAGTTGAGAGAGTTGATCTTATCCGAAGCTCACTCTTCTCAATTCTCGATCCATCCAAGAGGCACAAAAATGTACCAAGACTTAAAGAAAAAGTATTGGTGGAACCAGATGAAGAAAGAAGTGGCAGAATATGTAGCCAAATGCGATGTCTGCCAGCAGATCAAGATCGACCACCAAAAACCCTCAGGATTGTTACAGCCTTTACCGATTCCCGAATGGAAATGAGATAGTATCGGCATGGACTTCATTACTGGACTTCCCGAAACTCGTGAGGGATATGATGCTATCTGGGTCATAGTTGACAGATTGACCAAGGTGGCTCACTTCCTCCCGATCAAGCAAACCTATGGGAAGGATAAACTTGCGAGTTATATCGACACTAATGTGACACTCCATGGAGTACCCAAGAAGATTGTGTCGATAGAGGAGCCCATTCACATCAAGTTCGGGAAAAGTTACATGAAGCAATGGGCACCGATCTCAACTTCATTTCGAGATACCACCCATGGTCGATGGATGACGTAAAGAACAAATCAGATTTTAGAGGATATGTTGAGAGCTTGCGCTATTGTGTATGGGGCAGCATGGAATACTTGCCTGTCATTTGCTCAATTCTCCTACAAAAACAGTTACCAAGCTAGCATTCAGATGGCCCCATTTGAAGCTTTATACGGTAGAAAATGCAGGACACCTCTGAATTGGTCAGAAACAGGGGAACGACCCCTCATTGGGCCCCAAATTGCTCAAGATACCGAGGCACATGTCAAAATCATCAGAGACAGACTAAAGATCGCCCAAGACCGACAAAAGAGCTATGTAGACAACCGCAGAAAAGACTTAAGCTTTGAAATCGGAGATTTCGTGTATATCAAAGTCACACCTTTCAAGATCGTAAAAAGGTTTCAAGTCAAAGGCAAGCTGGCCCCAAGATATGTGGGACCGTTCCAAATCATCGGAAGAATTGGAGAGGTAGCTTACCAAATACAGCTACCGCCCAATTTATCCAGAATCCACAATGTGTTCCACATCTCACAGCTCCGAAAATGTCTACGCCAGCCTACAGATGAAGTACCACTGTCAAATGTCGATCTACAGGATGACTGGACTTACCCTGAAGAACCCTTGCAGATACTCGAAATGTCAGAAAGGCAGCTCAGAAACAGGAATGTCAGATTTTGCAGAGTGCAGTGGAGGAATCACACGCCAGACGAGGCCACTTGGGAAAGAGAATCAGATTTGCAGCGAGATTTTCCCAACTTACTCCCTGGACCAAGTTAATCTCGGGGTCGAGATTTTTTTAAGGGGGGTAGGTTGAAAGACCCCAAAATTTTCAAACCAAATTTTTTCCTGGATTTTTCCTGAATTTTTGGTGAATTTTTGAAAACTTTCCCAATTCGGAAACTCTCCCCGGAATGTGCTTTCCCTTTTCGGGTGCTCCGCCTCCCCTCTGCGTTGGTGCCCCGCTCCCTTTCCGCTTCCTCCATGGCGCCGCTTCCCCTCTTCCCGCCTCCTCCTCTCCCTGGCGCCGCCCGCTTTTCCCTCCCAGCGCGCCTCCTCTCCTCCCTTTCTCCCGCCCAGCGTGGCCGGCGCCCGAGTCCGCACCGCCTTAGCCCCCCTCCGGACAGCCGCGCCACCTCGGCGCCCATGTCCGGGAGGCAGCCCGCGCCCACGTCGCCGCTTTCTCCCCTTAGCCCCGCCTGCCAGTGGCTCTTTCCCCCTCCTTCCCCGCGCGCGGACGCACCTCCGCCCATGCCGCCCCAGCTGGCCGTCCTCGCGCCCGTACCCCGCCTTCACTGCCGCTCAGCGCCGGACGCCGCCCACACCGCGGAGGAGACGCCCCAGCAACTCCCCCGTCCTCCTGTTGACCCAGCGCCCGAGCCCGAGCCTTCTCCTCCATGCTTCCCCCTTCTCTCGCGGTATAAAACCCCTCACCGCCGCCTCACCCTCCTTTGCTTCCCGAGCTCCCCACCACCCCTATTCGCCTCCCACCACTCCCAGAACCTCCCGAGCACCCGATTGAGCTCCCATCGCCTCCGGCTCCGTCGCCTCTCTCTCGCGCCGGCGACCCCGTGAGCCGATCCTCTCTCTCCCTCATTTTCCGATCCTTTGCTCCCAGAGCATCCTCACTGCTCCCTAATCACAATGCTGCACTCCTCAGACCAGGAGATCACCTGTGGAGCTCCAGCACCGTAGCTCACCGTCGGCCGAAGCACCCTCTCCGTGGCCAGCTCTCCCGGGGACCTCCGAGCTTCAACCACCGGCACCAATGTGAGCCCCATGCCCCACTGACCATAAATCCACCGCCGATTTGGCCTGATCGCCGCCGTGTCCCTCCTCCACCGCCGGGAGGCCGATTCTCCCCTTCGGTCTCCTGCCTCCTGTTGGTTCTCCGGCCTTCGAGCCCCAAAATGAGTTCCCACGCCGAAACCAACCCGGTGGTGCCCTCCGGCCGCCGGGGACCTCGCCGTCGCCGGGGAGCAAAGCCTCCCCCTTTCTTCACTCCTCTGCCGCGCGCGCCGGCGAGAGGTTGAAGACGACCGACGTGGTCGCATCGTCGCTGTTCCCTCCAACCGTTACCTTTTAAACCCGTGCGTCGGATGGCCGTTCCTCTCGACCGTCCGATCTTCATAAACACCGCCCTCCTCATCCGTCCGATCTTCCCATACCGCTTCGCCCGCCTACCCCTATTCTCGGTCCGATCTTCATAACCCCGCAGATCCGGACCGCCCGACCTCCATCTCCACCGGACGCTGGCCGCGCGCCGGCCATCCGCCGGGAGGGCGCGCGCGTCGCGTGGATCATGGCCACACATAAGATGGGTCGCTACTGCCTTCGGCCGCGCAAGGCAGCCTGTGTCAAGCACTATTGCGGTGGGCGGCCCGAAGATGTTCACCGATTTTCCAGGGATTTATTAATTTCCAAAAATCCAGAAAACCCAAATAAATCCTAGAAAATAACAGAAAATCCCCAAAATTCCCAAATTTCACCACTTTGCTCCAAATAATGTCCTGCACCCAGTGGTGACCTCCTTTTTCCCAAATTCCCCCCAGAAAAATTCTCAAAATTCACCAATTGGTTATTTTATGCATTTTATTTCTTTTTCTTTCTTTTAATAGTTTATTTTCCCTTGCTTGATTATTCTCAAGCTAGGATTTAATTATTTTATGTGTTTACGCTAGTGTCGGAGTTCCCGGAAGCTCAGGTGCAGTCCCAGGATCCCAGAGTTTCTTCGTTCGAGATCGCCGAGATCGTTCCAGTTCACGGCAAGTCGCAAAACCTTTGATCACGTTGAATCCCATGTGTTCAATTTATGTTATTATATTATTTGCATTATGATAGTTGGGAAATGCTAGTTTAAAGTAAAATAAAATGTTTAGAAAGACATGTGATTTAGATAAGTCCTACCACCGACAAATGCCTTATCAAAGTTGTAGCCATGCCTTTGTAACCCTAGAAATAATTATCTGTTAATCTAGATCACTATAGGTTACTATTATCATGCAAAGTCTTACACTAATAAGGTTGTGGCTGCGGGCCAGTAGACTTGAAAACCCGACCCTAGGGTGGGGTGGTATGGGACACCGTACCCTAGGGCGGAGAGTGTCGGTGTGCGGGGAAGGGTAAGGGTGTTGTGGGAAACCGCGAGTCGGTCATCGCCCACCGCTTACCCTAAGTTGTGGTCGCGGACCTGGAGAGGTTGCGGGCCATGTGAAAATATAAGGACTGAAACCCTTAGGCTGAGCAACTGTCATAGTGATCGCTCAACCACAGGAGTTGACTCGTCAACACTGGTTTAGTAGCTGCTCAACTCGATTGAAACTCTACAGGTGTTGAGGAGTCGGGAGGTTGAGTAGTTGAATTAGGTATGCCGTGCTGCGGATACCTAATAACGGTAGGGTTCACTCGAAGCGGACGGAAGCTTCATTGCGCCAGACCCGAGTGAATTCTACCGGGTAGAGCCTATATAAAGAAATGAGCAGTGAAACAACCTGGCTTTCTTAACTCTGTCGCGGGAGTTAAGGGATCGTGTGGGGAAAGTTGAGCAAACTCTGCAGAGTCAAATAAATGGTATTCGGATACGCCGTGCTCCCGGTTAATGGAGCTGTGCCACTTGGGTGATCCCATCAGCAAAGCTTAAGTAGTTTTGTGAACGTTTTAAATCTGAGTAGATGGTTATTTAACTCTTCATGAAAACCCCTGTTGTTTAAGGAGTAGTTTTGTCTGAAAGATTTACAAAAAGGTTTACAAGCAAAACTGCATCCACTCAAAGATAATAAACCAAGTATACTTCCTTCCTTTGTTGATCCGTGCAAGTAGTAAGTTAGGGTTCCTTTGTGATTTGCTGAGCTGGTTGTTGGCTCACGGCTTGCTAAATCAATTCTTTAGAGGACCAAGACGAAGGTGAAGGTCTCCCCGTTGAGGAAGTCCCCGAGGGCCTCTTCTTCGACGAGGATCCGTGGCTTTAGGTCTTCGCCGCGCTCAAGCGAATTCTGGAGCTTTTGTAATGTAAATATACTTTGGGCTTGCACGCCCCGCTGTCAAACTCTGGATGTTAATCCATATGTGAAATATATGCTGGACTTTTGGTGTAAGCATGCAATGGTATACTCTTGCGCGATACTCCATAACTGTTCATGCGTGAATAGTTACGGATTGTCGTGTCCGTACGCGCCCTCGGAAACAGGGCGTTACATTCACCCGTATCTGACTAGATGGTATATTGAGAGCTAGGATATAGTAGTCTTTGTGTAGTTTCATATTTTTTCCCGCTCAATAGCTTAGTGAATGAATGGTCTGGTTATATTACAACGCTCATAAGCTTGTATGTCTCATGCCAGTTTCCCATTTATTCTTGGTAGTAATTGTCTAACTGATATGACATTATAGCCGCTCATTTGTTCGCATAGCAAGCTTTGGTTTCTTTTCTGTTAAGTCTTATTATAATTAGAACTACATGTATAGATGCCACAAGTCTTCGATTGAACATTTGATATGTTATGATTGAAAATTAGCCAGAGTTTCTGTGAGTTATCTAAATAACTGAGTATCTGAGATAATGTGACCTCTTGCCTAGAAGCTATATTAGCTGTTGTAAGAAAGAAATCAAAGTTAGGGAAAACAGGCCCATAATACTAAGAATTGTCCTTGTGAATTTGTTTCCCGATCATCCTGCATAATGATTTGGTCATGCAATAAGCAATGTGAGCTTAGGAATTACAGAGCAAAGATGTTGATCAGTTGAATTTAATATGGCTGTATGATTATTGACACGTTGGTATAAGCTTAGCTTTGGCATAATTCTAGCTGTGGTAGTTGATTCAGAAATTATTTCAGAGAGTAACTATGGGTAGGAAAGAACTTTTTTTTCGGGTGCTTGATTTATAATGATTGGCTTTAATTGTCAATTTGTTTGTGATGAATCTTCCTGTTAATAAAGCTTAGTATTTGCTTCCTTGATTTACATTGTGTTGATTTAATCTAGAACCAGTAGGAACAGGAAATTCTTTTGTTTAACAATGGAAGCTAATGGTTTTTTATTACCTGTACGAAAACTTCTCTATTTAAGTCTTTTTTGAAACCACACTATTTAAGTCTTGCATTGTCGACCTATGATTCCTTGTCATGCTGATTTCACTTGAGCTTTGGTTCCAATGATTTAGCTACATTACTCTCAGGGGCATGAATGCCATGCAGTTTCATTTTAAGTTTGCTTGAATTCTGGTTCACTAGGGCCTGCTTTATTATGATCAATGATTCTTTTGTGTACCATGGGAATTTGATGCTTCTTCATTTTGGTTGGTTTGAATTAGTTCTGTTCTTTTTAGGGTGGATTGACTAATTCAGTATGTGCTACCTTTGGTGGTTGCTCTTGTTCTCCCAAGAGGAGTCAGATATGAAAACGATAAATAATTCACGCTATCTTGCATGTGGAAATTCAATTAGAATTGCCTTTGCTACAAACTTCAAAATTATGCCCGTATTTCCTTAGGAGAATCTGTGTTAGTTTTGGTGCTTCTATTGCCTTTTTTCTTTTTGGTTCTGTTGTTGCTGGACTGTACCTTGTTCCTTAATTTGATCTTGATATAAGGTGTACTGGACATTTGCAGGCCGCTGTTTCCTGATCTGCCAATCAAGGGAGGAGGCTGACAAGCCAGTGAATGCATATCACAACAAGTGCACGCTTCCTAGGGTTTGTGAACACAACCATGTTTGTTTCACCTGTATGTGTACCTGCCTGGGTATAATTTCGCAACCGATCCATCTGAACAATCCTGCATGAATTGGTCGCCCCACTACCGAAGCCCCCTGAAATTGTTCCTCTTGGCTGTTGTCGTCGTCAGTCTCAAGCGGAGCGAAGCTTCTGAGTTCTGAAGAAAGTTCGAAGCGGAGTAAGATATAAAGCTTGCTTTTGTTTGATGTTTCTCCACTCTATCTCATGAATTGATGCAGTTTACAAAGTTATGTGATTGAGTTACATGCTTCTGTGACAGGGGATTGAATCGAGCATCAGATCATAGGTCTGGCCCATTTCTTCTGGGAGTGTAAGTGCTCTGGAAATTGTGATATGTGATAGCTCTAGCTATGCTTGCAGATGTATCGTAAACCTATTACGCGAGGGGGATGCCCGCGCGGAGGCTCCTCCACCTCAGCCCGCGCGCGCTGCACCTGGCGCGTGGCGCCGGGTTTTCGGTACGGTCAGCCGAGGGATTTTCCTGAGTTTTTCTAAAATTACGTACAGGTCCTTGGTTCTCGCGAAAAGGTCCCTAGCAGTTTTTTAACCCCTCCATTTTTCAGGATGGCCCTCCGCGATTTTTGAAATTACGCACGGGTCCTCGTTTATTTACGTACAGGTCCCCCCGCAGTTTTTTATTTACGTACAGGCCCTCGCTTCTTTGCAAAAAAAACCTTTACCTTTTCCGAAATAATTTCTTACGAATTTTCGCTTCTTTTACTTTGGTACGTACGGTGGCTGGCGCGGCGTGGCGCTGCGTCTACGAGGCTAGTATATATAATTAGATCGACAAGATACTTGCATATGAGAAACCCATGCTAACATCGTCTTGTACTTCAGCTAATGATTTAATCGTTGTAACCTTGTCCCTGGTAATGGATGTTACTGCATTTCAGGAAAGCTTATAGTCCATACTGTCGAACTTAATGCATACAGTTTCATAGTGTTGGGCTAAATAGATGGGGGAAAAATTCATGTTTATGTTTATTGCATGATGTCCTATTTATCAATTGGTTTGTTATTCTTCAAGATGGCCTGACAGTTATTTATGTATTAAGTATGTTACGAAAAATATTGTTTACTACCATTTTTGTACATATTGTTGTATGTTGTGCTTGCTCTATTATGCTTCACTAATATGATGCTTGATTTATTTACGAGTATGAATATGTATGATTTGCTTGATACATGGTGACGTAAGATAAAATTGATGTTTATTATTCAGTTTGAGATCATGTTTGAAACATTTTTATTTGGTACTCCGTTATAACGCACAGACACCCTACCAGCAAACAGTGCCAAATGTATCGAAAATTCGTTAGTTTAGCAGTAGCACTGGGCTATACGTACTAGCCGTAGTCGGTGTTGACATCTACGCCCAACTGAACTGTTCATTCATAATACGCCATCGTACAGAGCGCAAAGCGATTAACTATTCAAGCATCGATCATTGATCTCCAAGAACCAGTTCGATCCAAAACGAAGGGTCGATCTACAAGAATCGTGCGTGCGAGCCGGTGCACGTACGAATGTACGCGTAGATGGTGGTTAGATACAGGTGGTTGGAGAGCGTGGACTGGGGCGGTGGCGGTTGGCAAATCGGCATTTAGCCAGCCACACGTACGCGGGCGTATTAGGTGGCAGGCATGTACCGAGCCCATAACTTTGTCTGGTTCTTTTAGTGTCCGTATTATAAAATTTTAACCGTGATTTATTGATCTAATGAATAGCAGTTATTGATCAAAGCTAAAAATTACTGAAAAAAAAAGATAACCTTTAGCTTGCTGCCAGAATTGCGAGGTAATTTATATATATTGGATATATTCCTGATTTCGTTCATGCCCTGCACGTCTGCGAGTAGGGAAGTTAATTAGGCACTAGCAGGAATATAGTATAGCTAGTCTACATCTTACATACATACTATAATTGTGTGCCTGCTGCGGCTAAAAACTAAGGACAGCATGGTCTAAGCTAGCCCTCCATATTCCAACTTGCACCGCACCTTCCTCCTCCTCCTCCTCCTCCTCCTTCTCAATCCCGGCCACAGCGAAGAGTCCTTGCTGCGCGGCAATGGGGAGGAGGCTGCCGGCGTTGTGCCGCGGCAGGGCAGCGACGCGGGTGAGGAAGCGCGTGCAGCGTGTGAGCTACTCCTCCTCCAAGCGGCCCGCGGTGACCAGCTGCAGCGGCAAGGTCAAGAATGCTGCATCAGGAGCAGGGGGTTGGCACGGCAATGCTGGCGCGTCCATGGATGATGTGGGCGGCGGAGGAAGCAAGAACGACGGCGGCGGCCGGCGGGTGATGGTGCTGGCGGACGGGCGGGCGGAGGCGGCGGGCGCGCTCCAGTGGGCGCTGTCGCAGGCCGTTCGGAGCAACGACGCCGTCGTCCTCCTCGCCGTCGTCAAGCCGGCGGCTGCTGCGGATGGTCAGTACGTCTGTACGTGCATGATGAGCAGCACCTGTACTACTTTCTTCCGTGTTTCCAATACGAGTTTTTTTTTATATACTGACATAATGTCATATTGATTAGGATTTTCACCACTGTTGTGTCGAAATGTAGGCCCGCTCGTTTCGGCTTCAGCTTCTGGCTTTTGGCTTATTTTTTACTATTCATAATTTCGTCTTTTTCTGAATTTTTGGTTTTTTTTGAGCTTTTTTGCCGGTTCTTTTTTTTGCCGTATTCGTTTGCGTTGTTTGTGATGGGCTAACATATTTTTATATTTTTAATTTTTAAATTTAATTATGTTAAATAAGCCTCCGTCACCATGATTTTTTTCACCAAATTCTGATGCTTTTCAATCATAAGCCACTAAAAATAAGTCAAAATGATCAACACCGTAATTTTGATGATCACAGCAGGTGGTGATTCCTGCGTGAGGATCTCAAGGACAAGATGCTACGAACACCTCGATGCTATGCGGAGCACGTGTGAATCAGCCAGGGCAGAGGTATATATATTAGGTATCACTTAGATATTTTCTTTCTAACAATCATTCAGATTTGAGACTGTTGGATTAGAGATCCAACAGCCTCTTTTTTTTTGGAGGAGAGGGAAAATTCATGGCTGTTGGATTTCTAATCTAATGGTCATAAATCTGGATGATAGTTAGGAAGAAAATATTCAGATGATGTTTATCACACCCATATTTTTTTTAACGAAATTTCCATTTGGCGCATGAGCAACCGCATTCACGAGAGTGCATTTGGCGTATACAAGTCGTATACAAGTCATGTGAGTTTTGTTGCCATATATAGCTCAGTTGATTATCTGCTGTCCAACATGATAAAAAGGAAGTGAGCCGCTTTATCGCATTTCGCGGAATCGTGGTAATCCACGCGTCGAGTGATGTGGGTGTAGTCTAGGACCATACCATATATATATTGCTTTGGTTTCTTCCATCCCTTTCGAAAGAAGACAAGGCGCACGACACGGGAGAAAAAGATGCAATTGGAATTGGAATATCGCGTTGCAGCACGGGGATACGTGCGTGGTGCCTTGCGCTAATCGGTGTTACATGTGCAGGTGAAGGTGGAGGTGTGCGTGGTGGAGGCGGAGGAGCGCGCGCCGGCGGTGGTGGAGGCGGCGAGGCGGCACGGCGCGTCGCTGCTCGTGCTGGGCCAGCGCAGGCGGCCGGTGGGGAGGTGGCTGCTGGCGCTGTGGCCGGCGCGGCGGCGGCGAGGCGGAGGCCTGGTGGAGTACTGCATCGAGCACGCGCCGTGCGCGGCGCTGGGCGTGCGGCGGAGGAGCTCCGGCGGGTACCTCGTCTCCAGCAAGCGCCACAAGGACTTCTGGCTCCTCGCCTGAATAATGACACCACCACTACCAGTAATCCATCGGGCTGCCTAACTAGCTAATCATTGCACGCCATGATCGCTGCTTAATCAAAGTAGAAAAGAGGTTAAAGCGAGGGCATAAGTAGCTGTGGCTATAGCTGGCCGCTGATGCTGCAAGGTATCAAACGGCAGCCCATAGTTAATTAATCTGCACATTGAGGAATCTGTAATGTTCAAGGCTAGCAATGCCATCGGTTATTTATGCAACTCTGTGCTCTCTCTGTGCCGATCTTGCGACCTATGATTGAGAATCACTCGTCAAAGACAAAAAAAAAGGATTGTCTACCCATCAGCAAACTTTCCCCCACAAAAAGTCAGTTAATTTTTGGATCATAAGCCCGCCCTGGAACAGCTTCGTTGGTAATTAGAATAGTAAAAAAACGGACCTCCTGGACGCGTTGGTGTATGGCTGGGTGGCCCGTGAACTCGAGAAACTAATCGGAACCGAGGTCTCATCGGAGCACAACTGGATGATCGTTTAGCTCCAGGTTTAGCATCTGACAGGCTCTTCGACCGCGGATTATGGTTTACGGTTGCAGCTTATAGTTTTTGACTTAATCATGAGTGTTTGTGTGAACGAATCGAATACTGATAAGCTGATAAACTGCTTCGAAAATACTGTCCTGATAAACCACTTTAAAATGATGATGAAGAATCTGTTCTATTTATTTGTTTGGGAGAGGTGATAGTTCTAAAAGAATTGATGTATTTTCGTTGGACGCCACGCTTTAGGTGTTGGGCCTTAGGCCCTGTTCTTTTCAGCTTTTAAAAGCTGCTTTTCAACTTTTCTACAGTAACTAGCTTTTAAACGAAGTATTTTTTCAAGATAGGATCTACTAGTTAATTATAGTACATACTTTATTGACTTCATTTATATTGACAAAAATCGCATGTGAATTTCTATTACTCTATAATCTCTCGTACAAGCAGCTAAAAAATCACAAATCGCAGCCAAAAGTCATAAGCCGCAGCCAAAAAGAACAGACGCTTAATCTTCCTGGGCTGGACTCTCGCGTGCACCCAGGCCCCTTAATCTAAACCAGCCCAGCAACCCATCCTAGAAAGTTTGCTCACAAACAAAAGCAAAGGAAAAGAGGGCTCCCTCGAAGCCAGTAAAATAAATTTTAATAGTAAATACTATTTTCGATCTGGATTACTTGGCATTTTTATCAGACACATATATTTAGGTAATAATGTTTTATTCACATTACAATAAAAATACTCTAGCAATTAACAACTCTGATAAATAGTAACCACAAAAAGCAATAAAGCCATATATTTTTACTATCTATGCAAGCACACACGTAAAAATTTGTATTGAAAATAGCAAAGTAGTAAGTATTTGTGAAATAAAAGCTTGATAAAAAATATCAAGATAGTAGCTTTTAGCGTAGTGTTTTAAGATATAATCTATATATTGAATATAGTATATATTATAGTAATTTTATTTATATTAATAACAAAGAAGTTATGAGTAAGCCGTAGCACAAGGGCAGGCCCGAGAAGACAGCCCTCACTAAACCCTGGCAATCGTCCGCCCCGGCCATGGCGAAGACGAAGCCCATGGTGGCGGCGGCGAACAAGCAGGACAAGAACAAGGGCAAGAGCGGCCCGGCGGCTGCGGCGGCGGAGTGGAGCAACCCCTTCGAGGCCATCTGGTCGCGCCGCAAGTTCGACCTGCTGGGCAAGAAGCGCAAGGGCGAGGAGCGCCGCGTCTCCCGCTCCCGCTCCGAGGCCATCCACAAGGTAACAACAGCTAAGCGCAGTTGGTGCCACTTCTTGATTTTGGTTGGTTGGTTGACCTGGCGGTATGGCTGCTTGCAGAGGGAACAAAGGAGTTCGAGCAGAGCGCCAAGTCGTCCGTGTTCCACAACCGCCGGATCGGCGAGAGGGACGACGCGCTGCCCGAGTTCGACAAGGCTATCCTCCGCCGGCAGCGCTAGCACATGGTATGCGTCGCTATGTGGACGCATGGTATGTCGAGAGTCACTCGATAATTGTAGCAGTTCTCTAGCCAATGAGATTCTTGGGCCGAAGGATGGATGCATAATAAACTGCATGAATTGGATATACAAATAAGCAAACCATGTGCTCTGCATGGTTTTGGAGATACTTGCTTTATTTATAGAAAGAAAATATGCATTTTTTGCCCTCTGCATGTGTTGTTTATCAGCATGTGCCATGTAATGTAACCAAGATTGTTCTTACCTCATGTTAGTAACAATGAGACTCATGTTAGTAACAATGAGACTATTAGAAATGTTCAATGTGTTGCTATAGTTTGTTAAGTTTCCCCGTTCTTATAATTTATAGGCTAAGTTGAAACGAGAAAGCAAATATAATCTATGTGACGGGGAGGAAGATGAGGTTGATGTTCACCATCCTGGCACTCTCGGGAAAGGATTATTTTGATGAAGAGGTGCCTCTTGATGATGAGAGTGATGAAGAAGGTGTGTTTTATGCTATATGTTTTCGCTCAGCTTGGAGTATAATCTGCTCATGTTTTCTGCTTCCTAGTGTACTGTGAATCCTGCTGTGTTGTTTAAGTATATATCTGAGTGTACACTGTACAAACTTGAGTTATTGTTCTGCTTTGTATCTTAAAGAGTGTATCTAAAAGATAAATGGCCTTCCAAAAGAAAAAGATAAATGTTGATGGGTTGCAAAACCGAATTTTGTTCATCTGTTTATCTTGAGGGCATAGCACTGTAGGCTGGTACCATAGGGTTGCTTACTTGCTTCCCCGTACTCATGATTGGGTTCCCTTTAAGTTGATACCGAAAGGAAGCAGATCTTTTTGTTGTAGATAAATAATTTAGGCCAGAATGTTCGTGATGGTTCAATATCTAAATCCTTTCTGATGTCTATATTTTGTGATTACTGATTTGCCATGCAACAGACATGTGCCGGTTGTAATTTTGGTATTTTGTTTGTTGACCTCAACATTGGAGAAGATGAGATGGAATTATTGGGCGAAGCGTTTCTGGTTGGTGCTAGGTGTTGTGGACTCATATTGGGGAAGGCATTATACCAGAAGAGTTCGCATAGGGCAGTCTGCATTTGCTGAGAAGCCGGACGTGCAAAGCAGCGCTTCGGTGACTGACAAGCGGTGATGTGCTACAGATAGCGTGGTGACAACGTCAGCAAAGCAGGTTTCGGTAGAGAAGGAAACAAAAGGAGTTAGGAAAGGATTGGTGGTTGATAGTTAGGAAATAAGAGTTGGTTTCTAATGGTGATTAGTAGAATCGGCTATATATGATATTAGGCAGGATATGTATTTGAGTCGGTCTGTACCGAATCCTATATAAAGGGATTCATGCTGTAACAAGAAGGGAATAGAAGCAATCTTCTTTTACGCAGCGTCTCAGAGCCTTTGTCCTGGCAGTGAAAATCCTGGACTGGAGCCTAAGGGCGAGCACGTTCCTCCTCGTTATCCTCTTTGATCCAACCCTAGCTTGCAATTCCATCTTCTTCCACCTCTCACAACCCACCGGAAATCATCACATAAATCTGCCCATGACATTAGGGCATGGAATTAGAATTCCAATCCACAGGAATTGATGTTAGTGTTTCTTTTTTTGTTCAATGTGCTTAATCTTTTGCATTTTTCAGGTAAAATGATCCTCTTAAAGAAGCACTTATCTCTCCAAAGTGGTGATCTTCCTTCAGAAACTGATCTGCCTGAAGAAACACACATATGATTTCAGAGGAAGAAATTTACATTTAAATTCAGTTCTGCAATCCATATGCCGTGACCTAACTTTAGTTACTCTTGTTGGCAGGGTCACAAGAGCAAGAAGGAAGTTATGTCGGAGATAATTTTGAAGAGTAAATTTTATAAGGTGGAGCATCTTGTGTGATTGGAGGCCATTCTGCCTTACTTTGTTCGCTGCCTTTTTGGTCTTGTACTATCACCTACAACAACATTCTTTAGCTTCATATGACCTATATCAATCCTATTTTTAGTTTGCTATTTTTCTGGTATTACCTGCCACTCACTCACTCTGAAGCTTCAACTAAAGTAATTTGAGTTTTGCTTAGTTTTTATTTTTTTGGTTTGATACATGATGCTTGTTTCATTGTTTTTAACTCTTTGCACCTTTCTTTTCTCAAACCATTTTCAAAGATACCCCAGTGAAACCTCACTGTAGCTTTGTGTGTCTGTCTTTTGTGACAAACAATGATCAAATGTTTCTCAGGGTGTCCAGTAATCCACTATGTTAGTAATATAGTTCTTTTGATGAATTATGCTATATTCCTGTTGCTTTATGCTTGACCTCATTAGATTAATGTTGCAGTTCCTTGGTACTTAGTTGTACCTGATTTACACACACTATACTTGGTGTACTGTGTTCAGCCTTTTATTGTCATATTTCCTTAATATTCTTAGTGGTGTGTAGCATGAAGAGGATAAGTTAACACAATTTATTTTCTTGTTGCAGGCCCAAAAAGCCAGGGAGAGGGAAGAGGGTGAACATTTTGTCAACAAATTAGATAGTGACTTTGCACTGTTGGCCCAGACACCGGCACTATTGTCCTTGACTGAGTCAGCTAAAATGAATGCAAACAAAAATAATTGAAGTACTGTCCATAAAGGTTCATCTGGTTTGACGGGGAAGGAGATTTTAAAGAAGGTATGCATTCAGTGCTTGTTTGCCTATTTAGATCGTCAACAAACACAAGATTATTCATTTTACACATCTTTCAGTAGAAAACTGAGCTGGTAGCATGGGTGGAACTGTGTTTTGCTGTTAAAACTTTGGTGTGCACACCAGAACACTGCACACACATGTTAGCTTGAAAAGGGTAGAATGGGCATGGTGGTTCATATTGTGATCCATTAATTGATTTTTCTTAAAATGTTGTGGTCTGGTTATGCATCTATTCTAAGGATCTAGTTATAGTGTGTGGAGTCACTCTTTTCATTTGTACCTGGTGAAGGGTGTTTACGTCCACTTTATGATGCCACTTTTATTTTTTGATTTTTCTTGTTGGCCGTGGGCAATTCTGCATGTTTTTACATTATAGAATTGCTGTGTTTCTTCAATTCTCGATACTAAAGGTGCATCTATTTTGTCGCATGCCGGGAAAAGCCAGACACATATGACAAACTGGTAAAAGAAACGGTGATGGATCAACGTGCTCGTCCATCGGACAGGACAAAACTCCAGAAGAAATAGCTCACGAAGAAAAAGAACGACTTGGGAAGTTGGGAGGTTTGTTTGATCTTACTTTGGTATTGGATGCAACTAGTCTTTGCTTATTTAAAACTTGCTTGTTCTGTTTATCCTACAGTTTGTTTTTGTGAACTCTAATGTCATTTAATGCTTAGCCTATAATTCTACCACCAAGGGCGGAGCCAGCATCGGCCCAAGCCATGGGCTGGGTGGGGCGAAATCTAGATGGGTTTTTCGCTGGCATGGTGGGGCTAGAGAAATCTACATGGGCCTTGAATCCCAGGCCTCGGGCTACAACCCAGGTAGCCCGAGGCTTGGTTCCACCACCGTCTACCACATCACTCGTGTTTTTGGTGATGTAACTGATATTTAATTGCTTTCTGATGCTGGATGACATTCTAGGAGGAGCGCCAAAAACGAATGCTTGGAACTTCTGAGTCCTCCAATGAAGAAGAAGATGATGAAGACGAGGATGATTGCCGCATGAAGCTAGACAACTCAAAACCTATCTGGTGATGATCTTGGCGATTCCTTCTCTTTGGATGAGTCAACTGTTAGTGATATGCCCTAGAGGCAATCATAAAGATGATTGTATCACTTCTATGTTTATGAACATTTGAATAAAATGTTATTTTGTTACTTGAATAAATATCTTTCGTATTGAAGGGTTACCAAACACTACTCTGTAACTGAGTGGTAATAAAGGTAGCTTTCGGGTTTGCTATGAAACATGCGGAGGAATATGAGCTATCAAGATGGAATTTGCCCCTCCTATCTAATAGGAGAGATATTTCTGGGTCTCTCGATGTGGTTGGATTAAGAAAGTGCATGACTATGCTAAATGTGGTTGAGGAGTCAATCACAACTGAGTAATCTACTACAGATTCGAGTGAAGGATCGAGCTATCATAGAATGTCACGTTTCTCACCTTGAGTTCGATCTGGTATCATGAGGTAAAGGGATCGGTACATAAGCACTATATAGGTTCGTCTGATATGATCTTTGTGTGTGTTTGGGAGTCATTATGTCCTGCTAGGGACCGCTACTGACTTATGGGCCGGAAAAGAGTTTTCAGCCCATAACCAAATACACATGAACCTACATGGTCACACACTTAATGGGCTGGAACAATAAAGGGTCGGATAATAGTTTTTAAGTGAGATTCGATCTCTACTCGTATCGGATATGGATCCGATTGGAGGCTATATAAGGAGAGGTGCGGGGGCTGAGGGATGTATCTCGAAAACACACCCGTCGAAACTCTAGCCGCCACCTCTCGTATCCCTTGCCGTGCACGCTGGTGCTAGCACATCGACGCACAGTGCTCCATCCTTGGACGTGTGGACTTCGGTAGAGGCTGTTGTGACTGCGGCGCTGATCGGGACGATCACGAGGGGAAGATGTTTGGACGGAGGACGTTCGACTACTACTGCTACACCGACACGCTCTTCGTTGAATCGTCTGCTTCAACCCTATTTCCGCTGCACTGCGCGTCTAGTGGTAATGATCCATGATCTCTTACTCGTATGGCTTTCTGATGTACACGGTAGAAAATTTTTAATCTGCTCTAGTGTAGCTCACCCGTATCCCAACATCAACAAGAAGGAAAAGGGGTTGGGTTGACGAAATGCACGAAAAGGAGGGTAAAGAGATTGGTGAAGATGATGTAGCATCTGATGATGGAGAAAGTAATGGTGGTGATGATTAGGCTGATGAGGATGATAATGATGAAGATGCTGGTGATGCAGAGGATTCAAGTGATAATGACTTCGGTAATATGTCTGCAAGAGATTGGGAGCAAAGTGACGATGAAGTTGCTGTAGAAGAAGATGAAGTGGAGGATTTCAAAGAAAAGGAACAAGATATCAGTGATGAAGTGGTGAAAAAGATGCACAAAATTTGAAGAGAATCTAATGGAAAACCACAAGTCAAGGATGACACTCTTCCGTTTGTGATAGAAGCACGAAATAACTTGCAAGATCTATGCTCCTTGATAGATGGTCGTTCGGAAACTGAAATAATTGAGATTATTAGTCGAATGCGTATCTGCAATTCAATAAGGCTTACAGCTGAAGACAGAAAGAAAATCCAATTATGTGACATTCTGACTAAATTCATTGGGTTAACACTTATATTGAATATATTTACTTAATTGTCCATTAGATATCTTATAATTCTATAATTATTGAATACATTTACTTAATTATCCATTAAATATATCTTATAATTCCCATTGCACCTGTGGAACGTTTCCTCAAATATTCAGATCCCTTTGGCAGGTTTTCTATGGTGTTCTCCTGCAGTACTTTGCAGTTTTAGCTACTCAAAAGTCCAGTGAAGTTCAAAACAATTGACACCCTTGCTAAGCTTAAGCCCTTAATTGAGATCAGTGGAGAGACTCCATATTTTGCTGCCATCTGTGCAAGGAAACGACTTATTCATACACATACTCTTCTGTGTGAGACATCAAGGTTGCAGGTTTGTGAGATAATAATTATGTTTTATGGGAAATTGGTTTTATTGTCGGTGATCTGTGTTCTTCATTGTGTGATTTCTTTAAATCTGACAGGAAAGAGCTGCTGGCCAAGTTTGAAGACAGTACTTCTCCTGACTCCTGAGGTTTTGGTCTCTCATATTCCCCTGCTCTGACTTCCGCCATGTTGTAGCAACTCCAATGCTTCTGCTTAGGTGCGAATATCTGATGCGGTGCCCTATACAATCTGGTCGAGATGTAGCTGTTGGTTCTTTCTTGTGTTCCATGGTGCTTGTGGTATGCTCGAGTTTTATATAGTCTCGTGTTCATAGGTTCTTTTTCTGAAGATAACATATTGTATGCTCTAGTGTCCATGAGAGATCATTAACTTGATTAAATGAATGGTTAAGACCTGTTACCTGAATTTCTCCCGTCCTTCATTACCAAGCTGACATGCATTTCCTTTCCCCCCTTTTCTACAGCAGCAAATACTCATTTTCTCTACAAATTTCAATCTGTAGGCTACTAAAGAATTGAAGAAGTTCTGCCCTGAAGCTGTCATTTTTCTGCAAACTCTTTTGGTAACATCACTTAAAAGGAAAAGTGGGACCTCAACTGTAATAATCTTTAGATCATTACGGGGTAAACACCATAGAAGGACAGCCGGGCGGCGTTGGCTTGATTGGGATGAAGGGTAGACTATAGATGAGGGAGAAGAGCCTTAGGAGAGAGACTATACTAATTCATCTTCTCTGCTTCTTGTTTAATAAAATAAGATACACTCACATCCTTATATAGATTGGATAGTTTGACCCTAAGAAACTTATCTCTAATATTATAGAAATATATTATTCTAACCAATCTAATCTTAAGCTAATCCACCAAGCCGACATCGGAACAGTAACCACATCATACTGTTCATGTGAACAGTACGATGCCCATTACATCAACTACGTGATCAGGTAAATTTTAATTCCGTTGTTGAACATACTTTCAGCTTGCTGCTTCATACTAAATGGAATCCCCTTTGGTATAGGTTAATGATCAATTTATGGAGCTCAAGACTTTGAACCCATGGCTTCATATCCATGAGCAAGTGCGTGAGGTGAATCGAGTGAATGTCCTGGAAGTCATGAGCATGGATCCCGATTCCCCTTATTTCTTTTTTTCTCGAACGCGCAGGAGTACTGCACATCATTTAGATTAAAAAGAGCAAAAGAGTCAAAGAAGACTCGTACAAAAACCTCACCAAAAAGGCGAGGCTAAAAACACAAAAGGGCAAAAAAACTAGGGAACGCCTACCGACCAAAAAAACAAACACAACACCATGGTCAAATGGAACGCCCCTTTTGCCCCTGCCAAACACCACAGCTTGGCCTTATCTCTAATATCTTGCAAAACAATGCTGACATTGGGTGATACGCCGTCAAAAATACAACCATTCCTATGCTTCCAAACCCGCCAAGCCACCAACATGACCAAAGAATTAAAGCCCTTGCGCCGCTGCTTCGGGACTTGGTGCAAAGCTTGACGCCACCATGAGGTGAAGACCAAATCATCATGACCTGGAGTTAACCGCTGCAACCCCACCAGAGTAAACACTGAGAACCACACACTCCTTGTGAAAACACAAGAAGTGAGTAAGTGCTGAATAGTTTCATCAATTTGGTCACACAGTGGGCAGCACTCAGGGTGATCAAGACCACGACGGGCCAAACGATCAGCGGTCCAGCAGCGATTGAGCGAGGCTAGCCACACAAAGTATTTGCAACGAGGAGGAGCCCAGGTTCGCCAAATCTCCTTCCACAGTTCAAACTCCACCGCCCCCACAAAAAAATAGTGGTACGCTGATTTAGTTGAGAAACTGCCCGAGGAGGATGGCTTCCACACTTGCTGATCATCCACGCCAGGAGTGAGCCTCACTCGGGCGAGAACATCCCAAAGGCCAAGAAACTCCTCCAAAACTGGAGTAGATATGCTACCTCTAATATCACAAACCCAATTATTATCTGTTAGAGCTTCTTGGACCGTCCTTCGACTGACAGTTCTCTTTGGCACATGTGCACAGAGTAAGGGGGCAATGTCCATTAAGGATTTGCCATGTAACCATTTATCACACCAAAAGAGGGTCATGCAGCTATCCCCCACAATAGAGAGGATCGATATGGAGAACATAGCTGCTGAATTGGGGTGCACCTGAATGTCCAAACCAGCCCATGGGCGATCAGGTTGGATCTTTTTGAGCCACTGCCACCTCATGCGCAGAATTCCCAATCCGCCCAACTCAAATGGTCTCATGACCCAGCCCCAAGAGACAAGGCAGTGCCCTCCATTTACACACTTGCGACCCTTCCAAAGGAAAGCTCTACGGATCTTGTCAATAGCTTTAAGTGCCCATTTAGGAAAATCTAGTGCAAATAGAGGATAAATAGGAGTTGTTGAGAGCACCGCTCGAATAAGAGTGGCCCGTCCAGCCGGGTGCAACATGGCAGCTTTCCATCCAGGCAACTTGTCAGCAATCTTGTCAATTATCATGCAAAAGACAGATTTGGGCAGCTTCTTGATTGACAGTGGGAGCCCAAGATACTTGCAAGGGAAATCTTGAACTTTGCAAGGAAAGGATCCTTGCACTGTTTCCATGTCCTGTTGGTGGCATCGAATTGGTGTCACCGAGCACTTGCTTACATTGGTGATCAACCCCGATGCTTCTCCAAAAACCCGAAGAATCTCTTTGATTAACTCGAATTCCTCCAAACAGGGCCGCAAGAAAAGGACAACATCATCAGCAAAAAGAGAGACCCGCTGACTAGGTCCTCTAGAAAGAAGGGGCTGCAACAGGCCAATCTCACTCGCCTTATTAATTAGTGAGTTAAGCACATCCATCACCAAAATCAACAGCATCGGGGATAAGGGGTCGCCTTGCCGAAGCCCCCGCCGATGCTGAATTAGCTCCCCTGGCACACCATTTACCAACACCCTAGTTGTTGAGGACCTCAGGAGCTTGGATAATAGGTTACACCAAATTGGACCAAAACCCAAATGGCTCAAAACTTGCAGCAGGAAAGACCATGACACCGAATCGAAGGCTTTTGAAATATCCAGCTTGAGAAGAACTCTTGGTTCCCTTTGTCTATGCAGCACCTTAGCTATTTGTTGGACCATAATAAAATTGTCAAGGATACATCTCCCTTGAACAAAAGCACTCTGCTTTGGAGACACCATGTCCTTGAGCTTTGGAGCCAACCTATTGGCCAGGATTTTGGTGACAAGCTTTGCAAAACTATGAACCAAGCTTATAGGTCTGTAATCCTTGATTTGCACTGCTTCTGGTGTTTTTGGAAGCAAAAGGACAAACGCCGAGTTAAGAAGGAACAAGTTACTGACATCACCCTGCAACAGCCTATTCAGAGCAGCCAAAAGGTCAACCTTCACAATACTCCAACAAGTTTTGAAGAAACGTCCAGTAAATCCGTCTGGACCCGGTGCCTTATCTGAAGGAAGCGATTTAATTGTTGCCCACACCTCTTCCTCCGAGAAGCACTGCTCCAGGGCTGATAAATCAAAGGCTTCTTGGTAAAAGGACTGTAGGTTCAAGGAGCATTGTCTTTGAGCCACGGTGCCGAGCAGGCTTGAGTAGAACTCATAGGCAGCCTGCTGCTTGTCTTCATGCCCGGTAACAAGATTATCTCCCACTTGGAGTTTTGCCAAGAAATTCTTCCTCTTTCTGTACCTAGCTTGCTGATGAAAAAAGGAAGTATCTGCATCCCCCTCTTTCAACCAAACCAGCCTGGAGCGTAAGCGAGCAATTGTGCGCTCTAGAGATGCTAAACTGAGAGCATGCCGTTTCAGCTGCCACCGCAGCCACTCCTCGGTGGACAGCGCACGGGCATCTTGGGCAATTTCAAGACGGTGTAAGATTTCCGTGGCAAACCTGAGCTGCAGCTTCACATTCCCTATTCTCTTTTGGCTCCAAGGTTGCAGGTCCCTTGCAAGTCTTCCCAGCTTCAGGGAAAGGATTTGCAGTGGACAAGAAGCTACAACTGGTTTGCACCAGGAGCTTTGCACCTCCTGCAAGAACCCCTCAAGCCTTGGCCAAAAACTTTCAAAGTGAAAACACCTCTTTCCCTGAACATTAGCCTTCAGACCAAGGATTAATGGGCAGTGGTCTGAAATCAAAGAAGCCGAACTCTGAAGGATGCAATCAGGAAACAATTGATCCCAATCAGAAGTCATATAGACCCGATCCAGCCGAACCAGGGTGGGAACATCCCGCTCATTCGACCAAGTAAATTTACGGCCAAGAAGAGAAATTTCTTTCAGCTCCAAGTCATCCAAGAATCGGCGGAAACGACCCATCATTGCTCTATTCACATTAGAATTATTCTTATCCTCCGCCAAATAAATGAGGTTAAAATCCCCTCCAATTGCCCACGGACCTTGACAGGCTTGCCGGATGTCACGGAGTTCCTGCAGAAATTGCAACTTCTGATCATCAGCTTGGGGGCCATAGACTCCTGTGAACCACCAAGGCGGCCCCTCATGGGAAGCAAACTGCACAGAGACTGAAAAAGAGTCAACACGAGATGAAAGAGCCCGGCAGACACCTCCTTTCCAAGCCAGCAACACCCCTAGAACCGCAAGCTGACAATGTCACGGATTGATCAAACTCACTTCCCAGCATCGACATGATCAAACTACCAGAAAAAGACTCCATCTTAGTTTCCTGTAGGCACACTATATCAAGCCGAGTAGAATTTACCAAGCTTCTGACGCTGTCTCGCTTTGCCTTACAGTTGAGGCCTCTTACATTCCAAATGAGAAAGCTTGATACCATTGAATCTGAAAGAAGCTTGATACCATTGAATCTGAAAGAACACCAACGACCTTACACAGCACCCCCACTGATCACAAATCTTCTGTGGCCTCACTTGAAAAAACAGCAACATCACGAGGTGCTTCACCTGGTGAAGGAGGCTGCCAACCAAAAAGCGCCGCTAGTGCCGCGAGATGAGCTTGAGTGAGGGGCTTGTCGAAGACACGGTTGTACCTTTCCATCTCTTGCTCGCCTATGGCTTCATGCTCCGCTGCCAGACCCAAGCAGCGCATCAAAGTTACTTGAGTTTGAGTGGCAGACTGCGGAGCCGCCCCGCCCTTGTTCAATCTGCTGCTACGGCGCAAGACAAAGTTCGACGGGAGTTGAGGGAGTCGCCGTTTCTGATTCGTCGGCACAGGAAGCAAGCCATCGGTGGCTTGAGTTACCTTGGCGAAGAAAGACTTTGCCGGTGTTGAAAGAATTGGGCTGGACTGCTGCCGCTGGGAATGGCGCTGTCGACGCCTGACGTATACTCTCGAGATGATCCGGGCACCCTCCTCTGGAACGGCACAACACTCGGGCGTAGTGGGCCAAGTGCCCGAGCCAGCGGCCCGCCCAGCCGAAAAAGGCCCAAGAACCAGAGCGGGGCGCACCCTTATGCGTGAAGAGACGCCCGGGTCTGGAAACACCGAGCGGGAGAACTGGGAAGCAGGGTCGAGGTGCATGGCGCCGGTAGCATCAATAAATGAAGGATCTGGAGAGGGCAACCGAATGCTCTCTGAGCCAACTCCCAGCGCTGGAGGGGTCACCTCGGGCAGAGCAGGGGAAGGTCTCGGGACTACACCAAGCCCCGGCTGGAGATCTTCTCCATCAAGGCGGATCCCAGCAACTGGCTCAGAGGGCGCCACGTGGTCAATGACGTGGCCAGCAAGCGACCTAGTTGGCCCAAGGCGATGCTTGACAGGGACGCGACCAGCCTGGAAAACTCCAAAGCACATCCTCGCCGGCGATCTGCACCGGGAGCGCGGCGGAGAAACGTAGGACCGCTGCCGAAGCCTGGCCGCGGCCTAGCCGAGGACGGCCGCGACCTGGCCGATGATGATCGCTGCCTCGTCAAAGGAGGCGTCGGAGAGCGCAAGACGGAGGGACTCCGTAGCTTCAGAGATCACCAGCCCGGAAGCACGTCCCCGACGCCCAGAGGAGTGACGACGCCACGGAAGCCGCCCTGTAGAGTCGGCACCGCCATCGGCACCGCCGTCCGCCGTCTTAGACGAAGACGAGCCTCCAGAGTCGGTACCGCCCTCCGCTATCAGAGACAAGGATGCGGAAGCTTCCCCCACCGGGGAGATACGCCGCCACACCGAGGTGCGTCTTCGCGACGGAGGAGCTCCAGTACAGGCACGGGAACGATGGCCAAGGCTCATGCAACGAAAACAACGCACCCGGCGACGACAATCCGCAGCGCGATGCGAAGCAGAGAAACAATTGAAGCATTTATTGCGGAGGTCCACCGGAACCGGATGCCGAGAGTCGCCAGGCGGGTGGCGTGATCTACCCCAAAATCGGCGGCGACCAACCACCTTCTGCCAGCCCTCCTCGACCGGACCTGGAGACGGCCCCCGGCCAAGAAGAAGCTTCGCACGGCTGCCAGGGACACAGTCTGGGCGTGCATGCTAGCGGACCGCAGGCTGACGCACTGGCACCGCCGAGACCTCGCCGTCCGACCTGGGAGAGGCCAGCACCACGTCGCAGTAGGAAGGTGGCGACGCATGCCTGGAGACAACAGGGGAGGCGGGCGGAGAAACCTCCCTCCAACGATCCAGCTTCGAGCGCCCTGCTGCGGGGGAGAATGGCGACTGGGGATTGGGGGAAGAGGCCGGCGCATGGGGTGGCGCGACCGAGGAGGTGGCCGCCGAGTCCGGAGTGGGCATCGGCGTGCGGCTGAGAGGAGACGGCATTTTCTGTTCGTATTGCCCGTTTTGGCCCATTCCCCTTATTTCTCATCCGATAATTTCAAGTAAGCATGTGGTTTTACTGGCTTCAAGACTGGATACTGAAAGTTGTTCTTTTGCATATTATCTTATATTCGTACATTCTGACAGGGCTGGCGTACTTCTATCTGTGGCTGAATGTTTAAGGGGCTTTGTTATTATACATGAAGAACTGCGCCCTTTCCCACAAATTTTCCTTCCAATCTCTTCTCTGCTTCAACAAATTCTGGATAAATCCGACTTACCTGGCCTGTTACAAGACATTTTTCATGAAGTCATTGACTTGATTAAAAAGAGAAGTGATGAAGACCATGCTTTAAGAGAGCAACTCCAAATGCGAAAGACCATTCTTTAAGAGAGCAACTCCAAATGCGAAAGCAGAAGCCTGAACCACTCAAGCAGTTGAATCCGAAATTTGAAGAGGAGTATGTATTTGTTGGTATTCTGTGTTGTCAGTATGCCATATTATTTTTCTTTGCTGTTTTGTTCTTGAAGGATCTAATGTGGATTTAATGTAAAAACATTGTTACCTTTTATCAACTTCCTCTCTTCTCTTTCTGCAGTTACATAAAGGGTCTTGATTATGATCCTGACCGAGAAAGGGCACAAATGAAGAAGCTGAAGAAACGCCTGAAGAGTGAGAAGAAGGGGGCAATGCGTGAGCTTCGTAAAGATGATTATTACCTGTCTGCTATGAAAGAGGAGGAGAGGATAAAACAAGAGCAAGAGAGCTGAAAAGTATGGAAAAGCAATGGCTTTCCTTCAAGAACAGTAACATGCTTTTAAATCTGGGCAACTGGGAAAAGGTAATAAAAGGAGGCGGTGACATTTTCTTCATATGTAGCCAGTGTAAATATCTTATTATGTTGCTCTTGCCGTTCGGTTTGTTCACCATCATTCTTGGGTACTTGAGATAGATGTAGGCATGTAGCCGATGACGCTAGCATGCTCCATTTTAACTGTTTTTTGTAACTTCAAGTTGGTGGACACACCGAAATACAAAAGTAGATGCCAAGATGCCTCTATTAGCCATATGGAGCATTCCCTTGCATAAAAGTTAGCCTGGAACAATATGTGTAGCCATCTGCAATGTGTCAAGCACTTCACACTGCATCTCTGTAACACCCCGGCCCTCCACAGGGCCCAAGATGCTACCACCACATCCTTACCAATTCAAAAGTGTTGCTAATTCGATTTTTAGCAGCACCTCTCCTGTTCTTTTTATATGATTACCCACATGGAACAAACCACAAGAGCTGTAAGATAAATGCACAGACAACTAACTTCATATTTCACAAACCATAACATCAACAGACTTTGGGTTCCACAACCATGTGATACCCACCATCACGGCTCACTAGCGAACTAATCCAAACGGCGAGCCACCAAAAACTTAATACTGTATTAAACATAAAAGCTCTGTAAGGCTAACTGTTATTGCATATGTGCAGTGCCAAAATGACTATCCCCATTCCATGCATGTCGTCATCAATCACATAAAAACAACAACAAAGCAAGGGTGAGTCCGGAGACTCAGCAAGCACACGATAAAACAGTAACATCACTTTAGCAATTCAATCAATTTCACGAACTGTAAGCTGTAAATCTATCCTATGTCTGTAAACTGTAATTCAATTCTATGTCTCAGAATCGTAAATCAAATCAATGTCAGAATCAGAATCAGAATCAAATCTATAATCAGAATCAGAATCACAACTGCTCAGAATCAGAAATCAGAATCACAACTGCTCATCACACTTTCTGTCACTTTCATGCAATGCAATATCATGCAATGCATCTGTATGCTCTGTAATTGTAGCTTATACCGGTATAGCGGAGTGTCCACCCGTCGATAGACCACTCATTCGCCTCGTCCTTTTTCATACGAGGTCAACCTCCACTCCCGTGGAGTGCCTACCTCTGTAGGTCTTATTCAAGAGCACTCCGGACTAGTCATATGACTTTCTCACCGACCTGGCTCTTATGCATTTGCATGATGCAATATGCCTCAAATGTGAATGTCTAATCATAAATGTTACTCATCAAGATATGACTAGCACATAATCACATGCAACATCTCATAAATACTGTAAATCATAGCATGGGAATACGAGTGACAAACATTCGCCACATTTTACTGTTCTACCATGCACTTGTCTGTTAACCTGGCGGACGGTGCGTGGACGGCACCAGACTCGAACCGCCACCTGAACAAGCATTAATTATTTCAATTCATCACTCAAGCAATACATGCAAGTACGAGCCAATGACATCGCCCTAACACCCAATTCGACATAACCCATTCCTGTCCCACCAGGCAATATCCCATTGTCCCGGTGCTTAATCAATTTGAACATTTAGCGATTCCATCGTTTATACTCGCCGATCAAAATCTACACGCTTAATCCCACTTTAATCGATCACACTATTGAACCTCAATTTATTCCCCTCCCCTCTCTCCTGCCACAGATCGACCAGATCAATAGTGGCAGTACCGATTTCGTCGTTCAGGCATTCATATTAATAAACGATATCTTACTGATCACATGCATCAATTCTAATTATCGATATATTAACTTATGCCCGACTCGGAAAATAAGCATGGAGAAGTATTTTCGAGGCGTTACCCTGGCCCCGAGCGACTGGGTCGAGACACTACTTCCTTTTCCTTGGCCAGATCGGGCAGATCTGGCGGTGGATCAGATTCCCCCTTTTTTTTCTCTTCTCTTTTCTTCCTTTCTTTTCTCTTTTCTAGCGCCGACGCTCTCTTTCCTCTTCTTTTCTTTTTTTCCTTCTTTCTCCAGTCGGCGGCTCGCTTCCTTCTTTCTTCTTCTTTTTCTTCACTCCACCGGCCGACTGGCGCCTCCTTCCTTCTTCTCTTTCTTCACGGGCGCCGGCTACCTCTCCTTTTCCTCTCAATCGGCCGACTTCCTTCTTTTTTTTTCTTCGCCGCCGGCTCTCCTCCCTCCGCCTCACTCCCACTCCCAGGCGCCTCCGACTCCTTTTCCCTCCGTCGGCTGGCTCCTCCCGCTCACCTCTCGGCTGGCCGGCTCGCCTCCATTCCCGTGGAGCGGCGGCGGCAGCGAGCGGGAGGCGGGCGGCCACCGTGACGGCCACTCGCGGTCGGGAAACAAGGACGGCGGCGGCGGCAGCAGGAGAGTGGCGACGGCGAGGCACGCCCGTAGGGGACGGAGACGATGGCGCGACGAGCAGCAATGGGGTAGCGGCTCGCACGGGCGGTGCGGCGACGGCGCACCCGAGCGGCGGCGGCACACGGTGAAGCGGCGGCGGCGGCGGCGACGGCGCACGTGCGGGGAAGACGGCGGCGGCCGGGGCGACGAGCAACGACGTCGGGCTGGCGAGAGATGGCGCCGACGGCTACACGGGCGACGGCAGCAGGCCCGAGGGGAGGCAGCAACGCAGGAGTGGATAAGCACGGAGAGAAGCCAAAATGGGATTTTTTCTTCTTCCTCCACCTGGCTCTCTCTTTTATATGGCTGTGAGATGGGCTGGGCTAGGCTAAGCCGGCCCAGGTATTACAATCTCTTCGACCAACAGCCAACTTGGAAAAGGCTATTTCTCTTGTACTCAAGGATGAGTTGCTCTACTGTGCAGTAGCAATTTAATGTAGCACAGCAAAGAGTTTTTGTTCTTTTTTTTTGTACGCAGTGTTACTTGTCAGATGTATCTGAATGTTTAAACGACAAACATGATTTTTGTATTGTCACTTTTTTTTTGCCTAAATGAAAGACATCCTTTATTGAAATTAAACATTCGTTGTTACGTTGCTCTAGTAATATACTGTTCTATGCTACTTGGGTGCATCAGAAGTGATGGAAAACTGTTCTAGGAGCTAATTTTGGTCAGGAAATAGCCATGCCAGTGGCAAGATGTCACATGGTTCACTGTTTCTCAAGTATGCTCATATTCCAAGGGAAATATTGTTTAACAGCATGCAAGTTTCGTCTGTTATTGCACTTGTCTGCTGCATCAGAAGATGAATTTGGTAGGCACTTCAAATCTGCACAAATGCTGATTTGCTTTGAACTGGGACGGTTTCATGTGGAGAGCAACAACGTCACTATCATACCTGCCTGGCTCTTGATGCTCATCTGCCTAATTGCTTGTCAGACAGGCCACTTGCGGTCACTTCGCCATTATTCAGACGATTCCACTCAATTCATCGTGAAGAAGGCGTGCGCCTAATGGCGCCTACGCACTAATTTCTCTGTGCATAGCATGCAGCACAAAGCTGCTTTACTGTTCAGCAATGTCCTGCTGTTGAAGGCTCTAGTTCTGACTTCAATGTGCATTGTTAGACAGTGCTGTTGCTTTTCTCATGCCTTTCTAGATCAGATGTCACCAACAAAAGCAGAAATATGTGCCTCCAATCAATCATCACCAGAGCCAAAAGCAGCACTATTGATAGCACAGCATAAGAGGTCCCAAAACGTAAGAAACATTCCAAACTTGCTCTCATGCTACCTATTTCTTGATTCTGATTTCAGCTACTTTTTTTAACTCTCCACTGAACTTTGTGGCACAAGGTTCCACATCCGTAGGCTGCTGCAAAGCAATGCCAGCCGGCTGAAACGTCATCGCAACATCATCGGTTGAAGCTTGCATATTAGAGCTAACGTTATGGATGACAGGATAACCGATCAACCACAGAAGCTGATTTGCTTTTGATGCAGTTTTGTCAGTATCAGGCTATCAGCACTGCTTAATGCAATGTGTCTTTATCAGCAAAGTTTCAGGTAAGAAGAAAATATCACTCTCTTGACTACTGACTTGCATCTGCTTGCTCTCCACAGAATTTGAAGCGGCCATTGCTGTCATGCAGATTCCAGCTACAGTAATTTGAAAGCAAAGCAAGCGGACTTGGCCTCTCATTTTGAGTATCATGGAAGATGCCAAAATTGCAATGTCTTTTCACATGATTTTTTTTTTTGGAAAAGGAACAGATTTTCTGAGGCAGTAACAGTTCTGAAGCTAATCATATTTTCTTATAAATCATATTATATACACTTATATTTACATCCCTTACATACAATATATGTACAATGTGGGCATGACGAATTCGAGTATATTTACAAATGATCGCCCCCAGTCCTGCACTACTGGAACAGAATGAAGGTTGTTCTTTGTAACTCGGCAATTTCCTTGGATTGCTTCATCAGTTAAGAATTTACGGTGAGGTTTTCAGGATCGGATAACGATCAACGCATGAACAGCCCGAAACTAGTAGAGAGACTATAGAATAGAGAGACCTTGGGTCGAAATAAGTTGGCGAAGAGGAACCATGTGGGCGACTCTTTCTTCTGTGGTTCTGCTGGCTCGGGCTGGCCTTTCACCTGAATGTTCTGGCCTATGGCTTGCCTGATGGAGTCTATGGACTTCTGATCAACTGTATTCTCTCCTGCAGAATCGCGAACGTAGAATGTGTTGACAGCCATTCGTCCTCTCGTGCTTACTTCTGCTCTTGTGACGGTCAGGCCGTTCTCGCGGAAGATGCGGGTGACCTCCGATAGGAGGCCGACCTTGTCATTCGTACACAGCTCAAGTTTCACACCCTGAGACAACCAACAAGGGGAGAAGGGTGGTGATTCGTAAGCTACATGAACAGTAGTTTTGACTTCAGATAATTAAGTGCAATGAATTGTTACCTCAGACGCCCTCCGTTCGATAGCGGCCTCAAGGCACTGGATGACTCGCAGCCTCTCAGCTTCAGTGTTCATTGGAGATCCATTCGCATGTCTCACGTAGAACTCCTGCGAAAGAGCGCCATTGTTGCGCATTTCTTGAGCTAGATTTCATCGACGTCCAACGCGGTAAGGACTAGCAAGGGATGTTGTTCGGGCTCGGTATGTTCACCTGGTAAGCTTGATCATCCTTGGCATCGATGTTCGCATGGAAAACAACGTAGCGCAGATCTGTTAGAGTGCAGACCGTGTCGAAGAGAAGCTTCGGCCTGTCTTTGCATCGGATGGTCACCACCGAGTAGTCCTTATCGTTCCAATTCCGAACAGTGACATTAGGCCTCTGAGATCGATTCGGAGCAGGCCGATGATCAAGCTGTTGATAGCCTCCATCGTCCGACATCATCTGGTGCAGCCTTCTGTCGGTATGCGTGGCAGAGGTCCCCGATGACACCGCCATGGCAGCACCTCGCGAGAGATTTCCTCCCCGGAGAAGATGAGACAGGCGCTCCTTGATCCGTTCGAGCCTTTCGGCGTCTGCGACGGCTAACCCCGTGTCCTCATCGGTCACTTGCATCACAGCGGCAGCTCTGGTGTTATGGGTCCAGATCTCAGCACTGACCACGTTGCACTTGAGGCTGGCAAGCACCGCGCTCACTTCGGAGAGCAGGCCCGGCCGATCGGTCCCTGTCAGCTCAATGACATTGCGGTCAGCCGAGGCGGCGATGTCCACCGATCTCCGGCGCGAAGGTATGTATCTTGAATCTGCACCCAAGGACTGCATGTTCCACGGATGTTTTAGTTGCCAGTCCGCTTTGGATTGCAAAGATTGCTCTATATGCTTGCAGTTGCAGGATTATACCTTCCGGATGTAGTCCTCAATTTGCACGATGGTGGCCTTATCTTTCAGCTTCTTCCCTTCTTTATCGGTTACATTAAAGACTGAATCCAAATTAACGAGCTAGGCTTGGATTAAAACAAGAAAAACAAGAAAACGGTGGCGTAATTACTGATTAGATCCTGTATGTATAGTGCTTTACCATCCATGAACCATCCGCCATCTGATGTTATATATGCCTTACTTATCACGAGATTCAGATCAATCATAACTTGGATTACTTCTAGCAGAATCCCATACTCATTTGCACTATCAACCTACAATTACAACCAACTAACAAATCAGTAAATGCCCGTACCACAACTATAGGGAATTAGGAATTTCCGTAAAAAAAAAACAACAATGAATTAGGAGTTCTGCAAACTATAGGGAATACCCGGACAATTGTCGCGTCGTTGCAAGGATCATTATCGATAACGATCCTACAGTTAACAAAATTAACCAGGATCAAGAAACGAGACTTGATACTAGAGAAAAATGTTCAATACTGTACTGGAGGGTGTGTTTTCTTGGGTGCAGAGCAGCATCTTGAATGCACCTTGGCGGGTTCATCTTGCGTATGAAGTTATCGTATTCGTCGTCGCTGTCCCAGGTAGGGCCATAGCCTTCATCTGTCTCACATGGAACCATTAATTTCGGTACAATTTGTGATGTACAAAACAGCAATAAACATGTGGAATTAAATCAGAATGGAAGATATGACTAAACGAAAAAAAATCATAATAATTTCTGAAGAAGAAAGAGCCATGGATAGTTAGTTCATGATGGATTGGATTACATGAAACTGCATATTCCAAGAATCAAGAACAGAGCAGAACCCTAACACCATTAAGGAAATGAAAAAGGAAAGACAAGAGGCAATAACCAGCCCAATCCACAAGACGGAAGGAAAGAAACAGTACATACAGGCACAATGCCACCACAGGAACAAGAAAGTCTATGGCAAGAAGAGAAACAAAGAGCAGGAAGATACCCATGGACATGGCAGAGGAGGCCAAGAACCAGCAAGAAACAGGAATGATTCCTACCTCTGCCTCTCTCTCTCTACCTGTATCCCTCTCTATCCCTACTCTGTCTTCCTCCTCCTCTCTTATTTCTGCAGTAAAAGGTGTGTGATGGGTGGTGTGATTGGCTGGCTGTGATCCTACAGAGATGGGCTGTTTTACATGCCTGCACTTTTGCATATACGCCACTGCACTCTTCCAGTTTCACACAAATGCTCCCAGCTCAACAGCATTGCCAGCGTGTCACTCGACCGTGAATATAGGAAATGCAGGGGGAAAAAAGAAAGTAAATGCACAAATGTACATTGTACAGGGCGAACCGGCAAATCCATCCGTTTTTGGCATGCCATTGATTTTTCCTCCTCTCATGTACGACGTGATTTTGCCAAATTTGTTCACGCACCCACGTGCCCTTGAGAAATACTTGCTTCATCTGATTGGTTGTTTGGTTGGATGGGGACAGCGCGATAGAAAGCAGTAAGCCAGCGTTCACCTCAACCCTTTGCGAAATAATTAGGGACTCTACAGCGAAATATTGTCAATGCTTACTGGCTTAAATAATAGGTGCATAATATTTTAAGGGAATTAATGTATATACCACTACTAGTTTCAAAATATCTGTCTTGTGAGACTTACAACATGGGTTTAGAGGTACATGTTAGTAAAACAATCAGCTGGAAATACAAAATTTTGACACTGGACAGTGACATGCAAAACTTGTCCCTATTTTAATTATCGTACTGCATAAATTTCTAGTGAAAACGACACGTTACGAACCCGGCCTTCCAAAACAGATGGGAGGACAAAATGAGAAAGAACATAGGTAATCGAGTATATTGAAGCCATATTTGGCCGCTAGCATTTAAACGGCTAAATATGGTGTTGTGGTTACGTACCAAACGGTAGATACCAGAGTTTCGGAAAGCCCGAAGAGGCATCAAAAGCCTAAATTTCAAGAGAGATGAGAGGTGTATAGAGTGTGTATCTCATATTCAATCTCAACTCACGTCTATTTCTTACACCCAAACTGTTTTCTCCCTTTCCATAGTGCCATAGAGGTCATATTTATAGCCATGCATAAGGAGGTTACATAAATACTCATTTTTGAGTCCTATCAGTGCGGGTAAACATGTCATTTTCTTAGTATAGCCTTCATGGACCCGCCTTCTATTTACATTTACCCTTGAACCTATTCCCAATGGGCCGATTGGGCTAAGGAGGGGGCCACTCCCCCAGCATTAGCTTTTCATGGTCAAGGGCTTAGCAATCGATATGCTGAAATGATGTCTTTTGCACTTTGGCCCCTCCCCTCCTTTGGCCCACCGTTACAATCGTTGATGTGGTCAACAAGCTCCGTTGTATTTCTGCTCCGCTTCTTGGGTCAAGGGTGAGGCATCTCAACTTTGCTCCGGGGTCGGTATGGGTGCCTCCGAGGTCTTTTTTCGGACCCCCTTTTCCAAGGCCAAGTCTGCACCATCTAGTTTTGCCTACATATCCCGCCTCCTGGGATGTCGTGTTAGCCTCATATGCTAGGCGTGAGCACGTGCCATTGGCCCTACACATGTAGCGATGATCCTGCCTTGGGGACGTGGGCAGTCATGGCAGTTGAGAGGGTACACACGACACCTCAAAAGGTGTGCCCTATCCCGTTGGTATTAAAGCACAGTGGCGGTTCACCTCTCTACATTTTCTTGCTGCATTCCATCTTGCTCATCTCCAGTTTCACCATCCGCTTCCACTTTGCAGTCTTGCACATTTACCAAAATGCCCCTGCTGCACATTCTGGGAAGCTTTCTCATTTCTTGTCGTCCAAACCTCGCAACCACCTCGAGTCATCGCCGTCTTCGGCATCTCCCGATCGCTTCAACCTTAGCACCGCCTGTGCCTAGTCCGGCCATCTCATGCCTCGTCACGACTCTGCCTCAAAGTCCTGCAGCCATCACAGACAAGAAAAACATCACATAACACCGCTCGAGATAATGTAATCACACCATCGTATTAGTAGAAAATACTCACGCACAAAATAGCCCAACGACCGGTCGAAAAGAAGAATAGCGTCCCAAGCACGTCCGACTGCGTTCGACCAGGTCCGACCGCAGCCGACTGCACTACGCTACGACTTGGCACGAACCACACAGATCAAATTCAAACTTTCGTAAAATAGCTGTCAATTACTCATCACAAACAAGGGGTCACCTCCACATGGTCTCTCATCTTGGATATTCTAGTTTGCCGTAAATACATCTAGAGCCATCTTGGCCATCATTTACCTATGAGCAAGTTATATTCCCCGTTTTTGGTTTTTGCCCAGTTTTAGTGCAACCTTACTTCAAACGGAAAAGTATCACAACTTTGACAATGATTCTATTGATCATTGATTGGAATAAGTTTATGACATTCTAGAGAAGGTGCATATCAAGTATCAAATTATTTGGATTTACGGATAAAAAGTTACAAGGATTTGTGGTTTTGAAATAGTGCTGATTCAATTGTTCACCGATATGGTCGCTACTGTAGCAGCATGGCCGTTTTTACTTAGCGCTATGACCGGTGGGGTCTTAAATTTCTCGGATTTTTAGTTTCCTGATATGTTGTCTTTTTATCCTAAATCTTTATAGCTGTGTAGCTATCGGAAAGAAGAACTCTAAGAATCTTGGGGGAAAGATTCTCTCCTATTCAATCTCCTTCTAGTAGTCTTTTCGGTCCTACACATGTAATGTATATAGTAAGTTAAGTTGGGAGACCAATTAGCCAAAGAAAAGGTGCACCTGGTTGTTTACAAGTTGAGTTTGGTCTGTCTGCATATTTCAGCCCTCCATCTGTGATGCTTGTTAATTGCTTCTTTCGGTACTTTGTACCCATTGTTCTTCTTCTATTGTATTCTTCTTCTAGCATCATCCTTGCTAGCTCTTTCTGGGATGAGGAGGATTTCATGTTGAACTCAAAACACCAACATTTACTGAATCTGTCAAAACTGCATGGTAAATATTTTATTCTCTTTTAAAGAGTTTGTGTGCACACTGGTGTGCGTGGGGCAATTTTGGTAAGAGTCCAGATCACAATTTTGCAAGCAGAGGGCTGTAGTCAATGTTCAGAAAATCCATAGGATCCGGATCACAGTTTTTAGCCGTTCATGTTTCAATCAGCTTGGTGGGTGGTGAGGTAAGCATGCAATGCAAGCATGACCATTCGACTGCAGCAATCGCCGAGTTATTACTACTACTATTCTCTTGATGAGAGTGATGTATTACTAGTTAAGTTTGGTTGCCTGCTGTCGCTGTCTTCACGCAGCATTAAGTTCCAACGGCCATCTAAAACAATACGAAGAGGGCCAATTTCTGATATAGGCCTGTTTTTTTGGCTTTTGAAATCAGCTTTTGGCTTCTACTACAGTACTTAACTTTCAAACAGAGTATTTTCTCAAGATGAGATCTACAAGTTAAACAATTTGCACGTTAAAAACCTAACATCTGTACCAACCAAAATCGTAAGTTAGTATCTGTCTCTCCGTAATCTGTACCGTAAACAGCCAAAATTCAAAAATTTGAACCAAAAACTATAAGCCGCAGCCGAAAAGAATAGACCCATAAACAGATTTAGTTTTTTTAGGGAAAGCAAGGCTTTATTCATGGTAAATTCTCATAGTTTCATCGATGAAGCTCGGGTTGCATCAAACCAAACATCACCACGCACCTCAAGAGTGCAAGCATGTCTCGCTAAATTGTGAGCATAAACAATAGGAGCAAACTCTGAAAGCCTCCCGCGTTGGCGTTGATCTCCATGAGAATCTGTCATATAGGAGCATCTCGATATCTCCTTCAGGTTCTTGACAACTTCCATACAATCCGACGCCAAGCAAACCCTGGAGACGTAATAATCCTGAACCAAATTGAGACCCTCATTGCAAGCATGTGCTTCAAGAATAGTTGGCTCAGTTATGCCCTTCCATACCACGGCAGAAGCTGCTATATAAATTGACCATTGCCAGCCCTGCACACGCACCTACTGCATCAGCAGCATTAGTTGGGAATGGGGATAAGCTCAATTGATCATGATTGATGCTGGGCCGGCCTAAATCCTCACATATATAGAGCCCATTACTGGTCTCCTGTAACATCCCATTTTGGGAATCTTGAAGTTGCGTGAATAAAAAAAATACAAATTGTAATTTCAAATTCAAAGTTCAACTAAATTTTCAGCCGAAATTTCAAATTTTCAAAAGTCCTAACTTTCCCTGGGATTGGCCCAACCCATCTTCCCCTTCCCCTTGGCCCACCTGGCCTCTGGCCTGGCCTACTAGACCTTTGGCCTGGCTCAAGCTAGCCCACACCGCCTGCCCATGCTGTGCGCGTCCCAGCCATGCTGCCCACCATGTGCCCGTGCTCGCCTGTGCCACAATGCGACACCGCCTCACCACTATGCGCCAGTAGTGCTGCATGCTCCACGCCGTCCCTACCTGCCCTGACCCCCCTCTTCTCCCCTTGCTCCGCACCACGTCGCCATGCTCGCTGCTCCCGCACCATGCCCGAGTCGCGTTAGCTCCGCCCGCAACCTCTGCCCGACCATTGTCTCTGCATGTCCCCTCCACATTTACTTTCATGTCGCACGCTAAGCTCCGCCTCCCTATTTTGTGCCGCGTCGCACGCCGAGCACAACCGCCTTGGCCTCCATGCTGGACTTAACGTGCCCAACGGCCAACGCTCCTTCGGCTATAAATGTAACACCCCAGGACCCATATTACCCTGGGATGCTACTAAAACCACTCCACAACTAGCCAAATTACAAGATAAAATAATATGGTAACAATTACTAATCAAGATAATATAAGCAGAAGTATATACAACTAAGGGACAACAGGATAGTGATAGCAATTCAATAATTATAATCAACTCCAACATAATAGCCAAAGAACAGTTCACAAATTTAACACTTATTAATTTGAAGTAATCAATGACAAGATAGCTAAGCATAAGACTAAAATCACTTTGTCTTTATTACATCATAAATCTATGAACCAAGTGCATTATTGTGGTGCCGCTTTACCCTTACCATGCATGCTCAATGATCACCTGTAAGGGGGGAGAAGTAAGGGTGAGATAAAAAACTCAGCAAGCAAACTGTTTAGCAAGCTAATTAAACTACAACAGTTTAATCATCAACATTTTAATTTCCACAATGACCACGTTTATATTCTCAACCTCAAATCACCACCAACAACGGTAAAACAATAGTAAATAAATCTTATTTGACTACTTTAAAATCTCAACCACTACCACTACCAAAGACAATAAAACATATGTATGTTTTACTTCAATACTTTATTATTTCTCACATCCACAATTGCTATCAACAATTACTACAAAAGAAAAGAATCACATGCCACAATCACAACCCTTACCATACACAAGGGATGAACTCCATTGCACGACCACATCCACATTTCTCACACCACAAGTAGCTCCCATGAGCCAATTCCACATTACAACTATGAAGTTGTATATTCCACATTACAACTTGAAATTGTATAATCCACATTACAACTATGAAGTTGAATATTCCACAAAATAACTTCACCACAACACATTGCATAGGTATGCAAATGATCTTTCCACAATGCAATGCATATGAATGCTTTCATGCTATGCTCCACATCACTCTTTCCCGGCGGGATAAGAGGTGCATCGTATTATGGCAATATACGATGTTGTACCGGTACGGTCGCGGCTAGGTGCGGCGACATCCACATATGCAAATGTCATAAATGATATGAATGATATGATAATCATAAACCACATGAATTTCAACCACAAAGTAGCATCAACATGCTCACAACATATCCACAACCACATATCCACCACATATTTGTTTTCATACTCCGCATTAGCACACTAAACAAATTTTCACATGATTACGAGCAATTTATCCAAACATATCAATTGATCAATAATTGCTACCACCACAACCACAAGTATTCACTAAGAATACTACCACTTAGACCACAATATACTCATAAAGGTTTCTACCTCACAACTATATAGATTCATCAAGAACAATCCCGCATACCGACAATTAATCCATCAATATCATAAGCAATTGAATTTCATAAAAATACTACCATCTGGACCACGTTAAGGAAACATGTAACAAAGACAGAACATCACCAATTAATGGAATTAATTAATATGAAGGTATAATAATTAACGAGTTAAACAGTAGCACAACCGCTACGTTTACTTGCCTCAACCGTTGAAGCGAAGCAGTCACGTGCGCTCAGGAGCAAGACCACATGTCCACAAGGTATCTCTCAGCACAAAGCTATAGCATACAAAACGCGACTTAAAAATTAAAAACGTTGCTAGAACCTCGAACCCGCACATACGCCTCTCCGCTCAACGATTCAATAATCTACCCACTACAGCAGCGCTGCCTAATATTTTTTTATCTTTAAAAATATTAATCCATTCACAGAAAACAATATATATATGGATTCCTCACTTAAATGCCTTCATTTTTTATGTAGATCACATATTTTTATTTTGACCATAGCTAGGTGTAACTTAATGCACAAAACAGAGGAAGTTCTCTGTTCTGTCAGACTGGACAACAAGATTAAATCGCATCCCAACAACACTACAGGGGTGCAAAAATATAATTTTTATACAGCAGCTATATTTCTGAATTCCCTACAACTTCCTCAATTACGGTCATAATCATAAAAATCATTTACTACCCTTAAATCACAGTTGAACAGCAGTCTATCCCAATCTGCTCCCCTGGCAGATAGTGGTATTCCCGACCCTGCTACGCCCATATCCCATGGCCACAAATTCTGAAAACAATACAGGAGATGGGTATGGAAGTCCTCTACACTTTTCCTTTTGGGAAGGTCTGCAGGAAAAATTGTTTACTGGGTCTAAACTGCGCAAACAGACGTGCTGCGCGAATCAATCTACAGGCAGACAACAGCTAATCTCTAATCGGGCAATCAATCTATTAATCCCCTTCAAAATCCGTGCCAAGAACCGTAATTACTCTATAAAACAGAGAGTTTGGGATGGGGAAAAATTACCTAAATGATTCCTTGGGATCACCCCTCTTCTTTCCTCCTATTCTTCTCCTCCTTCTGTTCTTCTTCCTTCTCCTCTCCTTCTTCTCCTTCCTTCACCTTTCTCCTTGGCTCCAATGGCAGCAGCAGTTTTGGGGAGGGGAGGTGCCAATCTGCAGGGGGTGGTGGCCAAAGGGTGGAGGGAGAGGGGGGAAGTAGCTAGGGTTAGAAAAGAGGGGGAGGGGGGATGCGGCCAAGTGGAGGGGGGTGCGGCCACCCCCTTGGGCCTTGGCCCAAGGCGGTCGGCCCACTCCCCAGGCATCCCACTCCAAGATTTTAATTTAATTTTTAATTTATTTTATTCCTTTTATATTATTCTACAACTTTTATTTTTCCCTTCCCGCGATTTACCGAACAACCGGCGACTCCGCGATTATTTTTAAAACTTACGCCGAATCGACGATCAGGGTATTACAATAAAGCCCGCACTTCGTCTCCTTGTGCCCCCAATTGCACCCCCTCGCCTCCGATTGCCCCCCGAGCACCTCCCACCTCCTCTCGTTCCTCGGCTCTAGCCAAATCGCCGCAGCCAGCATTGATCGGGCTCCACCGCACCTCCTTCCAATTGCCTGCATCTAGAGTATTGCACGGACATCCCGAAGTCATCCCACGCCACCCTGACCGTCCTCTCCTTCTCCGATGAGCCGCCCGTGATGACCACTTCGCCGCCGACCGGGTCAACATCAAAAGCTTGATTTGTGTTTCTCCGAGCTCCTCCCTTGCTTCCGGTGAGTTCCCCTCCACCTATAGTTGCTCCCTCAGTAGTGAATTAGGTTCTAATGCCTTGGTTAGCCATGGTGCCATGATTCGGTCACCACTGTCGCTTAAGCTCGCCACCTACTGCCCCATGCTCCAAATCGAGCCTCGCCGCCTTGCCTGGAGGTTCGAATCAAGCCAAACAAGCCATTTTGGCCCTCTCCTTCATCCACTGTCCATCTTCTTGTTGGTGACGAGCTCAGCTCTCTTCTGCGGGAAGACCAAGCTCCTGTAGCGCCATCATTAGTTTAAATACGTGATTCGTTTAAGTTAATGATAGCATTTAGTTTTTGTTAATCCCCGCTAACCCGTGGGCCTGGCTCATAAAGTTAAGCCTCTATCTCTATGACATGTGTGCCCCCACCCATTTAAAAACCTTTTAAAATTGGTTTAATGCAGTGGAGCCACTGACAGGCACAATCCCACCTGTCAGGCACAATCCCACCTGTCAGCCCCTCAGCCTTTTCCTTTAGAATTTTAAATAAAAATGAATTTAAATCCCGTGGGTCCCACTTTTTGAATTGAATCTAAATTTAAACTTTGGAGAGCCCTTTCTTGCTCATTTTAAATCCAAATTTAATGAAATTTATTTTCAAAAATCATCTAAATTCAATATCTATCTATTGCAAGTGGAATTGTTCCATTTTAAGTTATTTTCTATTTTCTTTTGTATTTATTATTTTGCTCACGTGTTTATTTACTTTCCGATGCAATCATTCTAGTAGATTACGAGGATACAGAAGAACCATAGTTCAAGAAAACTCAAAGAGTTTCAAGGCCAACCCACTTGTGAACCAGGTGAGTCAATGCTTTGATCATATTGAACGTACATTTCTTTGCAAATTATATTTTTTTAAATTGTCAAATTGCATGCTTTATTTATTATGAAAATGCATGTTAACTTTAAGGTTGTAGATACATGCCTAATTGACACCATATTACTATTAAACCATCCTTTGGACACTTAAATCACATGATCGTTGTCACTGTAGAAAATTTAATGGTAACTTTAGTAGCTATAGGTGGTACTTAAGCGTCATGCTTAGTCTTGCTTAAGTACCTGATCATTAATTTGTCCTATCATCATCTATTAATCATAAAACTTATTTTGGGCAGTCATTAAAGGGAAATGACTGGTATATTTGAGATAACTTAGTTTTGTGCTTCTCAAAACACTAAAAGCTTGCTGTTTATTGTTTGGCCGGATGGTATGATGGTTCGTGCAGATGTAGCACGGGAATTTGTGGTTTGTGGTAGCATCACCTAGATAGCTTAAGGACTGAATCATGTGATGACCTTCCAATGTAAAATATTACAACTATAAGTCTATAATGGATATGACCTGACTAACTAATTTGTATTCACCAGTGCAGGTTGCACCATTAGTGTGACCCGCGAGTTGCGTAGTTGATTTTAAGCCATCATGGACATGGGTCGTGTTGCTAGTGTAAGCTACCATGTGGCATAAGAGGGCGTCTAGGTGTGGTTGATGTAACCTCACTCAGATGAATCCTTAGCAGGTGTAATCTACAATGGGTGATGCATTGTAAAGGCATTGTAGTGATCTTCTTGATTCACATGTCTAAGGAAATATTTAAAACATAACAAGTTGATTATATCATGTTGGTAAAATGTATAGGCTCTACAAAGTATAAACTATTCGAATAGCTATACTTACAGTCAAGGGCGGGCATGGAAACTTCCTCGAATTAGTATCTATTTAAAAAACCTTTGTGGGTGGGATGAAAACTTGTTAGGTAGATGTAACCCTGATTTTTGGATTTCCTGAGTGGATGTAACCCAATGATGAATATGAGTGGATGTAACTATAGTAACAAAAACTAGCATATGGTGTATGGAACTATGTAATAGGTGGATGCAATCTGCATTGTTATAAATATTGCACATTTTTACTTCCTTTAATAAAACATGGTTTGCTTAAAATGCGAAGTCATAGAAATTTTTATTTATTGTAGTGTTCAAATAATGCCCTTAAGCAAATAAAAGAACCTGAATCTACCTTTGTTAAGCCTTGTATGTATACTATTGCATTCTGTGTGTTGGCTCGTGGAGCATTGTTGTTTATGCTCACCCTCGCTCACAAAATACCTCAGAGCCTATGGACCAAGGACACTACACGTACGACGACGTCCCAGGAGCTGATAGTGAAGAAGATGGAGGAGATTATAATAGTCTCTAATAGTTTAGGTCTTACCCTAGTTACGCTGACTAAGTTGTTGTTTCCATGCACCAATATTATCCAAGCCATTGGTTAATATTGGCCGCGCACAATTTACTCCAGTTGCTTGCCTGTGGCGAGATGTGCCCCCTTTTGCTTTCGCTTCCGCTTCCTCATTTATGTAATGTATCCATTTGGCCTGATCGGCCTTATTGTAAACTTGACTTGATGTGGCCTATTTAAACTCTGATTCTGTAATATTAATGTATGGTATGATTTACGTCATGTATGAAATGATCCAACGATGTATTATGTGAGCACTATCTATTGATCTAGGAAATAGTGCAGTGGTTTCACAGAGGATTTTGGATTGGCTAAATCCGTGTCCAACATCTCCACACCTCACTTGATCACTTCTGCACCATGCACAATATGAAGTTGTTTTCCAGGGTAAATAGAGCTTTATTGATAACTCAAAAATAGGGTTACAATCTTGAGCAATTATTTGCTCGATACAACTAGAGATAGCAAAGCGCCAAACAATGCTATGTGATAACCAAGAATGCTTCGCTAATTGATGTAAAATATCATTGGCACAATATCAAGTTGATTGCTATATATAACACTGTAGGATTGGTATGGTGAGTTAGAGGGTGAATGACTCTTCAAAATTTTATCCTTCATGTATCAACTCTACATAGCATGAACACAAACTCACAAGCTCATCAAAAACCAAGAGCCAAAATGCATCTGAAACACTCTGTCTCCAACTGGTCCGACTGTCGGTCAACAAGCGGTCTAACCACTAGTCGAAATGACCTCGCCAGTATGACCATGTGATGCGGATACGCACAAGCTTAGCACTTTTCAGTCAAATATATTATTTCACTGGAAAGAAGTATTGAGCCGCATTAAATATTATCAGGTGAATTTGTTTCTTAAGGAGTTTCTTTTAATTGATGATGAACTTGGAATCCTACATAATGCTATTATTTTATGTATTCTTAGGTATGATTCATGTGAAGACTTGGGAGAGCAAAAGGGAGGAGCACAAGGACTTAAACTACAAGTTTTGGATAAGATTTTCAAGCCAAATTCGGATCTCCCACGTGCTCAATCCAATTCAAACTCGGATTCAACTCAGAATTCAATTCGGATTCGGTCCGGGACAGCCTGACAGGCAGTTACTAAAAAGGCCATAACTTTCACAAACGGAGTCCGATTCATGTGTTCTTGTACTCGTTGGAAGGATAATTTCATGGGCTACGCAATGGATCTGGCTCCACCTTCAAATTCGCCACGACTTAAAAGTTATGACTGAAACATTGTGACGGCTTAATTTTAGATTTTTCCTTTTGTGTGAGTTTGTTTCCAAATACATGTAGGGATGAGTTGGAGTTGGTTTAGGACCTCTTGGCCAGCCATGAGGTGGAGAGGGAACTATATATTGAGGGTTAAACCCCCATTGTAAGGGACCACGTTTGAGAATAATGAATCTACTATAGTTTGTTCGAGTTTAGCATTGCTACCGACGTTCCATGGGGAATTAGGAGTGATTTTATTCAATCAAGATCGTTCAACCTTTCCATTGGGAATTGGGAGCGCGATGGAACTTCATCAGTGGTCGTGAAGTTCAGCACGTGTGGTTAGGCGAATTATAGAGTGCTAACTCTTGCATTGGCAACGGGAGATTACTACGGTTCATCAAATCCACGTGAGTATCTTGATCCTACGTCGAGAAGATCGGGCGACCCCGTATCACCATGCCTCTGACCATTCGAGTCCTTGCGGTCTAATTAATCACCGAGAAACAGTGCAGACTGCACTGCACATGATCCAAGAAATGATCCAACTCGCAAACCACTGATGCAAATGCAGCGAAACTTGACACAAACTCTCCCTAGGATATCAGGAACCTATTCCGATCATAGATTGTGAAAATTGATGCTAAAGTTCTGATCTTTGTCCAAAATAAGGAGAGTTGCATCAAAATAGAGTAAAAGAGGGAAACCTTGATTTACCCTTGCTCGTGAGCCTTTGATGATCTAGATGACCTTAGATAAATTCTCATATATCATAGCAAGCTAGACCACATAATGAATTCAAATCAAAACCCTCAGAAGAGAAAAATCCCAAATCACCTCTCTTGAGGAAACCAGACAAACTCAAGAACTCCCTCTAGATTGTGCCTAGATGGATAGGATGTGATTTTCAAGAGATATATCCACCTCTTATACATTCTTGGCACCAAGGATGATCAAGAAGAGAGAAATCCAAACAAGAAAACCAAGTAAATCAAAAGCACAATGAATAATCAATAGCACAACTCACTTGGGCAAACTTTGGATGTTTATTTCACTTGGAGAGAAATATGTTACAGCTACTCCCTCATAATGCCAGAGCTCTAACCCTATAGCACACACACAAAAGGATTCAACATAAGGAAACCCTAATCATATCACTCAAGTGTTATAAGTGTTCTCTCTCTCTTCAACACAGAAACTTACATAGTGGAGGTTTCTACCTCACACCAAACTCTAAACAACCAGCCACTCCTTACTATATCACACCACTTACAAATGAAAAAATCCAGTAACATGCACACACAAATGGGTTTTACTCTCATACATACTTGCATGTTTTTCCAAAGTGTGACTTACATGGCTTCACAAGCTATCCTCAAAGACGTGACATAAACCACTTAGGCCAATGCCGCTGTACTGAAAACCACCAATTCACCCAGTATTGGACAATTTCCTCAAATACCACTCACCGGTCTTCATGAATATGTGATGCCCAATGCCTCATCACCAAGATCGTACGCCTATACTGAGGAACATCACTTAAAATGCCTGAATCCTATGGCACACCACATCACACTATAGTCCGTGATGCCCAATTACTTGCTGCCAAGATCATACATCTGCTCTAAGAAATATCACCACTTGAAACACACAAGTCTAATTGGCACACAACATGCACACACTACCTCCTCATGACCCTTGCCTTTCTCCTGTGCTTCACAACTTGAGATGTTGCTCTACCCAGACTTACGTGACGCACCACTACCATCAAGCCTCAGTCTTGCCGCTGTCCACAATAATCATCAAAGCACCTGTGCACCAAAGAATAAGAAATCGATCCAAACATAAATGATAGCACTTGACTCTCGTAATTAAATCAAACCATGCATAGACACATCATGTCTCACACTTACATGGGCACACTATGACTAATAGTTAGAACCAAATCCACTTGGCAAAGGGGCTAGTCTGGTTAGACCACCCGACACAAGCTGGTTAGACCACCATGCAATGGCCAGTCAGATCACTCATTTCCAGTCATACCACATTTCCAATACTAGTACTATCCCACTAGGTCTCAGCTCTAAATTTCCAAAACACATTCTCTAAAAAATAGCTATCGCCAACAAATGGTGGGTATTACTGCACACCGATTAGACCGCCATGCAATGGCCGGTCAGACCGCCACACTAGGGCCAGTTAGACCGCTAGCTACTGAAAGCAACAAATTACAATATACATGGCGGTCAGACTGCCACACCATGGCTAGTTAGACCACTAGCTATTGAAAGCAACAAAATGCAAGATCTCAAAATCAAACTTAACCAATGATAGCAAGGCAGAAGCAAACAAATACTCATCATCAACACGGGGCTTTCACCACATGGTCTTACAACACAACCATGCATGTGTGGTTCTGCTAAAAAAACTACGCAAATATGGATACAACAAATTCCTTTTCAGTTAATCATCACTTGTGTTGATTTTGCACTTTAAAACTAAGCTAGACATGTGCCACTAGTGGGTTGCGTTTTGTTTGCAAAATTTTCAATGAAGACTTGGATAATCTAGGAAGATTAGGTTATTTGATAACCCTTTAATTTGAATTGATAATTCAGTCAAAGTACATCATTTTAGGGAATAATTTTTGTATGGACAAATGTTAGTACTTGACGAGGATATAACAATCCTCAAATTATTATTTATTTTTACATGATATGCTTACATCATTATACTCATTGAGTATACCCCTTATCTATAAGAGAGAGATTTCATATGGCAGTCGTAAGCTTTTCTACGACCACTCCATAGTCATAAGATCTACGACCATGGCATAGTCGTAAGCTCTTCTATAACCACTTCATAGTCATAAGATCTTCTACGACCATGACATAGTCGTAAGTTATCATGCGACCACCTTGTGGTCATAAATCCTCCTACAACTAAGCCAAACTTCAACTGACCTATCTATAACAACCCATTACATTATGGGTTTGTCTAGCAAGGTGGTTAGCACATGCATTTATTCTCTGGAATAACTATGCATAATCTCTCTCTAACAATAATCGTTGCACGACGCATGAGATACCACGTCTGTCTAACAATAACTCTTGTCGGATGGTTATCATCCAAAATGTGAAGACGTCTCTTGGCATGGAATAACTGCCACGGCTTTGCAAGTAGTATAAAGGTTGATGTCAAGATGAAGAGGGAATGAAGGACAGTTCTGACAAACCTGAGGGAGAATAGAAGTAGACCAAGACATTTTGCATTCCTCTCTCAATTGTAATCAGTTCATTGAGTAATAGCCACATAGAAGTAGGGTTGTTAGTATCCCAGGAGAAGGCCTGAACCTGTATAAAAATCCTTGTGTCTTTTCTATGTGTGATCATAGCTAGGTCATAGCAAGAGATCCCCCGAATCCAAGAAATCATACATAAGATCGATACTAAAATATCGACAGTTGGTTCCGTTCGTGGGTATCTTCTTCCAAACTCCGGTAATTCCTTGTTGGTAAGCTCCCTTCTTTTTGATGTCCTCATGGTAGGGGAACGAAACAAGGAGAATTGCTTCAACCTAGTCGACTATGTAGACCTCGACATGGATGCCTGCTACGACTATGACCAGACCTTGCTTTCATCCGACGGTGAGGCTATCCCTGGAGATCCATTACGAGATCTCGGAGATCGCACCGCGGGTAGTGCTGAGGAGGGATCCTTATCCCCCCACAGCATTACACTCAACGGAGGGAGAGTTTTCCCAAAGGGCAGGGGTCAATCTGACCACAAACAGGACTCGCAACATGACAAGTAGCCTCCCCCCAAGTGTTCGAGTTCCTCAGCGGCCGTCTGGTCAGGTTCAACGAGTCCTGGAATCCCACATTCCAGGACTCCATCGATATCTGGTGTTCGTAACTCTCTAGTTGTGCTCACATAGAGCGTGGGTAGGCTCCTTGTGAGTTCGCCCATACATTCGCAGGGTTCAGCTCCAACGAAAGATAGTTATAACCTGGAATTCCCCTTCCTAGTGGGGTTTACTCTAGGTCGCGATGCACTCTTATTGGACAACTCTTCAAGCGTGGGGGCCTCCGACGGAAGTGGAGATTATCGACAGGTGGTCTTCGCCCTCCCCGTAGATACTGATCGCTCTCTCAGAGGAAAGACTGACAATGCTCTCCGCTGCTCACACATTGCAACCCCTCATGGCGATGGTGAGGAGGCCTCTAGTGATGAGCTAGGTGAGTACTTTGATGAGCATGGGAGAAATCCCAAATCGAATAATTTCATATAATGGTAAGCAATTTTTGAGTGCAAAATTCTAAGAATTTTGTGAGGAATTGGATACCTAGCTATGTTATGTCTCTATCACCCATCCTCAAAGCAATGGGACAGTCAAAAGAACGAATAGCCAAATAATGCAGGGAATTAAAATTCGATTCTTCAACTAGCTTGCAAAGCACTCGGGGCTTGGGTACAAGAATTACCCTCAGTATTATGGGCAATTCGCATGACTCCTAGTCGGGCGACAGGAGAAACTCCTTTCTTGCTAGTTTTTTGGGCTGAAGCCATGCTTTCTCCAGAACTAAAGATTAGGTGTTGACACGAATTGAGAACTTCAACAACTCTAACCAAGAGCAACTTCAAGCAAATAACATCAACCTACTCGAAGAGAAGAGGATTCAAGCAAGAATCTGATTGGCAGTCTATCAACAAGCCATGTGTATATACTACGACTGTAAGGTCTAACCGCACAACCTTATTGTAGGTGACTTGGTATTAACGAAAATTCAATCTCAGTCTAATCAGAACAAACTTTTCCCCAAGTAGGAAGGTCCTTACACGGTTGTCAAAGTTACACGACCAAGCTCAGTACGACTTACCATGGACGATGGCCAGATTCTCTCCATCTCTTGGAATATCGACCAATTACATACATTCTATGTGTAACATTTCTATTTTTCAATAAAGTTTTCAGTTTGTTCAAAATTTATTATTATATGATGAGTAGAGCTTTTTTTATATTTGTTCGACCACTTCTCATACATGCAATATGTTCAAACTGATCGGGGAAGGAAACATCCCTAGTTGAAGTCTCTCCTCTCTGCACATGGTCCTGCCCACTAGAAGGAGCTTCCTAGTTTCGTACTGTTTCCAACTCTTGCTATCAGCACAAAATAATTGGGTTTCCTGAGAAAAATTTGACCAAATTTAAAAGGAACTCTTAGAGTTTTTTCTATTCTCGTTTATGACTTTGATTTGATTAACCTAGTCGAAGAGAGGTAATATCACCTAGTCGAAGCCTTTTCTCTCTGCACGTGGTCCTGACCATTAGAAGGAACTTCCTAGCGTCGACTCATTCCTCACTTTTGCTACCAAAACATAACAATCGAAAGTCGACGACGATAGTCGGATAAACTGCTCTGTACTCTACATACTTTACTGTGTACTATTTGCTTAGTTTATTCATATAAACTAAGTAAATAGTCGGGGGTTAGGATATAGTTATCAATATAACTTCAATTCTTAGTCATAATTTTATTTTCTTTCATTTTTTTGTCTTATGAGTACTAACTACTCAACAAGATGAATTGCAGGAAAAGGAAGATAAATTTCATTAACAAAAGATTTATTTTTACAAAGTTCCCTATTACAAACTACTCTGACAAAGGAGATCTAATTTACATCTGCTCCGCAACCTTCTGACCGGCTGGCTCCATCTCTTCGATTAGACGGGCTGCTTCTACTTCAAAGTAGTCTAAGTCATCATCGCTCAGTTGAAGATTGAAGCTTTGGTTGCTTTCCTTGAGTTTTGCCAAGGCATAGCTTACTGCACCTTTAATTGCCTATCATAGTGAATCAACCTATTGTTTAAAGTTTCGACTTGCTGTCTGATCATACTCACATGAGCGATCATGGTATCCTCGAAAGGATTGATCTTTCCAACACCAAGCCCATCGAGTATATCATTTATAAGAGAAACATTGTCTTGAAGAATGATCTTCATCAACTGTGTCTCCTCCTAACTATGAGTCGAAGCCTCTATGAGTTGCTTTACTTTGACTACAGCCTCTGCAAAGTAGAGTGAAACTTAGTCAAAAGGAATACTTCATAAAGTCAATAGTTAGTGAGAACTGGTCGAAGGTAAAGATTTCCTTACCTGCTAGTCATGATTCAAGCCTCACGACTTCATCCTTATCACGAACTTCTAGCAACCTGATCTTATAACCTTTCTCTTTCTCGATACGAGTAAGCTCACTGATCACTTGTGTCTTTTTATCGACCTTAGTGCAAAGCTTACCCATTTCGACCTCTTTATCTATAAAAGGAAAAGAGTTAAAGAACGACATTTGAATAAGCAGTTGTAAGTTCAAAACTTGCTGTTTATTTTCTCTCGTAACTTGTCAGTTACAGAATTGGCCTTCAAAAGACCGATCATACAATCAATGTTCTTCTTTAACTTCTACGCCTCAACTTTCTCGATGTCGAGTGCGTCAAATATGGTCTTTTCATCACTCTTAGACATATAAAGGTTAAAGACAGACATGAAGAGCTGGACTAGTAGTCAAAATAGGAAAAGACTATGTATGCTAGCGGCTTACCATTTCTTTGCCTGTTCTCGAAGTTCAGCATTCTCTTTCCTTAAAAACATAAGTTGTCTATGGTAATTAGCCACAGTGGCCATGTCTTCCAAAGTTCTCTACATAAAAGAAGACAATGGGAATCGAGGAAAGCCAATTATAAAAAACTAAGCATTACATGCTAACGTTCATGCTTGCATGAGCAAATTTGACGAGTACTCGCTGGGAATCCTCTAGTCGATCGAGCCCTTTGACCTTGTTCCACCATATCTTCTCAAGGTGCTCGTTATCGAAGATATTTGCCTTGTTGGGAATATCTTTGGGATGAGGAACTCGGTCGTGAGATCGACATGAAGAAGATCCCACTGCAAAAGTAGGGTCAAAAACGTAGAGAAGAAGTTGGGCTATTTTTCTTCTTCTTCATCTGTACCTCCTTGGAGAGGAAGAGGAATCACCTTGGTGATCCACCTTGGTGATCTCTTCTTCGTCACGACGATCAGAGGGAATTTCCACTTCTCGACCAGGTACTTTTATTCTGTCTTCAGCTGCTTTTGCTTCTATTTCAACCACCTTGGTGGTCGTAGCCACTTCCACTTCAGTAGGAGTCCCTACCATCGCCATAGTAGTTGATTCTTTAACCATCTTCTCTGTTGTTTCTTCGACTGCAAGGCAAATGGTACGGGGCTTCTCGATAGAAGCATCCTTAGATGATGGGGAGCCAAGCTAAAGACACGAGAAGAGAATTGAATTGGCATTTAAGAAGACAAAAGGGTGAAATGCTATTTTTATGCTCTTATTTGCATACCTTGCTTTTTTAGCCTTGATGTTGAATTTAGGAGGAATCTTCCCTAAGGAAGCTTTCTTCGACATCTTCTCCACAACCACGTCTGGTCGTGGAATGACGGGGTCACTTCTGACCATGTCCGGTCATAGACCCTGAGCAGGTGTTATTAATCCTTGCTCCTCTTGCCCTTCTTGATGGTCGAGACTGTTCGACCACCTGAAGAGCGGTCTCCTTTTCGATCATAGGTTCCGCTACCACAGTAGCCTCCTTCATACAAGATATAAAACTCTTATAGTTTTTCTTTTCGAGTCACTTAATAAAGCCTTGAGAAGTGCCAACTTTGAAAGTTTCGTCATCATAATAGAAGGGTACCTTAATCTTAGGAGCCAGTTGCTCTAGTATAGCCACCCCAATTTCCTTTGCAGCAGCTATGTCTGTAAGGTACTGCTCAATGGGGGCAGACAAGGAAGAGAGGAAGGATCAGCACTCGAACTTCCACCTTGCTTGTCGACAGCCTTGGTTAGTCGACACTTCTTGGTTGGAGGAGCTCTAATATCCTCTATCTCTTTTTCGAGTACCATCAATTCGACCTCTCAATCGTTTTGATGGTTTTCTATGCCAACTTTTTACAATAGGAAAGAATGTTAAGTACTCAAGGTTTATGACTACAAAAGCCTAAAGAAGAAGTTGAACTTCGATTACCTTTAGGTATTCATTTCTTTCCTCAACGGATACATCTACCAAAATGCGAGGAGCTTCAACGTTGAGCGTCAGAGCCTTCTCACAACTATCTTTGACTCGAGAATCAATCTCTCCCAAAGCAAGATCTATATAAATAGATAAAAGTGGTCGGTAACTACAACTCAAAATTTAGAGTTTAACTAAGAGAACGAGTTTCATTGTTACTTACTGTTCTCGTAGTTCCGGGTCATATCCTTGCCCCCCGAGTACATCCACATCGCATGTGCTCGTTACTTCAGGAGGGCTGACACAAAAAGTGATGAAGTCTTTCACCACGTGCCAGCCGGTAAGCCCTTTTCCTTAGTTCTTTGATGTCTTGGATGTAGGGGGCTATCCGAGTTAGGTCTTTGGGGACCGAGTTCCAGGAAGAAATCTTCTCGGTACCCTTTCCCATAAAGAAAAGACTATCTTCACTGGTGGTCTCCTAGTAAAACTATTTCTTCTTCTAACTCGGCCATGACGACCGAGTAAACATTTGGATGTATTGCACTGTCCTACCGTTGTGGAGTTTCAGGCCACAACTCCGGGCAATTTCGGTTTGTCTGCTCATCTCTTAGTAATACCGAAAGAGCTCTAGATTTGGAGGAATTCCCAAGTAAGCTTCGCACAGGTACACAAATACACTCAACATGGTGATCGCATTGGGAACCAAGTTCTAGTTCACCAATTCCACCCCAAAGTATTCGAGTACAACTGTGAGAAAAGTGTGAGTAGGAAGTCGAAGTCCACACTCATAGTAAGCTTGGAAAACTGGGATTTGTCCCATCTCCACCGACGGTCAATGTTGTCTAGCAGCTTCAATCCACTTCACAAACTTCCTTGAAGGAATCTTCAGCGCTACAACCAAAGCATTCATCTCCACCTCATCCACCTCTGACACAAGCCAATTAGAAGAAGACTTCGCCATTTTGTCCAAGCGATTGGTTTGGATTTGGAAGAAATTGGGGAAAGAAGAAGGCTTGGTCGGCAGTGGAAAGCTCGAAGAAGATTGAGACAGGAGGGGAACGTAAGAAGCTCAAAAGTTACCTTAGGGTAATTTTTTATAACCATATGAGTCGGTTACCAATCTTGGAAACTCAAACGGTTATTACAACTTCAGGAACCGCTCCAATCGGACAGATCGATGATAGCCAATTCTATTCCTCTATTAGAAGCCAATATATCTTTACAACTCAAGTAAAATTACCTTTTTGACCGAGTTCACTTCTGGTCAAATTAGATCGAAAAGACTATGCTTTTGATCTTCATTCATCTACGACTTCTCTTTCTCATGTAAGTTATTTTTACTTAAAGTTAGGAGCCGAGATGACGAGGATATAACAACCCTCAAATTATTATTTATTTGTACGTGATATTCTTATGTCATTATACTCCTTGAGTATACCCTTATCTATAAGAGAGATATTTCATAGAGTAGTCATAAACTTTTCTACGACCACTCTTTTGTTGTAATTTCTCCTATGGCCATGGCATAATCGTAAGCTCTCCTATGACCATAGCATAGTCGTAAGCTCTTACTACTACAAAAAGTGTCATCGCAGACTGTTCAAAACTGTCATCACAGACAGATTTTTGAACTTTCTGAATTTATACGTCAGTGATAATCAGAGGTTATCATAGACGGTTTGTGAGCAATCTATGATGAATATATCACATATAGTTTGTAACTAGAACCGTCTGTGAAGAACACTATCACTGACTGCTCGAACCAAAAATCGTCTATGATACTCACATATCACAGAAGGATCTAGCTACCAACCGTCTGTGATGTGTGAGTATCATAGACGGTTGGTATATAGAACCATCTGTGATACTTCCCCATCACAAATAGTTTCTGGTTCAAGCCGTCTGTGATAATCCTTTACAGACTGTTTATACCACAAAATCGTCTATGATTGTTCATTCTATACCTATTTTTTCTATTTTTCAGCTAGCATCAGAAAATGTTAACTATGTCATCTGAAAACAAGCAAATACAGCAACAAACACAGTAACACATTCTATTTCCATTAAGATCAGAATCCACAATTACAACAACACAGGATGTCGAGTAGGTTACCCATAGCACTGCATATACAAAAGGACACTTACAATTTTACAAAGATAAGCTTCATGATTACAAATTCAGAAAGATGCTTACACTATAAGAAACTTCAGGCTAATACAAGCTAGACTTACACATCCTTTATTAAACTACAATCTAAAACAAGTGGTGCGAAAAAAATTTCAAGTAGCAGAAACAAAAAGGCAACGAACACTATTTTCAGCTTCTATGCCAAAATCAACAGTTTCTATGCCGGCGACTTAGAATAGTGCAGATCTACCATTGCCTTCTTCCTTTCTATCTTGCTTCAAGCGAAATTTCAGTCGCTCTTGCCGAACCCCTTCCCACCCTTGCGACGCACAAACAAATTGGAGTAGTACTAGTGGTATTGGTTCTTCGAGTAGGGAGGAGAACGGTGCCTGCCATTCGATGCGGAGAGAATGGATGGGTGAGATCGGGATCCTGGGGGATATGCCGCGGATCGGTGACGTGGCGGGACATCACAGACGGTTTGGATTACAAAGCATCTATGATAGATACATCAAAGACGGTTCATAATAAAAATAGTCTATGATAACAAGAGATATCATAGACGGTTCATAACAAAAACCGTCGGTGATAATGGCGTCACAAAGACAATGTATCAGTACAATATAAATATCTAGTCTCAAAAGATAAAATAGCAAAATTTTATATAGCATATATATGCTCATTTGAAAGGTTTCGACGAGATCTACAACTTTGCAGTTGATACGTGTCGGGACCCGAGCAAAGAACTCAAACCCTCGTGTTAATCGCACTATCCTGTGAAAGCTTAGTGCACACAATGAAACAAAGACAATATCATGCATAATGATAAATTTTATTTAACTAAATATGAGCCTGATGGCCAAAGTTTACAATAACAGCGGAAGATAACAACGGAAGAAAAACAAAACAATAGCAAGAATTTCATCCACCTTCCCACAAGGCGAATGATCAGAAGACGTGGCCTAGTCGTAATCCTCACCGAAGTCGTCGAAGGCTTCCTCTGAAAAACTGAAATTAAGCAACATGAGTACAAAAGTACTCCACAAGTTACACCAGGAGGTTTAACAGAGTTAATGCATGCATTTGGAATATCAAAGGATGGCATAATATGGTTAGTTTGCATAAAAGGCAATATTGAAGTAAATATCATAAAGTAAGTGCAAAAGCTGAATTTGATACAATAAGTAAAACAACTTTGTAATCAACATAAGTAACGTTAGTGCAGGCTCCAACCAAACACTAACCTATTCACGGGCATCCCACCCGGACCAACTTTTCTCAAAATCAAACTCGTACGGATTCCATCCATCCATACGGTTTTCCAAATTTCTCATGGATTCCATCCATCCACAAGGTTTTCCAAAATCTCTCATGGATTCCATCGATCCACAAGGTTTTATAAAAATATTTTGAAAATCAAAGTCTAATCCGTGAAAAACTTTACTCAGCTTGCCCATAACCGTGGGCACGGCTATCCAGGATAGGTTATACACTCTGCAGAGGTTGTACAGCTTTACCTACAAGATATGATAATCTCATATTATCGGCCACTACACGCTTCCTTAGGCGTGTGACTGAGAAAATCATAACAAAGCCTTTACAATGATCCATTGCCAACATAACCACGCCGCCACTAAGGTTTCACCATAGCATGAATCCACATGCTGGAGCCCCCTCTTGTGCCATGTGAGACTTCTCACGGACTACGCTGCGCCCACATTCAGCCTATAGCGAGATCATGTTGGAATTCACAAATTATTCGGCTAGGTCTGTCCCATACCAGACTTGTGGTAGTACGAAAAGGGCTTTGCAATAGTAGCTCACAGACCGGTCCTTTACTGACTTAGGCACTAACCACATACCCCTTGTGCATGGCAATCAACATTGCGTCACCAAACGACAATGCATACCAGCAAGCACCCACCACCGCTGAAGGGTTAAACCACCCAGTCAGAAGCCCCCTCTTGCGCCGTATGAGTACAAGAACTCGTCCCTCATCGTGAATAACCAAGACACCCCGGCACCCACTTTCCATCGGTGGTACCTAAACTAGTCTATCATAAGTTAATCAGCTAGGTCGTACCCATATAGACTTGTGGTTGTACGGTAGTGCTCAGTCTGGACAAACATAAGTGTCGGTCCTTAATTGACTAGGGCGGAACATACACTTTACAAGTTCTCGTGCTAACCGCACCAAACCAATCTTACCATCCGCCCCAGTCTAAACCAACTCTCACATTTTATTTTAGTTTTTAAAGAACAGTGGCAACTCCAATCACCACTAAATTTTGAACAAAATCCAGTTCCACAAAATATAATTTCCCATTTCAAAAGGTACCAAAGGAGTATATAGCATGACTAAGCATTTTACTACCGATACAACATTTACCAAAGTTTTATAATAATCTCATTATTGAGACAAGGGAAAACCTAGGGTGTCAAAGGTACATGGTTGTCAAAGTGAAATGAGGGCACAACAATTATCGGTTTAACTATTATCTCTAAAACATGAATTATCATTTTATGTAACATAGCAATGCATTAATTTAAAATAATCAAAACATTTCTCAAACATAGGTTCAAGATGTTCAAAGGAGACTTGCCTTTGTATGCGGTGTCATGACTTTCTTGCTGCGGGTCGACAAATTCTTCGGCGAAGTCGGATTCGAAAAAGTGGTGTACGCGCGAAGGCACGGTTTCAGCGTCTACCTCGACCAGGTCGACGAGGACTCGGTGAGTCTTCGAGTGATGGCGATGGGAGCATGGCGTAGAACGCGTCGAGGCGAACTCAACGGTATAGACGGCTCGGCCAACGGACATCGGATGGTGACGAAACATGGCGGAGAAGACATTAGGCGACCGGCGGGTTGGCATCGGCGTTCTAGGCAAACGGAGAGGAGTTAGCGGGTAAGGTTTGTGGCGAAACGAAGAGGAGAACGTCGGGAACACAATGCTCACCTCGGTTTTGATGGAACACGCACGGTCGGCTCGCAGCGAGGAGAGGAACGACGGCACGGTTTGGCCACGGTGGTCCGGTGATGCTCCGGCGAAGGCGAGGGGAGCACCGCGTAGAACGCATGAAGGCAAAGCCGACGGTGTGGTCAAAAGTGACCGGACTCCACTGTTGGAGGCGCAATCGGCCGAAGAACGGCGCTCGGTTCACAAAAGTAAAATGGAGATTGTGGAGAGAAGAAAGGGAGAGAGGACTTGAGATTTCGTGGGTTGGGTGAGTATGAGAAGGGGCATTTGGTGCTCCCTTTTATAGGGGTGGAGGTGGACGGGAGAGAGAGATCAAGTAATGGTGTCATTGAGAGCAATATTTTAATTTCGTGTAAATACTCATGAATGAGAGTGGAAACGGTAGGGAATTAAAAGGTCTTGATGAAAGGAAGTGAATGCAATTTATTTCACAAAAAGCCGTTGAGAAATTGATGAGGAATCAAAGTTTTAAAGAAACCGGCCATGGCGTGCGGCGTCATGGCGCCGGCTCATGAATAGTGAGAGGATGAACAAGATCAAGCAGACTGCTCATTCTCTCTCTTTTTTTTGTATTTTTGCTTGAGATTTTGAAATTGAGCTCAAATTAACTCTGAAAAATCTAAAATAAAATTTTGAAACTTCCTTGAGGCTCAAAGAACTCAAATAAAATATTTTTAGCAAATATTAATATTTAATTTTATTTTATTAAATAAAAATTCTAATTAAGATTTAGTTTTAAACCAAATAATTTCAAAATTTTGAAAATAGGGTATAAATGGATAGATTAGAATTTTAGATGAATTTAGAAATTTTAATGGGCTCAATCGGAGTTAAAACGAAAAAGAACAGGCTCTCGGAAGTTTGGAAAGAGAGAAAAGAGGGGGTGAATGTCGTTCTCTTTAAAAACGCCCCCGAGAATTCGGAAAATTAATTCTGCTGAAAACTAGAACGCATGCGGTACTAAAAATTCAGCATAAATCGAGAGTAAACAAGAAAATTTCAATGAAAATATTGCCGTTTGATCTGCATGCAAAAAGGTCAAACATTTGCAAAAGAAAACAAAAAGGAAGGCACTCAAGGAGAAGCTCACGCTGGAGTAGAAATGTTGTTGCCGAAGGCTTTGTTTTCCATGTTGCCGAACGAGAGCTAGAGAAAAGAACTATGTTGAGCTTTGCTGAAAAAGGTAGCCGACAGGAGAACTGAACTGCCGCTACCTAATAAAGAGACCTGACTAAAAAGGAAAAGAAATAGTAAGTACTACTCACGCTGCCTCAAATAAACTAGAGAAAGAAGAACACACTAGCAAGAAGAAACAAATGAGACTAATTTTGTTGAATCATTTGATCATTGCATCAAACAAAGAAGAAGAATAAACAAATGATTGAGAGGAGACACAAACCAAGCTCTCACCAAAATATGGTCACCAAGAACTGCTTGTAGAAACAAAACAAATCAACTATAGCTGAGCATCTCAAGAAAAGAACACCTAAAGAAATTTCAGCCTCTTTGCCGAAACAAACCAAAGAACAGAAGAGATACCAAGAATGCAACGTGCAGCTTTTTGTTGAATAGTTTCTTTGAGCTGGCCGAAAGAACAACATGGCATAAAAGTGCAGCAATAAATGTTTTCAGCAGGAAAGAAGAATTGGGCAAAACGATTCACTGCTTGCAACAGAAACCAACATGAGCAAAACAATGCTATGGCTAAAAGCAAAGGATGCTTCTCGAGTAGTATCTCTCTCGAAATACTCTAACTTGGCCAAGAGAGATTTTGTAGGCTGCAGCTCTCCTTTCAAAGAACCTCAAAACCAAGAACAAGAGAACCCAAGAAAAATGCTCCATCTTGACTCTTGGAGAGAAAACAGTAATTAAGAAAATGTCACTCGAGAATGGCTAACCAAAAGACCTTGAGTATCTCCTAGTTGAGATCAATACATTTTGCGACTTCTCAAAACAAATCAAACACCAAAGAACAATATCCAGAGCAGAAAACATAGATAAAGAAAAGAGAGCATAAGAGGTCAGATAACTCAACTAAGAGACATCTCAGAATGAAATTAAGGAAGAGAGATACGCGATTACAAAAGATATCAACTCAATCCATCCTCTCCCTCTCAATCCTCAAGAACACCAAGACCTCACATGCTTCTTGGGAGGAGCACAACACACACAAAGGGATGAATAATCTCTAAAAACATGTCAAGTGTCCTAAGGGGTATGCAGCCCCTCACCTCTATTTATAGCCCTTGGCTAACGGGTCTCCAACCCGTTACGCTGGCTAAACCCTAACGGCGCTGCCTCCCGCTTGTGCACCTTGCGAAATTCCGTGCCGCCTCCTCCACCTTCCGGAAGCTTCACGCTCCTTGTCTCGCACGCCGCAACCACCTCGAGTCCACGCCGCCTTCGACACATCACGACCGCTTCGACCTCGGCGCCACCGCGCCTAGTCCGGTCCACCGTGTCTCGCCACGACTCGCCTCGACGCCCCGCAATCACACGCACAAGAAACACGCCAAATAGCACCGCCGATACATGAAAGCGTAAATAGATATCAAACCTGTCGAGTCATCAGAATATGCAACCTAAACCCATACGACTAGGTTCGACCAAGTCCGACCGAGCCCGTTACGCCACGCAACGTCTAGGTCCGAACAAACCTACTCAAACTCGACTTTTGAAAACAGATGTCAATTACTCATCACTCACAATGGGATGACCCTCACATGGTCTCTCAATCTCCCCCTTGATGAGTATATTGACAAACACCAAAAAGCACAAAGTTGAGTTTGAAGAGTCTAACATGGTCCATAAGAACAAGAATGAAGCTAATGACCATGTCGACGTATGAGCAAAAGAAAGAACAATTTTTCCTCAAAGCTCCCAAAGTGGCTTTTTCTACCACTATTCTCCCCCTTTTGGCAATAAACCCATCAAGAATGCAGGAAGGAGAAAAAGTCATGAAAATGGATGAAATGGCTGATTTGATCATTTTAAGTATGAAGAGCCATGAGAATTATCCAAAATGACCATTATGTATTACATCAAGCCATAACATACAAGTATGCTACAAGGATCATGACTATGTATGTAAAGTGAAGCTAAGCGAGATAAAGCATAATCTGAATTTTAGTGAAAGTGCTTAGCAAGTCAAGTCAAACATGATTTTAGTCTAGCTAGAGGTATCCAGAAATGAGACAGGCCATGCCAATAAGCTAAATAGAACCGAAAAGCTAGTGTTGAGTCAACTAGAGTGCTACTAGTTCAAGAATGATACAATTGTTGGAGTACATTGAACTTTTTAGCAATTGAGCACAATTGACAAACTTTGACTTTAGAAATCATATGATTGTTTCCAACCATTTTTCTTGTTGTTTAGTCATGTGCTAGACCTCAAGCCTTATGCGACCACTTCAAGCAATGAGCTTAAGAAGATGATCTTGGTCATCCAAATCTCCCCTGAGTTCATGCCTTGTGCAATGGCAAGCCGTCTCATGAGAAGGAATTGGTGAAATCAATTTTTTCGCACAAAAGAGATCTTTTTGCTTTTAATAGATTGTACTAACTTATGTGTCATCAAGAAACTAATATAGCTCAATCTATCGCTCAACAAGGATTCAAGACTCAACTCAGCCTATTTGACATGGCATGAATCATAAGAAGATAACTAAAAGCTGACTAGTCTCAAATATTAACATGACATGAATTAGGTTAAATTGAGCATTTTAATTAACCTGTCATGGCAAAGACTTGACTACACATATAAAGTCATGATCAATTTAGCAATGAAGCACAAATCATGGCAAGATGTAATATAAATGAAAACATGTCATGAATGGATAATAATCAAGGCTCCATGTAGCTAAATTACAATGCAAATGAAGAAAATCCAGCTCCCCCTTAACATGTGATGCAACTTTTAGTTCAAGTTGAGTTACGTCAATATTAAGATCTAGAAGTTCCCAAATGAACTCCCCCTGAACCAAAGCAATAAAAACGAGAAGCTGGCAAATAAATCAAGAAGGGCAGTCCTTAAAGCATAGATAAGATAGTGAATACTAATGACTCAGACTAACTCTTATCTACCCCATATGACTCCAGGACAACCAGCTGTCGAGAAAACACACACTAGAGAGCAAACACATACCCTGTCTACCCGAGGGTGGCCCAACCCTCGCTAGAACCTAAAAGAAGTGAGTGAGCTCAACCTAGTGAGATAAGAAACAGCTATCCTGAAAGCACAAGATAAGAGCAAGAAGTCTAAGCAACTCGGCAAGAGACACACTCTAACCTATGCTAGAAGGACTAAACCCAATGCACCCTCAGATGCAATGCAGCAGTAAGGATACAGAAGCATAATTAATAAGATAAAGCAGTAAAGCCCAAAGCTCCCCTCACAACAAATCCGTAAGGACAAACCACCCCAAGCTCTCCTCGCAGAAATGAAAACATCGAGCTGTCCAGAGGCTTGGTGAAGATGTCAGCCACCTGGTGGTCACTCTCCACGAAATGAAGCACAATGTCACCCTTCTCTACATGGTCTCAAGGAAGTGATATCGAATATCAATGTGCTTGGTCCGAGAATGTTGCACCGGGTTCTTAGCAATGCTAATCGCAGACGTGTTGTCGCAAAAGAGCGAACACGATCGATAGCTAACCCAAAGTCCCTCAAAGTCGAGATCATCCAGTACTTGGCTACAAAGAATCGGCAGCTGACGCACTCGGCCTCGGCGGTGGATCAGGCAACACCGGATCGCTTCTCAAGACCAAGAAACGAGAGAAGTGCCAATGAACAGTGCAGTGCGAGTGCTCTTCCTATCTATCCTATAGCCTGCAAAGTCTGCATCCGAAAAGGCTCTAAGGGATAGACAGGAGGAGGAAGAGTACCAGATACCATAGTCAATGGTAGCTCAAGGTACGAAGATGCGCTTCACCGCTTTGGCGGTGAGACACGCGAGGAGAAGCTCAAACCGAGCACAAAGACACACGGAGAAGTGTATGTCCGGTCTCGAGGCGTGAGGTACAAGAGAGAGCCAATCATGCTTCAATTCCTTTTGATCGATCGCTCGCCGTCCTCATCTCGGGTCTAGAACGGTTGAGAAGCCATAGGAGTTGACACCGCTTATCATCACTCATGTCGGTTGCCTCGGGAGGTCTCGAGTGTACTTGCCTTGATGCAAGAAGGTACCCTCCCGAGTCTGCTTGATTTGGAAGCCAAGGAAGAATGTCAACTCACCCATCATGCTCATCTCAAACTCGGTGCTCATGACATCCGAGAACTGTGAAACTAGAGCATGGGAAGAGCCGCCAAAGATGATGTCATCGACATAAATTTGACGACGAGGTCACCGCTAAGCCATGAGTGAACAAGGTCTTGTCGACTTTACCCATCTCGAAATCATGTCTCAATAGATAGGACTTAAGCCTCTCATACCAAGCTCTAGGGGCTTGCTTAAGTCCATACAACGCTTTGGAAAGCTTGAAGACATGACTAGGGTATTTGGGGTTCTTGAAACCTGGAGGCTGTCTGACATAGACTTCTTCCTCAATGAAGCCATTGAGAAAGACACTCTTGACGTCCATTTGGTAAAGCTTGAAACCCTTAGAAGCTGCAAAGGCAAGCAGAATTCTAATGGCCTCTAGACCCTCAACCTAGGAGTACCCCTGAGCAACCAGTCTAGCCTTGTTTCGAATGACTGCCCCATCCTCGCTCTGCTTGTTCTTGAACACCCATTTGGTCCCAATGATATTGTGACCTCGAGGGGCTCAACAAGCGTCCGCACCTTGTTTCTTCGAAACTCTCGAGCTCCTCATGCATGGCATTCACCCAAGACTCGCCGATAAAGCATGACAAACGTCTTTGGGCTCAAAGGAAGCTACGAAGGCAGAGTGGAGACAGAAAAGTGACACGCCAGACTTGGAGCGTGTGACTCGTGACACGCCAAATAGGTCTCCAATCATCTGCTCAGAAGGATGAGATTTTTGGATGTGTCTTGGAGGTCCAGGATGAGATGAAGAAGTGGCCTCTACCTCGTGATCTGACGGGGTAGGAACAGAGCGACTAGCTCCAGAGGAAGCTGTAGGCAGGGGCTGATCACCTTGAGGTGCGGTGGAAGAAGGCACCTCAAGAGGTGGATGAGGGACTGGATCGGGTAGACAACCCTCATCTCCATCATCCTTATCATCCACAAAGATGGTCTCAGACTGCTCTAGTGAACCTGAGATATCGGGCCTAGTCCCTGACCGCCTCATCGAAAGTTACCTCACGTGTTTCTACCATTTTGCTAGACTCACAGTTCCAGACCCTATAGGCCCGCGAGGAAGTCGAGTAGCCTAGAAAGAGTCCATCACAAGATCGTGACTCAAACTTATCTAGGTTCCCGGACTTCAGAATAAAGCACTTGCAACCAAACACACGAAAATGAGAAACACTAGGCTTTCGCCCGTATGTCAACTCGTAAGAAGTGCGGTGCAAGTGTGCCCGAAGAAAAACTCTGTTCGAAACATGGCATGCGGTGGCTATAGCTTCAGCCTAAAACTTCCGCAGTGTAGAGTACTCATCAAGCATCGTCCTGGCCATCTCGACCAAGGTACAATTTTTCCTCTCCACGACGCCATTTTGCTGCGGGACGTGCGGAGAAGAGAACTGGTGCTCTAAACCTAACTCACCACAGAAACTCTCAAAGTAGGAATTCTTGAACTCCGTGCCATTGTCACTGCGGATCGCTCGCAAGGCACCGGAAGCTCGGCGAAATCCTCTCGAAAAGACCTCGAAAATGCGAAACGTCTCATCCTTCGAGGCTAAGAAAAACACCCAAGAGTACCTCGAGTAGTCATCGACCACGACAAGTACGCACCACTTCTCTCCCGCCGATCGACTCGAGCCGGTCCAACTGTGTCCATATGGAGCAATGTCCAAAGGCATCGGTCATAGTAATCGTGGACCGGAGGATGAGAAGCGGCAACCATCTTGCCGCGTGCTTGGGCATGGAGCGCAAACAAGATCTTTGACCATCTTGAGTTTTGGCACCACGAATGAGATCGTGGCCGCTAACTCCGGGTCAAATGGTCAAATCCAATATGACCAAGTCTCCTATGCCGAAAGAGAGGTCGCGGTACTCGAGCAAGCAAACAACGGAGAGGATCACCAAGACTCGGAAAATCAGCACGAAGATCCTCCCAAAACGAGAAATCCATAAACTAGACTACCAAGAATCAAGAATTTTGCAGTTGTTCTTCTTAAAGCTCACCTCAAAATCGTCATCGGTAAGCTGAGAGACTGAAAGCAAATTGTACTGCAGCTTACTAACCAAGGCAACATCTTTCAAAATAAATGAATCATTAACGCGCACAATACCTTTGGCGATGAGCGCCCAGATGAAGCATCTCCGAAGGTGATCATCTCATCACCTGGAGCACGGGCAAGGGAAGAAAACCAACGGGAATCTCCGGTCATGTGACGTGAACACCCGGAGTCTACAAGCCAAACCTTTCCCTTCCTTGCCCGACGAACCTGAGTCAAACAGAGAGTAAAGTCTCAGAACTGGGATAAATCAAGAGTGATTTTGGCACCCAATATTGAGTAACACGTCGAGCGATGAAGTAGTCAAGCACGATCGACCTCTATTTACCCTCGCCTCGTCACTCAAAGAAGCGTAAGGTCCGTGCGCACCTAAAGTCATTCTTGGGTCCGATCACTACGGAAGAGCGAGTCGGCGCACCGACAAAGAGTCGATCACGCCGGGTAGGCATCTCGATGGAAAAAACAAGATCTACCCTCAGAACGGCGGAAGTCACGACCAGAGGGAGCACGAGGACGAAAAACAAGACTCGGAAAACCAAGTCCCTGGTCGCCCAAAGCTATCAACAAGAGCAAGCCTAGACCTCGTGTTGGTCTTAGGTGCACTCAAGGTCCGGGTCGACCACGAATACGCTTAAGAGACTCAACACGGTCTCTGGCGTGATCTTGGCGCTTGAAGCAATGGTCAAATAAATGCCCATCCTTCCGATGAAGGTGCAATGATACCGCCTCCGAGGGGTCAAGTAGCATGAGATGGCTTCCCTTCGAGAGGCCGGTCGCAGTGAAATCACCTTGTCGTCGAAATCTCTTGGACAAAGCCCGCTGATTTAAATTGAACTTTCTTGTTCTTGGGCTTGACCTCAATCACACCTACGGCTACAGGTCTGAGCACTACAGGTGGATGCTTCCTCACATCCTCACGGAAATCATATCCTAGACCCTGATTGAACTTGTAAATCTTTGATTGGTCTAGTATAAGATTGAGCTTCTTATTGGCTCCTACAAATTTCTCTAGAGTGTTCATAAGATACTGACACTCCCGAAAGAGAGAGGTGCAAGAAGAGCAAGGTGGGGAGGTGACATCAGAAGGTAAGGGAGCAGAAGAACAACCAACAGCAGAGGGAAGACTGGCTTGTGCACGCACAACCGACTAAGAAGGGACAGTCCTACTGCTAGCAGGTTGGTTCACGTCGCTAGGCGTCTCTACCTTACCCGGGGGCTTCTCCCCTTTCTCCACAATCACATTACAAGCACATGGTGGCTTCTCTAGTAGGTCCTTAGTTAGCTTCACACATTTCTCATCCAATGCAATCAAGTTAGATTTTAGTTTGTTACAACTAATGCATGGTGAGCTAACAGGGTCCTTAGAAGCATACTGAGCTATTTTCTTATTGTAGTCAATCATCTCTTGAAACTGTTTAGAAATGCATTCAAGCTCGTGATCGATTTAGGACAATTCACACAGAAGTAACAGCTCAAGTAGAACGACTTGTAATTCAGCAATTTTATGATCTGCCCGTTTTAGGTTCATCTTCAAATTATTACAATTTTCACAAATCTTGGGCAGATCGAGAAGCATAGTGTAAAGACCTCTAAAAGCATTGTCTTTATCCTCACAAGAGGTGCAAGAAGTAGTCTCAACAATAGTAGGTAAAGCAACAGCTATCCTACTCATTTCTAACTCAGCAAGCAGACTAACATTCTCCACCTTAATTATATCAAGCTCGGAAGATGACTAGCATGAGAGGTCCTTAATTTTCCATATCACCAAGCAAGGCACAAGATGTATCACGATCGTCACGGGAGGGAGCGGATATAAGTGAAGTAAGCTCCGTGATGGTCTATCTACTTCCTTCTCCAACTCGCTACACCTAGCTCTAGATCTAGCATGAAATCCTCCTAGCTTAAGGAAAGCTTCATTAAGTTGGTCATAGGAGGGACATACCTCGTCGGAGTCGGAATAGAGCTCTCTGTCGCTGATCTCGCCCTCAAGGGCCATGAAGCACATGCCAGAGAAGTCGTCGCCACCATCCCTCCACCTCGCTGAGGTCGAGGTCGTCGAAGGCGGTGAGAACGCGGTGGAAGAGTTTCTTGGCTTTGCCAAAGTTGCGGAACGTCTTCTTGCCTTGCGTCTGAGCTGGGCGCTTCTTGTTGCGGTTCTTGTCGGAGTAGTCGTTCTTGCCCGAACCGCCGTAGTCTCCTTTGCCCTTCCCCAGCTTGGGGCAGTTTGCTCGAATGTGGTTGGGGCCACCACACTCAAAGCAAATCACTGGTCCTCTTCTTTTTCCGTCCCACCTCCTCTTGTAAGCATGGGAGAACTTCCGAGCTAGGAGGGCCAGTTGTTCATCCTCTAGCTGCTCTAACTGATCATCAGTTATGTCACAGAGAGCAGCTAGAGAGAAACCACAAAGAGAATCGGCAGAAGAACCAGAAAGCGAAGTGGGATCGGTGACTAGTGCCATCGACTGAGACTTTGACTGACGAGAGACTATGTCAATCTCGTGAGTCTTGAGACGCGAGTAAAGCGCATCAAGAGTCAGGGTCGAGAGGTCCGTGGTGTCCTTGATGGTAGTCACCTTCATCTCCCAAACCCGAAGATCGAGTGCAGAAAGAATTTGTCGAGCGTTATCCGAGTCGGAGTATGTGAGACCGACGGCTCGGAGGTTGCTCAAAATCTTGTGAAAGCGAGAAAAGCACTCGTCAAGGACTCACCACAAGCATCTCAAATTTGTCAGATTCGCGCTTGAATCGGTCTTGTCGCACCGTCTTTATTTGGGTGGTGCCCTCATGGTAAGCATTGAGGGTCACCCAAATATCGAAGGCCGACGTCAGGTGAGAGATGCGATCAAATTCGCTTCTGCTCAATCCCTGAATGATGATGTTCCTCGCCCTTGCGTTTGCCTCAACATCAGCCATGTTCCCGGCATTGATGTTCTCATCGGCGAGAACAACAAACTGGATCTTGACCTTTCGCCAGATGGCGTAGCCCTGAGCCTGGATATAGGTCTCCATCCGACTCTTCCAGAATGGAAAATCCATCCCATCGAAGATCGGGGGCTTGGTCGAGTACTTGTCCGTCGCCATGGCTCTTGAGACCGGTTAAAGATCTGTCAAGAAGAGCTAACAGGCTCTGATACCAATTGTAGGACCAAGATAGCCGACAGAGGGGGGTGAATGTCGATCACTTAAAAGTTCTTCCCCCACAAGTACTCAAAAGCTCAGCTCTCGGGTAGCTATTAAAGAGCTACGAAGAAGATTAAGGGACTGCAAACTGAGAATTAACACACAAAAGAGATACTAATGCAGTTTGTAACTAGAAGGAAAGCCGATCAACAAACACCCAGCTGAAAACCGAATAACGAAAGCCTAAGTTACTTTGCTTTTGCTAAAGAAGGCTGAAAAGAGCTCAAACTGCCATCCAAAAGGGCATGCCTGCTGCCACCAAAAAGCAGCCGAACAAGAACCAACAACTGATCAACAGGCTGCTGTTAAAGAGACTGAAAAAGCACAAAAACTATTGGAAAGAAGAAACCGAAAACACAACAAAAGAAAAGGAGACCTGGACTGCATGTAATACTGATAAAAACAGCCTAGATTAGCAAGCAAACAGCAAAGATTTCAGCCAAAAACGAGGTCACCTAGACTGCATGCAGAGGGGTCAAACACAGCACAAAAAGAAGAAAAGAAAAGAAAAAACTGACTACTTCCTTGTGCCATTTGGCCAAAAGAGAAAACATGCAATCTGGAAGGCTACGTGCAAGTTTTTGGCTACCAAGAATGCAACGTGCAGATTTTTGTTGAATAGTTTCTTTGAGCTGGCCGAAAGAACAACATGGCATAAAAGTGCAGCAATAAATGTTTTCAGCAGGAAAGAAGAATTGGGCAAAACGATTCACTGCTTGCAACAGAAACCAACATGAGCAAAGAAGCAGTTGGCTAAAAGCAAAGGATGCTTCTCGAGTAGTATCTCTACTGCCGAAATACTCTAACTTGGCCAAGAGAGATTTTGTAGGCTGCAGCTCTCCTTTCAAAGAACCTCAAAACCAAGAACAAGAGAACCCAAGAAAAATGCTCCATCTTGACTCTTGGAGAGAAAACAGTAATTAAGAAGATGTCACTCGAGAATGGCTAACCAAAAGACCTTGGAGTATCTCCTAGTTGAGATCAATACATTTTGCAGCTTCTCAAAACAAATCAAACACCAAAGAACAATATCCAGAGCAGAAAACATAGATAAAGAAAAGAGAGCATAAGAGGTCAGATAACTCAACTAAGAGACATCTCAGAATGAAATTAAGGAAGAGAGATACGCGATTACAAAAGATATCAACTCAATCCATCATCTCCCTCTCAATCCCCAAGAACACCAAGAGCCTCACATGCTTCTTGGGAGGAGCACAACACACACAAAGGGATGAATAATCTCTAAAAACATGTCAAGTGTCCTAAGGGGTATGCAGCCCCTCACATCTATTTATAGCCCTTGGCTAACGGGTCTCCAACCCGTTACGCTGGCTAAACCCTAACGGCGCCGTCTCCCGCTTGTGCAGCCTTGCGAAATTCCGCAAGTGTTCATCCGAGAAAGGCATAATTATCTCAACTTTTCAAAAATGTTTGATTCCAATATCATATATCACAAATGCACCTTACTGATTTCGACAAATAATCCCACAAACTTTATTCTTTGCTCTATTTGAATCGACGACAAACCATAGAATTTTTCTAACAAGAATCCAATAACATTGTAATTTGTGATTTCCACCAATTGTTTTATGATCATTATCTAATCCAATAGATCCACAACTCTGATCAAATAATCCAACCTTCTAGTAATCATCAATCAATTTTAAGATCATCTAAGCAATAATTTAATTTTCATTAATCCAGCAACATCAATCTCTTGAAAATCCTCATTTTGGTTCCACCAAATTTGAATGAATCCAAATACCTCAATTAATTCTTATCGAACAATCTATCTCCCATAATTAATTTAAATTCTCCAGATTATCCATTTGAACATCTTTAAATGATCTAGTTAATCTCATTCGTTCAAATCCAATTATCTAGCAATGATCTATTAAATCCACCAAATTCAAATTAACATATCAAAGTCCACTTCGCAATGATAAAATTAATCCACTAAGATATCTAAATGTGTTATCTTCTAGAATTCCACTAGTATCCACTCATCAATAGGTCCACCAAACTCTGATAATCAATTAACTCCACAAAATTCATCCAATCTTCATGATTCAACCAAATCACCCAAAATAGATATCATGAATTGTTTATGATAATTCAACTTCTTAATCTTTTAATCTCTTCCTTTATTGTATCAATCTCTTAATACTAATTCTCCAACGATCACAAATAATCCCTTCAACAAAAATCTTGTTTTTCATCCAATTGCTCCTTTCAATCCTAGATAACAAATCCAATGCAAAGTTTAGACTTTTCCTATGATCTAATTAGTTTCTCCAAGTTCAACTTTGTACTTATTCTCTAATCAATCCACAAAGATGACACTCTTTAGATTTATTTATAATCAATTGGTATCCACAAATATACCTTTTCATCTCAATCCTCTCGAATATTATTCAATCTTGCCAATTATACAACCAAATATATCACGCTACCAAAAATTCTCCAAATTACCTAACTTGGCATCTATTGATTAAGGTAGCTTTCCCGACAAGAGTACTTTCCATAAGTTTGTTGTCTTCCCTATACTCTGGGTCCTCAATTATTTTCCAAACTTAGATTGCGTGAAAGAATTGAGTTTAATCACAGTTAACTCGGGTTAGCACAAGGTAAGAGGGAAGTAACATAGATAAGAGATCAGGGGAACGACTAAACACTAACTTAGACGAAACTTAGCTTGAAATTAAAATAGTTTTTAAGGATGACTGTACAACAAGTATACAAAGACTTGGTACAGTGCATCTAGCACACAAACAAATAATATATAATCGTTCTAAAATCGTAGCACTTTACTTGGGCACTACCACTGAAGAACTATTCCTCGCTCCTTCATGATGACGCTTCTTGTGCTTCTCGGGCGCAACTTCATTGAGCCAACTATAGAAATTACAGAGGAAAGTAGATCTAATTCCAAAAGGTGAATAAGCGATAGAGAAGGAAGAATACTATAACGAAGGTAAGGGTAGAAAGAAGAGAAAAGATGAGGATAGCACATTATTAATTTTTTTATTTTATAAAATAAATTTTGAAGCTCTTCTACTAACGACCATTCTAACTAGGTTACGTCCTACAATCAAATTGCCTTTGATACCATCTCTGTCGGGACCCGGATTTCCGAATTCGATCCCCTCTGTGTATTACAGCACTAGTCCCAGATCAAAGCTAGTGCACACAGTCAAACAGATGAATACATAACCAACAATGCTTTATTACAATAATAGAGTGTACAGACCAAAAGGCCTCTTTATTACAACTGAGGTTTCAAGACATCACACACACACAAAACAAAAACAAACACAGCGGAAGCAAAATAAATCCAGCGGATGAAGACCCATCAATACGCCACAGGCAATTGACTAGGGAGCGCAACCTAGTACTCCGGAAAGCCTTCGTCGAATCCATATGCACCGTAGTCGAAAGTTCCATCTTGAGCTTCATACTCTTCTGGGTATTATTTTAAGTGTAGTATGTGAGTACATAAAGTACTCCGCAAGTCTTGGGAAAATGCAATAGATGCAAGGCTTAACAAAGGAATGTTATATGGTTCTTTTGCACAAAGCAATATTTTATTTCAAATACCAATAATTATTTTCGAAAGCATTAGTTTAAACAAGGTAATTGTTTTAACAGAAACTATCAAATTGAATAGTGAAGGTTACAGCCACCAACACTGGATCATTGGCTCTAACCGCCAAGGTACAAGAAAATGGGTTACATCCACCCACACTGGCTACATCCGCCAGGATTCAAGACAACGGGTTACATCCACCCACACTGGCTACATCCGCCAGGACAACTCCGAGAGTTCCAACCACTCCCGGTTTCCAAAACTTTTATTTTAAAACCAAAACCAAAGATCTACCATGTGAATGCATTCTTTGCCCGCCCTTGACCGTGGGCACGGCTATTCGAATAGTTTTACACTCTGTAGAGGTTGTACAGCTTTACCCATAAGAGATAAGTCATCTTAATAGCCAACATGCTTCCGTAGGCATGAGACCCAGATAATTCATCACAAAGCCTTTACCTTACTCTAGTCTAGCCAGCCACCACCACCGAGGTTTCACCGTGAAGGGTTAAACCACCCAATCGAAGCCCCTCTTGCGCCAGTATGAGTACAGAGAAACCTGTCCCTCACTGTGAATAACCAGTACACCCTGGCACCCACTTTCCACTTGTGGTACCTAAACTAGTCTGTCATAAGTTAATCAGCTAGGTCGTACCCATATAGACTTGTGGTTGTACGGTAGTGCTCAGTCTGGACAAACACAAATGTCGGTCCTTAATTGACTAGAGCGGAACATACACTTTACAAGTTCTCGTGCTAACCGCACCAAACCAATCTTACCATCCGCCCCAGTCTAAACCAACTCTCACATTTTATTTTAGTTTTTAAAGAACGTTGGCAACTCAATCACCACTAAATTAAACAAAATCCAGCCCACAAAATATAATTTCCCATTTCAAAAGGTACCAAAGGAGTATATAGCATGACTAAGCATTTTACTACCGATACAACATTTACCAAAGTTTTATAATAATCTCATTATTGAGACAAGGGAAAACCTAGGGTGTCAAAGGTACATGGTTGTCAAAGTCAAATGAGGGCATAACAATTGTCGGTTTAACTATTATCTCTAAAACATGAATTATCATTTTATGTAACATAGCAATGCATTAATTTAAAATAATCAAAACATTTCTCAAACATAGGTTCAAGATGTTCAAAGAAGACTTGCCTTTGTATGCGGTGTCATGACTTTCTTGCTGCGGGTCAACAAATTCTTCGGCGAAGTCGGATTCGAAAAAGTGGTGTACGCGCGAAGGCACGGTTTCAGCGTCTACCTCGACCAGGTCGACGAGGACTCGGTGAGTCTTCGAGTGATGGCGATGGGAGCATGGCGTAGAACGCGTCGAGGCGAACTCAACGGTACAGACGGCTCGGCCAACGGACATCGGATGGTGACGAAATATGGCGGAGAAGACATTAGGCGACCGGCGGGTTGGCATCGGCGTTCCAGGCAAACGGAGAGGAGTTAGCGGGTAAGGTTTGTGGCGAAACGAAGAGGAGAACGTCGGGAACACAATGCTCACCTCGGTTTGATGGAACACGCACGGTCGGCTCGCGAGAGGAGAGGAACGACGACACGGTTTGGCCACGGTGGTCCGGTGATGCTTGGCGGCGAGGGAGCACCGCGAGAACGCGTGAAGGCAAAACCGACGGTGTGGTCAAAGTGACCGGACTCCACCGTTGAGGCGCAATCGGTCAAGAACGGCGCTCGGTTCACAAAAGTAAAATGGAGATTGTGGAGAGAAGAAAGGGAGAGAGGACTTGAGATTTCGTGGGTTGGGTGAGTATGAGAAGGGGCATCTGGTGCTCCCTTTTATAGGGGTGGAGGTGGACGGGAGAGAGAGATCAAGTAATGGTGTCATTGAGAGCAATATTTTAATTTCGTGTAAATACTCATGAATGAGAGTGGAAACGGTAGGGAATTAAAAGGTCTTGATGAAAGGAAGTGAATGCAATTTATTTCACAAAAAGCCGTTGAGAAATTGATGAGGAATCAAAGTTTTAAAGAAACCGGCCATGGCGTGCGGTCATGAAGCGCTCGGCTCATGAATAGAGAGGATGAACAAGATGCAGCATCGTTCATTCTCTCTCCTTTTTTTTTGTATTTTGCTTGAGATTTTGAAATTGAGCTCAAATTAACTCTGAAAATCTAAAATAAAATTTTGAAACTTCCTTGAGGCTCAAAGAACTCAAATAAAATATTTTAGCAAATATTAATATTTAATTTTATTTTATTAAATAAAATTCTAATTAAGATTTAGTTTTAAACCAAATAATTTCAAAATTTTGAAAATAGGGTATAAATGGATAGATTAGAATTTTAGATGAATTTAGAAATTTTAATGGGCTCAATCGAGTTAAAACGAAAAGAACGGGCTCTCGGAAGTTTGAAAAGAGTGAAAAGAATAAACCGATTTTCTGGAATTATTTTTGAACTGAAAAATCAAATTATGACGTCATCAAGGGAAATGATTTTCAAATTTTGATTTTCAGGCCGAATTATTTTTGTAAAGGAAAATGACTTTATTCACTGACAGGTGGGACCGGATTTATCAGCGAGAGAGAATAGAGAGAGGAAAGTGCGGACGGTCAGATGAGCGATGCGGCACAAGGAGAAAATCGGGATCATCGGATGGAGAGCGAAGGGTTTAAGTGAAGATGGACGCACAAGATTAGCTCGGGCATGAGGATTAAATCCAAGCCATCTGGCTAAGCGACGGGTAAGTAAAGAGGAGGCTAAGATTAAATCCAAGAGGATGGATTGAGCTAGGGCTTGACACTTGTCAGCCTCAGCAGAGAAGTTGAGGATTTTTATTTTTATTTTTATTTTTGATTTTAGATTTTCCGAAAAGCCTAGAAAATTAAATATAGCTCAGAAAAATATGAAATTACTTCCAAAAGTTCCAAAAAAATTCAAAGAACTTCCTCGAGATGTTTTGGACTTTCATAAAATATTTCCAACTTATGTTGGTATTATATTTTTCATAATAAAAATACTTTTTAACTTTAAAATAGATTTTAAAACTCCAGAAAAACTCAGAACACCAAATAAAGGCCAAATAAATCCAAGTAATTAATTTGAATTAGGATTTTTATAGAAAATCAAAATATCATTTTATTTAATAAATTTTTAAATTTTTAATTTAAATTACTTTTCAAATGTAGCTTTCTTAAAAACAGAAAATCAAGGCAAAACAAAATTCAAATTTCACACAAACAAAACTCTTATTTTTATTTTAAACCAAATTAATATAATTTAATAATTTAATTTTTTTTCCAAAAATTTGAAATAAACAGCTGGGCTGTTACAATCTTAGAGGGCAACTAGTGCAAGCGGGTCATCTTTTTTGGAACGGGTTCATCATTAGCTTTTCAACGAGTACAAGAACGTCGAAAACGAACACCGTATGCAAAAGTTATGCCCGTTTTATTAAATGTGTCTTGAAACAGAATTCTACTCGGACTCAGGTGGGAGATTATAAAATTTTGGGGGATTGCGAAGTGAGAAACATATCATAGATGGTTTTTAATACAAACGTCTATGATAACTTGATTATCATAGATGGTTTCTAATACAAACCGTCTATGATAACTTGATTATCATAGATGGTTTTTAATACAAACCGTCTGTGAAGTATCACATATGGTTTAAATAAAAAACCGTCTCTAATGTCTGCCTTTATCACAGACGGGTATTAGTAAAAACCATCTGTGATGTCTTGTATTATCACAGATGATTCGTATAAATAACTGTCTATGAAAATATCACAGACAGCTATTAGTATGAACCGTCTGTGATACTTACAGTACAGACGGTTCCAAAACCGTCTGTGATGTAAGCGTCCAGTTTAGCCTCTTTTGTAGTAGTGTCTTCTACGACCACTTCATAGTCATAAGATCTCCTATGACCATGACATAGTCGTAAATTATCCTACGACCATCTTGTAGTCGTAGATCCTCGTACAACTAATCCAAACTTCGATTGACCTATCTACGACAACCCATTGCATTGTGGGTCTGTCTGACGAGGTTGTTAACACGTGCATTTATTCTTTAGAATAACTGTGATAATCTCTCTCGCTAATAATAACCGCCGCACAACACATGAGATACCACATCTCTCTAACAATAACTTCCGTCGGACGGTTATCATCCGAATGTGAAGACATCTTTTGGTATGGAACAGCTGCCACCACTTCGCAAGCTCTATAAAGATTGACGTTAGGATAAAGAGGGAATGAAGGACAGCTCCGACCGACCTGAAGGAGAATAGAAGTAGAGCAAGATATTTCGCATTGCTCTCTCGATTGTAATCAGTTTATTGAGCAATAGCCACACACGAGTAGGGTTGTTATTCTCTGGAGAAGGCCCAAACATATATAATAATCTCTGTGTCTTTTCTCTGTGTGATCGTAGCCAGGTCGTAGTGAGTGATCCACCAAATCTAAGAAATCATACGTAAGATCGATAATAAAACATCGACGGTTCTGTCTTAGATTGTGGAAGTAATCTTTGTTAGTGTAGATTGCGGAAATAGTCTTTGTTAATGTACTTTTAGTGCATATTTTAAAACTGTGCATTGTGGGGACTCATGTAGCTTAATGGTAAAGCATATTATTGTGGTGGTTGAGATCATTAGCTGAAGTCACTATCCTCCTTTAAATCACTATCCTCCTTTAAATCAAAGATACACATATCCTTCTGTTGCTCATTCTTGTTTTCATAATTGAACATTTTAAACTTTCAAATCTAAGTCAAATATCGTATTCAAAGTCTCAGATTCCACGAATTCTAAATCTCCAATCTTAATAGTCCCTGAGAATGTTGAGATGCAGAATTACGCAAACCAAACATGAAAGTGACCCAAAGGTCTGTTGGCAGCGCAGAAATTTCTTAGATATCTCCAAGAAATCTTACATAAGCATTATTATTCCCTACTAATCCTACAGATTTCTCGAGTTTCTACCGTGCCTAATTCTGGAATCAGATTCTCGGTTGTTGCTAAACTTGTGGACGGGCTGTCACTCTGGGAGATCAGCAATTACTGCAATTTTGGGTGACATGGGAAGGATTTCATCCATCCATAAGGTTTTCATAAACCATTTTCAAAAACAAAGTCTAATCTGTGAAAAACTTCACTCAGCTTGCCCATGACCGTGGGCACGGCTATCCAGGATAGGTTATACACTCTGCAGAGGTTGTACAGCTTTACCCGCAAGATATGATAATCTCATAATGTCGGCCACTACACGCTTCCATAGGCGTGCGACTGAGAAAATCATAACAAGGCATTTACAATGATTCATTGTCAACATAATTACGCCGCAACTAAGGTTTCACCACAACATGAATCCACATGTTGGAGCTCCCTCTTGTGCCATATGAGACTTCTCACGGCCTACGCCGCACCCACATTCAGCCTATAGCGAGATTAAGTTGGAACTTCACAAATTATTTGGCCAGGTCTATCCCATACCAGACTTGTGGTAGTACGATAGAGCTTTGCAATAGTAGCTCACAGACCGGTCCTTTACTGACTTAGGCACCAACCACATACCCCTTGTGCTTAGCAATCAACATTGCGTCACCAAACAACAATGCATGCCAGCAAGTACCCGCCACTCTAACTATTTGCCTAAGTCTAAACCAAGTTTTTATACTTTGTTTGGAAATAATTTCATAAACATTTCTGACTCTCCAAAGTCAAGAATTCAATTTTAAAGTTTATCATTTCATGTGAAAGATTATCCCAAACCATAATCATTATAAGCATGGATAAGAATTTCTACAAAATTTATAGTTAATACTAATGTACTAACTAGATTTTATCTAGGGTTAACAAGGTTTAATGGTATTCAATATCAAGTTTGGCAGTACAAAGGATTTTAGGCATAACTAGAGTTCACAACTGAATTTAAACTAGACTTGAATAAAATTACGCATGCATAATACTTTAAAAACAATATAAATAATTTAAATTATTAGTATCAACATGGTCAAAGGTGTACCTTGCCTTGCTTGAAGACCTGGTTCGAATCATTGTAGTCGTGCTCTCCGAGATTGTCGAAATCTACGCGCGAAGAACCAAACAAATAAAATTCAAATAAAATTTAAATAAAATTTAAAAATTAAAAAGAGTCTATATTTGGGTAGTTTAGGATTTTAGAAGAATTTAGAAATTTGAACGGGTCAAATCAGAGTTAAAATGAGGAAATTAGGGCTTTCAGAAGTTTAAAAAGAAGAAAAAGAAAAAGACTGATTTTTGGGAGTTATTTTTGTACTAGAAAAGACTAATTATGGCGTCAGCAGGGTTTTTAATTTTTGAATGAATTATTTTTAAAAAGAAATGCTGACGTGGGCGGGGACCGCTGACGTGGCATGCCACGCGGCGGCCACGCCACCGCCACGCTGGCGCGGGCGCGGTGGCGTGGCGGGCCACCAAGCGACGCGCAGAGGCGGCAGCGAGGTAGAGGGAGGCGGGGAGTCGGCTCACCCCGTGGATTCGGAGGTGACCGGAGTGAGGCGGCGGGAAGAGAGAGTGGGGCGGCGGCTATGATCGCAAAGAACTCGGTCGGGGCCATGAGGAGTGGAGGAAGAGGAGGTGGGAGGCGGTCAGAAGAAGGGTTCGGGGTGGGTTTTATAGGGAGGACGGGGAGGAAGCGGCACGGTGGCATTAATGGTGGCGCGGCGCGGAGAGGCCCAAAGCGGCGACTTGGGAAAGGGAATGGGCGGGCGGCATTGAAGGGCGGCGGGGTGTGGGCGAGGAAAACCGAGGCGGCCTTTGGGAGAGAACCGCTGCTTTGAGCTCACACAGATTGATGGTGGCGGGGGACCGGTGTGGGGAGCGGCGGCGGCGCCATGAAGGGGCGGCGGGGTGCGGAGGCGGGGTACGGAGGCCGAGGAGGTGCCTCGAGGGCGGGGTGGTTGGGGGGTTGCGGCGGCTTTGATGGCGCCGGTCGGAGAGAGAGGAAGGAGGGAGGAAGAAGGTTTGCGACACGTGGCAAGAAGGAGGGATCTCGGCTGTTGGAGGTTTAAGTGGCTACGGACGGCTTGGATTAGATCAAGGAAGGGGTGGATTCAACTTGGGCGCGACACGTGTCGGCCTGACATAAATCCGGATTTAAATTTGGATTAAAATTTTTAGAAATACCAGAAATATTTATAAATACTTAGAAAATAGGAAATAATATCTACAAATTCCAGAACATTCCTGGAGCTATTTTAGACTTACGGAAAATATTTTTATTTCGAATTTGGCATTTAGAAATTTTATAAAATACCTTTTTGAATTCTAAATTTGATTTTTAATTCCAAAAAATTATAAAAATATCTACAAAATTTAGGTAAGCTTGCAAAAGCGAAATGAACTCTTTTTGGCTTTAATAAAATATTTAAAATACCTTTAATTGCTTTTAGGCTTTGAAATAAAATCCAGATAACTCCAAATAAATCCCAGAAAAACACAGAAAATCCAAATAAAAGCCAAATGCTTTAAAATACTTCATTTGAAATAATAATATTTAAATAATACTTTTATTTAATGATAATTTTATGTTTTTAGTTAAATTACTTTTAACAAAAGTCTTTTTAAAAGCTAAAAACAGGCAAAATAAAATCTCTAAAATTTAGGCAACCAATGAACACTTATTAAATTAATGTAATATTTTTTACGAAATTAAATAAATAAGCATTGGTCATATAACAAGATCTATATGATATATGCGTTTATATGATTTAGGGAGCTCTACATAAAAATATGACATGCTTAAATTCTTAAATCAATGCAAAGTGATTTAGATAATCCTTAAAGCTTCTGGGTGTTTATTCTCTTGCTCCTTTTTAGAATTATTCTTTTTGGAACCCTTGATAATTTCATTGCCAAAGGGGAGAAATTAGAGAAGGGGGACTTTTATGAGTTTTTTGGGTGGTCGGTGCACTTTTGGCTGCGGTCGGTTTCTCTCGCAAATTCTCTCATTCGAAAGTTTTTTTAAGATGTTGTCAATGTATTCATCAAGGGAAAGATTGTTAGACCATGTGGTGGTGTTGATGATGAATAATTGACATTTGGTTTTATTGGAATTTGCATTCGTAAAAGTTCGGGTCGATGCGCTTCTATGCTTGAGTTTTCAGGATAGCAAAACGACCACATCTGGCTTCGACCACGGACGAAAGTCTGATCAGCCTTGTGATGGATGGTCCGATCAGCATGTTCGAATGGCAGATTTCAACCATGGCTAGCTTCAACCACTCTGAGGCAACCATCGCAGATTTTGACCACGTTAGACTTTGACCACATTTGACTTTGACCATGTTCGACTTCGACCACGTCAGATTTCGACCACGACCACGTAAGATTTCGACCATGTCTGACTTCGACCACGTCCGGCTTCAACCATGGAAAATACTCATAGATTTAAACCTCGAACAATAAACCGGTCATAAGTGATAGTGAACCGAACTTTGCTACAGTAACAGGTCGATGGTCATAGCTACATTATTTTTTCATGATCGTAGCTATAGTGCTTGGTCGATACTCGATAGTCGTAGACTTTACTAGTCGGTACTCGATAGTCGTGGACTTTACTTGTTAGTACTCGATAGCCGACAACTTTGTGATTGGTACTCACAGACTTTACAGTCTGTTGTCGTTGTCTTAGACTTTTCGATCGATTGTCGTAGACCTCGCGATCGGTAATCGATGGTATTTGCGATTGGTTGTCGTAGGCTTCGCAGTTGGTACTTGTAGACTTCATGGTCGGTACGAGTACTTTAATTCTTATGATCTTTGAGTACCTTGAGTATTCGTGTTGGGTCAGTGGTTGACTGATTTGGTCATAGCGGTTGTCGGTGATACTTAGAACTTGATGATCGATGATGTAATGATTGGTTGGTAGTCATAATCGTAGCGATCGATACTCGATAGTTGGTACTCGATGGTTCTGGTCGGTAGCGATGATTGGTTTTCCTGAATGTTTTGAGCGGGGCGATGGTAATTCTCGAGTATTTGTTGCTTTCATGTACTCATTGAGCTAACTGTCGTATTGAGTAATATAAGGCTGATTTCTGGATAGCGCTAGGATTTGTGGTTGTGGATGACCTGGTTGGTGTTGATGGTTGGTTGAGATTGTGATTATACGTGTGTGTGCTGTGCCAGGAAAACATTTCTTTGGTCTTTGCATTTGCAGGTGAGTGTAGAGGCGATCAGGGTCGGTGACGAGAAGGACCGGAACTAGGATAGAGAGATCTGAGGTCCAGACTGTTGAGGATGTCAAGCGAGGTGGTCGGGCTAACGCTGGAGCATGTGGAGATCAAAGGTGGTGATGTGTGGAGAAGCTACGGGCGGTGCGGTATTGGAGGCTTCGATATGGAAGTTGATGAGGCATGACGAAGATACGGGAGTTATGGTCCTAAAGGCTTCGTCACGTGCTATGTTTGGAGTTTTCGATGGAGTCTATAACTGAGAGGATTGAAAATTTGAATAAAACCTGTGTTTGGAAGGGTTTCGGGTCCCTTGAGTTGAGGAAGAGGTAGGATTACATTTTCGTGTTTGAGTCAAATATGGTTTAGGACTCTAGCATATAAAAGCAGGTAGCGGCTAAGAGTTTTAGCAATGTTTTTTAGGAAGCCTTTTGTGCTATGTTTTTAGTGGTGCTTGTGAGGGCGCTTTGTAAATCCACGAAAATCCAGTAATAAATAACATCTTGAATCAATCTGGTTCGTGATGTGTTGAAGATTTTGGGTGATTGCTGTCACAGCGGAAGCGTTCGACTACGTGCAAAGGTGATCGAGAGGCTCTACTTCTGGATTGACGTTTTTGAGTACGTTTAATCTAGCTGAAGATTGGAGCTGAGCGATCTAGCGAGCGGCTGAACGTCGAGTAGTCGAAACCTTCATCGACTACTTGAAGATTTCAAAAGCGGATGCAATCATTTACCTCCTCTCTGATTGCGCCATACAATCCTACACTTCTTTATTGAATAACTTAAAAATGCTAACAGCTGGTACAGTGTAATTTTAGCTAAAAGACAATAGTCAAAAGCCGAAAGCCATAGCCATAAGCCGGTTGGAACAAGGCTATATGTTTAATAAGCAAAGACCAGTGCTTTTTCATTCATTGGGCTCAATCTAAAATGCTACTTGCTCTTTTGTTCACCCGACTTTTAACAGTAGAGCATTGTGCGTTGGTCTGGGCCCAAAAAGAAACCAGAGAAATGCAAGAGTTTGGAGAGAAATAAGAGCCAAACGAGGTCAGCCCGCAAGTTGGCATACGGTAGGTCACAAAAAACATTTAGCTGGCAAAGTGAGACTGACCCCATGGCATCAAAACCCATCCTTTCGAATTTTCTGAAAAGAAGAAAATTGGAAAAAAAAAAAGAAGTAAAAACAATGTCCCCCGCGAGGATCCTTCGCCTGGCTCGCTCTCCCCAACGGGAGAATTTTGAACCGGAGAGACACGTACCGGCCACCAAAAGGGCCCAGGAACGAAAGGAGCCCGCGGGGCCCGCGGGCAGTGTCGCGTGCGGCGGGCCCACCCCGGCCGTCGCATCGGTCGCTCGCAGCCCGCGACGGCGACGTCACGAGTGACGGTGGAGGCGGAAATAAAAGCGGATTGGATTCCGGGCTGGGGTCCGACGCTCCGGAGCAATCCGGAAGTGGTTTTCTTCCTCCGAGGAGAGAGAGGAAGCCGAGGAGGAGGCTGACGCGACACCACTCTCGCGGTCCCGGTAAGAAGAGAATAATCTCTCTCTCGCTCGCTCGCTGGAGCTTACTCTCTGATGGTTAGATGCGCGAGAGTGGTGGTGCTGATGCGGGAGCGGAGGCTGAGCTTGGGCCTGCTAGGGTTTGCGAATCTTGGTTTCTTGCGTGGGTTTTTGGGGGAGGAGGAGAGGAGGCACTTGTTTGCTCGGTGCTTCAAGGTGCGACCTTTTTTGAGCTTGGGAGGCGTTGGGGGCGCGGAAAAAGCTGGGAGCTTTTGGCGGCCCAGCCGCTCGATTTCGCTCTAGTTCCTTCGATTTGGGCGCGGACGGTGGGGTCTTCAGCTCCGTGCTGCCGCCCCGGAGCTACCGTTCCTGGGGTTTGTCCGGTAGAGTAGAATTCCGTGGTTCTGTGTCCGCAATTGCCGCTCTGCGGTCTCGTTTTAGTGATGTGGGAGCTCGTGGAATAAAATGGCTTAGTTGTTGCTTAGGCTCCTTGGCGGAGGCCGTAATTTGATTTCGTCTTGCATTGCCCTCGTGCGCCATGGCCGCCTCTATGGGTGTCGTCATTGCAGTGGCTTCTCTTTGCTGTGATAAATGGAGATGTATTGGAGTAAATCTTTGCCATGGTTTTAGGAGGGGAGGCACTTTTGTTATTCGTTGTTCATTTACTTGCTTGTTTTCGATGAAATGTACAAGCTTTACAATTTATACCCATGTATCACGGCATGCAATTAATTCTCTCTTAATTTTTTTCTTTCAGCTTCTAACACCTCACCTTTATGTACTTGGGTAAACCATTTATGTGCAGCTAGAGCAATAAGGGTCACTCGGGAGCACCAGTAATGGAGGAGGCTGCTGTAGCAAATGGAGGAGCAGCGCCTGACATCTCTGCTCCTGCTAAGAAGGACAACACCAAGAAGGAAGAGGCTGCCGAGAGCAAGGATGTGGCAGTAGTGAATAAGAACTCTGAAGAACAGAATAAAGGCTCTGAAAATGGCACCAAGGGCCCATCGGAGGGAGCTGTCAAGATGGCGGAGACTGAGGATGCAAGGGAAGGTGATGCAGGTGGTGCAAAGCAGGCAGGTACTGAGGATGTCAAAATAGGTGGTGTGGAGGATGCAGATGCAAAGGAGTATAACAACGCCAAGGCAGCAGAAGGCGAGGATGTCAAGATGGCTGAGGCTGAGGCAGAAAATGCAGAGGTCAGCGAATCAGACAAGAAGGTGGAAGAGAATAAGGTGGAAACACCTAAGAACAAGAAGGCAAGGAGTGCTAGGGATAGAAGTCAGGGAAAGGATAAGAAACAGGATGGGTCCAAATCCAGGGAAGCCAAAAGTTTACTAAACACCCCCAGCCCTTATAGTACTGATCGCCCTCAACGTGAAAGGAAAACAGTGGAGAGGTTGGTTGAAGTGATTGAGAAGGAGACAAACAAGAACTTCGTAGTTGAGAAGGTTCTTTGCTTGCTGTAATTTTATCCCACTTTTTTCGTTTTGGCAAGGCAATAACTGTTTGTAAATCTTTTCATTGCAGGGTCGTGGTACTCCTTTGAAGGATATACCAAGTGGTATGGCCCTCTTGTCATTATGTTTACTGTTTGCTTGTAGCTATCTTTTTTAGCGCTGCATTGTAGCCCTTTACTGCTGTTTTTAGTTAACGCAAAGAGGTCCTTTTGCATTAATCTTTTGACCGTACTTGCCCTAATGATGTGTTGTTTTACTGAATTTGGATAGACATCTGGTGTGAAGCTTGGTGGTTTGTAGGTCCCAATTTAACTCCTTTCTCTCTCTCTCTCCTGTGTTCTCCATCTTCTATATTGGTTATGTGCTAGTTAAAACTATTTGAGGAACTCATTGGATGCTTCATGCTTGTTTTTTCCAGGGAAAAGTTATGTGAACAAATTAGGTGCTGGAGTTTATGCATTAACTTTAGAGTAGAATGGCACATATAGTGCAACTTCACATTTATGCAATGTGTCTAATCTTGGGGTAGATGAACAGTATCTGATCAGTAAATGTTGCTTTGTTTTCTCCCTGATGATTTGCTGTATTATCATGAATTATCCAAGAATAAGCTACATTGATCACTACCTGATTTGAACGATTGTGGTTGTCTCTAGTTTTAGTGTTTCAGCTCATGTTTCACTATGAAATTTCTTTCTTTTTCTAATGCACATTTTCGTTTTTTTCCTTTCGCTGATTCAGTTTTTTGAAGATTTTTTCCTTTTGATGATTCGTTTTTTAAAAATTTATTTGCAGTGGCGCACAGAATATCAAGGAAGAAACCTGCTGATCTTAAATTTCTTCATAATATTCTTTTTGGGAGGAAAGGCAAGGTGAACATTTGACATGTTAGAATGTTGCTGTTGGCATACGAGATGCAGAATTTGTCTATTATCTTCTAGCAGTTGAGTTGTATCCATTCCAGCTGAATTAAAATTTTTCAAGCAAACTGCCTAACTAAACTTCCCAAGAAGCACTAGTTCCTCCAAAGCCCAAACATGTTATAAACACCGAGGAAGTACATTTTAGGATGACAAAGGTGTATATTATTGTCACATCCATTGTGTTAATCATTTGACTCTGCTGCATATGCTGTTTTGCAACAAAGAAAGTAAGGGAACCAGAAACTAAAAAACTCTCAAAATAATACAGCACACTAAGTGATTAGCATATTGTTTTAAGCAGCAAATCCTAGTAAAAGTGAATTTGTGTAGATCCTTGCAGCCAACTGTATGGCTATTAAAATGCTATAGACAAGCAACAAAGCCTAAGGTATGGTGCATTGGGAAGCTAGCTTCACTGACCAGTTCACTTTCCTTTTGCACAATTAATTCCCTCAATTTCTCAACTTTTAGGTGGTCAAAAGATGGCTAGTTGTTGGTTTGGGTTGTTTTAGTAAAGCATGACATATTATTTCCATTTCCATTTCTTTTACAGTAACTCGTGTTATTTTTTATTGATGTAAATGCTGGAGTCCTCTTCAGCGTACTTATCCTGACAAGTAGACCGATTTCTCAATGTTTCAGACTGTGGATTTTAAAGGTCATATACTCCAGTTCTCAGGATTTGTGTGGCACGAGAGTGATGTAAGCTTCTTTGCTCCACATTTTGAACAGTCCATTCTATTTAGCTGATAGAAATGGTTTAATGTTTAAAAAGTTTTTCCTATCTGTAGGAAAAGCAGAGAGCCAAGGCAAAGGAGAAGCTTGACAAATGTGTGAAAGACATGTTATTGGACCTATGTTGGCTCCTTGCTATTCCGGTTCCAAAAACAAACGTTAGAAAGGTTATTTATTGTTCTGTTCTTAGAACAATATTTTGGTTAACACAAAATGAATATAATGGCATTCTAATAGAGTTTGAGATAACTCATGTAGGAAGACATTGTGGTGAAGCTGTTGGACTTCATTGCTGAACCTCATGCTATTACTGATTCTGGGGGCTCTGATGGCCAGGTGAGAATAAGAGTTGTTATGCTATGTTCCTATCTTGGTATCAGTATCACTGTATCAGCTGTACCTTACTGTTGTTGATGTTTTATGGTTGGGATTAGAATGCATGGTAATTTATCAGATCTTTCTCTCTCTGTGTGCTTTATTCTCTCCTACTGCCCAGGGATCAAATTCTAGAAAACGCAAGAGAGGAGGTGGTAGTGCAAGTAAGACTCCGGATGGCACACCGAAGAGGTCTAAGAAGGTATGGTGCCAAATTTGTGAGATGCAACTTGTTGTCTATATTTCTTCAATTGGAATGTTCAAATACGACTTATTAATATATGTAACCTTTATTAGTGCCTTCTTTGCGCAATGTAATTAGTGGCACCTTGTTGATACTGCATTGAGTATATGCTTGTACACCCAAGCGAGGTTCTGCTTATCTCGTAATGATTTGTTAATGTTGGCACATCCATGATCATCATGCTTTGATCATTGTTAAAATCTTGTTCTCATTGTTTGTTGTTGTAGAAATTTGGTGATGACGTAACTCCAAGTAAAAGGCAGAAGAAAGCTGTGGAGTATGATAGTGATGAAGACGAAGATGATGAAGATCAACCCATGAAGTCTGATAGTGAGGAAGACAAAGATGAAGACGCAGATGAAGCTGCTGATGAACAGGAAGATGACTATGACTCTGCGAAAGAAAAAGTGAGTAAGAAGTCGTCTGAAGTAAAAGATTCTGCAGGTAAAAAGAAGGCTGCCACAGGGAGTACCCATAAGAAAGGTCCTCTAAGGACAACTAGCAAGAGTCCAGGAAAAATTTCCAAGGAAAAGGAGAGCCCCGATGACAGTGCAAAGGTCTTCTCTAGGAAGACGAAACCCGTCACGCCGAAGCATACTCCAAGCTCTGAAAAGGAGATCAAAGAAAAGAAGTCATCAGGTTATTTATGACCTTAGACACTACATTCTACTTTATATTACTTTGCATATGATACTTATACTCCAAATGTTCCCTTTTCTTTGATGTTTGGTAAGATTGCCTTTTTCTGTATTTATTTTCTGGGATCTAGCTGATTTCAAACTTTACATTAGGGTTTATGTTTATAACTTGAAGTAATTTGCCACAGCCACACTTGCGCTAAATGTGCTCACAGGCCTAGCTGGTTGGAATTTACATTCTTAGTGCCTAAAGCATTTGTTGCTTTGAAATTTACAATTTGAGATATAGGAGCTTGATAAATATCTGTGTACTAAAACATATATCCTGGGCAAGTGCTCCGATGCAGGATTTCTTTTTCTTATGTCATTAAAGTGTACTTTATGTGATGATTCAATTCTGCTTATGGCATAATCACACAAATATCTTCCATTTTAAGATAATCATTAAGACATATATGATGTCAGATTGTGTGACAAATCTAAACATTATGTTTTCATCTAGGTAAAAAGGTCACAAAGGGAAAGGGTAAAGGGGAATCAGAAGAAGCAGGTCTGCCCAGCAAGGATGAGCTGAGGAAGACAATCATTGAAATCCTTACAAGAGTTGACTTCAACATGGTGGGTTACACCTTGTTTTATGTAGTGGACTGAGAATATTACTACCTCAGTTCATTAGTGACACTATTTTGACTATTTGCTGTCAATATTTTCAACTTTGACAATTAATATACTGAAAAGTATGAATGGCTACATGAAAATGATACTGTTATATTTGTCGTCTAAGAGTATTTTCATAATGACGAATTTTTTCATGGCTGTTCTGGATAATGTTATATTTAAAGAGTTTGATAGTGAAAAGTTAACCCAGGACAGATATTTTGAAACAGAGGCAGCCAATGGCAAATACTAGTATTTATGCTGGTTAACATAATGAGTAAAATGGTTGTCTATGCCTCTGTGGTAGTATTGTTTCCTAAGTGTGGTTGGTGTTTCCGCAAAAGTACACTCTTACTTGCACTTCTACAGTTGTACCACTAACAGCCTACTTGCCCTTTTATTTTGGCTGCTCTCGTGTCTAGTTGACCTCTTTTCTCTTGAAATTTCTTATGTGGAGCTGACATGTTTGGGAATCTGATTTTTGCAGGCTACTTTTAGTGACATTCTTAAGAAGCTCGGTAAGCCTTTCAAACATGTTTGTTGTAATTGCAGCTGTTTATAGACATTCTGACAAACTTCATCTTATAGATGACCATTACAAGATTGATCTGACTCCAAGAAAAGCAGCTATCAAACTTATGATTCAAGAAGAGCTAACCAAGTTATCGGAGGAGGCAGATGAGGATGAAGATGGAAACGAAGTTGCTGAGAAGAAACAACCACAGCGTCAAGCAAAAGAATTCGTGGTTTGAAGATTTGTGATACCCCCATAGCTGTAGCACCCGCTGTTAATTATTTTGTACTTACATGTATGCCTCTTCTCTCTTTTGCCTGTACGGGCAGCCCTATGTTAATTATTGTTAATCCGCTTCCGCAAACGCCAAAACCCTTCGCCTGTTTGTGTATGTTAAAGCATAATCTGTAGGCAGCTCCACACCTGTAGCTGACTGATGGGAGGCACTACTAGGTAACTACTGTCTGTTAATTATTGTCATAGGTTTGAATAACATATGGATGTATTAGGCTGTAATTGTTTGTGTTCCTGTGGTATGTTCTTTTTTTAGTTCATTGCTTCTGTGGACCGTGATCTAGCTGTGTGTTTTGAGGAAATGTGAACGGGGGTAATTCGTTGCTTCCAAGACCTGCAGCTGTGTTGTGTTGTGCTGCACTACTGCAGTTTTAACTGATCTTGCTGGCTTCTCATGGTCTTGATCTGATGACTATCGAATTATAGAATCAATTTAGGAACACGGGCTTGATCAAGCTTGGCAATTCGAGATTTTGAATCGACTCGGTTTGTCCGTACATTATAGTTGAATCGAGGAGCCGGATCGTACAATCTGAGCAACACCTATAATTGATGCAAAAACTGTATTTTTATGGGGCATTTCTAGTGCAATCGTGCAGACCGAGTTGGACAGATGGTCCAGGCATGGAAAGTAATATTTTCCCCATGGTTGAAGCATATATTGTTCATATGACATGTCTACCATGGTTGAAGCATAAATTGTTCACACGAAATGTGAGCACAGGTAAGAAATTGAGTTGGTGGGAAAATGTAGATTCCCATCGTAGAATGATGTGAAATTAGTTTTTGATCCGATGGTTTGCATGAGCGTGTTCCTTGTCCTTCATTGCAACCGGTTAGAGTTTTTCAAATCGCGAGACAAAAAAAAAATGGGGATGGTACTTGATAGGGAAGCGTATCCTCTGCAAGAGGATACGCTTGATGTGCCTTTCGGATGATCCTGGCCGTTGGATCACGGACGAACAGCCCGGATCAATTGCTACAGTACGGTGCTTCCATAGAATACAGTACCCGTCTTCTACAGTTGTTTGGCACGACACTTGTTTGGTGGCTAATGGTGATGGTTTGAGCAAGTCCAGAGTCCTCTTCTAGTCTGATAACCCTAGGGTAACTACCCTTTATATTACACTTATCGAATGCTACCTATTCTTGCTAAGATCCTCATCTTGCTTTTTGCTTGTTTGCTCTCCCCGAGGTTACACATGTCGGCTAGAGCAGCGTTAATAGAGGTGGATATGGAGCCAGTTCCTCATCTTATCGAGTTTTTTTTTTCAAAATTAGCATATTTTTATTTAATATCATTTTATTAATTGTTTAGAAGTATTTTTAAAATCGAGCTAACGAGTTGAGCCGAGCCAAAGTAAAATTTAATTTCATCCAAAATTGAGTCATTCAATGTTTAACCAATTAACGAGTGCAATTAAAGTAATTTTGAACCAAACCAACGAGCCCCACTAACATGCTTTTTTTCTACCCCAAAGCGTTAACCTAGTTAAGTGTGGTGCTTAGTTAGTAAATGCTTGGATTGCTAAGGAATTTATGACAATGCCGGGAGATGGACGGTGATAGCGTGAATGCCAGTGCTGAGTAAATTCCTATTAGGGTTTTCTCTCTATAAGCTTATTTTAGTAGCCTTTCGAAAGTTGCGTATCTAAGGGATAGAGGCTCATCTCGGTGAACCAGGTTACAAGAACACCTCTCAGCAGCTTCCTTTTCACTTTTCTATTCTACCCACTATCGAAACCTGCAGCTATCCTCTGGTTGATAAATAGAAACTCTCCTCGTTCCTTGTGGATTCGATACCATATAATACTCTAGGTGAAAACTATGGCTGGGTTGGACTGAAAAGCTATGGCTTATAGCTGAAATTGTATTGTAGCGACTGAAATTTCACTGTAGCCAGAAACTGAAGCCGAAACGCGCGAGGTCTCTTCAAGGTACATGAATAAAGTAATTTCCCAGTCTGTCTTTAGACTGCGAGTGTTGTTTTCCCCTCTTTTTTTATTTCCATTTCAATATTAGCTTTGCAAAGATTCACAGTAGAAATACTGAAGTATGTCACTTATCACTGCTATTTTGGTTTCTTTTGTTGCCATAGCTTCTCTCTATGTTTCTTAATATATAATTAGATCATTTTCATAGACCTAACATGTTTGTTAAAATTATTTTCCAGGCTACGTTCAGTGCCATTCTTAAGAAGCTTGGTAGGCTTCTTGAGCTTACTGCGTTAGAATTGTCAATACTTGATGTTCTAACTTCTAACAAACTACATGTTCCAGGTGACCACTACAAGAAGGACATGACTCAAATAAAATATGACATAATGGTCAACTTTAGTAACTTTACGGATGTCCAATTCAAAAACTTACATCCAGAAGAACCGAATAAATCCCCATAAGACCGCTTGAGTGCAGTCATAATCCTAACACGGAAGCTTAAAATATTCTTTCTTCTTCTGGTATCTATTATGATGGAAATAAGCAAGATTGAATACACTAGGTATTTAGCAAGTTACATAAGAAAATACTATTTAACTAATTACCAATGTTTCAAGAGATAGGATATGTGAGTTTTATTATTATATTTGTAGATGCAATTTTATTTGTAAACTATTTTCTAAAGGACAAAAGGTTAACTTCTTAAAGGAAAGGGATTCAATTAACTCAATTACCAATTTGAGATCTCACCAAAGCTAGCTTTGTTATTGGAATCACCTAGAGAACACAGCTTCATTTGCCAAAAGCATAATGTATCTGAATACTAAAAATTTTAACTCTGCAGAGTTGCCTAGTTTTACCCAGAAAATTTCTCAGACTCTCAAAGTCATGCAATAGACACACAACAGTTAGCGTGTGACTAAGTTGAGAAAATAAGGTCTTTTACTGCTCTCCTCTTTTATAGCATCTACTCAGTAGGGACGGGGCGACACACAGTTGGCAATCCACTGGCCAACGTGGAAGGCACGCCTCGACACCGTGTGATTATACCATTGTTAAGTATGGTTTTACTGCTTTCATACCACCCTCTTTATACGTGGGCCATTCCACTTCTAGAATACCAACACCCTGTAGATATTCAATCGATTTAAGTAGCTACTAGACTAAGTTTGACAAGTCAAAACTTGTACTTAAGCGATCACTATGTTTTTTACTTAGTATATGGTTTTAGTCCTTACTTTTTACCAATAAAGCAATCAGTCACAAACCAACAACCCATTGTGTTATGGTACTATCACCAAACCAACTAAAGTTTCCTCTTTAAGGTAAGGTCGTGGACTCCAATCATCTCATGGCTTTCCATGATTCATCCTTAACCTTAGTATTATTTTGTAATTCTATTAGCAAAATACCGAATCACTTAGTAGTATAAAACATAATAGTACAAAATATTTGAGTTCCTTATCTTCTATGGTATATTATATAGTAGTATATTATTACAAAGGCTTGCCAAGCTGAATACGACCATCAAGTAAAACAGGGCTCTTTTAGTGGTAGGATTTAGCTTACTATCATGCCATTCTAAATAGTTATTTTTAATAAATAATAGTGAGTAAATAAAGAATAATGGCAGTACTGATAATAAATAAATTAATTAATGTAGGTTCAACATGGTCAAAAATATGTGATTTGCCTCTAGAGTCTAATTGTTTCACTGTAGACTTCAGATTTACACCATCCATCGTAATTATTTCAGCAGCTTTTCCGTTGGTCACTAGTCAAATTTGGACGCTAGTGCCGAAGAACGAATTCAAATAAGTTTCTGATTTGCTAAACACAAGCTAGGGACAAAATGCAATAAAATAACCATAAAAGATATAAAGAAAATGGGTTTGGGTGAATAAGGTTTAAGACTTTAAGTGGTGCTTGATTTGTCTAAACAGAGTTAAAAATGGTTTAGAGGGGCTCGAGATGGTCGAAATGGCTATATTTGTGTTAAACAAGTTTCTATGTTTACTAATGGGTTTGAACTATATTGGGCTTAGATTTAAAATAGTATTTGGGCTGGCTAGGGTTTTATCAGAGTCTATTTAGGCTAAACGGAGTTAAGAATGGGCTTCACATGGTTAAAACGGTCAAAATGAGTATAAATTTGTGATTTGGGTTTTTGGAACAGTGGTGGGTCTAAATAGTATCAGGTTCGGTTCTGAGTAGTGGCGGCCCGGGTTCAAACAATGTTGGGTTGTCTTTGGGCTTGCCCTGATTTTCTTTTCGGCTCTTGGGCCATCTAGCTTTGGGCTGGGTCCATTTCCTCCGATTTGTTGGCCCGGTCGACTTGTCTTCATGCGTGGCCCACCCAGCGGCCTGCTTTTTCTTCGTTCGGCATGGCGCCATGGCTGAAAGCAGAGCAAGCGGCAACGGCGCAATAGGGCTCCGGCGAAGCTCATCGACGTCAAGTGACGGTGCACAGGAGCAAAAGGGATGACTAGGGTTCCATTTTTGAGCTGGGTGGGTTTCGAGGCATCATGGGGAGGTCTAGCAGCGGAGGGAGTTGATCAGACCACCTTCATTGCACGGTGGCATCTCGGCCGGACTCTGGTGAACAGAATGGGCATTTAAGAATATACGGAGGTTGGGGAGGCCATGTGTGAAGAATTTTATAGCTCTAATGGTTTGAGTTGGCCTGTCCACGGTAACGTGGTTTAGGTGGCGGTGACGCTCGTCACCGGCGTTCTCGGGATTAGGAACGATTGTGGCGAGGTCACGGTTGGACTCAGGAGGTTCGGGAAGTACTGTGGGTGAAACTAATTGGAGATTGGTTGAGGCTTTTGGGAGATTGCAAACTAGGACTAACCGGGAATTTTGTGGTGGCGATGGCGATGCGATGGTCGGAGCGAGGGGAGAAAAGTGTAGGCGGGCAATTGGGTGACCATGTGGGCTATTGATGGAGTTGGCGTGGCTTTATATGGCTTGGAAGGCGGTGCTAGCATGGCCTTGACCGGTGCGACGGTGGCGCGTGGCTAGGGGAGGTGACGCTCGGAGCTTCTCGGCGGTCGCAGTGGCACAGCCGGTGGTTGCGGTGGCATCTTGGATTAGGTGCCTTTCTTGGCGCTAGCGGCTGGCAAAAGGCGGCGGTCAAATGGCGGGCACGCGCGTCGGCCGGGGAGGCGCTGCTTGGTGGTGGCGGTGAAGCGGGGCTTGGGCAGCCGTGGCGTGTGGCCGGCCTGATGAGATGGGTGTGTCAGAGATAGCAACGCATGGTGCGGGCTTTGACGAAGTTGGCAGCGGCGAGGGCATTCGGTGGCGAACAAGGTTCGGCCGAATGGCGCTAGGACTCAGGGGAGAAGGCGGGGAGGTAAGATGGCGCCAAGGTGTGGAGGAGACGGAAAATTAAGAAGGGAAAGCAGTTTGTGGCCCGAAAGTTCCAAAGTAGGTAAGAAACTCAAATTCAGACAAAATTCGGAGGATTTCAAAATTTTCGGTTTGTTTCAGGTATGTCACTTGTCACTTCTATTTTGGTTGCTTTTGTTGCCATAGCTTCTCTCTATGTTTCTTAATATATAATTAGACGATTTTCATAGACCTATCATGTTTGTTGAAATTATTTTCTAGGCTACGTTCAGTGACATTCTTAAGAAGCTTGGTAAGCTTCTTGAGCTTACTGCGTTATGATTTGAATTGCCAATACTTGGTGTTCTAACTTCTAACAAGCTACATGTTCCAGGTGACCACCACTACAAGAAGGACATGTCTCGAAGAAAAGCAGCCATCAAGCTCATGACCCAAGAAGTGCTGACAAAGCTATCGGAGGAGTTAGATGAGGATGAAAATGATAACGGCGATGCTGACAAGAAACAACAAGAGCATCAAGCCAAGGGGTCTGCGAAGTTGAGGAACCAGATAGTTGTAGCCCCTGCTGTTAATTATCTTGTACACGTATGCCTCCGTTTTGCCTAATTGCCTGTATGGGGTATGCTGAGCGTAGGTAACTTTACACCTCCGAGCTGACTCCTGGAGGTACTCCTAAGCAATTGATGTTTCTGGATTTTCAAATGATGCCCCAAATCTCTCAAACTTTTGGAGCAGCCTTGACTAGTTCCTTTGTAGCCTGAAACTCTGAATTTGTTGCTAGCATGTGACGATGTGAGGAAACTAGGCCCAATTATTTTGTTGCTGCTGTAATTTTTAATTGATCCTTCTGTCAGTTTCCTGGGTCAGACAATCTGTGGTTTGAGAAATAGTTCTTAGTTTCTCACAGGCTATATTCAGTTCTTTTGGATGAGGTTTTTTCTGTCAAATTTGTGCATGATTATGGGGTACTCAAGTGCAAGCTCATATCGCAGGCCTAATTTCTTGTGGTGACCGCATTGCAATCGAACTACTGCTTTTATGTTTAAGGTGCAAATTGGAAGCTTGTTAGTCAGGGTGATCAGGTCATGATGTTGTAAAATGAGCTTTTTGATTCTGCATTGAAATCAAACAGCTGACACCATCATCTCACACAGTGGAGTTGCTGGGTTAATGCTAGCTAGAGTGGCCATCAGAAAAGAAACAAAATTGGGGAAAGAATCGAAGTGCTGATCACAACCAGAGTTCAAATTACCGGCTGATTTTCGGCGATTTTTGGCGAAAATCGGTTTTACCGGTAATCCCCGGTAAAATTCCATACTGGATAAATTTTTTTTGTGCAATTTGAATTGAAACCCGGCCCAAACTAGTCCATTGGCCTCCTATATTGTTTGCCCTAGGTCACGGTGTGGCCGTCATCGTCGGCCGCTGCGGTGGCGGACTTGAGAGCGGACACCTCCGCCAGCATCTGCGGGCAAGCACGAGGACAAGGAGGTTAGGGGACGCAATTTACATACATGCTTCTGATTTTTCTGAATTCACATACGTGTTTTTGATGGTTCTGAATTCGTCCCATATTTTCAAGCAAGTTTCGGCTAATTTTAGAAATTTTAGGACAAAATCTACTGAATTTTCCAATAATCAGTAAAATCGGTTCTACCGGAACCCGGGTAAAAATTTTAAACCAGTAATGAAAACTCTGATCACAACTCAATCATCAGCCATGTAGGAGATGACACTCTAAGCCTGGGGGGAGGGTTGTTATTACATCGAGTGCTCTGACAAGTTAGACTTGTTGGCACTGCAAGTAAGCCGCCGCCTCTTCCTCCATCCATTCAGCCCTTCTTCTTTGGATGAATTGTTCAAATTTCTTGTTCAATTCGTCGATGTCTAGCTTCTCCAGCTCCTGAGCTGCTCCACAGGTTGGTTCCTCAACGACAACCGCCTCCAAGGTGACGCTGTTCTCTTCTTCGTGAAGCCCGAACAGTTCCGGTTGCAACGACACTGGTATATCTTCTTGTTTCTCTTGCTTCTCCGATTGCATGGTGCTGTCAGATATTCCAGCATTATTACTGCTCTTTTCACCCTTTCTCGCTGGATGCGCGAAGTTCTGTGATGCAATGTTGCTGTTGCTGTGGTGAAGACTGCCTGAATAAGAGACACATGGTTGAATGGCACATTGCTCTATCTCCTGAGGATGCTGTGCTTGCGTAGCCAGCACACCACTGGGCTCACAAACTGTGACAACACTAGAGGACGAAGGCAAGCTGCAGATGCTGAAGAAGCAGCGGTAGTCAGCGGCGAGAAAGACGAAGATGACGTTGGAGAGGACGAACAGCGCCTTCTTGGTCATGACAAAGCTGCACAATGCGAGGAGCTGAGCAGATAGAGAGGAAGAGAGCGAGGTGCCCATGGAGAAGGTCGAAAACAAGGAGAGAAAGGTAATGGTGGCAAGCGCGAAGGCGACTTGCGAGACACCAGCGCTCCTTCTGATCCCTGCAGTGCCTGGATTGCAATGCTTCAGGTTATGGTGTTCTAGCTGCAACATGTGATCCATATATACTCTTTTTTTCTTGCAGAAACAGTAGGGAGGAGAACAAAGGCTTTGGTCTGATAGAGTTTGGTTGCTCTGGGGGAATCGCCTGTAACGTATTTATATATGCTTGCAGTACTGCAACTCTACAAGCAATGATACATACGTTGCTGGTTCCTAGCTAGGGTACAAACTGAGAGCAGTTTCAGATGCTTGTAGGTGTACTTTCCCTGCAATAATTTAAGCAGCGTTGTCATCTCCTTTGACCAGGAAGCGTCATGGAACTTGCTGATGCTTGGGCAGGAATTAATATTGCTAACGTTAGACCATGGGGTTAAATCTAAAATATTTATAATAATGAATAATTCATAATATTATTTATTGATGTTATGTGAGATGTGTGGCGTGTGTGAACTAATAATGTCGGTTAAGTTGAGAAAAACTTATGCCGGGAAAAATGTTGATTTGGTTTTTACATGTGTGGATAACTCGGTGGCGATCATGGTCTATAGCGAGGTCCAGGAGATGGTTTGGTGCGAAGTTATGGTCCAGAGGGTCAAAGATATTGAAGGAAACGGTCATACTCGAGTTGAGATGTGTGGAGATTAAAGACGGATGATGCATATTAAAGCTACGGAGGTACGATGTGATGGTTACGACATATGACGAAAGTGAAAAACCTATGCTATATAAGGGTTTTGGATCTCTTAAATAGTGGTGGGCTGAAGGTCTGGTTAAGGTAAAAGGGGCATGTGTGGTTGAAGGAGTTGAATTAGGATTGAGGACTTTGGAGTTCATTTCCGTATGCATGGCCGTATGGATGTATGACATGGGCTGCTAGATATATCTGTAGAGCATGAGGCCCTGACCGAGACGGGATATGAGTTTGGTGATATATAAATAGAGAGGCGGCGGCTGCAGGGAGTAGACGAGCCAGCCGTGACTTTTGATTAGAGGGGAGAGGTAATTAGGCCATGGTTAATGAGGTGATTCAGGAGAGGTGCTAATTAATTAGCTTGCATACATGTATATTCATTAGGGTGGCTGCCGAGGCTTTTTGGTATATATAGAGATGTGACTGGCTTTTGGGCTGTTTTTTTTTGTTGCGGCTTGTAATTTTTGGCTGTGGCTTATGGCTTTTGGGTTGTTTGTATAAGTGATTACAGAGTAGCAGAAACTCACGTGCGGTTTTTACCATACAAATAAAGTCAGTAAAGTATGTACTACAATTAACTAGTAGATTTTATCTTAAAAAAATAATTCGTTTAAAAATTAGTTACTATAGAAAAGCTAAAAAACAGTTTAAAATTGAAATACAGCTTAAAAAAACAGGGCGTTTGCATATGGCTGTCTTTCTCGTAACTTTTGCATAGAGGGCGTCGGCTGCATGCATGGCGTTTCCATTTTGGCTGTTTTTACTCATGCATTGAGTGATGCGTTCTGGCTGATTGTTTTGTGAGTCTCGGCCGTGAGTTGGGGGTGAGTTGTGCGGCCGGACGCAGATCGCAGCAGCAGCAGCAGCAAGAACAAGGGGATAGTTTAGAGATGTTTTGTTAGTCAATTTTTACGCTGTTCGGTCCAATGCAAAACTTCGACGTCATGGAGATTGTTTTTTCTTAGCATTTAGCGCCAGCACAAATGCAGTGCTTTCAGAATTTCAGTGACAGTGACATTCATGTGTTCAGATCCGAAGTCTCCATGCAGGAAAACTTCAACCTTCCGCGTGATGGACCAAGAAAGCGAAGAGAACATTCAGACCAATTAGCAGCAGCCGCAGATCACACGGAACAAACCACTGTCTGATCAAATCGTACAGCTACTGGAACTAGCACATGTGCTGCTGCATCAGGATTTGGCGGCACCGGATGCAAATATTATCTTAATCGTTGGGAGCACAGGGGCTGTCACCCAACAGCCCGCTACTTGGCATCAGACTTTTCGAGGGTTCAGGTTTTGGCCGCGCACTCGAATCGATACGGACAGTATCTAAGAAGGAAAATGTTCAAGAATATTTTGGCGATTCCTTGTCAAATCATCATGGGGGATACAGGATCATGGGAGATACAGGATGTGTGAGACGGCAATCCGACAGCTGATGATCAGTGTCTTGTCCTGGTGTGGGTCAGATTAGTCGCATGGGTCTTTGTTGGATGTTCTTGGATCTGGACTTGTAACTGGAAAAAAGGGGAAAGTTGTCTGCTGAGACAAATATTGGTGTGTAGTGAGGACATCTGTCAATTCAACACCCTCCAGACTCCTTAGTGATGATTTTTCTTCTTTTGAAAACATGACGTGTGCATGAGTTAATCGTGTTAGGAACCTGGGCCTAGGCCGGAAGTCTCGATCTATGGTGGGTACCTCACCAGTAAACTATAAATAGGGAGGCGTACCGGTAGACTTTATACACATGCAATCAGAAAAGCAATAAAGAAAGACCAAGAGTTCTCTCTACCTCTTTGTGTTTTCAATCTATTATTCTGTCTTCTGTGATTGATCTCATTTCATATTAAGCAGAGGAATCGATCGGACTGATCGCCAGCGACAGTTCCTCAACACGTTATCAGCACGAGTTCGCTCCGGTGAATCGAAAGTAATCATCAAAGCTCTAATAGATTGAATTATCTAGATCACTCTAAATTCGCACTTTTCGCGTTCTAAATTAATTTTCTACGGTGCAAATCCGATCTAATCTACCGCGAGCAGACTTGAAGTCACCGGCACAATGTCGATCGGTAGATTACATCACAGAGTAGATGTTGATTGCACTGTAGAATCGGAAAAAAAGAAAAAGAAAAATTCGCACAAACGGCCCCGTACGGCCGCAACGCGCGAAGCAGCCGCCGGTCCGACGACCGATCGACCATCGATCGCCGGCTGCGATAACGCCGCCCGCCGACGGCACTCGGCCTCCGCATGCGCCGCGACGAAGTCACCAAATACGGCCGCCGGCCGCCCGAGGAAGCGTGCCTAAAGCCACCTCGTCGCGTGCGCCCGGCCTGAACCGCGCCACTCTACCTTCGTTGCCTCTTTCGAGCCCAATGATGTTAGTCATGCTCTCTCTGACGAGTCTTGGGTCAATGCTATACATGAGGAGTTAGAGAACTTTGAGAGAAACAAAGTCTGGTCGCTTGTTGAGCCCCTTAGAGGTCATAATATCATAGGTACCAAGTGGGTGTTCAAAAATAAGCAGAGTGAGGATGGGGTAGTCATTCGAAACAAGGCTAGGTTGGTAGCTCAGGGTTTCTCCCAGGTTGAGGGTTTAGATTTTGAGGAGACCTTTGCCCCTATAGCTAGGCTAGATGTCATTAGGATTTTGCTTGCATTCACAGCGTCTAAGGGCTTCAAGCTGTACCAGATGGATGTCAAGAGTGCCTTCCTCAATGGGTATATTGAGGAAGACGTCTATGTTAGGTAGCCTCCAGGTTTCGAAAACCCCAAATACTCAAACTATGTCAATGACCTTCTACTCGTCTAGATTTATGTGGATGACACCATCTTTGGCGGACCCTCTCATGCTCTAGTTTCCCAGTTCTCCGATGTCATGAGCACAGAGTTTGAGATGAGCATGATGGACGAGTTCAGCTTCTTCCTTGGATTCCAGATCAAGCAGACTCGGGAGGGTACCTTCTTGCATCAGGGCAAGTACACTCGAGACCTCTTGAGATGCTTTGATATGAGTGATGGCAAGCCGGTGTCAACTCCAATGGCGTCATCAGTTTCACTCGATCTAGGTGAGGATGGCGAGCCAGTTGATCAGAAGGAATACCGCAGCATGATTGACTCCCTCTTGTACCTCACGGTCTCGAGACCGGACATACACTTCTCTGTGTGTCTGTGTGCTCGATTTTAGGCCTCTCCTCGCATGTCTCACCGCCAGACGGTGAAACGCATCTTTCGGTACCTTCGAGCTACCATAGACTACGGTATCTGCTACTCTTTTTCTTCTTGTCTTTCCCTTAGAGTCTATTCCGACGCAGACTTTGCTGGCTGTAGGATAGATAGGAAGAACACTTCTGGCACTTGCCAATTCATTGGCACATCTCTTGTCTCTTGGTCTTCTAGGAAGCAATCCAGTGTTGCACAGTCTACCGTAGAGGCCAAGTACGTTGCTGCCGCTAGTTGCTGCAACCAGATACTTTGGATGGCTTCGATCCTGCGGGACTTTGGGTTAGTTATAGACAGTGTTCCACTCTTTTGTGATAACACATCTGCCATTAATATTGCCAAGAACCCAGTGCAGCATTCTCGGACCAAGCATATTGATATCAGATACCACTTCCTTAGAGACCATGTGGAGAAGGGTGACATAGTGCTCTAGTTTGTGGGGAGTGACCACCAGTTGGCCGATATCTTTACCAAGCCTTTGGATAGCTCTAGGTTTTCAACCTTGCGGGGAGAGCTTGGGGTGGTCTGTCCTTGTGGATTGTTGTGAGGGGGAGCTTCGTGCTTTATGCTTTATCTTTTTTGCTGCTGCTTTCGTTCTGTTGCATTGCATAAGGGTGCATTTGGGTTAGTCCTTCTAGCATAGATTAGAGTGGTTCTTTTACTTAGTTGCTTAGATTGCTTCCTCTCATCTTATGTTTCTAGGTTGCTACTTCTAGTTATTTCTCTTCTCACTAGGTTGAGTTCACTCACTTCTTGCGATCTAGCGAGGGTCGGGCCACCCTTGGGTAGATAGGGAACGTGTTTACTCCCTAGTGTGTTAGTAGATCAGCTATTAATCCTAGATCCATATGGGGTAGATGAGAGCCAGTCTGAGTCATAGTCTTCTCTGTATCTTATCTATGCTTTAAGGACTGCCTTTTGCTTTCTTTGCCAGCTTCTCGTATTTGTTGCTTTGGTTCAGGGGGAGTTCATTTGAGATTTGCTAGAACTTAATGCTGACATAACTCAACTTGAACTAAAAGTGTTTCACATGCTGAGGGAGAGCTGAATTTTCCTGCATTTTCATGTCATTCTGCATTATAAGATAGCTACATAGAACCTTGATTATTATCCTTTTATGACATGATTATACCTCTTTACATCTTGCCATAATTTGTGCTTAATTGCTAGATTTATCACGGCTTTATATTTGTAGTCTAGTCTTTGTCATGATCGGTTGATTAAAAATGTACAACTTGAATTAATTCATGTCATGTTAGCTCTTGATACTAGTCTGTCTTTAGTTATCCTTTTATGATTCATGCCATGTCAAATAGGCTGAGTTGAGTCTTGAATCCTTATTAAGCTTTAGATTGAGCTATGCTAGTTCCTTTATGTAGCATGAGTTAGTTTTTAACTCCTTGTTCTTGAATTAAATTCAGCAAAAGTAAAAAGATCTTTTTTGTGCGAAAGAACTGATCTGACCAATTCTTTCTCATGAGACAGCTTGCTATTGCACTAGGCATGAACTCAGGGGCAGTTTTGGTTGAGCAAGATCATCTTCTTAAGCTTCTAGCTTGGAGTGGTCGCATAAGGCCTGAGATCTAGCACATGACTAAACAAAACAATTTGGTTGGAAACAACCATGAGTTTCTAAAAGGAAAAACATGTCAATTGTGCTAAAATTGCTTAATTACAAAAAGACCAAGTACTTGAACAAATAATTCATTCTTGAACTTGGAGCACTCTAAATTGACTCAATACTAGCTTGTTGGTTCCACTTAGAATATTGACATGGCTTGCATCATCCATGGATACCTTTAGCTAGACTATAATCTTGGATAACTTGACATGCTAAGAAATTCGACTAATTCTCAGATTATGACTTATTTGGCTTAACTTGTCTATACATGCATTGTCATGATCTATATAGCATTCTATTATGTTATGATTTGGTGTAATACTTCAACAGTCATTTTTGATAATCTTCATGGCTCTAATTGCTTAGATTGCATACAATCCAGCCATTTCATCCAAATCATGATATATTTTTCTCCTTGCATCTTGCTGATTTTATTGCCAAAAGGGGGAGAATAATGGAGAAAAAGCCATTTCAAGGGAATTTTCTGGAGCCTTGGAGAAAAATTTGCTCTTTCTGTTTTCACTCCAGTGTTCTCTTCAACATGGTCTTGAGTCTCTCTATTTTCTTTTTAGACCATGTGTGACTTACTTTCAAACAAACTCAACTTTATGCTTTTTCTGTGTTTGTCAATATACTCATCAAGGGGGAGATTGAGAGACCATGTGGAGGTGACCCCATGTTTGTGATGAGTAATTGACACGTGTTCTGGAAAGATTGAGTTTGATTTGGGGTATTTCGTGCATGAGTATTTTCTACTGATGTGAATGTATGATTACATTATTTCGAGCGGTGCTTTGTGATGTTTTCTTGTCTGTGATGGCTACAGGACTTTGGAGCTAAGTCGTGGCGAGGCATGGGATGGCTGGACTAGGCACAGGCGGTGCTAAGGTCGAAGCGGTCAGGAGATGCCGAAGACGACACAGACGCAAGGTGGTTGCGAAGCGTGGACAACAAGAAAAGAGGAAGCTTCCGGGAAGAAGCATGAGGGGCAATTTGGTAAAATTGACTCAGGCTTGAGGAAGCGGGTTTGGTTGAAGCTAATGGATAAAGTGCTAGAATTAGTTGGTATTAGTGGGTAAAGATGGATGTAAACCCGGTAACTTGAGGCTATAAAAGGAGATGCTAGAGCTCAGGAGCAGGCAGTCAGTTTTGCTTTTGTTCTTGCTTCCTGCGTGAGTAGTTGGGCTTCAGGGTCTTATTTCTCTTGTGTTTTGCTCAGATTGTGGAGATGTAATGAGATGGTTGTAACAATTATATTATGTAATCATTCATCTCTCTGAATCCATTTGAGAAATCCTGTGTTTGAGATGTTCTGCTTTCTTGTTTTTCTCTGTGTTTGGTTTCTGTTCTTGCCTCGCTGGTCTCAGTTCTTCACTGCCTCCTTTTGTTTTGAATGGAGTTTGTGATCGAGTAGCTGCAAAATGATATTGCTTTGAACTGGGAATCTTCTCAAAGCCTCTTGGCTAGCATATTCCTAAGAGCAATCGTTTTATTAGCCGAATACTCCCCAAGAAATGGATTGTTGTACTTCCTTTGTTTTCACCATTTCTCGGGTTTGGAGGTAGAGTAATTTTGTGTTCTTGATATCTTGGCTAGAAATTGCTTTGGCTTTGTGTTTCTTGTCTGAGAATGTTTCTCTGCTGTAATCCAAAGACTCATGAGCAAAGGATCCGAGAATCCCGAGCTTTTTGGATTTTGTCTCTCCTACTGTGTTCTTCTCGGTTTTCAGGTTGTGAGGTTCAGTTGAATGAGTCCCTTGCTCTGTTGGTTCCTGTTTCAGCCAAGATTGGATTTCAGGTTGAAGTCCTATTCCCTTTATCTGAGAAGAGCAGCAAACACTCGGACATTTCTCGGTTGTCTTTAGACTGCGTCTCTTTTCAGTTTTGGCTTTTCTTTTCAGCTTTGCCTTTTTCTTTTTGTCTTCTCTGCTCTGTTTGTATTTTCTGCAAAAAGTGTTCGTTCAATCTGAATTATTACTTCCTGAAGCCAGTTGGATGTCTAGGTTGAAGTTAGGTGTAGATGATCTGTGAAGCACATACTTAGTTTGGTCCTCCCTTAGTGTTTGTTTCTTCATTTCAATATTCACTGTTCAGTTAGTTTTCAGCTAGCTCCGTGTTTCTGCTCGCCTTTGTTATCCGTTTCCCGGTTAGACCGACTGGACACTTGCGGTCAGACCGGACCTTCTTTAATGGTCGACCGGCAAAGACATTTGCGGTCAAACCAACAGACATCTACTGGTCGACCATTGTGCACTCTGAATCGCTTTTTTTGTCTCATTTTTCTTTTCTGGTTGTTCTCTCTTAAATTTCCAGTAGGCATTCATCCTCTTGTTTTATAGCTTCTATAGTTATCGGAGAAGAAGTATGTGTGTGAATACTTAGGTCGGTTTGAAGGCACCATTCACCCCCTCTGTTGCCATTTCGGTCCTACACATACCTTTCTTCAACCTCTCGCTGCCACCATTAATGCCCCGCGCGAGCTCCGAAACGGCCGCCCCGCTCCCCGACGACCGCCCCCTTGGGCTCCTCCCTCGCCGTCGCACCCCGCCGCCCCTTAAATGCACTGCCGCCGCCTGCTATAACCGAGCTGGTTCCTCCTTATTTTTTCCGTGAACCCCGCCGCATCCCTCCCTATAAAACCTCCCGCCGAGCCTCATTTCCGCACCACCTCTCCCGAGCTCTCTCCTCCCACCTCGGTGAGCATCTCGCCCACCCGAGCTGCCTCCAAGAGCCGCCGCCGCGCTCCTCTCCACCACGCCTGTCCTCGACCACCCCGAGCCCAGTAGCAGTATGAGCCGAACCCCGCCGCCTCCTCCTCCACCCTCGGTGACGCCCCAACTGCTGGAGTTGCCGCCCAAGCCACCGCCACCCCACTCTCTCGCCCACCGCCACCTCACTCCGCCCACTCCCGAGCCCGGCCACGTGGGGCCCGACTCCCGCCACCTCCTCTACCTCCACCGCCGCCGGCCGCCGCCGCCTTGCAGGCGCTGCAGCCCGGCGAGCTCGCCGCCCGGCGCTTGTGCTTCAAGATGGCAACGCCACCGCGTCGGTAGGCGTGGCCCCATGGCATGGCACCACGGCGAAGGTCACCGCTCGCCACGCCGACCTTTTCACTTTAAAATAATCATGCCGAAAAATTTAAATATCTGCTGACGTCATAAATATTCTTTTTTAGTACAAAAACAATTCTAGAAAATAGCCTTTTCTTTTTCTCCCTTTTTAAACTTCTGGAAGCCGTATTCCCTCACTTTAACTCCAATTTGACCCATTGAAATTTCTAAATTCTTATAAAATCCTAAAATACTCATTTATAGACTATTTTTGTTTGGTTTCTAAATTATTTTTGAATTTTATTTGAAGTTTGTTTGAATTTATTTGGTTCTTCGCGCGCAGAATACGACGATCACGGAGAGCACGACTTCGACGACTCGCACGAGGACCTTGAGCAAGGCAAGTTACACCTTTGATCATGTTGATCCCAATATTTAAAATTATTTATCTAGTTTAAATTCAGTTTAAATTGTAGTTATGCCTAAATCCTTTGAATAGCTAAATTTGACATTGAATACCATTATACCTTGTCAACCCTAGATATAACCTCGTAGTACATTAGTATTAACTAGAAAATTTGTAGAAATGCTTAGCCATGCTTAGAATGATTATGGGTTGGGACAATCTTTCACATGAAATGATAAACTTTTATCGTGTATTCTTGACTTTGGTGAGTCAAGAATGTTTATGAAATTATTTCCAAACAAAATATAAAAACTTGGTTTAGACTTAGGCAAATGGTTAGGTGGTGGGTGCTTGCTGGCATGCATTGTTGTTTGGTGACACAATGTTGATTACTAGGCACAAGGGGTATGTGGTTGTGCCTAAGTCTAGTTAAGGACCGGCCGTGAGCTATCACAAAAGCCCTTCGTACTACCACAAGGTCGGTATGGGACGATCCCGACCGACTAATTTGCGTGTCCCAACCTCGAATCTCATTGAGGTTGAAAGTGAGCGTGGCGTAGGCCATGAGAAGTCTCACTCGGTTCAAGAGGGGGTCTCGGTTTGGTAGATTCCTTACCGGGGTGAAACCTCAGTGTTGGGTTGGCCAGGTTGAAGTCTTTGCATTGTAAAGGCCATGTTATGATTTTCTCAGTCGCATGCCTACGGAAGCGTGTAATGGTCATGTAGGACCGAAATGACAATAGAGGGGGTGAATGGTGCCTTCAAAACCGCCCGAAGTATTTACACATATTTCTTCTCTGGTAGCTATAGCAGCTATGAAGCAAGAGGATGACTATTCTCTGGAGATTTGAGGAACAGATCAGAAACAGAAGGAAAACTGACAAGAAAACTGAAGCAACCGAAAACAAATCTTGAGGTCGGTCTGACCGCCGGTGCACTCCCGGTCTGAGCTCCTTAGTGAGGCCGGTCTGACCGCAGAGCGGTAGTACGGCCGAGAAGAGCGGTAGTACCGAAGAGAGGTAGTACCACCGTGAAGAGTGGTAGTACCGCTGTTGATTTCAATCCGACCGGGGCAGAGAAAATCGAAAGCTACAGAGCAGAGCCAGAAAGCAGAGAGCAAAACATGAAGCTGAAAAGAGCTCAAGCACACAGGAAAACTAAGCAATAGGGAAACAATCCAGAGAGCAGCCAGTCTGGTCAGACCACAACAGTGCTAGTGGTCAGACCGCCAATGCAGGGCTGGTCTGACCACTAGAGCTGCGCCGGTTTGACCGCAGAAGCACACCAGGTCTGACCGCAGGTGATATGGCGGTCTGACTGAAAAGTTGAAAACAGTAGCGAATAGAAAAGCAGAAAACAGACTTTTTAAAAAAAAAACAGCAGTGACCGAGAGTAGCTTTCCCGCAGAAACAGCTTTGGCCTAAAGAAGAGAGGACAACCAGTTGCAAGCATAGAGGAAAAGCAAAACTGAAAAGAAAAGAATTAGTTTCCACAAGAGAATAGAGAGTGCAAGACAGAAAAATCAAGACAATAGGTGAGACAAAGATAAAATTGCTTGAGATTCATGAATCTTTTGATCACGAGACTTAAGAGCACAACAAGGAAATGATCTCAGATCAAGAAAACACAAACTAAAACAATGTTTAGACAAGGCATCAAGAAATCAAGATTCCTCTGCTCATGGTGAATAGTAAACCCTAGAAACTACGGAAAAAGAGGAAGATTGCAACAGATGAAATCTCAGAGAGAAAGCTGCAATTATATTTTTTGCTCTCAGATATAACCAAGCCAAGGGGTCTTAAGGAGTTACCTAGTTCAGAGCAAAAATGATTTCGTAGCCACTCAAGCAAAATACTCCATTCCTCATAAAAGACAAAGTGAAGAACAGGGAACAGAGCAAAAACAAAACACAGGGAGAAACTGGAAATCAAACCAAAGCATAAGACATCTCAAATAGATTCAAAGATATGAATGATTACAAAAGAGATAGTCTACAACCATTCCATTACATATTCTCAAACTAAGATGAACACACGCAAAAGAAAAGAACTACTGCTTCTGCCTACACTTCATAACTCATGCAGACAGGGAGAGCAAAAAAAGAAAAACCTTCTCACTTAGCACTAGAGAACCACCTCTCTATTTATAGTCTTCCACTAGCGGGTTCACAATTCGCTTTACCCGTTAGCTCCAACAACTCTACACTTTACCTGGTATCTCCAACCGAATCCGCTTCCACTTTTTAGCCTTGCATATTTTACCAAAATGCCACTCCTACACCTTCCTGGAAGCTTCCTCTTTTCTTGCTGTCCAACCTCGCAACCACCTCGAATCCTCGCCGTCTTCAGCATCTCCCGACTGCTTCGACCTTAGCACCGCCTGTGCCTAGTCCGGCCATCCCATGCCTCGCCATGACTCAGCTTCAAAGTCCTGCAGCCATCACAGACAAGAAAACATCACATAGCACCACTCAAAACACTGTAATCATACATCAGCATTAGTAGAAAAAGCTTAAGCACGAAATACCCAAATCAAACTTAACCTTTCCAGAACACGTGTCAATTACTCATTACAAACATGGGGTCACCTCCACATGGTCTCTCAGGCCGACATTATGAGATTATCATATCTTGTGGGTAAATCTGTACAACCTCTGCAGAGTATATAATCTATCCTAGATAGCCATGCCCACGGTCATGGGCAAGCTGAGTGAAGTTTTTCATGGATTAGACTTGGCTTTTTGAAAACGGTTTATGAAAGCCTTATGGATGGATGGAATCCATGAGAGATTGAAAACCGTATGGATGGATGGAATCCATATAAGATGTTTTTGAGAAAAGATGGTCCGGGTGGGATGTCCGTGGTTAGGTTAGTGTGGGGGATGGACCTACACTAACGTTATTTATTTTGATTACAACGTTGTTTTATTTACTGTATTAAATTCAGCTTTTGCACTTACTTTATGATATTTACTCCAATGTTGCCTTTTATGCAAATTAACCTTACTGTGCCCTCGTTTGACATTTTCCTATGCATGCATTACTTCTGTTAAATTCCTGGTGTAACTTGTGGAGTACTTTCTGTACTCACGTTGCTCAATTTAACTTCTTTCCAGAGGAAGCCTTCAACGACTACGATGAGGATTGCAACGAGTAGGCCACGTAGTGTAATACCCTGAGAGTCGGTACGATATAATATTCTAAAACAATCGCGAAATCGCCGGTTTTTCGATTAATCGCGGGAAGGGAAAAAAAATAAAATTTGTAGAACATTAAAAATGAAATAAAATATATTAAAAAATATTTTTAATTTTCAGTTGTGGGCTGCCAGGGAGGTGGGCCAACCACCCATGGGCCAAGGCCCAAGGGGGAGGCGCCACCCCCCCTTTGGCCGCAACCTCCCCCTCTTTCCCCCCTCTCTCATTTAACCCTAAAGTCCCTCTCCCCTCCTCCTCCCCACATAGCCGCCACCCCTCCCCCTTGCGCCTCCACTCCCTCCCCAAAGTGGTTCCCCCTCCATTGCTACCCTTGGAGAAGAAGGAGAAGGAGAAGGAGAAGGAGAAGAAGGAGAAGAAGAAGGAGAAGGAAGGAGAAGGATGGAGAAGAAGAAGAAGAGAAAAAGATTGGGAAAATTTCTTCATCTAGGTAATTTTTCCCCATCCCAATCCTCTGTTTTATGGATTTATTAGGGTTCTTGGCACGGAATTTGATGGTAGATATTAGATCAATTGCCATATTAGAGTTTTGTCGCGGATTGGTTTTAGATCTATTCGCGCAGCATGGCTTGTCTTGCAGTTTTGATCTATAAAACGAATTTTCCTGCAGGTCTCCCCAAAAGTAAAATTATAGAGGACTTCCAGATATGTCTCCTGTATTTTTTTTCAAATTTTTATACCGTGGGATCTGGGAGATACGGGGTCGACAATACCGCTGTCCGGCAGGCGGACAGATCGGTATATCCCGACGGTAAACCGGAGTTTAAAATTAGTAAACGAATTGTCCTGCGGGTCCCCCCAAAAGGAAAGTTTTAGATGACATCCATATGTATCTCCTGTATTTTTTTCAAATTTTATACCACAGGATCTGGGAGATACGGAGTCGGCAATATCGCTGTCCGGCAGGCGGACGGATTGGTACAGTCCGACTGTAATCCGGGGTTTAAAAATAGTAAACAAATTTTCTGTCCTTGTCTGTAGTTGGGAAAGTTGTAGATAATTTAGTTATATATCTTCTATATAAATTTAGGAATTTTTAGGCCTCTGTGCTGTCGTGGGCACGCGTTTGAACGCGGCTACCCAATCTGCCAGAGCAGAGTTCTTCCTCTGTTTTGGGCATTAAAGTACTCCTAGCTGTGATTAAAATAAAAATAGGTGTTTCCATGAAAATTGTAGGTTTTTAAGTCATGAATCCAGAGAGGTATTATTTGCTATTTTTAGATCTATATTTTTAAAGATACAAAATTATGAAGCAGCGCAGCTGCGGAGAATAAATTGTTGAATTGTGGAGCGGAGAGGAGTTTTCGCGAGTTCGGGTGTCTAGCGATGTTTTATATATTTATGTCATGTTTGTTTGCTGTGGTTGAGTGCTGAGAGGTGTCTTATGGATAGGTGGTCTTGTCCCTGAGCGCTCTTGATTTTTGTTGTTCGTCGCTTCATCGGATTGAGGCAAGTAAATGTAGCGGTGGTTGCTACGGTTTAACCTGTTGTTCTTATTACATTCAGTTTACATTATTATCGTAATTTGGTACAATTGCTATGATATTTAATTGTGGTATTCTTGCTTAATGTTTTAATATGGATCATGAACTTAGCATGTAGTGGAGATGAGTATGTTGAGAGCATGATATTGCTCCTTGTGGATGAATTAATGTGATTAATGAACTACCATGTCATTCATATCATACATGTCATATCATGTCCTTTGAATGTGGATGTCGCCGCTTATAACCGCGATCGTACCGGTACAGCGTCATATATTGCCGTAATACGACGCACCTCTTCGCCCGTGGGAAGCGTTCGTATATTGTCGAAATACGACGCATCGCACTTCCTGCCCTGACAAGAGTAATGTGGAGCATAGCATGAGCATTAATATGCATTTTAATGTGGATAAAATAATTGCATTCATTTGTCAATTATTTCATGGAAGAGGATGGTAGTTATTCATTGGTGAACTTAAATTGTAATGGTGGTTGAATGGAATTATGATGATGATGCTTTAAATTGCTTGTAGTTTAAGTAACTTGTTAAACTGTTTGCTTGCTGAGATTTTTATCTCACTTTTGCTTCCCCCTCCCTACAGGTGGACATTGAGCATGCTTTGGGCAGGGTAGAGTGTCACCGCACTGACGCACCTGGACTTTAATCTTAATGTTGGAATAAAGTAGAAGAATTCTAGATCTTTGCTTAGTTATCTTATTGTTGAAATGTTTCATCTTATTAATGTTATTTCGGAACCGTTCATTTGGTTATTATGTTTGCTCTTATTATTCTGTTATTTATTAGTTGTTTACGCTTCCGCTTATACTATCTTGCTTAGTTCTGTTGCTAGTTTATTTTATTTTATAAATTGACTAGTCAGAGTAGTATTAGTGGCATCCCATGGCAATGTGGGTCCCGGGTGTTACTGATTAATATCGAGCGGGCTTTAGGTCCGTGGTAATTAAACTATTAAATTGACACACTTGCACATTTAGGTTGGGGAAGGGTTTGTTTATTTTGCATATACCCTGTTTAATGCAATGCAAGATTGCTTGTGTCATGAATGCTTGTTGATATTGTTCTTGCTTGTGTGTGTGGATTGTGGTGGCTGTAGGATGCCGCCTAGGCGTAGTAGCCGAGGTCGTGCAGCTACGCCAGTAGCGCAGCCTACGGTTGAGGAGGCTGAGGTTACTCAGTCAGCAGGTGGTAGTCAGGAGGAGCTGTTGGCCACTGTGAGGGCCATGCATCAGGAGTTGAGTCCGTTGAGGCGGGCGGTGGCCCCGTGTTCGAAAGGTTTACACGCCGGAGGTTGCGACAGATGGAGCAGTTAGCGGCCTCTCACTCCGAGAGTGGGTAGGTTTGAGACTGGACAGTTTTAGCGGTGCGGACCCTCCTGTTCAGGCCGCAGACTGGCTGTCCTTTGTGGAGGACAAGATGGAGGCATTCGAGGTGGTTGCCTCCGATCGTGTGCGCTACGCGGCACAACTTCTGAAGGGAGAGGCTCAGATCTGGTGGAAGGGAGTGCAGACTGCTCGCACGGCTGAACATGGGGCACCGACGTGGGCAGAGTTCGTTCGTCAGTTCGAGAGGAGGTTCTATCCAGAGACCTTTCTGGACAAGATGAAGATCGACCTGTACAAGTACGCGCAAGACAAGCAATCTGTGTCAGAGTATGAGGTGGGCTTCAACCAGATTGTCCGTTTTGTTCCGCATGTGGCGCGGGATGATGCAGAGAAGGCCAGGCAGTTCCGTCAGGGGCTCAAACCTTCGATCCGCCACCTGCTAGGTGCTTTCCTGATCACGAATTTCTGTACCTTGGTGGAGCAGGCTATGGGGATCGAGATGCAGCAGGTGTACACAGATGATATCCGCAAGGCCACCGGAGGAGATTCGCGTCGAGGCCATAGCGAGAGGAAGGGCTTTTCTGGAGGCCCTGCGTACAAGAAGATAAAGAGTCGTCGCCACCAGCCTTACCGTGGTAGCACGGGGCAGACTAGCTCTACCGGAGGGAGCTCTCTGCAGTACCGTGCCACGGCGAAGCCCGGGCTGGGCTTGGTTTGTTTCCGTTGCGAAGATCCGCATCGGTGGGCCGACTGCACTTGGAGTGGACAGTGTTCTATCTGTGGTAATAGCCACAAGGATGTGGTGTGCAGGCAGAATCCCAAGGGGAAGCTGCAGTGGGAGTTGGCGCCTACACCTTCAAGCAGCTCTACCCGTCTGTCGGCACTGCGAGATGATGGTCGCGCTCCTACCCGCAGCTTCTTGCCCGCGGCCCCTACACCACGGTACTTGCCGGCGCCATCAGCACCTTCGACGCTCGTCCCGGCGCCTCCACCAGGAGGATACTGGGTCCAGCATCTTGCGACGCTTGTACCTCAGTGGACTCCTGTGCCGACCATCCCGGGTGCGGGAGGTTCTTCTTCAGCTGTTCCTGCAGCGTATGCCATGCCAGCGTCTGATGGCAGGGATCGTGGAGACATGGTGACAGGTACCTTATCTATTGATTCTGTTGATGCTTCTGTTTTTTTCGATTCCGGGGCTAGTTTCTCTTTCGTCTCGGAGGTTTTCGTTCAGCGGGCAGGTCTGTCCGTGCAGTTTGTTGGGAGAGCCGTGGTTGTTAGGTCTCCCAACGGGCTTATTTCTAGTGCCCGTGTTTGCCCTGGTTGCGTGGTGGTTCTAGCAGATGAGGAGTTCGTGGCGAACTTGGTGGTTATTCCTTTGGAGCCTTTCGATGTGATCCTTGGCATGGATTGGCTTGCGCAGTATCAGGTTGTTATCTCTTGTTTCTAGAAGACAGTCACCTTGTAGTCTCTGCCTGGGCGTGAAGTGGTCTTCCAAGGGAGTGCCCCGCAGTACTCTCTTTCGTTGCTGTGCCAGTTGTTCCCCAATAGGCGAATGCAGAAGTCAGGTCTTCTGTGGGCCATGGTTGAGGGACACGAAGCTGTGTTGAGGCTGGAGGATATACCCGTGGCTTGCAGGTACCCAGATGTTTTTCGGTAGAGCTTCGGGCCCGCCACCGAACGGAACGGATTTCCGCATTGACCTTGTTCCGGGTACGCGGCCTATCTATAAGTCCCCGTATCGGATGGCACCTATGGAGCAAGTGGAGTTGAAGAAGCAGTTGGATGACCTCCTAGCTAAGGGGTTTATCAGACCGAGCACGTCGCCTTGGGCTGCTCCGGTCTTGTTTGTGGGGAAGAAGGATGGAACCAAGAGGCTTTGCGTGGATTATCGTGCACTTAATCAAGTGACGATAAAAAACAAGTACCCACTGCCTCGCATTGAAGATCTTGTCGATCAGCTGAGAGGTGCCAAGGTATTCTCAAAGATTGATTTGCAGTCTAGTTATTATCAACTGCGGATCAGGGAAGAGGATATTGAGAAGACAGCTTTTAGCACAAGGTATGGGCATTTTGAGTTTGTCGTTATGTCTTTTGGACTAACCAATGCCCCTGCTGTCTTTATGGAAGCCATGAACAGGATGCTCCATGAGTACCTGGATTCTTTTGTGGTGGTTTTCATTAATGACATTCTGGTTTATTCCAAGACGGAGGAGGATCATGAGTTGCATCTCAGTTTGGTACTAGATGCCCTTCGGAAGAATAAATTCTATGCGAAGCTGAAGAAGTACGCTTTTTGGCTATCCGAAGTGGGATTTCTTGGTCATACCATCAGTCAACATGGTATTACAGTGGACCCGAAGAATGTGGCAGCGGTGGTGCAGTGGCGGAGGCCAACCAATGTGTCAGAGGTCCGGAGTTTCCTTGGACTTGCCGGTTACTATCGGCGCTTTGTGCAGGATTTCTCTCATCGCCAAGTCGATGACCGGCTCACGCAAAAGGGTGTTCCTTTGTGTGGACGAGATGACCGTGAGTCCGCTTTCGACTTTGAAGAGCAAGCTGGTGAATGCACATATCCTATCCTTGCCCGAGAGTGGCGAGCGTTTCACGGTGTACACAAATGCTTCGTGGATTGGTCTTGGCTGTGTGTTGATGCAGGATGGGCGAGTTATCGCTTATGCTTCTAGACAGTTGGAGACTCATGAGCGGAACTACCCTACTCACGACTTGGAGTTGGCAGCGGTTGTTTTTGCTCTGAAGTCTTGGAGGCATTATTTGTACGGGGAGCAGTGTGACATCTTTACTGATCACAAGAGCCTTAAGTACATATTCACTCAGCGAGAGCTGAACTTGAGACAGCGGAGGTGGTTGGAGTTGATCAAAGATTATGATCTGACTATTCAGTATCATCCTGGTAAAGCCAACGTGGTGGCTGACGCCTTGAGCAGGACAGGAGTCCCTCGGACAGCGATGTCCTTGATCTTGGAGTTTGAGAGGATGGGTATCTCTTTCTGTCTCACTGGAGTTGCACAGGCAGAGACGCAGATGAGTATCCAGTTTGCCATTCCCGAGCGAGTTCGAGAGGCTCAGCAGCACGACCGGCTCCTTTCAGAGGTGCAGAAGAGGATCTCGGAGGGTCGCTCTCGAGATTTCAGTGTGGATGAGAGTGGTGCAGTTTTTTTCAGAGGCCGGCTGTGTGTACCCCAGAAGTCAGAGGTGAAGGATGACATTCTTCGTGAGGCTCACCGGACTCAGACTCGAGACGTCCGGAGAGACCAAGATGTATCAGGACTTGAAGCAGGTCTTTTGGTGGAAACGCATGAGAGTGGACATTGCTAAGTATGTCGCTTCTTGTGGCGTTTGTCAGCAGGTGAAGGCCGAGCATAAGCGGCCTGCGGGATTGTTGCAGCCTTTGGAAATACCTGAGTGGAAGTGGGAGCATATTACGATGGACTTCGTGGTCGGATTGCTGCGCTCTCTGTTGGTGATATGCCCTAGAGGCAACATGGAGATGTTGAATATATCACATACTATGTTTATGATACATTGCTTTGTTCCTTGAAATAGACATTATCATTATTGATCAATGAGTATGTGACTTATTCATGAGACTCTTAATGCCAAAATGTTGCTATTTCTAAATGATCCCGATTATATTTCATATGAGGAACAAATATGATTCAAAGATCAAGATATGTATTGATTGATGATCATGTCTCATGGATCATGGTATGGAGATACCAATCAATAATATGGACATGTGTTAGTGAACATATGTTGATAGACCCGCCATGAGACACCGCAGAGATTCCAAGTGTCATCGGTTGGTCTCAAGTAGTGTTTATGTGGAATCCTTAGACTTGAGATCATCATGGTTCCCAAAGATGCGTAGTAGCTACTTTGGGACTACTAAACACTACTCCGTGAATCGGGTAGTCATAAAAGTAGTCTTTGGGTTTGCCATGAAACATGTAGTGGGATGTGAATGATCAAGATAGAATTTGCCCTCCTTATGGGAGAGATATCTCGGGCCCCTCGATGTAATGGATTATGAAAGTGCATGGCCATGCCAAGGTGATTGAGGAGTCAATCACGAGTTTATAATCCATCACGGAATCGAGAGAGTGATTGAGCTATTAAGAGGATGACACAGTCTCGCCTTGAGCTTAATCTATATCGTGAGGCAAAGGGATTAGTACATGAAAACATTACAGTTTCAAATAGATATGATCTTTACGTATACTTTGGGGTTAATATGTCTTGCTAGAGGCCGCTATTAACGTGGTGACCGGAAGGTGTTTCGGTCGCGACCAAGTATACGTGAACCTGCTGTGGTCGCACACTTAACGGGTTGGAACACTAATTCAATGTGATTCGGATATGGGCTCAATTCGGATAGAGATCCGGATAGACTCTATTGGGCCTCGGTCCACGAGGCCCAAGTGAGGAGGTCTATATATATGGAGGCGAGGGCCGAGGGAACGCACCTGATAATCCCGAGCTAATCCGTAGCCGCCACCTCCGAGCCAAACCCTAGCCGCTCGCGAGTCTTTGGTACACTCGCGATCGGCGCCCAACCCGGACGGTGGATACCGGTGGAGGCGCCGCTCGTTGCGGCGTTGATCGGCATCAACAACCTCTGATTGGATCCGCTCGTGGTGTGGTTGATCGCGTGGAGGAGACGATCGGTTCGGGACGATCGACTACTTCCACTACTACCTCGACGCGTGGTTGGATCGGCTTCTCCAACTCTTCTTCACGCTGCTGCGCGTCTAGTGGTAACGATCCATGATCCTCCGTAAGCATGATGTTCTTGTGTGCGCGGTAGAAAAGTTTTGTTTTCTGCTATCGTAGCCTTCGCGCAATCCATTAGTGGTATCAGAGCCATCTTGCTTAGTTTGCGATCCGGATCGGCGCATATGTTGATATGCGGTTGTAATAGATTGGATCTATTACGGACTAGATCAATCGGTCATAAGGGGTTGGAATATGTATGAGTTGATAGCATCATGTGGCCAAAAGATTAGTTCGTGCTCCTTCTTTGATGTACGCGCGACTTGCCCCTACCTACCGGTAACACCATCGGGCTAATCACAAGCGCATACGAGAGATTGAGCCAACAGATCGAGGTCTTGTGTTGCGGTCTCCTCAAGCATACCGATCGCGATGATTGATGTGATTGATCTAATGAAAATTGAGACATTTTGAATGGCTCGGATTTGGGTTGATTTGATTTGATTGGGACCGCCGTTGCGTACACGCATAGATTGTTATAGAAACACTTTCATGTCAGGGCGGTAGAATATGTTCTACGCTTAACTTGTTTTTGCGGGAATGATGTGAATGGTATGGCATAGATGCATATGTGATGCATGTGTGTTTTGGCGGCTGTGTCGTATTAATCACAAAGGGTTGAGGTCGTTTTTAATTGTATAACGACCACGTGTCGACTTGTGATGCTTGAGCTCCTCATGTAATTCATTTGCTACCTATTAGTTGTAATAGTTTAGTTCTTTGCTATGGAGGCTTCAAGCATGATGACAAAGAGGACAAGAAGTGTGGCGAAGGATATCACCGTGGAACCATGGCGATGGCGACCACTACGATACAAAATGCCATACCATTCATAGTATAATGTGATTATATGCATGTGATGTTTATTTCTTGTCATACTATTCTTTCATGCCATACCAACTAAGGGTTAGTTTTTCATGATAGAATAGCTTCTCTCAAGAAAAATTAAGAATTTGTTTTGATGCCCTTCCAATTGTCGCGCTATAAGAATCATGATCATTGTTTGGTAGGTCCGCCAAAGCGAGTACCATCAACTATCTTGATCTAATAGGGTGGATGTCGGACATCCACATGCATAGTATTGGTTTACTTGACAAGGCTATCAAATTAGATTTGGGCCTTGGGGCATGGTGTTGGGAGCCGGGGCATTGGATGCCACCCAACAAACAAGAGTCACATAAGATGTGATTAGCAAGTGTTGCTTACCTCGTCACTAAGTTTCTAGCAAGGATGCCAAAGCTCACTAGAACTTAGATGAACATGGATCTTGACCACTATATGTCGTTAGAGGAAGACGATTACAAAACATATAGTGGGAGTATCTTTGTTAAATTGTTTAATGGAAGATCAAACATGAACATAGTGCTAAACTTTGCATATTCTTTGTTGTAGATCATGTCAACTAATGCCGCATCCAGTTCTTTTAATTTGCGATCTATTCTTGAGAAAGAAAAACTCAATGGAACAAACTTTTTGGATTGGTATCGCAACCTGAGAATTGTTGTCAAGCAAGAGCGCAAGGAGCATGTCCTTGAGTCTCCTTATCCTGATGACTTGCCTGATAATGCTACTGTGGCTGCACGGAAAGCTTATGAGAAGCAAACGAATGATTACCTTGATGTGAGCTGTCTCATGCTTGCCACAATGTCCTCTCGAGCTTGAAGCAATATGAGAACACGATGCCTACAATATCATTGTGGGGTTGCGTGGTATGTTTGAGAACCAAGCAAGGGTGAGAGGTTCAACACTTCAAAGTCCTTGTTTGCGTGCGAACTTGCGTAGGAATCCGTCAACCCTCATGTGATTAAGATGATTGGCTACATTGAGAGTCCGAAAAGCTTGGTTTTCCCTTAGCCAAGAGTTGGCTATCGATGTGATTCTTCATCGCTCCCTCGAGCTTTGAGCCATTCATTCGAACTATCACATGAACAACATGGACAAGACCTTGGTCGAGTTGCATGGGATGCTAAAATCACCGAGGAAAGCATTAAGAAAAGCAGCCATCATGTGATGATGATGCGAAAGGCAAGGGCAAGCCCTATGTAAAGAAAGGCGCGGTCAAAGAAAGTTAGCTCCGATGAGATCGCGAGCGGTTCTAAGGCCAAGCAAGTCAAGAAGGGCCTCGCTCGATGCGATTGCTACTATCGTAAGCAATCGTGACATTGGAAAAGGAACGCCCAAAGTACTTGGAGGATCTTGAGAAAAGAAGGGAAGTACGACTTCCGCTCTGGTATAAATGTTATAGAAATCAATCTTGCTACTTCATCTATCGATTCTTGGGTATTTGATACCGATCGGTTGCTCACATTTGCAAATCGTTGCGGGGGCTAAGAAGAAGTAGAAGTTTGAGGAGGAGCGAAGTGGATCTTCGCGTTGGCAATGGAGCAAAAGTTGTCATGGTGGTCGTTGGCACCATGCCATTGTCTTTACCTTCGTGATTAGTTTTGGAATTGAATAATTGTTATTGTGTTCCATCTCTTTCCAAGAACATTATTTCGCTTCATGTTTACAAGCGAAGGTTATGACTTTAGATCCGTGAACAATGGTTGTTCTCTTTATTTCAAAGATATGTTCTATTGTCATACTCCATTGGTGAATGGGTTATATGTTCTTACTCTTGAAGAGTCATCGGTCTATAACATTAATACAAAGAGGCAACGATCGAATGATTTGAATCCCACGCTTATTTGGCACCGCCGCTAGGTCATATAAATGAGAAACGCATGGAGAAGCTCCATAGAGATGGTATTCTCGCACTCATTTGATTTTGAATCATTTGAGACATGCGAATCTTGTTTACTTGGCAAGATGACAAAAGCACCTTTCACCGGTCAAGGTGAACGGGCAAGTGACTTATTGGCACTCGTACATTCGATGTATGTGGACCAATGAGCTCAACGACCGAGGTGGTTTTCGATGATTTCATAACTTTTATCGATGACTTTAGTAGATATGGATATATCTACCGATGAAGATAAGTCCGAATCCTTTGAAAAGTTCAAAGAATTCCAAAATGAAGTGCAAAATCATTTAGGCAAGACAATCAAGTTTCTACGATCCGATCGTGGAGGCGAGTATTTGAGCCATGAGTTTGGTAATCATCTCAAGGATTGTGGAATTGTTCCACAATTGACTCGCCTGAACACCTCAATGGAATGGGGTATCTGAACGAGAAATCGCACCTTATTAGATATGGTGCGCCCATGATGAGCCACGGTGATCTTCCGTTGTCTTTTGGGGTACGCTCTTGAAACACCGCTTTCACACTAAATGAGTTCCATCAAAATCGTAGAAAAGACACCATATGAGATGTGGACAGACAACGTCCTAGCTTGTCTTTTCTTAAGATTTGGGGATGTGAGACTTATGTAAAACGTTTACAATCGATAAGCTCACCCTAAATCGATAAATGCTTCTTTATCGGGTATCCTAAGGAAACAAAAGGATATTACTTCTATAATCAAGAAGAAGGCAAAGTGTTTGTCGCCCAAGATGGTGTCTTCTTAGAGAAAGAGTTTCTCTCAAGAAGGGATAGTGGGAGCATGGTGCAACTTGAAGAAATTCGAGAAACACCGAAACGTTTCAGCTCCTACGTAACCACAACAGATGAACAAACTGTTGAAGAACCTGTTGTGGACACACCGCACCACGTAGGTCGAGAGGTCACGTCGTGTACCGAGAGGTACATGTTCTTGACTACTCAACAACGGGATATATTGTTGTTAGACAACGATGAACCTAAGACCTATGAAGAAGCGATGGTGGGACCAGACTCGAGAAATGGCTTGAAGCCATGAGATCCGAAATTGAATCCATGCACGAGAATCAAGTTTGGAACTTGGTTGATCCACCGATGGTATTAAAACCATTGAGTGCAAATGGGTTTTCAAGAAAAGATAGACATAGATGGAAATGTTCACATCTATAAAGCGCGATTGGTGGCCAAAGGTTTCAAACAAATTCAAGGTGTTGATTATGATGAAACTTTTTCGTCGCAATGCTAAAGTCTATTCGGATCATTCTAGCGATTGCGCTTATTTCGACTATGAAATATGGCAATGGATGTCAAAACAGCTTTCCTTAATGGAAATCGAGTGAGGATGTGTACATGACACATCCCACGTGTTTTGTCGATCCGCAATCGCCTAGAAAGATATGCAAGTCGCAAAGATCCATTTATGGATTAAAGCAGCATCTCGGAGTTGGAACATTCGCTTTGATGAAGTAATCAAAGGGTTTGGTTTCATCAAGAACGAAGAAGAGCCTTGTGTTTACAAAAAGGCTAGTGGGAGCGCACTCGTGTTTCTGGTCTTATATGTGGATGACATATTATTGATCGGAAATGACATTCCTATGCTCGAATCATTAAGTCTTCATTGAAAAGTAGTTTCTCTATGAAAGACTTAGGAGAGGCGACATATATTCTGGGCATCAAGATCTATAGAGATAGATCAAAAAGGCTGATTGGATTAAGCCAAGATACGTACATTGACAAGGTGTTGAAAAGGTTCAACATGCAGATTCCAAGAAAGGCTTCCTACCTATGTCACATGGTATAAATCTTAGCAAGAATCGGTGTCCTAGTACACCCGATGAGCGGATAAAATGAATGCGATTCCATATGCTTCAGCTATTGGATCCATTATGTATGCCATGCTTTGTACACGTCCAGATGTCTCGTATGCTTTAAGTGCTACGAGTAGATACCACGATCCGGTGAAAGTCATTGATTACAGTAAAGAACATCTTGAAGTACTTGAGAAGAACTAAAGATGTGTTCCTCGTCTATGGGGGTGAGGAAGAGCTCGTTGTAAATGGTTACACCGATGCTAGCTTCCAAACTGACAAAGATGATTTTAGATCGCAATCGGGATTTGTGTTCTGCTCGAATGGCGGTGCGGTGTCGGAAGAGTTCCAAGCAGAGACAGTTGTTGATTCTACAACAAGCCGAGTACATAGCGGCTTCAAGTCGCTAAAGAGGTTTTGGATCAAGAAATTTGTTTCGAGCTTGGTGTGATGGCTAGTGCCTCCACCCAATGGACCTCTCTCGTGACAACAAGGGGAGCCATTGCGCAAGCCAAGGAGCCTAGATCGCACTGTAAGTCCAAGCACATTCTACGGCGATTTCATCTCATCCGCGAGATTGTGGAGAGGCGATGTTAAGATATGCAAAGTACACACGGATTTGAACATTGCAGATCCGTTGACAAAGCCGCTTCCCGCCCAAAGCATGAGGCTCACACTAGGGCAATGGGTATTAGATACCTACATGGTTGACTCTAGTGCAAGTGGGAGATCACAGTGATATGCCCTAGAGGCAACATGGAGATGTTGAATATATCACATACTATGTTTATGATACATTGCTTTGTTCCTTGAAATAGACATTATCATTATTGATCAATGAGTATGTGACTTATTCATGAGACTCTTAATGCCAAAATGTTGCTATTTCTAAATGATCCCGATTATATTTCATATGAGGAACAAATATGATTCAAAGATCAAGATATGTATTGATTGATGATCATGTCTCATGGATCATGGTATGGAGATACCAAATCAATAATATGGACATGTGTTAGTGAACATATGTTGGATAGACCCGCCATGAGACACCGCAGAGATTCCAAGTGTCATCGGTTGGTCTCAAGTAGTGTTTATGTGGAATCCTTAGACTTGAGATCATCATGGTTCCCAAAGATGCGTAGTAGCTACTTTGGGACTACTAAACACTACTCCGTGAATCGGGTAGTCATAAAAGTAGTCTTTGGGTTTGCCATGAAACATGTAGTGGGATGTGAATGATCAAGATAGAATTTGCCCTCCTTATGGGAGAGATATCTCGGCCCCTCGATGTAATGGATTATGAAAGTGCATGGCCATGCCAAGGTGATTGAGGAGTCAATCACGAGTTTATAATCCATCACGGAATCGAGAGAGTGATTGAGCTATTAAGAGGATGACACAGTCTCGCCTTGAGCTTAATCTATATCGTGAGGCAAAGGGATTAGTACATGAAAACATTACAGTTCAAATGATATGATCTTTACGTATACTTTGGGGTTAATATGTCTTGCTAGAGGCCGCTATTAACGTGGTGATCGGAAAGGTGTTTCGGTCGCGACCAAGTATACGTGAACCTGCTGTGGTCGCACACTTAACGGGTTGGAACACTAATTCAATGTGATTCGGATATGGGCTCAATTCGGATAGAGATCCTGATAGACTCCTATTGGGCCTCGGTCCACGAGGCCCAAGTGAGGAGGTCTATATATGGAGGCGAGGGCCGAGGGAACGCACCGATAATCCCGAGCTAATCCGTAGCCGCCACCTCCGAGCCAAACCCTAGCCGCTCGAGTCTTTGGTACACTCGCGATCGGCGCCCACCCGGACGTGTGGATACCGGTGGAGGCGCCGCTCGTTGCGGCGTTGATCGGCATCAACAACCTCTGATTGGATCCGCTCGTGGTGTGGTTGATCGCGTGGAGGAGACGATCGGTTCGGGACGATCGACTACTTCCACTACTACCTCGACGCGCGTGGTTGGATCGGCTTCTCAACTCTTCTTCATTGCTGCTGGCGTCTAGTGGTAACGATCCATGATCCCTCCGTAAGCATGATGTTCTTGTGTGCGCGGTAGAAAAGTTTTGTTTTCTGCTATCGTAGCCTTCGCGCAATCCATTACTCTCCTCGAGGGCGAGACGCAGTGTGGGTCGTGGTGGACAGGCTTACCAAGTCCGCACACTTCATTCCGATGAAGACGACCAATACAGCGCAGGATCTGTCTCCGTTGTATATCCGAGAGGTGGTGAGACTACATGGTGTGCCTAAGTCGATTGGTTCCGACCGGGATGCCAAGTTTGTCTCTAAGTTTTGGCAGAGTCTTTAGGCTGCGTTGGGCACGACAGTTTCTCTCAGTATGGCTTTTCATCCTCAGACAGATGGTCAGTCAGAGCGGACAATTCAGACTCTGGAGGACATGCTCCGTGCTTGTGTACTGTCATGGAAGGGCAGTTGGGAGGACCATCTGTCTTTGGCAGAGTTCGCTTACAACAACAGTTTTCAGGCAAGCATCAAGATGGCTCCTTTCGAGGCTTTGTATGGCCGAAGGTGTGTTTCCCCTCTTTGTTGGGAGGCAGTTGGCGAGAGGTCTTTGCTTGGTCCAGACCTTGTTCAGCAGACTGTGGAGAAGGTGCGGGAGGTCCGTCAGAACTTGTTGGCTGCTCAGAGCCGACAAAAGAGTTACGCGGACGTTCGACGCCGTGAGTTGGAGTTTGCGGTTGGTGACCTTGTGCTCCTTCGAGTGTCGCCGACTAAGGGCATTGTTCGTTTTGGTACCACCGGGAAGCTTAGCCCGCGGTACATTGGCCCTTTTCCAGTGGTTGCTCGTGTGGGCAGTTTGGCTTATCGTCTGGAGTTGCCGAGCTCGTTGAGTGGTGTGCACAACGTCTTCCATGTGTTGATGCTGAGGAAGTACTTGCGGGATCCCGAGCACAAGATTGATCTAGAGCAGGTCACGGTGGAGCAGGATCTCACCGTGGAGAGTCGACCAGAGCGTGTCTTGGATACTTCCGAGCGGGTCTTGAGGAATAAGACCATCAAGTATGTGAAGGTCCTCTGGACGTTTCAGTCCGAGAGGGAGGCTACGTGGGAGCTTGAGAAGCAAATGCGAAAGAAGTACCCTGAGCTCTTCGAGGCTGGTGAGTACTCATAGTTGAGGTTTTATTTTCTGTTGATTGTTATGCTCTTTGTTGTTCTCGTGCTTTGTGGTTTGAGGAGTTAGATTCAAGGACGAATCCTTTTTAGGTGGGGAGAATGTAATACCCTGAGAGTCGGTACGATATAATATTCTAAAACAATCGCGAAATCGCCGGTTTTTCGATTAATCGCAAGAAGGGAAAAAAAATAAAATTTGTAGAACATTAAAAATAAAATAAAATATATTAAAAAATATTTTTAATTTTCAGTTGTGGGCTGCTAAGGAGGTGGGCCAACCACCTATGGGCCAAGGCCCAAGGGGGAGGTGCCACCCCTTTGGCCGCACCTCCCCTCTTCCCCTCTCTCATTTAACCCTAAAGTCCTCTCCTCCTCCTCCCCACATAGCCGCCACCCCTCCCCATGCGCCTCCACTCCCTCCCCAAGGTGGTTCCCCCTCCATTGCTACCCTTGGAGAAGAAGGAGAAGGAGAAGAAGGAGAAGGAAGGAGAAGGAAGGAGAAGAAGAAGAAGAGGAAAAGATTGGGGAAATTTCTTCATCTAGGTAATTTTTCTCCATCCCAATCCTCTGTTTTATGGATTTATTAGGGTTCTTGGTACGGAATTTGATGGTAGATATTAGATCAATTGCCCGATTAGAGTTTTGTCGCGGATTGGTTTTAGATCTATTCGCGCAGCGCGGCTTGTCTTGCAGTTTTGATCTAGAAAACGAATTTTCCTACAGGTCTCCCAAAAGAAAAATTTTACAGGACTTCCAGATATATCTCCTGTATTTTTTTTCAAATTTTTATACCATGGGATCTGGGAGATACGGGGTCGGTAATACCGCTGTCCGGCAGGCAGACACATAGGTACAGCCCGACGGTAAACCGGAGTTTAAAATTAGTAAACGAATTTTCCTGCGGGCCTCCTCAAAAGGAAAGTTGTATATGACATCCATATGTATCTCTTGTATTTGTTTCAAATTTTTATACCACGGGATCTGGGAGATACGGAGTCGGTAATATCGCTGTCCGGCAGGTGGACGGATTGGTACAGTCCGACTGTAATCCGGGGTTTAAAAATATTAAATAAATTTTATGGCCTTGGCCGTAGTTGGGAAAGTTGTAGATAATTTAGTTATCTAGCTTTTGTATAAGTTTGAACGCGGCTGCCCAATCTGCCAGAGCAGAGTTCTTCCTCTGTTTTGGGCATTAAATTACTTCTAGCTGTGATTAAAATAAAAATAGGTGTTCTCCATGAAAATTGTAGGTTTTTAAGTCATGAATCCAGAGAGGTATTGAGGCAAGTAAACGTAGCGGTAGTTGATACCGTTTAACCTGTTGTTCTTATTACATTCAGTTTACATTATTATCGTAATCTGATACAATTGCTATGATATTTAATTGTGGTATTCTTGCTTAATGTTTTAATATGGATCATGAACTTAGCATGTAGTGGAGATGAGTATGTTAAGAGCATGATATTGCGCCTTGTGGATGAATTAATGTGATTAATGAACTACCATGTCATTCATATCATACATGTCATATCATGTCCTTTGAATGTGGATGTCGCCGCTTATAGCCGCGACCGTAATACGACGCACCTCTTCGCCCGCGGGAAGCGTTCGTATATTGTCGAAATACGACGCATCGCACTTCCTGCCCTAGCAAGAATAATGTGGAGCATAGCATGAGCATTCATATGCATTTTAAGGTGGATAAAATAATTGCATTCACTTGTCAATTATTTCATGGAAGAGGATGGTAGTTATTCATTGGTGAACTTAAATTGTAATGGTGGTTGAATGGAATTATGATGATGATGCTTTAAATTGCTTGTAGTTTGAGTAACTTGTTAAACTGTTTGCTTGCTGAGATTTTTATCTCACTCTTGCTTCCCCCCTCCCTACAGGTGGACATTGAGCATACTTTGGGCAGGGTAGAGTGTCACCGCACTGACGCACTTGGACTTTAATCTTAATGTTGGAATAAAGTAGAAGAATTCTAGATCTTTGCTTAGTTATCTTATTGTTGAAATGTTTCATCTTATTAATGTTATTTCAGAACCGTTCATTTGGTTATTATGTTTAAGTTGATTATGAATATTAATTTGCTCTTATTATTCTGTTATTTATTAGTTGTTTACGCTTCCGCTTATACTATCTTGCTTAGTTCTGTTGCTAGTTTATTTTATTTTATAAATTGACTAGCTGTAGAGTAGTATTAGTGGCATCCCAAGGCATTGTGGGTCCTGGGGTGTTACACGTAGCTGGTTCCATTCCTACGGGCCGGGAGCTTTATCCTCATCCGAACTGTCCTCATCGTCCTCCTGTACAACTTCCTCTTCAGCCCAAGCCGTCTAGTCATCATACTCCATCTGATGCACTATATACTCCATATGTTCCCCTTCATTGGCTTGTCATGTTTTTCTCACCATGGCATGACTATTCTCCCTCTCCTCCATGTACCGCATCGGTCTCGTCATGAGCATCTTACTTCTCTTCGCCAACATACGGGCTGCCCGAGCTACTCGCACCTCCCAAATGATGGCCGTCCGCACGACCTTGCACAGCTTCTACTGGGCATGGTTGCACAAGCATCATGCACTCATATCCATGACACTAGTACCCTTGCACAAACCCCTTCCACGCGACAGTGCGCATCAATGTTCTCAACTCCAATCTGATATCCATTGGAGACCGGCTCCAAAGCCCTTGTATGACGACACTGCACACTTCGGGGTCCAACAAAAAACTATGGGTAAGCCAATGTATCACATTTGTGATTCGAGCATTCTTACCGTCCGGGTGTACCAAAGTGGCTTGCGTAAAACCCGCTCAAATCCACACCATTCGACCTTCATGAACAATTCCAACACCATAATGCACTCTCAATGTAGTCTGTATCGGCATTGCTGATGTCTGCCTACATATATTTTCAATTTTGCAACTAGTCAAATCGCATCTCACACTACAAAAGTACTGATGTACTATAATTCACATTTCACCGATCGTTCGCCTGTCGTAAGCAACTACACTAACCTCATAGCATTAACTTCCTATCGACAGACTGCGCACCGACGCCGCTCTTTTCTCACTACTCAAGCTGTCCCCTACTGCAAATAATTCATAATGGTTTCGACAATTTATATGGCATATCGATTTAAATGCCTATATACCAGTTACAATTGTACACATCTTTTTCCAATATACTAACGACATTAAATTCATTCATAACTATTCATAAATATTACGTATTATTGTTTTTTACAAAGTAAATTATGAAATTCTTACAAAAATATTGACTGAATTTGTAATAACTATAAATTTCTACGGATGATTAATTTCTACGTAACGTTGACTGAATTTTCTACAACTACAATTTTGTACGCATGCCAATTTGCTATCGATGCTAATTTTGTACAACTATATTCAGTAAATTATACACAACTACATGCTGCTACGGCTGCTAATTTTGTAAAACTACACTGACTAAATTTTTTATACTAAAGTTGAACTATTTTTGTCTACATCTATAATTTTCTACTCATACTAGCACTAAATGAACTATCTACCGCATATACAAAATTTAAAATACAACAAAAAAATTACCTCACAAGATCGCTTCTTCCTCTCCTCCTTCCTCTCCTCTCCTCTTCTCCTCCCTCTACTCTTCTCTCATCTCTTTTCTTTCCTCTCCTTCTCTCCTCCGCCGTCTCCTTTTCTCTTCTGTCCTCTCTTCTGTCGCTTCTGTTCACCGCGCAATCGAGCGGCCTCGACTGCTCGGCCACACGATCCTTTTATCTGCGCTTCCAGTTACTCAACTCTTCGGCGACTGGAAGCGCAGTCGCCCGTCGGTTAGGCGACTGGAGCCTATTTTTGTAAAAAAATTTCGACAGGATATATTTTTGTTATTTCGAATAAAAAATAGGTTATTCATAAAAAAATTATGGGCTAAGGCATATCACAATGGCTCGGTATCTTTAATTATCGTTCATTTCCTCTAAGTTAAAACGTGGTCATGATGGCCTATGTACCACTGTCTATTAGTATGTGCTATTATTTTTATTTACTCATATATAGATATGACGCAACGATTTAGGGTGGGTTTTTTTGGGTTTTAGTTTAGGCTTTTGAATTCTGGCTGTTCACGAGAGATATCACAAAGAGAGAGAGACAGTCGCATGTGATTTTGGCTGATACAACTGAAACCGGTATAGTGTCTACTATAATCAACTTGTAGACTCCGTCTTAAAAAATGCACCATTTAAAAGCGAGTTACTGTAGCGCCGTACTTAAGCCATGAGTGGATATGTTAGTCATTGATCATGAGACTAGTACGGTATATACATAGGATTCATAATTAATTTCTGTGTTTGACAGTTAGTACATTTTTCTCCCTAGTCAATCAAATTTTGAGCCACCGGATCTAGAACCATGTATCTACCTCATCTCCCTCCTACTATGGGGGTGTTCTTTTTAGCTGCGGCTTATGGCTTTTGGCTGAAATTTTTGAATTTTGGCTGTTTACGGTACAGATTACGGAGAGACCGATACTCCAATTAAAGCGATTATCACAACAGTACACGCATACAATAAAGACTTCACTTTATTACAATATATGGGTGATACTAGTATAACAGCGGGCGCGCAAGCCCACAAACCACATAATATTACAAAATACACCCAGGCGGCCTGAGCGAGGCTAAGACCTAACACCAATCATCATCAGACATGATTGGCTCCTCCAAGGCTCCTTCCTCCGCTGGCTCCTCTTGCATCCATTGACCTTCTGGTAAATTGTTTAGCAAGTCATGACTACCACCGTACCCAGCAAGACACAAGGGTAATCCTTTCTTACTATATGCAAGGATATTCAAGGATGGGTATATAGGGGTTTATTACACTTGTGGATGCAGTTTTATTTGCAAACAATCAAAAGTAAAACATTTGCTCCTTGAGATCAGGGGGTTTTCAATTATCAAAGCGTTCATCATTATCTACTTATGCCTCATTGTTGGAATCACCCAATTAACATAGCTTCATTAACCGGAAGCACGACGTATTCGAATACCATTATTTCACTCTGCAGAGTTGCTCAACTTTACCCACACAATCCCTTAACTCCCGTGACAGAGTTAAGAAAGCCAGGTCGTTTCACTGCTCAACTCTCTATATAGACTCTACCCGATAGCACCGGTCAGTCACGACCACAATTAATCACAATTCTCCCCTGCCGTTTTAAGCCAATACTATCGTTGTTAGGTACCCGCAACATACCTAACACCATGTCATCAAAACACCTCAGCCTGTAGAGGTTCAATCAAATTGAGCAGCTACTAAACCAGTGTTGACGAATCAACTCTTGTGGTCTGAGCGATTACTATGTTCTTTATTTGGCACAAGGTTCTTGTCCTTATATTTTCCACTGAGGCACCATCCACAAACTTCCGCTGAGCTCAACAGCACCAGCCACCACCAGTCCAAACAGCCTCCATCCTAGGGTAAAGCGGTAGGCCTAGTCCGGTTAACCGGAGTCCCACTAGCCTCTCTACCCTAGGTCCAATCCTAGGGTTTGGTCGTTGGCTTGGATCACAGTGTGATGACCCCACTTTCTGACCCTCCCCCTAGTTCTCCCAATGATAGAGTCGTGGGCTTGGATCACATCGTGATGATCCCACATTCTGACACCTATCTCGGGTTCTACCAAAGCAGAGCCGTGGGCTTGGATCACATCGTGATGACCCCACATCCTGACTCCTACTTTGATGTAAATTTTCCAACTCTAATGGCCAGCAGCCGAGGTCACTTAGTAGTACAAAATGTCATGTGAGATGATCTATAATTCTTAATACAGTAATTCAATAATTACTAAGGTTGTCATGGTGAATATGGCCATCAAGTAAGACATGGCATTTATCAGTGGTAGGAATAACTAAATATCATGCCATTCTAAACATTTTAGTTTAAACAATTAACATTTTGCAACTAACCATAATGCAAATATTTACTAATTATTGTAATTTCATGGGATTCAACATGATCAAAAACTTATGACTTGCCTTGCTGATCTGGGATCTCGACAATCTCGTACAACTGCGCAATAGGTTCTGGCTCTACAACAGCAACCTCGACGAACTCGGGAGCTAGCGTAAACACATAAAATAACAACACACGTCAAACCTTGATTTTAATAAAATCAAGGAAAGCAACATAATAAAAGAAGTATCAACATATATGATCTTCAAGAAGAGTTTGAATAATGTTGAAACTCAATTTTTAGGAAATAAGTGAGATTTGAATTTTTGAATAAAAAGTAGAATAATTTTACTAGGCCTAAAGGATTATATTTGAATTTATAAAATTCTAAAATTCAAATTTAAAGAAATAGAAGTCATTTTTGAATTCTAGGAATTATGCTGGTCAAAATGGTGTATTTTTATGATTTTTCTACAATTTTTAATGCATTTTTTGAAATTTTAAAATCACTATGAATAAGAGCTCGGCTCACCGATCAAGACAAGGCGGACCAATGACAATGATGCAAAGTGCAAGGGCGCTCGGATGGTACGGTTATGAAAGATCTACGGCTCACGTTTAAACAACGGTGGACGAACCGGGTCACTTCGAGCGGATGACCGAGATAACGCCACGTCGCCCCCGGGGGTCGTCTTCAACCTCCAGACGATTTCCCCCGGCCGCGAGCAGGGCTCACCCACTCCGGCGAAACGGCGACGGCAGGGCTTTAGGGTAAGAATGGGTTTCACAGAGTGAAGTGGGTTGAGACTAGGATTCCATTTTGGCACCGTGGAAGGTCAGGGGATGAACGATGGTGGCTGGCGCCGGCCGGGAAGAAGATGATCTCCACGGTGGCGCTAGGGCACTCCGGTGACTCTCTGGTCGAATTGGCTGTGCTTTCACCATCTACGGGACACTAGAAGCACACTGGCAGTGGCGGTTTAGCTCGGGGATAGCTCAGTCGAGCTAGCCACGGTGAGATCTTTTCGGCTGACGGCGAGCTCAGCCGCCAGCCCACTAGGCTAATGCTATCGTTCAACCTAAGCTTCTACTGTGATCAGCATACACTGGGGATCATGCTAGAGCAAGGAATTGGAAAGCAATGGACGAAATCACAGAAATCGAGCTAGGGCTCACCGAGACCAGGGGAGATGATCGGCGGCGACTGGAGCGATGAGAAGCTAATCGGCTGCTCTGGGAGGTGTGTGGTAACGTCTGGAGCTGATCCTACACGGCCGAGAGACTTAGCATCGAGCGTATCGTGTTGGCCACGAAGAGGCGGTGCGGCCGAGTTTCTCCCACGCAGGCGCGAGAAGAGAGAGGGTACTACCAACGCAGAGGTGTGAGGGGAGCCGGGGGGTCTCTGGCGAGTACGGAGCTTGACCGCTGTGAGAGGGAGCTGGGCGAAGGTGCGAGAGGGAGGGCTGTGCCCACGCCGTTACGGCGTGTGGGCGGCGTGTGGCTCCTGGCGGCAGCAGAGAGGGGCTGGCTGACTGGTGGGCCTGGTAGGTGAGGATGGCGCGGTCGCTGAGTGGCAGTGGAGGCTGCCCACCCCGCGCTGCGCTGGCGTCGCCGCTGCTTCGCGAAGGCGACGGGGAGGCACGCGAGAGCGAAGGCGCCAGGGAGAGACAAAGGCGGAAAGAGAGAAAAGGGAAAGCGTATTTTGCCGAAAATTTCCGAATTGGGTAAAAATTTGTAAATTCAAGGAAAAATTCAAAATAAATTCCAAATATTTAAAAATTTGGGGCTGTTTCACGCCTCAACCTCTTCCTGCATCTCGATCACCTCTTCCTACACCTCCATGTGATGCCTCCAGATATAAACACTACTAGTGTCAGAGACAAAAAAAAAACTATAAATTGTAAATTGCACAGGATATAAGGTGAGGCGGAGGAATTATGATGTCAATCCAAATGTTAGAAATTCCGCTAACCACGCAAAAAATACACCGTTTAAAAGCGAGTTACTGTAGCGCCGTACTTAAGCCATGAGTGGATATGTTAGTCACTGATCATGAGACTAGTACGATATATACATAGGATTCAGAATTAATTTCTGGGTTTGACAGTTAGTACATTTTTCTCCCTAGTCAATCAAATTTTGAGCCATTGGATCTAGAACCATATATCCACCTCATCTCCCTCCTACTACGGGGGTGTTCTTTTTCGCTGCGGCTTATGGCTTTTGGCTGAAATTTTTGAATTTTAGCTGTTTACGGTACAGATTAGGAGACACCGATACTCACTTACGATTTTGGCTTATACAGATGTTAGGCTTTTAACGTGTACTACGTTTAACTTGTAGGTTTTGAGAAAATACTCCATTTGAAAGTTAGGTACTATAGTAAAAGTAAAAAACCGACCGACTTGTACCAGCCGAACAGGCCCTATATATTTTACTCCCGCTACCTCACCCCCTCACCTCAACCCTAATAACCTAGTTCCACCGCAGCCCTACTATGTGGCACCGCCCCGCTGGGATTAGCAAGGCTCATTTGACCACCTCGGCCGCAACCTCCTCCTGCATCTCCTACACCTCCATGTGATGCCTCCAGATATAAACACTACTAGTGTCAGAGACAAAAAAAAAACTATAAATTGTAAATTGCACAGGATATAAGGCGAGGTGGAGGAATCATGATGTCAATCCAAATGTTAGAAATTCCACTAAGATCCCCGCAAAAATCATGCGGTATAGCAATTCCCAAAAATATGTAATGGTGTTTCTAGAAATGAAAAGAGAAGATCTTACAAGGCCCTCCACAAACCAGAGTATCAAAAACACAACTAGTTTCAAATATTCTTACCATTACATTTCTGTGAATTATAAAAGGAAATATTTGCATTTCGAAAAGGCAGTCACTGACACATTGGAACCACATGCGAGTGATTTTCTTCAAAAAAAAACAATTGTCACCGTTTGACAGCACGAGATTATTAACTTTTTTTAGAGACGAGCTGGACATTAATTTTTTTTAGAGACGAGCTGTACATTAATTGCTTGAACACCACCGGAGAACAGCAAGTTGGAAACGGAGGCTTTTCTTTCCTTTTGTTATTTTGTTCTCTTTTTACCATTCGCAACCAGTCACCAACCACACCCCTGGGGCCTTCTCACTTCCGACCCTGCATGGCAGTGTCAATTGACAGGTGGGGTCACCAATACACACCAGAAATAACGAGAGGCTAAGTACGTACGCGTCTCCTCTCTGAAAGCTAGTGTCTACGTTGTCACAGTTGGCAAGATCAATACCCAGAAAGCAGCTTAACCCTATATATATATCCCCGTCTGCCCAACCCAAAACGAGAGAAGAGGAGAAGCAGATCTAGATCAAGAACAGAATGGACCTTGACTAGATGTGAGATTTATAATTCACGCTGCTACCCATCCATCCTATAGCTTGCTTGTTTATCTGCCGATGTGTTTCTTTGCTCATTGCCATATTTTTTCTTTGCTGGGACAAGACTGTCGTTGCTGGGTTGTTTTTCTTGCAGATCGAAGAAACCCTAGACTCACTCAGGTAAGAACCTCTGCTCGGCTGATATCTGTTCTCTACGTACGTACTTTCTTGCGGATTTCGCCGAAGGGTTTCTTCCGTCTTTGCAAGATTCGGTTTGCTGTTTTGATCGCAGAAGGGAAACTTTTCTTCCATTTCTTGCTCCTGCATATGTTATTTTAATGTTGATCTATGCTATGCGGAAGGATTTTTTGAGCGCCTCTTTTCACAAGAGGATCGAGTTTTATAGGTTAGTGAGAAGTTTTTTGTGCATTGAGGGGCAAACATGGAGCCATTTCAGTTCGTCAATCTCTATTATGTCTGATATATCCGTACCCACTCTAAGTCTCTAACCAGATCAGAGAATGCAGAAAAGAAAAACTTGCCCCTACTGCTCGAGCACTGTATATATGTGGTTCAAAGTGCCGACCATCTGATCTGGCTGTGAACTTGTGCATGTTGTTCAAAATCCTCATAGAATATAGAATAGTAGCAGGATGAGAAGAACTTCATGAGGCTTGTTGAGATACATAAGATACTTATTTTCGACCTTTTCTTTTGTTCGCCTAGTGAAAAACTTGGCCTCAGCGACTCCAAATTACCAAGATACAATGGAGCCTACAAAGAATATATACGACGTGGAAACGCTGTTGGATGCTAAGCAGAAACTTGAGGTGGAAATAGAACAATTGGAGGGAAAGTCTGGGAATCACATCAGAAGTGAAGAACATTCTGAGTCAATAAAAAATACTTATGAGATGAAACAAAAACTGAAAGACATGGTTGATCATTTGCAAGATATTGATTCTCTTAACAGGATACTCATCACTAAGGAGCGCAGGGCGAATGCAGAGCTGGAAGAAGCCAAATCTGAGCTTATAGAGGTACACATAAAGGTTTCTAGTATTTACTTTGACGTGGTTACTCATAATATACCAAGACACCTTTTTCACAACAAAATGCTCGCTGCTGTAGGGATTAAGAGAAATGACTGGAAGTCAAACAGTTATTGGTGTCAAACAAATGGGCCAGCTTGATCAAGAGGTGTTTGTCAAGGCTTGCAAACTGAAAGGAACAATAGGTGACTTGGAAAGAGAAGCGTCACTTCTGTGCTTGGAATGGCAAAATGAGATCAGGAAATCAGAATGACATCCTTTCAAACATACCATTGTTGATGGAAAGGCAAAGGTAACTATTTTAATCATGCTGATTGATATAGTTTCTGGATACATTTTCTTCATAGTTGTTTTGTTAGTATCCTATTTATCCATTAAATCTTCGTATGTGGTTATGACTGTAAACAGCCGAGCTCGAGCGAGCTTGACCTTCCAGGCTCGAGCTTGGTAGAAGCTCGAGCCGAGCTCGAGTTAGGGTCCGAGCTTGAACCTAGGCTCGAGCTCGACTCGGCCTAAGCTCGAGTAGGCTCGAGCTCAGCTCGGTGAAGCTCGATAACAATTAAAATAATTTATTATACACTATTTTTGAATAATAAGAAAATTTTAAGTTCGAGCTCGGCTCCATTAAGCTCGATAGCAGTCAAAATAATTTAAATATACACTAATTTTCAACAATAAGAAAAGCTCGAGCTCGAGCTCGGCTTGAGTAAGCTCGGTAAGAATCAATATATATTACTATTTAAGCTCGAATCGGAGCTCGCGAACTATTCGAGCTCGGCTCGGTGAAGCTCGCGAGTTCGAGATCAAGCTCGAGTTCGGCTCGTTTAAAGTTCGAACCGAGCTCGAATCGAGCCTAGAACGAGCCGAACTCGAGTAACTCGCGAGCTTCGAGCTTTTTTTACAGCCCTATATGTAAAATACTAATCAATACTATGTTTATACCCCCTAAGATATCTCACTTAATTTGTTTATATATATATTGCCGAACAAAATTCAGAGACAAGCATGCTAATTGGTTATCCCGAGTCTAATTGATTCTTAACCACGAAAGATAATGTCTCTATCGCCGAGTGAAACTTTTTTACTCTCCAGTATGCTATATCTATGCAATTTATTTGTTGCTTCCCCTGTATAAGTATCTCTTGTTTGGCATCAAGGTACATCCATCCATTTAATTTGATTTGTATTTATTCAAATATTTTGAATAGTTGTTTCTCTCGTTGGTATTAGATGTCTCTAAAATAGAGGTGACCTGTGGTAATGCATACAACTTTTTGCACAGAAACATGTTTACAATCTCTAGTGTCCTTACATACACACGATGATGCAGGAAATTATCATGGAGGATGATGAGAAACTTCAAGCTTTGAAGGAAGAATGGGGGAGTGAGGCATACAATGCCGTCACCCAGGCCCTTCTTGAGTGCAGGGAGTACAATCCGTATGGGATGTACCCTGTGCCTGAGCTATGGAACTTCAGGGAGGACCGAAAAGCCTCCGTTGCAGAAGCAGTTGCTTATTTGGTGGCAGACATGAACAATGATATGAGCACTTCAGCATAATTTCAGGGACTGTATTACTCAGTCGACTAAAAATTTCTTATGTTTCAGTCTCATTTTTTGGACCGTTTGATCACCATCTGACGGGTGTGGTGGTTGTTTTTATCTCTGTATTGTGCTGTTCGGTTTTCGTATGGGCTAGGCTGTTGTTGCCACTTATCGGACCCGTGTATTTCAATTGTTGACCATCTCTTGATAATCAAGTCCTGGTACACACTCCTACATAGGCATAAATAAAGACTAACTTTTTATACTAGACAATAAGGGATTGGTGAACCTCTACTAGATATACACAAATAATTCTGAACATTAGTTCAAAGCTATTCCCTCAAAAATTTGGACTTCCGCACCCTAATGTAACCTAATAAGATTGCACATTACCTAATACTGAAATTCTAATTAAACTAGTACGCAAGTTGTAGTTTGTCTATATTTCTACGGGTATATTTTTTAGACATGCATCAAAGGAAAAAAAACTACAAAGAGTTTTCATAAAAATTGCTATACTACATCAAAACTGAACACACTCAACAAAGAAATTAGACATGACCTGATATTGCAATAAATATAATATTGTGGTGTAACAATTCAACTGAAGGTATCCTACGTGATTATGCCAACAAAATATGTATCACAATTCGGAAGAGAAAAGCTGACACCTTGTCACAAATGAGAGGATGAATCAAAATGAATTAATATTATCGCAAAAATGAAGCGCCTTGTCACAAGTCGTATTCAATACCAGGTAAGAAACTAAGTTATATTGCATGCGTTGATGTTGGGTAAAATTAGTTATCAAGCATTCATACCGACCATTCAAAATTGAATTGGGCACAAGCACCATTTGGTAGTTACACCTATCTGCTCAAAATACCTATAGGATTTGAGGTAAGAAAAAAAAATCAAGTGTTAGACAACTTAGAGAATCATAGAAATATACACTAATATATTGTTCTTTAATACTTGCATTTGTCACAAAACAACATGTTTATGACTAGGAAATAGACAATTGTCCAGTCAATACTTGCCACCTGACCTAGCTAACAGATACAAGCCATGAAAATGTTCAATTATTTTAATTTTGGCAAACCATAATAAAATGCAGAAACAAAAGGGAGTATTCATTATTCTATTCTAAACAAAATATCCTAACCTAGGTGTACCCTATACCAATAACATAAACAAATCAAATTATTCTAAACTAGACAAATAATACTAGACCAGGTGAACCCCACAAAACCATAAACAAAATGAATTATTCTAAGGAAGGCAAATCGTCCTAATCTACGTGAACCATTACAAAATATAGACACAACTAAATAGAAAAATAGAGAGCCTAATTGGCTGATATCCTTACAGTCTGGTATTGACTCCTCAGGTTGTAGGTTAAGTTTTGAGCCAAGCACTACCACAGAAAAGATCATCATAGATAGTTCAAAACATTATCACAGACAGTTTCTGAATCGTCTTAAGCATAGCCATCTGTAATATCTTACACATCACAGACGGATAATACTAAAAACCGTCTGTGATATGTCATATATCATAGACGGTTTGGTGTTACAAACAGTCTGTGATAGCTATTTTAATATCTATAATATTTTTGTTTTTCGGCTAGCCTCAGGAAATGCTAGATATATAGCACATGACAATCATTACATAGATCTCACAAATGAATTGAACAACTGAATGAAGTACAATCGAATGAATTGTTTGATTAAGCACAATTGAGTGATTACAATTGTATGAAATGTTTAAACATCTAATTATTATTGTCGGGGTTGAACTTTGTATTGTGCTGTTCTGTTTTCATATGGGCTAGGCTGTTGTTGCCACTTATCTGTAGAGAGGCGGCGGCTGCAGGGAGTAGACGAGCCATCATGCATGTATTCATTGGGGTGGCTGCCGAGGCTTTTTGGTATAGAGATGTGACTGACTTTTGGGCGTGGTTTTTGACTGTGGTTTGTGATTTTGACCTGTTTGTATGAGAGATTACAAAGTAATAGAAATTTACGTGCGGTTCTTACCAATACAAATGAAGTCAGTAAAGTATGTACTATAATTAACTAGTATATCCTATCTTAAAAAGATATTCTGTTTAAAAGTTAATTAATGTAGATAAGCTAAAATACATCTTAAAAGAACAGGGCCTTTGCATATGGCTGTCTTTCTCGTAACTTTTGCATAGAGGGCGTCAGCTGCATGCATGGCGTTTCCGTTTTGGCTGTTTTTACTCATGCATTGAGTGATGCGTTGTCGGGACCCCGGATTTTCAAATCCGGACCCTCTGTGTATTACAGCACTAGTCTCAAATCAAAGCTAGTGCACACAGTTAAACAGTGATGATTACATTGCCAACAACGAATATTACAATAATAAAGAGTATAGACCAAAAGGTCTTTTCATTACAACTGAGGTAAACAAAACACAGCGGAAGCAAAATAAACTTGATAAAGACCCATCAATACGCCACAGGCAATTGACTGGGGAAGCGCAACCTAGTACTCCGGAAATCCTTCGTCGAATCCACACGCAAAGTAGTCGTAGTCTCCTTCCTGAGCTTCGTATTCCTCTGAGATTTTATTTTTAAGTGTAGCATGTGAGTACATAAAGTACTCCGTAAGTTTTGGGAAAATGCAATAGATGTAAGGCTTTAACAAAGAGGGTTATATGGTTCTTTTGCACAAAGCAATATTTTATTTTTAATACCATTAAATGTTTTTGAAGGCAAGAATTTAACAAAGTAATTATCTTGACTGAAACTATGCAACATTTTTATAGTGAAGGTTCTATCCACCATCACTAGATAACTGGCTCCATTCACGAAAATTTAAATCTACGGGTTCCAACCACCCACACTGGCTTCATTTGCCAGAACAACCCCGAGAGTTCCTTCCACTCTCGGATTCCCAAAACTTTATTTTAAAATCAAAGTTCTACCATGTGAATGCATTACTTGCCCGCCCTTGACCGTGGGCACGGCTATTCGAATAGTTTTTAACACTCTGTATAGGTTGTACAACTTTACCCACAAGAGACAGGTTATCTTAATAGCCAACATGCTTCCTTAGGCATGAGACCCAGATAATTCGTCACAAAGCCTTTACCTTACTCTAGTCTTAGCTAGTTACCACCCGCTGAGGTTTCACCGCTGAAGGGTTAAATCAACCACATTCAGAAGCCCCCTCTTGCGCCGTATGAGTACAGTAAACCCTGTCCCTCACTATGAATAACCAGTACACCCTGGCATCCATTTTCCACTGGTGGTACCTAAACTAGTCTGTTGTAACTTAATCAGCTAGGTCATACCCATTTAGACATGTGGTTGTACGGTAGTGCTCAGTTTGGACAATCACAAGAGTCGGTCCATAATTGACTTGGGTGAAACATACACTTTTTAAGTTCTCGTGCCAGACAGCACCAATCCAATCTTGCCATCCACCCAAGTCTAAAACATCTTTCACCATCTTAACAATAACAACAACAATATTGATTGCTACTAGATGAAGTCATTCATATCTATTTTCCACCCGAAGGTTATTCTGACCGACTAGCTTGTCTAAGCATTTACTACCGCTCTAAAAATTATCAAACTCATAATAATAATCTCAATATTGACGCAAAAGAGTTCTATGGTGACAAAGGTACAAGGTTATCAATGTCAAATGAGGGTATAACAATTATCGGTTTAACTATTATCCTTACAACATAAGTTATCATTTTATGTAACATAGCACATGCAATAAATTTAAAATAATTGAAAACATTTCACAAACATAGGTTCAAAATGTTCAAAGGAGACTTGCCTTCGTGTGCGATATATTGACTTTCTTGCTGCGGGTCTTCGAATTCTTCAACAACGTTGGGTTCTACGCGCAAAACGATAAAAACAAACGAACAAATAAATACAAATAACATTACAAAAATATAATGTAACATTACAAAAATATAATGTGGGTGGATCTGGACCGCACACGTGTCAGCTGCAGAGAGGGGGTAGGCGGGATTGAGCGGGCGGTGAGGATGGGCCGAGCGCGTGTGACGTGGATCGATCTGGGTCGTCCACGCGGTGGTGGGAGGGGAAAAGGAATTAATTTTTATTTTCTGATTTTTGGGATTTTTCGAAAAGTCTAGAAAATTAAATATAGCTCAGAAAAATACAAAATAAACTTCAAAAAATCTAAAAATATTCATATAAGTTTCTGGGAGTATTTTGAGCTTAGATAAAATATTTTCAAGTTATTTTGGTATTATATTTTCAAACTAAGATTTTTTTTTAATTCTAGAAATAAATTTTAAAATCTGGAAAAACTCAGAAAAATTCAAATAAGATCCAATTTCTTTAAAGTAATTAATTTGAATTTAAATTTAAAAAAAATCACAAATTTTGGGATGTTACAAACCTACCCCCCCTTAGGATGAATCTCGACCCCGAGATTCGGATGGACTGGGAAAAAGAACGGGGAACTCTGATCTCAAATCTTCCTCACGCTCCCAAGTTGCTTCAGACTCAGAATGATTACTCCGTTGTACTTTACAGAATTTGATGCTCTTGCTTCTTGTTCGACACTCTGCTTCATCCAAAATTTTGACTGGATACTCTGGATATGTTAGGTCCTCCTTCAAAGCCACTTCTTCTAAAGGCATTTGTTCTTCTGGCACTCTGAGACACTTTCTTAACTGAGATACATGGAAGACGTCGTGCACATTCGACAACTGAGGTGGGAGCTTCAACTGGTAAGCAACTTCTCCCCTTTTGGCTAGAACAGGGAATGGTCCAATAAATCTCGGAGCAATTTTCCCAGTAACGCTGAAACGACGCAATCCCTTGAGAGGTGAGACTTTCAGATACACATGTTCTCCAGGTATAAATTCTAAAGCTCTTCGACGATTGTCTGCATTGCTTTTCTATCTTGTTTGTGCTGTCTTTAATCATCTCGAACTGCATTTAACTTGCTCTTCTGCTTGCTTCAACACATCAGGTCCAAATACTTGTCCTTCTCCGGTTTCTTTCCAATACAATGGTGTTCTGCACTTTCTGCCATACAAAAGTTCAAACGGAGACATTTGCAGGCTAGATTGGTAACTATTATTATAGGAAAACTCTGCATAGGGCAAACTTTGATCCCAACTAGCTTTATTTGCCAAGGCACAGGCTCTCAACATGTCTTTCAATATTTGATTTACTCTTTCTGTTTGACCATCGATGCATGGGTGATATGTCAGATCGAAATTTAGATTTGTGCCCAAAATTTCATGCAGCTTCTGCCAAAATCTTGAAGTGAATTGAGATCCTCGATCTAACACGATCTTCTTTGGAACTCCATGCAAACACACGATTCTTGACATATATAACTCTGCGAGTATCTCCAGAATAGGTGGTCTTAACTGTAATGAAATGTGCGACCTTTGTCAGTCGGTCCACAATAACCCAAATTGAATCATACCCTGACTTTGTTCTTGGCAATCCAGTTATAAATCCATGCCAATTTGTTCCCATTTCCACTCAGGTAACTACAAAGGTTGCAAAAGTCCAGCAGGTCTCTGATGTTCAGCTTTAACTCGTTGGTATACATCACATAAGGCTACATATTCTGCAATTTCTCTCTTCATGCTTGACCACCAGTATCTTTCTTTCAGATCTTGATACATCTTTGTACTTCCAGGGTGAATTGAGTATCCTGATTCATGTGCTTCCTTCAAGATTAACTCTTTTATTTCTTTTCTTTCAGGTACGAGAATTCTTTTTCCAAACCAAAGGACTCCTTCGTCATCTTCTGAAAATCCTAGTGCTCTACCTTTCTTCATATTCTCTTTGATTTCTTTGACATAAATGTCCTCTCTTTGAGCTGCCTTGATCTGGTCTTCTAAAGTTGGTTGAACCTCCAAAGTGGCTAGAAATCCTTCATTCACCACTTCTAAATTGAGTCGCTGGAACTCTTCATGAAGTGCAGGCTGTCTGTCTTTGATCATTAGATTATTGCAATAGCTTTTTCTGCTCAAGGCATCCGCTACTACATTAGCTTTTCCTGGATGATAATGGATTCCAACATCATAATCCTTTATTAACTCAAGCCATCTTCGCTGTCTCAGATTGAGGTCAGGCTGGGTAAATATATACTTCAAACTTTTGTGATCCATGTAAATCTCACAACGATTATTAATCCGATAATGCCTCCATATTTTTAGAGCATGCACAACGGTAGCTAGCTCTAAATCATGAGTTGGATAGTTCTGCTCATGCGGGCGTAATTGCCTTGAAGCATAGGCTACTACCTTTCCTTCTTGCATCAAAACACAGCCTAGACCTTGTCTAGATGCATCACAGAAAACTTCAAAATCCTTCCTAATATCTGGAAGTGTTAACACTGGTATAGAAGTTAGCCTCTTTTTCAGTTCTTGAAAACTGTCCTCACAAGATTTACTCTATTCAAACTTCTTTTCTTTCTTTAACAACTGGGTGAAAGGTCTTGTGAGCTTGGAAAATCCTTCTATGAAACGACGATAGTATCCGGCTAAACCCAGAAAACTTCTGATCTCTGTTACTGACTTGGGTTGTGCCCAATTGAGTATATCTGTTACATTTTCAGGATCTACAGACACTCCTCCTGCAGAAATCACATGTCCCAAGAAAGCTACTTTTTTCAACCAGAACTCACACTTGCTATACTTGGCATACAAATGATGTTCTTTGAGCTTTTCTAACACTATCCTTAGATGTTTAGCATGCTGTTCCTCATTCTGGGAGTATATTAAAATGTCATCAATGAACACGACAACAAACTTATCCAAATACTCCATGAACACTTTGTTCATCAGATTCATAAAGTATGCATGTGCATTGGTCAGACCAAAAGATATTACTGTAAACTCATATAATCCATAACGAGTAGCAAATGTCTTTGGTATATCTTCCGGTCTAATCTTCATTTGATGATAACCTGATCTGAGATCAATCTTTGAAAAGACACATGATCCTTTTAATTGATCAAATAAATCATCTATCCTGGGCAAAAGATACTTGTTCTTGATTGTCACATCATTCAAGGATCTGTAGTCCACACACATACGAAGACTGCCATCCTTCTTCTTTACTGGAAGCACTGGTGCTCCCCATGGTGAAGAACTTGGTCTAACAAAACCTTTCTCTTGCAGTTCTTGAATTTGCTTCTTAACTTCCGCTAGATCATTTGCAGACATGCGGTAGGGTCTCTTGGAAATTGGTGCTGTTCCAGGTACCAGGTTAATGACAACTTCTCTATCTGGTGGCATTCCTGGCAGATCTTCTGGAAACACATCTGGATATTCACTTACTACGGATACCTTTTTCAGAGTTATTCCTTTCAAGCTGTTCAGCCTACATCCATTCCTCGAGGACATGCTCGGCTTACACTCTACTTGGACTCCTTCAGAGTTGGTAAGAGTAATGGCATGATTGACACAATCTATCTGTCCTTTATACTTGGTTAACCAGTCCATACCAAGTATTACATCTAGGCTATTGGAATCTATTATAATAAGATTCGCTAGGAATTTGACTCCATTTATATCTACAGTTGCTCTAGGCAAACTGTGTTAGTCCTCATTTCCTTTCCCAGTGATTGGACTAGCATATGGTTCTTTAACAAATGTGCATCCCACTTATATCTTTCAACAAATCCTTTGGAAATAAAAGAATGCGAAGCTCCAGAATCGAATAATACTGATGCAGGTACTGAGTTGACAAGAAACTTACCCAGAACTATGTCTGGTGCATCCTGGGCTGCTTCCGCAGTAACATGATTGACATGTCCTCTATTCATCCCTTGCGGAGTCCTTGGGACTTGAGGTGTTCCACGGCCTTGTCCTGCATGTGGGGCTCGTGCTGGTGTAGCCCCCAAGTTAAAACGAACAGGGGTCACAGCTGGGCGTTTTTTAGGACAATTATTTGCATAATGTCCCATGTTCTTGCAATTGAAACATTGCACTCCTGTAGTTGAAGTCTTGTTCTGTTGAGGCTGGCCCCCATTATTAGCTCGTGGAGCTTGTGGAATTATATATTCATATAAGTTTCTGGGGGTATTTTGAGCTTAGATAAAATATTTTTAAGTTATTTTGGTATTATATTTTCAAACTAAGATTTCTTTTTAATTCTAGAAATAAAATTTAAAATCTGAAAAAACTCAGAAAAATTCAAATAAGATCCAATTTCTTTAAAGTAATTAATTTGAATTTAAATTTAAAAAAATCATAAATTTTGGGATGTTACATGCGTTCTGGCTGATTGTTTTGTGAGTCTCGGCCGTGAGTTGGGGGTGAGTTGTGCGGCCGGACACAGATCGCAGCAGCAGCAGCAAGAACAAGGGGATAGTTGAGAGATGTTTTTTTTTTGCTATTTTTGTTGTGTCTGCAGGTTGAAAAAATAGAAGAAAGTAGATTTTAGAAATAGGTTCCGCTGCAGATTAATTATAATTATTTATCCTCTCTCTAGTTGTCATTAAGATCCTACAGTTGGCCATACAGGAAACTAGTAGATGTACTACAGTTACCCCCACAAAATTCACAATTGACAGCGACTTCATGAACCTTACTTTGTTAGTCAATTTTTACGCTGTTCGGTCCAATGCAAAACTTCGACGTCATGGAGATTGTTTTTTCTTAGCATTTAGCGCCAGTACAAATGCAGTGCTTTCAGAATTTCAGTGACAGTGACATTCATGTGTTCAGATCCGAAGTCTCCATTCAGGAAAACTTCAACATTCAGGAAAACTTCAACATTAATTCAGGATGGACCAAGAAAGTGAAGAGAACATTCAGACCAATTAGCAGCAGCCGCAGATCACACGGAACAAACCACTGTCTGATCAAATCGTACAGCTACTGGAACTAGCACATGTGCTGCTGCATCAGGATTTGGCGGCACCGGATGCAAATACTCCGTATATCAAAGTTGGGGGAGTTCTCCGCTCCTCGCCTGTGCCACGTGCTCCCTGTGCGCTGCTGCTTCGACGCGTGTGCGCCGCTACGTTCGGTCGTTCTCACGCCGGTTTCGTTCGCTGGTTAGCACGCTGCGTGTTCGCGTTTACCTCGCGCTTGCCTTCGAGAACAGGGGTGACGCGCCCTGCAGGAGTTCTCGGGGCCACTGCGGACTTTTCGACGCCATTCATTTGCCTTTGGGCCAGCACAGCGCGTCCGTTCGCTTCGTCTTCTCGGTTCTTCTTCCGCCGCCGGCGTTTCTTCGTTTCTTTGCTTCATCTCTGATCCTCGCTTTCTGCGCCTCGCTTGCATCCGTTGGTCTGCAGTTTGTTCGTCCCTTCAGCTTTTTAGGTCTGCGCTTTTGCCCAAGGTATTCTTCCCTTCTTCCTTCTTTTTTCGCGATTTGTGCAACGGTAGCTCAGTGCTTTCTTATCTCCTCATACGATCTACATTCGCGGTTTTTTCCCCTTCCCATTTGTTGTTTTGTTTCGTTACACATACTTGTTTTTCAGGGTAGTTTGTTACATACTTCTCTTGAAGCTTTTTTTAGGGTTTAGTTCATGTATTGCATTTCTTTCTTGACGGTTTGTACAACGGTACCTCAGTGCTTTTAGGTATTACTACTGATATTTTCCTACTGATATTTTCCCAGTATTCATACATTTTTGTTCCTGCGATTTTTCCCCTTTCACATTTGTTGTTTTGTTTTGTTAGATACTTGTTTTCAGGATGGTTTGTTAGATACTTGTCTTGAAGTTTTTTTTAGAGTTTACCTCATATTGTTCAGCCCAAATCTATATTACCCATTACTACTAACATTTTTCCAGTATTCCAACATTTCCGTTCCTATTCTCATACTTATCCTGCTTTTTTCTTTACTATACTGTGTGCTTGTCGATAGCTTCATGTGTTGCATTACAGGCCAGTGTTTTATCTTCCGTATTTGTAAGGTGCCTCTGTTACCTTTTACCGCGTTTATATCTGCTGATTATTATTTCGCTATCATTATTGTCTGCTTCCACATACTTTGTCATGCTTGTGTTATTTGTGTGCTGTTTATTCTTGCCGATATGATTTGCACAAGGTTTTTTCCTACTGCGTTACGCTACTGAATTATGTCAGCTGCTTACGCATACTTATGTTGTTTTTGTTTTATTCATTCTTGCCAGGGTTTGTTCTACACATTTTACTGCGCTATTGTATAGAGCATTGTTTATTTTTATTTGTTCCTCGAGTTTTTCTCCTGTTTTTACAGTGCTCCTTTACTTACTACTACAGTTAATCACAAATTTGTGCTGTGTGCTATTCCTATTCTAATGGTTGCAATTTTATTGTTCTATGCAGAGGTGCTTCTACGTACTTCATCATATTGTTCTCTAAAGCTGTCTCTATGTTTACCTACTTGTAAGGTGCTTCTCCTGGATAACTTTGTGTATTGCATTAGTTATAAACCAGTGCTTCGTTTCCCGTATTTACAAGGTGCGTACATACTTTGGCATGCTTATGTTGTTTGTATGTTTGTTTATTTTCACCGATATGATTTGCACAACTCTTTTTCGTACTACGCCATCGAATTATGTCAACCGCTTAGCCATACTTGTTTTGTTTTTGTGTTATTCATTCTTGCTAAGGTTTGTTGTACACATCTTGTCTGCTTATTGTGTAAAGCATTGATTGTTTTACTTGTTCTTGAAGTTTTTCTTTTGTTTTTTACGGTGCTTCTTTGCTTACTATTACAGTTAATCACAGATTTGTGTTGTATGCTGTTCCTATTCTAATTCTTCCATTTTTTTGTTCTATACAGAGGTGCTTCTACGTACTTCACCATACTGTTCTGTAAAGCTGTCTCTATGTTTGCCTACTTCTAAGGTGTTTCTCCTGGATAACTTCGTGTATTGCATTAGTTATAAAGCAGTGCTTCGTCTCCCGCATTTGCAAGGTGCTCCTGGATAACTTCGTGTATTGCATTAGTTATAAAGCAGTGCTTCATCTCCCGCATTTACAAGGTGCCTCTGTTACCTTCTACCGCGTTTATTTCATAATTCTTATTTCGGTACCGTTATTGTCTGTTTCTACATATTTTACCATGAATTATGTGAGGTTGTTACGCATATCTGTTTTGTTTTTTTCTTGCTCATTCTTCCCAGAAATTGTTCTACATACCTTACTCTGCAGTTGTATGAAGCATTGTTTATTTTTATCTATTCTTCAAGTTCTTCTCTTGCTTTTTACAGTGCTTCTTTACTTACTATTACAGTTAATCACAAATTTGTTTTACATGATGTTCCTATTCTAATGGTTCTGTTACTTTTTGCCACATTTATTTAGTACTTGTTATTCCACTATCGTTATTGCTTGTTCCCACATGCTTTATCATACCTGTGCTATTTGTATGTTATTTATTCTTCCCCATATGATTTGCACAGAATCTTTTCCTGCTACCCTACCGAATTATGTTACTTAATATGGTTCACTTGCTGTGTTATGAAGCATTGTTTATTTTTATCTATTCCTCAAGTTCTTCTCTTGCTTTTTACAATGCTTCTTTACTTACTATTACAGTTAATCACAAATTTGTTTTACATGCTGCTCCTATTCTAATGGTTCTGTTACTTTTTGCCACATTTATTTAGTACTTGTTATTCCACTATCGTTATTGCTTGTTCCCACATGCTTTATCATGCCTGTGTTATTTGTATGCTATTTATTCTTCCCCATATGATTTGCACAGAATTTTTTCCTGCTACCCTACTGAATTATGTTACTTAATATGGTTCACTTGCTGTGTTTATTTTGCACACATATCACATATTTTTGATGCTTTTCATACTATGCAGCCTGCAGTTAACCACATATTTGTGTTCTGTGCTGTTCTTATTCTAATGCTTTCTACATACCTTACTCCGCAGTTGTATGAAGCATTGTTTATTTTTATCTATTCTTCAAGTTCTTCTCTTGCTTTTTACAGTGCTTCTTTACTTACTATTACAGTTAATCACAAATTTGTTTTACATGCTGTTCCTATTCTAATGGTTCTGTTACTTTTTGCCACATTTATTTAGTACTTGTTATTCCACTATCGTTATTGCTTGTTCCCACATGCTTTATCATACCTGTGCTATTTGTATGTTATTTATTCTTCCCCATATGATTTGCACAGAATCTTTTCCTGCTACCCTACCGAATTATGTTACTTAATATGGTTCACTTGCTGTGTTATGAAGCATTGTTTATTTTTATCTATTCCTCAAGTTCTTCTCTTGCTTTTACAATGCTTCTTTACTTACTATTACGCTTAATCACAAATTTGTTTTACATGCTGCTCCTATTCTAATGGTTCTCATACTTTTTGCCACATTTATTTAGTACTTGTTATTCCACTATCGTTATTGCTTGTTCCCACATGCTTTATCATGCCTGTTATTTGTATGCTATTTATTCTTCCCCATATGATTTGCACAGAATTTTTTCCTGCTACCCTACTGAATTATGTTACTTAATATGGTTCACTTGCTGTGTTTATTTTGCACACATATCACATATTTCTGATGCTTTTCATACTATGCAGCCTGCAGTTAACCACATATTTGTGTTCTGTGCTGTTCTTATTCTAATACTTGCATTCTTTTTTATTCTATGCGACGTGCCTCTACATACTTTACCGTCTTGTTGTATAAACCTGCCTATGCTTTTGTCTTCTTCTAAGTCGCTCACTCGAATACCTTGGTGCATTGCGTTACTTATAAAGCGAGAGCCGTCTCCGTGTTTACAAGGTGCTTCATACCTTTTACCACGTTTATTTACTAATTTTTGTTCCGCTATTCTTATTGCTTCTTTCCACATACTTTATCATACTTGTGTTATTCCTATGCTGTTTATTCTTGCCAGTATGATTTGCGCAGGGTTTTTCCCTACTACTATGCTGAGTTATGTTACCTAATATGGTTCACTTACGATATCTATTTGTTCTTATGCTGTTTGTTCTTGCCAATATGATTTGCGCAGGGCTTTTCCCTGCTGCTGTGCTAAGTTATGTTACCTAATATGGTTCACTTACTGTACCTGTTTCGCACACATATCGCATATTTCTGATGTTGCTCGTACTACATAGCGGTGCTTAGTCATGCTTGTTTTATTTTTGTATTACTCATTCTTGTCGATATGACTTACACTATTTTTTTAACTACATTTCTGTACTAAAAACTATCTTCATCCTACTGTGCTGAGTTATGTTACTTAGTGTGGTTCACTTACCATACCTGTTTTGTACACATGTTGCATATTTCTGATGCTCCTCATACTACAAAGCAATGCTTAGTCATGCTTTCCTTTTTGTATTGCTCATTCTTGTCAATATGATTTGTGCTGTTTTTTTACAGCATTTTTCTGCTAAAAACTATCTACTTTTCCCTATTTCTAAAGTACTTCTTTCCCTTTTTACAGTAATTGTTTGCTTACTACTACGATTTAGCGCATGTTTTTATTCCTTTTTTTCTGTTTCTACTCTAATGCTTCCATTTTTTTGGCCCTATGTACAACTGTCTGTCCATATCTTACTGCTTCACTGTAAGACACATTTTTCTGTCCTTACAACGGTTTTGTTTACATTGTTTTCAACCATTTCATATCCTCTTTTTCAGCACTAGGCCGACAACTATATTCTTCGTCTTTTAGTTCTTACTATTTAGTATTATGGATTCATCAGCCTCTACTAAAGTCCACCGTGAAGAAATTCTACGTGGAAAACAATTGGTTTATCCAGTAGTTTCAACCGAGCCTTCTAGCTATCCTTTGTCTACCCCTCTTCCGCCAGTGCTTCCAGAGACAACAACTCAGACACTCTTCCCATGGAAACGTCAACATGGTTACTTACAATTTTTATACCTATTTTTTTTCTCTTTTCGAGTACTTGTGGTTCATAATCCTTTTTTTTACCGTTCTTCCCCTGCCTCTATACATAATAGGAAACCATTTCTCTCCATTGATTAGCTCAGCTGAGGCAACTAATAATAGGAAAAAAAAAGACTATCCAATTTGCTTCGCAACGCTAATAGAACAGGTGCCTTCTTTTCGTTCTCTCTTTCCGTTATTCTTCTGCTTTGTATTTTCCATTCACTTCCGCTTATAAAATCTGATGCATATTTTTTCCATACTTGTTCCTTTTTTTAAGATTTTCCCTGCTTTCTTTACTGTACCGTTATTTTCGATTATAACCATTTGAGCATAGTTTTTTTCATATTTTCTCTGCATTTCTTTCACATTTCAGGTAGCATACCGTCTTTTAGTAAAGTTTTATTTAGAGAAGCAAGTGCTTCCCTTTTGAGGGAACAAATTCCTTCGCTAAAGGTTCGCTCAAGAAGACGCTCTTATTTTTTTCCTCTGCTGCTTTTGTGCCACTTTTCTTCGTATCTTTCATGTCGCTATTCCATTTGTTTATTCTTCTTTTTTCAGTACACCTTTTTCTACATTATTTCAGCTATGTATGTAGATCGATCATACTATGGTGGTCCAGATTACGAATGTAGTAAATGTGGTGCTATTTTTTGGTTTCAAGAAAGATCTCAGCATAGGAGTTCTTCTAGGCATCAACGGATTGTTTATAATAAATGTTGTCGAAGTGGAAAAGTTTCTCTTCCACCGCATAAAGAATTCCCGTACCCACTATGTGAACTTATTGGTTTCAACAAAGGTCCTCGCTCAAATGAATTTATGCGTTTAATACGCAACTACAATTCCTTGTTTGCATTCACCTCCTTGGGCGTAGATGTTGATAAAACTATTATACTGGTGGAGGTCCTTATGTTTTTCGTATAAATGGTGTCTTTCATCATCGTATTGGTTCATTACTTCCCGCACCAGGCCGAAGGCCCCAATATGCTCAACTATATATTTATGATACGTTCAACGAAATCGGGAACAGTTGTGCGTGTTAGATAAAGAAGATAATTTACATCGCGAACCGATCCTAATATTATTGCTGCGTTGATGGGCATGCTTGATCGTTACAATCTATTAGTCAAAGAGTTCGAATGGCACGTGACCGGTTACTTTCTCGAGAAAACCCGAGGTCTATATTCGCTTATTGGTTCACTAATACTCATGGCGATAGATATTCCCTACCAACTGTTCCTCGAGCTAGTCGCTTTAGTCGTAGGTGAACTATCTCTAGAGAATAACAAGTTTGATATAGTTGTTGAGACTCACCATAATGAGCTAAAGCAAATTTCTCCTTTGAATCCCGCTCTAATGTCCCTTCAATATCCATTACTATTTCCATATGGAGAAAAAGGATTTCATCTTGGTATTAAGTATAAAGAGACAGACAAAGAACATCCTTTCATCTAGAGAAGAGGTGTCTATGCTTGAGTACTATTGCTATGAATGTCATTACCAAGAAATGAACCAAATCCTTATACATGCTTTGTGGCCGCCTTTCAAATCAAATAGAGGTTGATTCTTATTCATGCCTTGAAGCAAGTCGGCTTTCCTTTCACTTTTTCAATCAAGATGTGCTAAGATCGAAACATATCAAGGTATTTCGGATGCACTTGGTCAAGGCACATCACAAGGCAAAATATTGGTATAAAGATTTTACTTCCTGCAAGTTTCTACTGGTGGTCCTCGATATAACACATTGAATTATCAAGATGCTATGGCTATTTGCCGTGAGTACGGTGCTCCTGATTTATTTTCTACATTCACATGCAATTCGCGATGGCCAGAAATTATGGACGCACTTAAGTACGAACCCGGTCAGAAATATATTGACCGTTCTGACATTGTAACTCGGATGTTCCATATGAAACTCACGTAATATATTTCGACATTAAAGTCGGGCGCTTTTGGTGTTGTCCGAGCGTGTTAGCCTCTTGTTCCTTCAATACATATAGTTTTCCTCTTACGAATACTAATGGTTTTTTTCATCATTCTAAACTATCTCTTTTCTTTCTGACAGTTGTATACACCATCGAATTCCAGAAGAGAGGCCTACCTCATGTTCATACCCTTATATGGCTTGCTCATCATAACGCAGACCTAACTGGTCAATATATAGATACCTTGATATGTGCTGAAATTCCTGATCCAGCTATTGATCCACTTGGATATGCTCTTGTTGATGAATTTATGATGCATGGTCCATGCGGAGACCTTAATAGGAAATGTTCATGTATGAAAGATGGAATTTGTTCGAAGCATTATCCTAAACAGTTCATTTCGAAACAACGCTGATGATCTGGTTTTCCAATATATCGTCGACGAGATGATAATCATTTCATTATCAAAAATGGAATCAGATTGGACAATAGATGGGTTGTTCCATACAACATTAGCCTGCTTAAGAAATTTCAAGCTCATATCAACGTTGAGTGGTGCAATAAGACAAATCTTGTGAAGTATTTGTTTAAATACCTTACTAAAGGTCAAGATAGAGCAAAAGTGAATTTTCATACTGCTGCCCAGCCATCAGATTTAGCTGGCTCACAAGTTAAACAAGGAATAGACGAAATTGCTGACTATATTAGATGCAGGTAACAGTTTATTCATACAACAAATTCCACTTTCTTACGTCAAATTATTTAAAGTTTCCTTTTTCATACCTTATCTTTATGTTTTCCTACATGAAGTTACACAGATTTATCTTCGTATACATCTTAATTATTTTATATTCATTTCTTCTTGTACAAAAATATAGGTACTTGTCTTCATGCGAAGCAATTTGGCGGTTATTTGAATTCGAAATACACGGCCGAATGCCTTCTGTTGAACGATTATCTGTGCATATGCCTGGTATGAACAAAGTCATGTACCATGAAGAAGCAAATCTACAGGAGCTTGTTGCCGACCCAAGGACTTATAAAACCACATTAACTGAGTGGTTCACTGCTAACCAACAGTTTCAAGAAGCAAGAGACTATACTTATTATCAGTTTCCATCCGTATGGACATGGAATATTACTAATAGGACATGGAAAAAAAGAAAACGCAGGACATCAAAAATTGGTCGGATATATAATGTGCATCCAAGTACTGGTGAATTGTTCTATCTAAGAATGCTTTTAATGGTTGTCTGTGGTGCAAAGAATTATGATGATCTTAGAGTTTTCAATGGTGTATGCTATTCTAGCTTTAAGGAAGCCTGCAAAGCCCGCGGTTTAGTTGGTGATGACACAGAATGGTACCTTCTGTTTGACGAAGCAGTTGTTTGGGCTACACCACATCAGCTTAGACACCTCTTTATGGTAGTGCTATCCTTCTGCAATGTAATCAGTCCTCAAAATTTGTTCGATAAGTATTGGTGCTTCTTTGCTGATGATATAGCATACAAAATACGACAGGGATTACAGAATCGATCATATCCCATACCAGCTGATTACTTACAGTCCCAGTTAGTAAAAGAATTATTTCTTATGTTTTCAAGAAATGGACTTAGTTTTGGCACATACAATATAAGCTCTGAATCATCACACAGTGACTCTACTTCCGGAAATCGACTTGTCACCGAAGAATTAGCATATGATAGAGCCATGCTAGCAACAGAGTCTGAAATATTGTGTGGTAAACTAAATGCTGACCAGGCTGCTATATACAATACAATTCTCTCAGCTGTTACTCACAACAGAGGTGGATTTTATTTTATATCAGGACATGGTGGTACTGGAAAAACATTCCTTTGGAATGCAGTCATAGCAACACTAAGAGCTAGAGCTCAAATAGTCATTGCTGTAGCTTCATCTGGAATTGCTTCTCTTTTGTTACCAAATGGTCGCACAGCTCATTCCCGATTCAGAATACCTCTTGATATCAATGAAAGAAGCTTATGTAATATACCACGAGGAACAATGCTTGCTGAGCTTATTATGAAGACTTCCTTAATTATCTGGGATGAAGCACCTACAACACATAGACATTGTTTTGAAGCACTTGATAGAACATTACGTGAAATTATGTCTATTGAAGATCCTAGCTGCATTACTTTACCTTTTGGTGGAAAACTTGTTGTCCTCGGCGGAGATTTTCGACAAATCTTACCAGTTATCGAGGGTGGTACTCGAACAGAGATTATTGAAGCTTCACTTATTAGATCGTCGCTGTGGCAGCACATTACTGTTCTAAAACTATCTACTAATATGAGGCTTCATAATCCACACCTCTCAGTTACAGAACATCATACTCTCTCAACGTTTGCTCAGTGGGTACTTAATATTGGCGATGGTCAGATTCCAATGATTAGAAAACAAGGAGAAGCTCAACCATCCTGGATAACTATACCAGATGATCTTTTATTGCTACCGACCAACAACAATGTGGATACCATTGTGGATGCTATCTACGATTCATTACGTATAAACTATCAAAATAGTACATACCTCGCAGAACGAGCAATTATCTGCCCAACTAATACCGTCGCTGATGAATTAAACAAGGCTATTTTTGACAGAATACCTGGTCACGCAAAAGAATATCTCAGTTTTGATTCCATTTGTCAATCTGACAATCACATTGGTGATGCTGACCTTTTATATCCACTTGAATTCTTAAATTCTATAACAGTCAACGGCTTTCCACAGCATATTATCTCTTTGAAGATAGGTGTTCCAATAATGCTGCTGAGAAATATAAATCAATCTATTGGTCTTTGCAATGGAACCCGACTCATTACAACAAGACTTGGTGATCGAGCGCTCGAAGGACGTATTATTACTGGGAGCAACATTGGTCAATCTATTTGTATCCCTAGAGTTGTTTTAAATGCAACAAGTCCTCGATGGCCTTTTACTCTCCAGCGCCGCCAGTTTCCTATCAAACTTTCATATGCAATGACTATTAACAAAAGTCAGGGCCAAACTTTAAACAAAGTTGGGATTTATCTACGAAATCCGGTGTTCTGTCATGGACAATTATATGTGGCAATATCACGAGTTACGACTCGCTCAGGATTGAAGATACTTATTGAAAACGACAAGGGTGTTGCTTGCACTGAGACAAAAAATATAGTATACAAAGAGCTATTTACTTCCATTTAGTATACTCTTCTGCTAATATTTCCACATTCCTCTCCTCATGCTTTCAACTTAAACTACTTGTTTCACAACTCTTACTATAGACTAATCATAGTGGTTACACACACTACCTTTAAAAAATACATCCTTACCTTCCTAATCTGCATACCAGTGTATGCTTATATATTTTCCCATTAATACAGACTACATGCTCTCTCCTTTGTGCTCTATGCACTTTCCCACTGTTTCAGTACATCTCTAAACCACTCCAACACAGGTGGGCTTCAATAAACGCAATACTCTTTTTTTCATTGCAAGATAAAATACATACAAATATCTTTCTTTATACATACCATACCTTTTTCCTTTACATTCTTGTTTGTATATATGTCCCATCTACACATAGCATACTTTCTCCCTTTTCTTTAGTACTTCTATGCATACATCAATTTCGCACTTTCCTTTGTATTTCACTTTGCTTCCATGCCATGCTTTCTCCTTTACATTCCTACTCCTATGTATACCTCAGCTATGCATGCCATACTTTTTCCCTTGCTTTTACTGCTTCTATATATACATCAATTTTGTCCTTTATTTTGTATTTCGCTGGTTCGTACCATATATCTAACCTTGTTGTATTTGTAGAGATACAGAAATAAGTGTTTATTATCATTCTATTATACAAAAGCATTTTCTTACTTCGCATTGCATATCTGTTTCTAACATACTTATTCTATACCTTTCTATTTTACAGATCTTTAGCACGATGTATACACCGCTAAATCATATCAATCAAAGTTCACACAGATGGAAGATTCTTGTCCGTCTAGCACGACTTTGGGAATTTAGAAATCCACAAGATCCAACAGACGATATCACTTAGACTTCATCATGCTTGACGAACAGGTATATAATTTTTAACCAGCTACCTTATTCGCTCCACACAAAATATGTTGCTTTCCTGTCTAATACTCATGTTCTTCACATACACCACATTTTTATGACCTTCCTGCTATTTCTTTTATCCTCCTGTGGATATACCACAACACTTCTCTACTATTTAACATTACCTACAACCTTTTTTTAGGGCAATACTATGGAAGGAATAGTTCCCAAAAGATGGCTTGACAAGTTTACATCTGTTCTACAAGAAGGATCTATCTATGAATTTGAATACTTTGAGGTCCTTGAAACAAAATGCAGACATACAAAGCGGTTGACAATGCTATTTCACTCGCTTTTCAAAGTACACAAAGATTAACCAAATTCTACCAGAACCAGATGATTTTCCTGTTTACGCATACAATGCGGCACCTTTTCCTGTCCTGCACACTCGCATTGGAAAAAAGGCTTTATTGTCAGGTATAGCTACAGCTACATTTATACAGCTCCTGCACATTCCTTATACACTTACATTACCTCTTTTTTCTTAACCATTCTCATGTACCGTCATATGCACTAGATGTTGTTGCTCTTATCACGCCATCTCACCAACTATGGAAACAATAACAAAGTTAGGCCCAATGATTAAACGCACTATTAAAATAATGTATGGAAGGTACATATATTTTCTATGACCTCTACTTCTCCATATTCTATTTCATTTCATGCTACATACCTCTATTATTATCGCATCACTTTTACCTCACCACTATAGCTCACACCTTTTCGCAGTGAATCGCCAGTTATAACACTATGGGGCCATCATGCCGAATTGTTTAATGTTGACCTCTTCTTTGCCAACTCTCAAAATGCACCACCATTGGTTTATTTGTTGGCATGTCTCATTGGTACATACTCGTGTTAACAGATTCCTCTCCATTACTTACCACTCGCAAAATAAATTTATAAGCTTCTTTGTTTACTTCCTATTCCTACATTCCTAACATATACTGCTCATTTCATACACACGATCAGGCCAGCTAGCATTGCAAAGTACATCTGCATCAAAATGGTATATCAATATACCAATACCAGAAATACACGCTCTACAAAACCAGTATTGTTTTCCCCTTCTTTTCCAACCACTTAGCCAATCATTCCGCAAATAATGTTGCCTTTAATACCGCTCCTACCTTCTTTTAAGTTTATTAATAATATTCTCTAGACTTAGTACTCAACCGCACCAAATTGAATGGCAAGGAGGTTCACAAGGCCAGAGCAGTCCAACACTCACAACAGTGCGTGAATTATTAGAGCTTATACCTCATGAAGTTTTGGTACAGCAAACCCCTATACCTGAACCATTTCTTTACAGCTTACCTTTTACACAAACTACAAATTAATTATTACGAAATATTTTACACACAGGGTCAGCGATACAAGGTTTCCATACTCATCACAGACTTAGTTCCAGCCCATTCATGGTGGTATATATCATGCTCTACATGCTGGAAAAAGACTTTCCCAGATGGAGACGGATACAAGTGCCAAAGATGTACTGGTACAACAGCCGAACCAAGGTATACAATTCTTCGCACATTTTTACTTGTCATCATTTTGCTACTAGGTCTGCCAACACTACTAACAGATTAATATATAATGTGCTTTCCAAATCTTGCAACAGGTACAAAATAAACGTCTATGGAACTGACCTAGAAAACAATGAGCAAACCACACATGTGCATGCAGAGTTCATGTTTTTCGGTGACATAGGTCAAGAACTAATTGGAAAACCACCTATGCTTTTGGTTGCGGCAACTGAAGGCCAAACAGACCGCATTCCAGATGAGATCAGAGCAATTGTTGGGCAAAAATATGATCTCATAGTCCAAATGTCGAAGGCTCCTCGCAAAGTGATACTCCAACATTTCATGTACGATCGAGAGCGACTCAACCGATCAAAACATATTTCTCTTGAAGAACAAACCGAAACTACACAAATAACGCCCAAACAAATACAATCCATTGAACACCATGAGAAACAAATTACTACTATTCCATTGGCGCCTACTTCTCTTGGTACTACATATGGACAGATATCTACGCCATTGATACCACCGGTTCTTCAAACTTCACAGGTCAGAAAATTAATACCACCAGCATTTGCTATACCAAAGAATCTAAAAGTTTCCGTTTTCATACACATCACTTCTTATATAGAATTATTCATGTTTAACCATTCACATATCTCGCAAGGTTCCATCACCATTAAGCTCGAGAAAACACCACATGATGCATCTATATCATCACAACCGAATTACCTACCTCATCTACGTAAGAAAATAAAAGGTGTTTCCTTCAACCCAACAAATCGTTAATAACATTACTATAAAAGGCGAGAGAACATACATTTCACATCTGCAATTCTTACCCTTGTTTTCTCTTTGCGAGTAATGCGATTACGCAAAAAAGGCAAAGTTGCAAAAGAATTGTTCCCAACAACAAAACGATAAAAAGTATCACTAGGTACATACCAATCTACATCTCAATACAGCTGCTTATTACTAAATACACACTACCAATATAACATATATTGCTCTTTCTCACTCATTTGTTTCTTTCAGAACGCACATTTTTTGTCGACAAGATGCATCGCATCTCTTCTCTACACCAACAGACATTCGAGTGCCACACATTTTGCTCCAAACTTTAGTCGTACCACCAACCTCTTCTCTCCAGCAAAACTCCTTCCAGCTAGCTACATATTTTTGTTGTACAAATTAGCACCACCTAAACTAACTTTCCTAACTAAACAACAGAACTACTTTACTTGTGATGTAACTAACTCACTATTACCTACCGGACATACCAGACAACGACTTCGCTTACTTCACCTATAAAACATATGATATTTGCTACATAAAACAGTTAACTGCTTTCTTCATCAGAACTTCTTTCAGTATCATATTTTTGTTTCAGTTACTAATATTCAATTCATTAGCTTCATGTTACCACCATAGCTACATTACACTTAGTAACTTATTCTACATCAAATTACCTCCCTATATAAAATCACTTCATCAGGTTATACAGAACAGCGACCATACCTCTTATAACCAATGTACTACAGACTATTCTCTCTCTTTTACCACCTCTCCTAGCACCCTACATTGTTTTCATTAAATATAGCCTTAACAAGAACCAATTAAACTGCAAAAATACTGATTTTCCTTACCATCTGCGACAAAAACATACTCTCCTCGCAAAAAAAATTGTTTGTCTTACGTTCTACCATACGAAAACCACAGGTTTCACATACGTACATTATTACAAATCTTTTTATAAAATACTTACCGTGTATCTAAACAACTACATATGCGAATTCTATCAGCGTTCTACCCAACGATACACAAAATGCAATCTTATGCCATTCTCAACCGAACCAGATCCCCATTTAAAGCATCGATATTACATTGTATAACAGCTACAAAAATATAAAAAAAAACCTAAAAAAAACTTACCTACACAATAACATACATATATAGATAGTGATCAACTATTTACGCAGATAAGTCTGCATAATACCTCACTACACACGCGTTACTTACAATATACTTACGTCCCGAAACCATCCACGCATCCATCCTCCGTAAAACAATCTACAAAAAGATTAGTTACTACATTTAAATCCATCATTTTTACAAAAAAAACCCTACACTGCTACGAAGAAACATAAACACTTCTTCCCCCTCACTAATAGCCAATATTTTCCCGTTATTACAATCAGACCTTTATTTCTTTTAAACAATCCCTTTTTTTCCCCGAAAAACTCATCCGCCCTCCTTTTATTGCAAAAAAACCCTCAATTTTTTCACAATAGCTAGCGTGGCGTGACGCCACGCCCCCGTGGCTAGTATTATCTTAATCGTTGGGAGCACAGGGGCTGTCACCCAACAGCCCGCTACTTGGCATCAGACTTTTCGAGGGTTCAGGTTTTGGCCGCGCACTCGAATCGATACGGACAGTATCTAAGAAGGAAAATGTTCAAGAATATTTTGGCGATTCCTTGTCAAATCATCATGGGGGATACAGGATCATGGGAGATACAGGATGTGTGAGACGGCAATCCGACAGCTGATGATCAGTGTCTTGTCCTGGTGTGGGTCAGATTAGTCGCATGCATGGTCTTTGTTGGATGTTCTTGGATCTGGACTTGTAACTGAAAAATATTGGTCAGACAAATATTGGTGTGTAGTGAGGACATCTGTCAATTCGACACCCTCCAGACTCCTTAGTGATGAATTTTCTTCTTTTGAAAACTCGACGTGTGCATGAGTTAATCGTGTTAGGAACCTGGGCCTGGCTGGAAGTCTTGTCTATGGTGGGTACCTCACTAGTAGACTCTAAATAGGGAGGCTTACTGGTAGATTTTATACACATACAATCAGAAAAACAATAAAGAAAGACCAAGAGTTCTCTCTACCTCTCTGTGTTTTCAATCTATTATTCTGTCTTCTGTGATTGATCTCGTTTCATATTAAGCAGAGGAATCGATCGGACTGATCGCCAGCGACAGTTCCTCAACACATTATCAGCACGAGTTCGCTCCGGTAAATCGAAAATAATCATCAAAGCTCTAATAGATTGAATTATCTAGATCGCTCTAAATTCGCAGTTTTCGCGTTCTCAATTAATTTTCTACGGTGCAAATCCGATCTAATCTACCGCGAGCAGACTTGAAGTCACCGGCACAATGTCGATCGGTAGATTACATCACAGAGTAGATGTTGATTGCACTGTAGAATCGGAAAAAAAGAAAAAGAAAAATTTGCACGAACGGCCCCGTACGGCCGCAACGCGCGAAGCAGCCGCCGGTCCGACGACCAGTTAGCCACCGATCGCCGGCCTGCAGCCAACGCCGCCCCGCATGGCACCTCGACCTCCCCACATGCGCGCGCTGCACGAAGTCACCAGCCGCCGGCCGCTCAGCCGCCGCCCAAGGAAGCGCGCCTAAAGCCACCTCGTCGCGCGCGCCCGGCCTGAACCGCGCCACTCTGCCTTCGTTGCCTCTTTCGAACCCAATGATGTTAGTCATGCTCTCTGTAACGAGTCTTGAGTCAATGCTATGCATGAGGAGTTAGGGAACTTTGAGAGAAACAATGTCTGGTCGCTTGTTGAGCCCCTTAAAGGTCATAATATCATAGGTACCAAGTAGGTGTTCAAAAATAAGCAGAGTGAGGATGGGGTAGTCATTCGAAACAAGGCTAGGTTGGTAGCTCAGGGTTTCTCCCAGGTTGAGGGTTTAGATTTTGAGGAGACCTTTACCCCTATAGCTAGGATAGAGGCCATTATGATTTTGCTTGCATTCACAGCGTCTAAGGGCTTCAAGCTGTACCAGATGGATGTCAAGAGTGCCTTCCTCAATGGGTATATTGAGGAAGACGTCTATGTTAGGCAACCTCTAGGTTTCGAGAACCCCAAATACTCAAACTATGTCTACAAGTTTTCCAAAGCCATGTATGGACTTAAGTAAGCCCCTAGATCTTGGTATGAGAGGCTTAAGTCCTATCTGTTGAGACATGGGTTTGAGATGGGTAAGGTAGACAAGACCTTGTTTATTCGCAGGCATGGCAATGACCTTCTACTCGTCCAGATTTATATGGATGACACCATCTTTGGCGGACCCTCTCATACTCTAGTTTTCCAGTTCTCCGATGTCATGAGCACAGAGTTTGAGATGAGCATGATGGGCGAGTTGAGCTTCTTCCTTGGATTCCAGATCAAGCAGACTCGGGAAGGTACCTTCTTGCATCCGGGCAAGTACACTCGAGACATCCTGAGATGCTTTGATATGAGTGATGGCAAGCCGGTATCAACTCCAATGGTGTCATCAGTTTCACTCGATCTAGATGAGGATGGCGAGCCAGTTGATCAGAAGGAATACCGCAGCATGATTGACTCCCTCTTGTACCTCACGGCCTCGAGACCGGACATATATTTCTCTGTGTGTCTGTGTGCTCGATTTTAGGCCTCTCCTCGCGTATCTCACCACCAGGCGGTGAAACGCATCTTTCGGTACCTTCGAGCTACCATAGACTATGGTATCTGCTACTCTTTTTCTTCCTGTCTTTCCCTTAGAGCCTATTCCGACGCAGACTTTGCTGGCTGTAGGATAGATAGGAAGAACACTTCTGGCACTTGCCAATTCATTGGCACATCTCTTGTCTCCTGGTCTTCTAGGAAGCAATCCAGTGTTGCACAGTCTACCGTAGAGGCCAAGTACGTTGCTGCCGCCAGTTGCTGCAGCCAAGTATTTTGGATGGCTTCGATCCTACGGGACTTTGGGTTAGTTATAGACAGTGTTCCACTCTTTTGTGATAACACCTCTGCCATTAATATTGCCAAGAACCCAGTGCAACATTCTCGGACCAAGCATATTGATATCAGATACCACTTCCTTAGAGACTATGTGGAGAAGGGTGACATAGTGCTCTAGTTTGTGGGGAGTGACCACCAGTTAGCCGATATCTTTACCAAGCCTTTGGATAGCTCTAGGTTTTCAACCTTGCGGGGAGAGCTTGGGGTGGTCTGTCCTTGTGGATTGTTGTAAGGAGGAGCTTCGTGCTTTATGCTTTATCTTTTATGCTGCTGCTTTCGTTCTGTTGCATTGCATAAGGGTGCATTTGGGTTAGTCCTTCTACCATAGATTAGAGTGGTTCTTTCACTTAGTTGCTTAGATTGCTTCCTCTCATCTTATGTTTCTAGGTTGCTATTTCTAGTTGTTTCTCTTCTCACTAGGTTGAGTTCACTCACTTCTTGCGATCTAGCGAGGGTCGGGCCACCCTTGGGTAGATAGGGAACGTGTTTACTCGCTAGTGTGTTAGTAGATCAGCTATTAATCCTAGATCCATATGGGGTAGATGAGAGCTAGTCTGAGTCATAGTCTTCTCTGTATCTTATCTATGCTTTAAGGACTGCCTTTTGATTTCTTTGCCAGCTTCTCGTATTTGTTGCTTTGGTTCAGGGGGAGTTCATTTGAGATTTGCTAGAACTTAATGCTGACATAACTCAACTTGAACTAAAAGTGTTTCACATGCTGAGGGAGAGCTGGATTTTCCTGCATTTTCATGTCATTCTGCATTATAAGATAGCTACAAGGAGCATTGATTATTATCCTTTTATGACATGATTATACATCTTTACATCTTGCCATAATTTGTGCTTAATTGCTAGATTTATCATGACTTTATATTTGTAGTCTAGTCTTTGCCATGATCGGTTGATTAAAAATGTACAACTTGAATTCATTCATGTCATGTTAGCTCTTGAGACTAGTCTGTCTTTAGTTATCCTTTTATGATTCATGCCATGTCAAATAGGCTGAGTTGAGTCTTGAATCCTTATTGAGCTTCAGATTGAGATATGCTAATTCCTTTATGTAGCATGAGTTAGTTTTTAACTCCTTGTTCTTGAATTAAATTCAGCAAAAGCAAAAAGATCTTTTTTGTGCGAAAGAACTGATCTCACCAATTCTTTCTCATGAGACAGCTTGCTATTGCACTAGGCATGAACTCAGGGGCAGTTTTGGTTGAGCAAGATCGTCTTCTTAAGCTTCTAGCTTGGAGTGGTCGCATAAGACTTGAGATCTAGCACATGACTAAACAAAACAATTTGGTTGGAAATAACCATGAGTTTCTAAAAGGAAAAACATGTCAATTGTGCTAAAATTGCTTAATTACAAAAAGACCAAGTACTTGAACAAATAATTCATTCTTGAACTTGGAGCACTCTAAATTGACTCAATACTAGCTCTTGGTTCCACTTAGAATATTGACATGGCTTGCATCATCCATGGATACCTTTAGCTAGACTATAATCTTGGATAACTTGACATGCTAAGAAATTCGACTAATTCTCAGATTATGACTTATTTGGCTTAACTTGTCTATACATGCATTGTCATGATCTATATAGCATTCTATTATGTTATGGTTTGGTGTAATACTTCAACAGTCATTTTGGATAATCTCCATGGCTCTAATTGCTTAGATTGCATACAATCCAGCCATTTCATCCAAATCATGATATATTTTCCTCCTTGTATCTTGATGATTTTATTGCCAAAAGGGGGAGAATAATGGAGAAAAAGCCATTTCAAGGGAATTTTCTGGAGCCTTGGAGAAAAATTTGCTCTTTCTGTTTTCACTCCAGTGTTCTCTTCTGTCAACATGGTCTTGAGTCTCTCTATTTTCTTTTTAGATCATGTGTGACTTACTTTCAAACAAACTCAACTTTATGCTTTTTCTGTGTTTGTCAATATACTCTTCAAGGGGGAGATTGAGAGACCATGTGGAGGTTACCCCACGTTTGTGATGAGTAATTGACACGTGTTCTGAAAAGATTGAGTTTGATTTGGGGTATTTCGTGCGTGAGTATTTTCTACTGATGTGAATGTATGATTACATTATTTCGAGCGGTGCTTTGTGATGTTTACTTGTCTGTGATGGCTGCAGGACTTTGGAGCTAAGTCGTGGCGAGGCATGGGATGGCTGGACTAGGCACAGGCGGTGCTAAGGTCGAAGCGGCCAAGAGATGCCGAAGACGACACAGACGCAAGGTGGTTGCGAAGCGTGGACAACAAGAAAAGAGGAAGCTTCCGGGAAGAAGTATGAGGGGCAATTTGGTAAAATTGACTCAGGCTTGAGGAAGCGGGTTCGGTTGAAGCTAATGGATAAAGTGCTAGAATTAGTTGGTATTAGTGGGTAAAGATGGATGTAAACCCGGTAACTTGAGGCTATAAAAGGAGATGCTAGAGCTCAGGAGCAGGCAGTCAGTTTTGCTTTTGTTCTTGCTTCCTGTGTGAGTTGGGCTTCAGGGTCTTATTTCTCTTGTGTTTTGCTCAGATTGTGGAGATGTAATGAGATAGCTGTAACAATTATATTATGTAATCATTCATCTCTCTGAATCCATTTGAGAAATCCTGTGTTTGAGATGTTCTGCTTTCTTGTTTTTCTCTGTGTTTGGTTTCTGTTCTTGCCTCACGGTCTCGCTTCTTCACCGCCTCCTTTTGTTTTGAATGGAGTTTGTGATCGAGTAGTCGCAAAATGATATTGCTTTGAACTGGAATCTTCTCAAAGCCTCTTGGCTAGCATATTCCTAAGAGCAATCGTTTTATTAGCCGAATACTCCCCAAGAAATGGATTGCTGTACTTCCTTTGTTTTCACCATTTCTCGGGTTTGGAGGTAGAGTAATTTTGTATTCTTGATATCTCGGCTAGAAATTGCTTTGGCTTTGTGTTTCTTGTCTGAGAATGTTTCTCTGCTATAATCCAAAGACTCATGAGCAAAGGATCCAAGAATCACGAGCTTTTTGGATTTTGTCTCTCCTACTGTGTTCTTCTCGGTTTTCAGGTTGTGAGGTTCAGTTGAATGAGTCTCTTGCTCTGTTGGTTCCTGTTTCAGCCAAGATTGGATTTCAGGTTGAAGTCCTATTCCCTTGATCTGAGAAGAGCAGCAAACACTCGGACATTTCTCGGTTGTCTTTATACTGCGTCTCTTTTCAGTTTTGGCTTTTCTTTTCAGCTTTGCCTTTTTCTTTTTGTCTTCTCTGCTTTGTCTGCATTTTCTACAGAAAGTGTTCGTTCAATCTGAATTATTACTTCCTGAAGCCAGTTGGATGTCTAGGTTGAAGTCAGGTGTAGATGATCTGTGAAGCACATCCTTAGTTTGGTCCTCCCTCAGTGTTTGTTTCTTCATTTCAATATTCACTGTTCAGTTAGTTTTCGGCTAGCTCCGTGTTTCTGCTCGCCTTTGTTATCCGTTTCCCGGTTAGACCGGCTGGACACTTGCGGTCAGACCGGACCTTCTTTGGTGGTCAGACCGACAGCACATTTGCGGTCAAACCAGCTGCACATCTGCGGTCAGACCGGCGGCATATTTGCGGTCAGACCGGTAGCTCATCCGCGGTCAGACCGGCTGTGCACTCTGAACTGCTTCTTTTTTTTCTCATTTTTCTTTTCTGGTTGTTCTCTCTTAAATTTCTAGTAGGAATTCATCCGCTTGTTTCATAGCTTCTATAGTTATCGGAGAAGAAGTATGTGTGTGAATACTTAGGGCGGTTTGAAGGCACCATTCACTCCCCTCTGTTGCCATTTCGGTCCTACACATACCTTTCTTCAACCTCTCGCTACCACCATTAATGCCCCATGCATGAGTTCAAACGCCGCCCGCTCCCCGATGATCGCCCCTCGGGCTCCTCCTCGCCGTCGCCCCGCCCCCCTTAAATGCGCTTTGCCGCCGCGTTTACAACCGAGCTGGTTCCTCCCTAGGTTTTCCGGTGAACCCCGCCGCCTCCCTCCCCTATAAAAACCTCCCGCCGAGCCTCATTTCCGCACCACCTCTCCCCGAGCTCTCTCCTCCCCACCTCGGCTGAGCATCTCGCCCACCCGAGTCGCCGTCTCCAAGAGCCGCCGCCGTCGCTCCTCTCCACCACGCCTGTCCTCCGACCACCCCGAGCCAAACCCCGCCTCCTCCTCCTCCACCTACCGACGCCTCGACCGCTGGAGTTGCCGCCCATAAGCCACCGCCACCCCACGCCTGCCCACCGCCACCTCACTCCGCCCACTCCCGAGCCCGGCCACGTGAGGTCCGACTCCCGCCACCTCCTCTACCTCCGCCCCCGCCGCGGCGCCGTCGTCGCCTGGGTGCTCGGCGAGCTCGCCGCCCGGTCTTGGCCCGCTTCGGCATGGCCACGCCGGTGGCCCGTGCCCACGTGGCAGCTGCATGGCGTGCCACGGCAGCAAGGTCAGCCGCTCTGCCACGTCAGCCTTTTCATTTTAAAATAATCACGCCGAAAAATTTAAATATCTGCTGACATCATAAATATTCTTTTTCAGTACAAAAACAATTCTAGAAAATAGCCTTTTTCTTTTTCTCCCTTTTTAAACTTCTGGAAGCCCGTATTCCCTCACTTTAACTCCAATTTGACCCGTTGAAATTTCTAAATTCTTATAAAATCCTAAAATACTCATTTATAGACTATTTTTGTTTGGTTTCTAAATTATTTTTGAATTTTATTTGAAGTTTGTTTGAATTTATTTGGTTCTTCGCGCGCAGAATACGACGATCACGGAGAGCACGACTTCGACGACTCGCACGAGGACCTTGAGCAAGGCAAGTTACACCTTTGATCATGTTGATCCCAATATTTAAAATTATTTATGTGGTTTTTAAAATTATTATGCATACTTACTTTTAATCAAGTCTAGTTTAAATTCAGTTTAAATTGTAGTTATGCCTAAATCCTTTGCATAGCTAAATTTGACATTGAATATCATTATACCTTGTCAACCCTAGATATAACCTCGTAGTACATTAGTATTAACTAGAACATTTGTAGAAATGCTTAGCCATGCTTAGAATGATTGTGGGTTGGGACAATCTTTCACATGAAATGATAAACTTTTATCATGTATTCTTGACTTTGGTGAGTCAAGAATGTTTATGAAATTATTTCCAAACAAAATATAAAAACTTGGTTTAGACTTAGGCAAATGGTTTGTAACATCCCAAATTTTGAGTTTTGAAAATTTTAATTTCAAATTAATTATTTTAAAGTAATTGGCTTTTATTTGGATTTTTCTGGGCTTTTCTGGAGTTTATTTCAAAGTTTAAATCAAGAAAATATATTTTAAATATTTTATAAAAGCTAAAAAGTGTTCATTTTATTTTTCCTAACCTTCCCAGAATTTTTAAATAAAATTTTGAGAATTTTTAGGAATTAAAAATTAATTTTAAAATATAAAAGGAATTTTATAAAATTATTAAAAGCAAATCTGAAAATATAAATATTTTTAATAAGTCTAAAATGTTTCCAGGAATATTCTATAATTTTCTGGAATTTTTAGATATTATTTATTATTTTTCCAAGCAAGTATATTGTTTCTAGTATTTTCTGAAAATCTAATCCGAAAATAAAATCAATTAAATCTCAGGCCGCCACGTGTCGCTCATCCGACGGCCGATACCCCTTCGTGGATTTAATCCAAGCCACACCTCTTCACTTAAATCCAAAGGGTATGAACAATCCACTTGCCACGTGTCAAGCATCCAACGGCCTGTACCCCTTCATTCTCTTTTCTCTCACCGACGAGTGGGTCCCACCCGTCATATCCTTCTTCTACCTCACCTTCTTCCTCCTCCCTACACTCTCTCTCCCACCATTAATGCCGAAAATTGAGCTCATGATTTCGGCCGTTTCTTCCACATTAATTCCCAATTATGGGTGAAATCAAACGCCCTAATCACGCCTCCACTCTCGCCGGCCGTTTCTCGCCTTTAACTCCCTTTAAACCCGCCGGCCGCCCTTCTCCATGCCATAACTCCGTGGCCGAGCCGCCACTTTTCCCCTATAAAAGCCCCTCCCCGACACGTTTTTAAGACCCCATTCTCATCTCCACCCTATCCACCCTTCTACCGCCGCTTGCTTCCCGAGCGCCGCCACTAGCGCCGCGCCCGCCTTCTCTCTCCGCCGCCTCCTCCGCCGCCTCGAGCCCCGCCACCACCGCCGGTGAGCTCGCCGTCTCTTCCTCTTGCCTCGCCGCCCGCCGCCCGCCTCCGGTCGCCGGTGCGCCGCCGCCGCCGTCCCGCCTCGGCGGGCTGCCCGCCGCGCCAGCGTGGCCTCCACGTCGGCCAACCTTGTCCACGTGGCCGCCACCTCGCCAAGATGGCGCCATGTGGCGGTGCGCCACGTCGGCAAAGCCGTGGTCCGTGGATCCGGTCCACGGTAGACCGGACCCATGTTTGAGAAATATTTTAATTATTTTAAAATTACTGCATTGCTATGTTACATAAAATGATAATTCTTGTTTAAGAAATATTAGTTAATCCAACAATTGTTATACCCTCATTTGACGTTGAATGCCATGTACCAATGACACCCTAGGATTTCCTTTGTCTCAATAATGAGATTATTATATAACTTTGGTAAATATTGAATCGGTAGTAGAAAGCTTAGTCATGCAACATAAACTTTTGTAACCTTGGATTGGGAAATTAATATGTCTTTGATTTAGACTTTGTTTAGAAATTTAGTGGCGATTGATGTTGCCACTGATCTTTAAAATAAAATAAAATGTGAGAGTTGGTTTAGACTGGGGCAGATGGTAAGATTGGTTTGGTGCGGTTAGCACGAGAACTTGTATTGTGTATGTTCCGCCCTAGTCAATTAAGAACCGACGCTTGTGTTTGTCCAGACTGAGCACTACCGTACAACCACATGTCTATATGGGTACGACCTAGTGACTAACTTATGATAGTTTAGTCTAGGTGCCACCAAAGGAAAGTGGATGCCGTGGTGTACCGGTTATTCACGGTGAGGGATGTGGTTTCTTCAGTACTCATACGGCGCAAGAGGGGCTTCGTCTGGTGGTTTAACCCTTCACGTGAAACCTCGGTGGTGGTAATCGGCTAGACTAGAGTAAGGTAAAAGCTTTGTGATAATTTATCTGGGTCTCATGCCAAAGGAAACGTGTTGACTATTAAGATGACTTATCTCTTGTGGGTAAAGTGTACAACCTCTGCAGAGTGTAAAACTATTCGAATAGCCGTGCCCACGGTCAAGGGCTGCAAGGAATGCATTCACATGGTAGATCATTGTTTTGTTTTTAAAATAAAGATTTGGGAACCGGAAGTGGATGGAACTTCCGGGTTGTCTGGCGATTATAGCCGATGTGGGTGGTGTAACCTGCTTTTCTTGAACTTGGGCGCTTAGCCAAGACTTCAAGTGTTGGTGGTTGTAACCTTCACTATTTAACTTGATAGATTTTATTGAAACAAACACCTTGCTAAATATATGCCTTTAAAGATAATTAATGGTATTTGAAATAAAATGCTGCTTTGTGCAAAAAGAACCGTATAACCCTCCTTTGATTAAACCCTGCATCTATTGCATTTTCCCAAGACTTGCGGAGTACTTTATGTACTCACATACTACACTTAAAACAATACCCAGAAGAGTATGAAGCTCAAGATGGAACGTTCGACTACGGAGCATATGGATTCGATGAAGGCTTTCAGGAGTTCTAGGTTGCGCTTCCCAGTCAATTGCTCGTGGCGATTTGATAGGGTCTTCTCATTGGATTTACTTTTGCTTCACTGTGCTTTATCTTTTGTGTGAGTGCGAGGTCTTGTAACCTCGTTGTAATAAAAGGTCTTTCTACTGTACTCTCTTTATTAATGTAATTTCGTTGTTGGCAATGTAATCATCATCGCTTAACTGTGCACTAGCTTTGATCTAGGACTAGTGTTTGTAATACGAGGAGCTGGATTTGAAATCCGGGTCCCGACAGAGATGGTATCAGAGCCAATTTGACTGTAGGACGTGACCTAGATTAGAATGGTAAAAACCTTAAGGACCTATATTTATTAAAATATATGTGAAAATTTTCTATATCTCTTTACTCGCTCCATTCTTGATCTTATATTCACTTGTTTAAAATGTCTTTACTGATCTTCTCTATTATTTCCAAAATTGTAGATGGCCGGTTCATCCTCCGATGATTCTTTGGACTACTTCACTCATGGCGAGAACATTGAGCATTTGTTGGCCTCCTTCGTCGCCTTATGCAAGATCTCGGTATCCCCAACCGCCTATCTTCGGGGCGAAAGTCAAGATCATGGACCGAGATTCTTGGTCGATGGAGGTATTCCCGTATGCACGGAAGGAGAATTCAACTCTCCCACATACCCTATCGAACATCCTCGGACGGATCGTTCGGACGCCATCCAGGATGCAGCTCGTCTGGCACTAGCTAACTTGTGCCGGATTCATAAGGATATTCTGCGGCAGATGCCTTTCTGCTTCTTTCCATCCACCAGAGCTGGACAGAGATATCCAGAACCCTTCAAGATTACCATGGATGATCCTCGTCTGTCGCATCAGGTGCAGCTTACTCGGGCGATGTCAGCTACATACGCCAGCGCCTTGTAGGAGATTGGACAGCCCGGGCGCCCTCACTTCCAGCCTACCAAGACTCGAGACTCTCCGTGCTCGGCTTATCCAGAGCCGGAGGCGAGTTCGAGCCGAGACGTCTTCGACTCGGCACTGCCTCTCGAGGACTACACACCGCCTTCACTGCACTCACCGCCGTCCCCGACAACACAAGGCCGCCGACGCACGTGACCCGCATCATAATCACAGCACGCAAGAGTGTGCGGCGTCCTAGTCCAATGCCCGACATCGACATCGGAGACTCCGGAAGAGACGCAGCCTCTCGCTCCTGCCGTTCGCCTCCGTCGACCGCCTCCAGTGAGCGACCATCTTCACTCCCGGCCTCTTGCAACCGCCCGAGTGTGGTTGTAGGTCGCGCCACGGGGTATCATAAAGGAGGATCCAGAGGAGGACCGGAGGAGCTTGTCTTCGAGGAGGACAAGTAGTTGCGAGGACGAGTACCCAAATAAATTGTTTACGCTCCTTAGAACGTTTTTATATTATGTTGGTGTGCTAGATGGACTGTACCAATGCCTTAGTGCACTTGTGGTACAACCATTCTCAAAATTATATTAATTTCAAAGATAAAGTTTCTTCCAAGTTGTTGTTGTGTTCTTTCTTGTGTGTTGGTTTGGGATGTTATTTAGTTTGCCCCTTGCTTCTTACCTGTGCTACTTCCCCCTTATCTTTTGCTCTGCTCGTTGCCGCCACGATGGTGAACACAAGGAGCAATGCCTATGATGACCGTGGTGCCAATGCTCACCAGAGAACAACATGCCGCCACCCCCGCTCAAGCTCCTAGCATGGAATGATGATGGCCATGCAACCGCAATTGCTTCAAGCCCCGCCCGTAACCAAGTGCGGCAAGCTCCGCAGCTCCCTTCGTGCACCCCACCAAGCCGGGAGAGTTCATGAGAACCGCACCGCCAACCTTTTCTCGTGCGGTAGATCCAATGGAAGCGATGATTGGATCAAGGATGTGGAGAGGAAGCTGATTTTAGCCCAAAGGCAATGATAACGAGAAAGTACTTTATGTCGCTCATCGCCTAAAAGGAATCGCAGCGACTTGGTGGGAAAATTATGCGCGCTCATCGAATGTGCGCACTATCACCGGCTGAATTTGAGGAAGCCTTCCGATCGCACATGTTCCTACCGAGTCATGGAAATGAAAAGAATGGAATTTCATAAACCGCAAGAAGGAAACCTCAAGTGTTCGGAATACCGAATAGGTTCACTCAACTATCCAGGTATGCTTCTGAAGATGTTGCAACTGATGTAGCAAAGATCTGGCGGTTCATGCAGGGACTTGAACCCAATCTCAAGGTGCACTGGTTTCAAATGATTTCCCAACTTTCCAAAGATATGGTAAACAAGGCCATAATACAAGAGGAAGCTCGGCGTCACCGTATGAAGTCCTAAGAGGAAGTTTCAAGCTCGGAGGTGCAAGCGCCTCCCAGACCGCCCCTAATCCACCTCACTTCAACAGCCTCCAGTGCCAAATGTGCCGAGGACACCGCTCGCTGGACCTCGCACGATTCCCCAAGCTCCTCGACCAAATAATGCGCCCACCTCGGCGAACAAGACTTCAATGGCTGGAGTGCAGTGTTATAACTGCAAGAACATGGGACATTATGCCAATAATTGTCCACAGAAGCGCCCAGCTGTGACCCCTGTTCGTTTCAACTGGGACTACACCAGCCAGAGCCCCACTTGCAGGACAAGGCCGTGGAGCACCTCAGACTCCAAGGACTCCACAAGCAAGGAATAGAGGGCATGTTAATCATGTCACCGTTGAAGCACCAGATGCACCGACGCCGCTCGGTAAGTTTCTTGTCAACTCAAGACTGCATCAAGATTATTTGATTCTGGAGCTTCGCATTCTTTTGTGTCAAAAGATTTTGTGGAAAGATATAATTGGGATGTTCGATTGCTAAAGAATCCTATGCTAGTCCAATCACCTGGAAATGAAATGAAGACTAGTACGGTTTGCCCTAGAGCAACCATAGATATAAATGGAGTAAAATTCTAGCTTAATTTAATTATAATAGACTCCAAGAGCCTAGATGTAATACTTGGTATGGATTGGTTAACCAAGTATAAAGGGCGATAGATTGTGCCAATCGAGCCATTACTCTTACCAACTCTGAAGGAATTCAAGTGAGGTACAAGTCAAAACCATCTTCTCAGATTAATGGTGGATTGAACAGCTTGAAGGGAATAACACTGGAAAATGTGCATATAGTAAGGGAATATCCAGATGTGTTTTCAGAAGATTTGCTAGGAATGCCGCCAGATAGAGAAGTTGAATTTGTTATTAATCTGGTACCTGGAACGGCTCCGATTTCCAAGAGACCTTACCGGATGTCCGCAAATGACTTGGCTGAAGTTAAAAAGCAGATTGAGGAACTGCAAGAAAGAGGTTTTATAAGACCAAGTTCTTCGCTTTGGGTGCACCAAGATTTCTAGTGAAGAAGAAGGATGGCGTCTTCGATGTGTGTGGATTACGATCCCGAATGATGCAACAGTTAAGAACAAGTATCCATTGCCCAGGATTGATGATTTGTTTGATCAGTTAAAAGGATCATGTGTCTTTTCCAAGATTGATCTCCGGTCAGGATATCATCAAATGAAGATTAGACCAGAAGATATACCAAAGATAGCATTTTCCACTCGATATGGACTGTATGAGTTTACAGTAATGTCTTTTGGATTGACCAATGCTCCTGCATACTTTATGAATATAATGAATAAAGTGTTCATGGAGTATTTGAATAAGTTTGTTGTCGTATTTATTGATGACATTCTGATCTACTCCCAGAATGAGGAAGATCATGCAGAACATCTGAGGATAGTTTTGGAAAAACTCAGAGAGCATCAGCTGTATGCCAAGTTTAGCAAATGTGAGTTTTGGTTGAAGAAAGTAGCTTTCTTGGGTCATGTGATTTCTGCAGGAGGAGTGTCTGTAGATCCAGCAAAGGTAACAGACGTACTCAATTGGACGCAACCCAAGTCAGTAACAGAGATCAGAAGTTTTCTGGGTCTAGCAGGATATTATCGCCGCTTTATAGAAGGATTTTCCAAACTCGCAAGACCTCTCACTCAGTTGCTAAAGAAGGAGAAGGAGTTCGAATGGAGTAAATCTTGTGAGGACAGTTTTCAAGAATTGAAAAAGAGATTAACATCTGCACCAGTGTTAACACTTCCAGATATTAGAAAGGATTTTGAGGTATTCTGTGATGCTTCAAGACAAGGATTGGGCTGTGTTTTAATGCAAGAAGGAAAGGTCGTAGCCTATGCTTCAAGGCAATTGCAACCGCATGAGCAGAACTATCCGACTCATGATTTAGAGCTAGTGCACAGTGCATGCTCTAAAAATATGGAGGCATTACTTGATCAGTAATCGCTGTGAGATTTACACGGATCATAAGAGTTTGAAGTATATTTTCACTCAACCTGACCTTAATCTAAGACAGCGCAGATGGCTTGAGTTGATAAAGGATTATGATGTTGGAATCCACTATCATCCAGGAAAGGCTAATGTTGTAGCTGATGCCTTAAGCAGAAAAAGTCATTGTAATAACCTGTTGATTCAAGTTCAGCAGCCCGCACTTCATGAAGAGTTTCAACGCCTTAATTTAGAAGTAGTAGAGGAGGGATTCCTAGCTACTTTGGAGGTTCAGCCAACTTTACAAGATCAAATCAAGGCAGCTCAAAAAGAGGATAAATATGTTAAGGATATCAAAGAAAATATGAAGAAAGGAAAAGCACCAGGATTTTCAGAAGATGAAGAAGGTATCCTTTGGTATGGAAAAAGAATTCTTGTACCCGAGAAGAAGGAAATAAAAGAGTTAATTTTGAAGGAACTCATGAATCCGGATATTCAATTCACCCTGGAAGTACAAAGATGTATCAAGATCTTAAAGAAAGGTATATGTGGACCAGTATGAAGAGAGAAATTGCTGAATATGTAGCCTTGTGTGATGTATGCCGGTGAGTTAAAGCGTAACATCGAGACTCATGGACTCCTGCAACCATTGCGAGATACCCGAGTGGAAATGGGAAGAAATTGGAATGGATTTTATAACTGGATTTCCAAGAACTAAATCAGGGTATGACTCAATTTGGGTTATTGTGGATCGACTGACAAAGGTCGCACATTTTATTCCAGTAAAGACCACTTATTCTGGAGATAGACTTGCAGAGTTATATATGTCAAGAATCGTGTGCTTGCATGGAGTTCCAAAGAAGATTGTGTCAGATCGAGGATCTCAATTCACCTCAAGATTTTGGCAGAAACTTCATGAGATTTTGGGCACCAATCTAAATTTCAGTACAGCATATCATCCCCAGACAGATGGTCAAACAGAAAGAGTGAATCAAATACTGGAAGACATGTTGAGAGCCTGTGCCTTGGCAAATAAATCAAGTTGGGATCAAAGTTTACCCTATGAAGAATTTTCTTATAATAATAGTTATCAATCCGCCTTGGATGTCTCCGCTTGAAGCTTTGTATGGCGTAAAATGCAGACACCGTTGTATTGGAAAGAAACTGGGGAAGGACTAGTCTTTGGACCAGATGTGTTAAGACAAGCAGAAGAACAAGTCCGTCTAATTCAGGACAGATTAAAAACAGCACAAACAAGACAGAAAAGTTATGCGGACAATCGCCGAAGAGCATTAGAATTTGTACCCGGAGATCATGTGTATCTGAAGGTTTCACCTCTCAAAGGGATGCGTCGTTTCCACGTTTCTGGGAAACTTGCTCCAAGATTCGTTGGACCATTTCCTGTGGTAGCAAAAAGGGGAGGAGTTGCTTATCAGTTGGAACTTCCACCTCAGTTGTCAAGTGTGCACAACGTCTTCCATGTGTCCCAGTTAAGGAAGTGCCTCAAAGTGCCAGAAGAGCAAATGCCTTTAGAAGAAGTATCTTTGAAGGAGGACCTATCTTATCCAGAGTATCCAGTCAAAATTTTGGATGAAGCAGAGCGCCGTACAAGAAACAAGAGCATCAAATTCTGTAAAGTGCAGTGGAGTAATCATACAGAGTCAGAAGCAACTTGGGAGCGTGAAGAAGATCTAAGAGCAGAGTTCCCTGATCTTTTTCCCAGTTCGTCCGAATCTCGGGGTCGAGATTCATTCTAAGGGGGTAGGTTTGTAACATCCCAAATTTTGAGTTTTGAAAAATTTAATTACAAATTAATTATTTTAAAGTAATTGGCTTTTATTTGGATTTTTCTGGGCTTTTCTGGAGTTTATTTCAAAGTTTAAATCAAGAAAATATATTTTAAATATTTTATAAAAGCTAAAAAGTGTTCATTTTATTTTTCCTAACCTTCCCAGAATTTTTAAATAAAATTTTGAGAATTTTCTGGAATTAAAAATTAATTTTAAAATATAAAAGGAATTTTATAAAATTATTAAAAGCAAATCTGAAAATATAAATATTTTTAATAAGTCTAAAATGTTTCCAGGAATATTCTATAATTTTTCTGGAATTTTTAGATATTATTTATTATTTTTCCAAGCAAGTATATTGTTTCTAGTATTTTCAAAATCTAATCCGAAAATAAAATCAATTAAATCTCAGGCCGCCACGTGTCGCTCATCCGACGGCCAATACCCCTTCGTGGATTTAATCCAAGCCACACCTCTTCACTTAAATCCAAAGGGTATGAACAATCCACTTGCCACGTGTCAAGCATCCAACGGTCCGTACCCCTTCATTCTCTTTTCTCTCACCGACGAGTGGGTCCCACCCGTCATATCCTTCTTCTACCTCACCTTCTTCCTCCTCCCTACACTCTCTCTCCCACCATTAATGCCGAAAATTGAGCTCATGATTTCGGCCGTTTCTTCCACATTAATTCCCGATTATGGGTGAAATCAAACGCCCTAATCACGCCTCCACTCGCCTACCTGCCTTTAACTCCCTTTAAACCCGCCTACCGCCTCTTCTCCATGCCATAACTCCCGTGGCCGAGCCGCCACTTTTCCCCTATAAAAGTCCCTCCCCGACACGTTTTTCAGCACCCCCATTCTCATCTCCACCCTCTCCACCCTTCTACCCGCTTCAAGCTTCCCGAGCGCCACCACTAGCGCCGCTGCCGCCGCCTTCTCTCTCCGCCGGCCTCCTCCGCCGCCCCGAGCCCCGCCACCGCCGATGAGCTCGCTGTCTCTTCCTCTTGCCTCGCCGCCGCCCGGCCGGTCGGCGGTGCGCTGCCGCGCCGCCTCCGGCCGGACGCGCCCGCCAGCGCGTGGCCTCCACGTCGGCCGACCTTGTCCACGTGGCCGCCACCTCGCGCTCGCATGGCGCCATGTGGCCGGTGGCGCCACGTCGGCAAAGCCGTGGTCCGTGGATCCGGTCCACGGTGACCGGACCCACCGTCATTCAAATATTTTCCGCCGTAAAATTCAAAATGATGACGTCATAAATGCTATTTTTCAGTATAAAATAATTCGGAAATCAGCCCTTTTCTTTTTCTTTCAATTAAATCTTCCGATGTCATATCTTTTTCGCTTTAACTCCGATTTGACCCGCTCAAATTTCTAAATTTTCTAAAATCATAATCTATTCAAATATACATTCTTTTCAATTTTGAATTTTATTTGATTTTATGTGTATTTATTTGCTTTGTTGCTTTGTCTTTTTCCGCGCGTAGAATCCGACGTCGCCGAAGACTTTGCCGACCTGCAGCAAGACAATCAAGAACTCGCACACGAAGGCAAGTCTCCTTTGAACATCTTGAACCCATGTTTGAGAAATGTTTTAATTATTTTAAAATTACTGCATTGCTATGTTACATAAAATGATAATTCTTGTTTAAGAAATATTAGTTAATCCAACAATTGTTATACCCTCATTTGACGTTGAATGCCATGTACCAATGACACCCTAGGATTTCCTTTGTCTCAATAATGAGATTATTATATAACTTTGGTAAATATTGAATCGGTAGTAGAAAGCTTAGTCATGCAACATAAACTTTTGTAACCTTGGATTGGGAAATTAATATGTCTTTGATTTAGACTTTTGTTTAGAAATTTAGTGGCGATTGATGTTGCCACTGATCTTTAAAATAAAATAAAATGTGAGAGTTGGTTTAGACTGGGGCAGATGGTAAGATTGGTTTGGTGCGGTTAGCACGAGAACTTGTATTGTGTATGTTCCGCCTAGTCAATTAAGAACCGACGCTTGTGTTTGTCCGATCGAGCACTACCGTACAACCACATGTCTATATGGGTACGACCTAGCTGACTAACTTATGATAGTTTAGTCTAGGTGCCACCAGTGGAAAGTGGATGCCAGGGTGTACTGGTTATTCACAGTGAGGGACAGGGTTTACTGTACTCATACTGGCGCAAGAGGGGCTTCGTCTGGTGGTTTAACCCTTCAGCGGTGAAACCTCAGCGGGTGGTAACTGGCTAGACTAGAGTAAGGTAAAAGCTTTGTGATAATTTATCTGGGTCTCATGCCAAAGGAAGCGTGTTGACTATTAAGATGACTTATCTCTTGTGGGTAAAGTGTACAACCTCTGCAGAGTGTAAAACTATTCGAATAGCCGTGCCCACGGTCAAGGGTGGGCAAGGAATGCATTCACATGGTAGATCATTGTTTTGTTTTTAAAAATAAAAGATTTGGGAACCGGAAGTGGATGGAACTTCCGGGTTGTCCCGGCGATTATAGCCGCAGGGTGGTGTAACCTGCTTTCTTGAACTTGGGCGATTAGCCAAGATTTCAAGTGTTGGTGGTTGTAACCTTCACTATTTAACTTGATAGATTTTATTGAAACAAACACCTTGCTAAATATATGCCTTTAAAGATAATTAATGGTATTTGAAATAAAATGCTGCTTTGTGCAAAAAGAACCGTATAACCCTCCTTTGATTAAACCCTGATCTATTGCATTTTCCCAAGACTTATGAGTACTTTATGTACTCACATACTACACTTAAAACAATACCCAGAAGAGTATGAAGCTCAAGATGGAACGTTCGACTACGGAGCTTATGGATTCGATGAAGGCTTTCAGGAGTTCTAGGTTGCGCTTCCCACCAATTGCCTGTGGCGATTTGATAGGGTCTTCTCATTGGATTTACTTTTGCTTCCACGTGCTTTATCTTTTATGTGAGTGCGAGGTCTTGTAACCTCGTTGTAATAAAAGGTCTTTCGGCCTGTACTCTCTTTATTAATGTAATTTCGTTGTTGGCAATGTAATCATCACTGTTTAACTGTGTGCACTAGCTTTGATCTGGGACTAGTGTCAGAATACGTAGGGGCTGGATTTGGAAATCCGGGTCCCGACAGTTAGGTGGTGGGTGCTTGCTGGCATGCATTGTTGTTTGGTGACACAATGTTGATTGCTAGGCACAAGGGGTATGTGGTTGTGCCTAAGTCTAGTTAAGGGCCGGTCTGTGAGCTACTGTTGCAAAGCCCTTTCGTACTACCACAAGGCTGGTATGGGACAGTCCTGACTGACTAATTTGCAGGTCCCAACCTGAATCTCGCTGTAGGTTGAAAGTGAGCGTGGTGTAGGCCATGAGAAGTCTCACTCGGTTCAAGAGGGGGTTTCGGTTTGGTAGATTCCTTACCGGGGTGAAACCTCAGTGTTGGGTTGGCCAGGTTGAAGCCTTTGCATTGTAAAGGCCATGTTATGATTTTCTCAGTCGCATGCCTACGGAGCGTGTAATGGTCGTGTAGGACCGAAATGACAATAGAGAGGGGGTGAATGGTGCCTTCAAAACTGGCCAAAGTATTTACACATATTTCTTCTCCGGTAGCTATAGCAGCTATGAAGCAAGAGGATGACTGTTCTCTGGAGATTTGAGGAACGATCGAAATGTAAGGAAAACTGACAAGAAAACTGAAGCAACCGAAAACAAATCTTGAGGTCGGTCTCGACCACGGCACTCCCTGGTCCGACCTCCTTAGTGAGGTTTGTCCGACGCAGAGCGGTGATCCGAGAAGAGCGGTAGTACCGAAGAGAGGTAGTACCACCATGAAGAGCGGTAGTACCGCTGTTGATTTCAATCCGACCGGGGCAGAGAAAATCGGAAGCTACAGAGTAGAGCCAGAAAGCAGAGAGCAAAACATGAAGCTGAAAAGAGCTCAAGCACACAGGAAAACTAAGCAATAGGGAAACAATCCAGAGAGCAGCCAGTCTGGTCAGATCACAACAGTGCTAGCGGTCAGACCGCCAATGCAGGGCTGGTCTGACCACTAGAGTCAGGCTTGTTTGACCAGTAGCACAAAGCAGTCTCGATCGCCGAGGTGAAGTCGGTCTGACTGAAAAGTTGAAAACAGTAGCGAATAGAAAAGCAGAAAACAGACTTTTTTTTCAAAAACAGTAGTGACCGAGAATAGCTTTCCCGCAGAAACAGCTTTGGCCTAAAGAAGAGAGGACAACCAGCTGCAAGCATAGAGGAAAAGAAAAACTGAAAAGAAAAGAATTAGTTTCCCTGAAGAGAACAGAGAGCTGCCGGAACAGGAAAAACTGAAGACAATAGGTGAGACAAAGATAAAATTGCTTGAGATTCATGAATCTTTTGATCACGAGACTTAAGAGCACAACAAGGAAATGATCTCAGATCAAGAAAACACAAACTAAAACAAAGTTCAGACAAGGCATCAAGAAATCAAGATTCCTCTACTCATGGTGAATAGTAAACCCTAGAAACTATGGAAAAAGAGGAAGATTGCAACAGATGAAATCTCAGAGAGAAAGCTGCAATTATATTTTTTGCTCTCAGATATAAGCAAGCCAAGGGGTCTTGAGGAGTTACCTAGTTCAGAGCAAAAATGATTTCGCAGCCACTCAAGCAAAATACTCCATTCCTCGAAAGGACAAAGAGAAGAACAGGGAACAGAGCAAAAACAAAACACAGGGAGAAACTGGAAATCAAACCAAAGCATAAGACATCTCAAATAGATTCAAAGATATGAATGATTACAAAAGAGATAGTCTACAACCATTCCATTACATATTCTCAAACTAAGATGAACACACGCAAAAGAAAAGAACTACTGCTTCTGCCTACACTTCACAACTCATGCAGATAGGGAGAGCAAAAAAAGAAAAACCTTCTCACTTAGCACTAGAGAACCACCTCTCTATTTATAGTCTTCCACTAGCGAGTTCACAATTCGCTTTACCCGTTAGCTCCAACAACTCTACACTTTACCCGGTATCTCCAACCGAATCCGCTTCCACTTTGCAGCCTTGCGTATTTTACCAAAATGCCACTCCTGCACCTTCCTAGAAGCTTCCTCTTTTCTTGCTGTCCAAGCCTCGCAACCACCTCGAATCCTCGCCGTCTTCAGCATCTCCCGACTGCTTCGACCTCAGCACCGCCTGTGCCTAGTTCGGCCATCCCATGCCTCGCCATGACTCAGCTTCAAAGTCCTGCAGCCATCACAGACAAGAAAACATCACATAGCACCACTCGAAACACTATAATCATACATCAACATTAGTAGAAAAAGCTTAAGCACGAAATACCCAAATCAAACTCAACCTTTCCAGAACACGTGTCAATTACTCATCACAAACATGGGGTCACCTCCACATGGTCTCGCAGGCCGACATTATGAGATTATCATATCTTGTGGGTAAAGCTGTACAACCTCTGCAGAGTATATAATCTATCCTGGATAGCCATGCCCACGATCATGGGCAAGCTGAGTGAAGTTCTTCATGGATTAGACTTGGCTTTTTGAAAACGGTTTATGAAAGCCTTATGGATGGATGGAATCCATGAGAGATTGAAAACCGTATGGATGGATGGAATCCATATAAGATGTTTTTGAGAAAAGATGGACCGGGTGGGATGTTCGTGGTTAGGTTAGTGTGGGGGATGGACCTACACTAACATTATTTATTTTGATTATAACGTTGTTTTACTTACTGTATCAAATTCAGCTTTTGCACTTACTTTATGATATTTACTCCAATGTTGCCTTTTATGCAAATTAACCTTATTGTGCCCTCGTTTGACATTTTCCTATGCATGCATTACTTTTGTTAAATTCCTGGTGTAACTTGTGGAATACTTTTTGTACTCACGTTGCTCAATTTAGCTTCTTCCAGAGGAAGCCTTCGACGACTACGATGAGGATTGCAACGAGTAGGCCACGTAGCTGGTTCCATTCCTACGGGGCGGGAGCTTTATCCTCATCCGAACTGGCCTCATCATCTTCCTGTACATCATCCTCTTCAGCCCAAGCGGTCTAGTCATCATACTCCATCTGATGCACTATATACTCCATATGTTCCCCTTCATTGGCTTGTCCTGTTTTTCTCACCATGGCATGACTATTCTCCCTCTCCTCCATGTACCGCATCGGTCTCGTCATGAGCATCTTCCTTCTCTTCGCCAACATACGGGCTGCCCGAGCTACTCGCACCGCCCAAATGATGGCCGTCCGCACGACCTTGCACAGCTTCTACTAGGCATGGTTGCACAAGCATCATGCACTCATATCCACGATGCATGGTTCGCCTGTCTTAAGCAACTACACTAACCTCATAGCATTAACTTCCTATCGGCAGACTGCGCACCGACGCCACTCTTTTCTCACTACTCAAGCTATCCCCTACTGCAAATAATTCATAATGGTTTCGACAATTTATATGGCATATCGATTTAAATGCCTATATACCAGTTACAATTGTACACATCTTTTTCCAATATACTAACGACATTAAATTCATTCATAATTAATCATAAATATTACGTATTATTGTTTTTTACAAAGTAAATTATGAAATTCTTACAAAAATATTGACTGAATTTTTAATAACTATAAATTTCTACGGACGATTAATTTCTACGTAACGTTGACTGAATTTTCTACAACTACAATTTTGTACGCATGCCAATTTGCTATCGATGCTAATTTTGTACAACTATATTTAGTAAATTATACACAACTACATGCTGCTACGGCTGCTAATTTTGTAAAACTACACTGACTAAATTTTCTATACTAAAGTTGAACTATTTTTGTCTACATCTATAATTTTCTACTCATACTAGCACTAAATGAACTATCTACTGCATATACAAAATTTAAAATACAACAAAAAAATTACCTCACAAGATCGCTTCTTCCTCTCCTCCCTCTCCTCCCTCTCCTCCTTCCTCTCCTCTCCTCTCCTCTTCTCCTCCCTCTACTCTTCTCTCATCTCTTTTCTTTCCTCTCCTTCTGTCCTCCGCCGTCTCCTTTTCTCTTCTGTCCTCTCTTCGCCGCTCGCTCATCACAAGAATCGAGCGGCCTCGACTGCTCGGCCACACGGTCCTTTTATCTGCGCTTCCAGTTACTCAACTCTTCGGCGACTGGAAGCGCAGTCGCCTAAGCAATGGGCGACAACAACTGCAGTCGCCCGACCTTTCGACGACTGCAATAATTCGCCCAACGGCCAGCGGATTGCTTGCTTGTTGCGCGGCCGTTGGGCGATAGGTTCCAGTCGCCCGTTGGTCAGGCGACTGGAGCCTATTTTTGTAAAAAAATTTCGACATGATATATTTTTGTTATTTCGAATAAAAAATAGGTTATTTATAAAAAAATTATGGGCTAAGGCATATCACAATGGCCCGATATCTTTAATTATCGTTCATTTCCTCTAAGTTAAAACGTGGTCATGATGGCCTATGTACCACTGTCTATTAGTATGTGCTATTATTTTTATTTACTCATATATAGATATGACGCAACGATTTAGGGTGGGTTTTTTTGGGTTTTAGTTTAGGCTTTTGAATTCTGGCTGTTCACGATAGATATCACAAAGAGAGAGAGACAATCGCTTGTGATTTTTGCTGATACAATTGAAACCGGTATAGTGTCTACTATAATCAACTTGTAGACTCTGTCTTAAAAAATGCACCGTTTAAAAGCGAGTTACTGTAGCGTCGTACTTAAGCCATGAGTGGATATGTTAGTCATTGATCATGAGACTAGTACGGTATATACATAGGATTCAGAAATAATTTCTGGGTTTGACAGTCAGTACATTTTTCTCCCTAGTCAATCAAATTTTGAGCCACCGGATCTAGAACCATGTATCCACCTCATCTCCCTCCTAATATATATTTTGCTCCCGCTACCTCTTCCTACACCTCCATGTGATGCCTCCAGATATAAACACTACTAGTGTCAGAGACAAAAAAAACTATAAATTGTAAATTGCACAGGATATAAGGCGAGGTGGAGGAATTATGATGTCAATCCAAATGTTAGAAATTCCACTAAGATCCCCGCAAAAATCATGCGGTATAGCAATTCCCAAAAATATGTAATGGTGTTTCTAGAAATGAAAAGAGAGAAGATCTTACAAGGCCCTCCACAAACCAGAGTATCAAAAACACAACTAGTTTCAAATATTCTTACCATTACATTTCTGTGAATTATAAAAGGAAATATTTGCATTTCGAAAAGGCAGTAACTGACACATTGGAACCACATGCGAGTGATTTTCTTCAAAAAAAAAAACAATTGTCACCGTTTGACAGCACGAGATTATTAACTTTTTTTAGAGACGAGCTGGACATTAATTTTTTTAGAGACGAGCTGTACATTAATTGCTTGAACACCACCGGAGAACAGCAAATTGGAAACGGAGGTTTTTCTTTCCTTTTTTATTTTGTTCTCTTTTTACCCTTCGCAACCAGTCACCAACCGCACCCCTGGGGCCTTCTCATTTCCGACCCTGCATGGCAGTGCAGTTGACAGGTGGGGTCACCCATACACACCAGAAACAACGAGACTAAGTACGCGTCTCCTCTCTGAAAACTTGTGTGTTTACGTTGTCACAGTTGGCAAGATCAATACCCAGAAAGCAGCTCAACCCTATATATATATCCCCATCTGCCCAACCCAAAACGAGAGGAGAGGAGAGCTGGAGGAGAAGCAGATCTAGATCAAGAACAGAATGGACCTTGACTAGATGTGAGATTTATAATTCACGCTGCTACCCATCCATCCTTGCTTGTTTGTCTGCCGATGTTTCTTTGCTTATTGCCATATTTTTGCTTGCTGGGCCAAGACTGTCGTTGCTGGGTTGTTTTTCTTGCAGATCGAAGAAACCCTAGACTCACTCAGGTAAGAACCTCTGCTCGGCTGATATCTGTTCTCTACGTACGTACTTTCTTGCGGATTTCGCCGAAGGGTTTCTTCCGTCTTTGCAAGATTCGGTTTGCTGTTTTGATCGCAGAAGGGAAACTTTTCTTCCATTTCTTGCTCATACGTTATGAAGGATTTTTTGAGCGCCTCTTTTCACAAGAGGATCGAGTTTTAGGGCAGGAGGAAAGCAAGCTCGTGTTGGAGAGTGGAAAACCTCACCGATAACCTCAAGTTGCATGCACATCCTAAACTTGAGTTTACAAGCCCTGACCTTAGCAGTTTGTGCGGCCACCGGTGTAGGGAGGAGGCGGTGGGAGCGAGCGCATGCGATCAAAAAAATCATAGAAAGCAAATTTGAAATGTCCAACTGTGGTTTGCTATATGGATGTATCAGACGCCTTTTCATTAGTTTTTCTTCCAGTTCATAGAACTATTTTGTAGGTTTGTGAGAAGTTTTTTGTGCATTGAGGGGCAAACATGAAGCCATTTCAGTTCGTCAATCTCTATTATGTCTGATATATCCGTACCCACTTAAGTCTCTAACCAGATCAGAGAATGCAGAAAAGAAAAACTTGCCCCTACTGCTCGAGCACTGTATATATGTGGTTCAAAGTGCCGACCATCTGATCTGGTTGTGAACTTGTGCATGTTGTTCAAAATCCTCATAGAATATAGAATAGTAGCAGGATGAGCAGAACTTCATGAGGCTTGTTGAGATACATAAGATACTTATTTTCGACCTTTTCTTTTGTTCGCCTAGTGAAAAACTTGGTCTCAGCGACTCCAAATTGCCAAGATACAATGGAGCCTACAAAGAATATATACGACGTGGAAACGCTGTTGGATGCTAAGCAGAAACTTGAGGTGGAAATAGAACAATTGGAGGGAAAGTCTGAGAATCACATCAGAAGTGAAGAAGATTCTGAGTCAATAAAAAATACTTATGAGATGAAACAAAAACTGAAAAACATGGATGATCATTTGCAAGATATTGATTCTCTTAACAGGATACTCATCACTAAGGAGCGCAGGGCGAATGCAGAGCTGGAAGAAGCCAAATCTGAGCTTATAGAGGTACACATAAAGGTTTCTAGTATTTACTTTGACGTGGTTACTCATAATATACCAAGACACCTTTTTCACAACAAAATGCTCGCTGCTGTAGGGATTAAGAGAAATGACTGGAAGTCAAACAGTTATTGGTGTCAAACAAATGGACCAGCTTGATCAAGAGGTGTTTGTCAAGGCTTGCAAACTGAAAGGAACAAAAGGTGACTTGGAAAGAGAAGCGACACTTCTGTGCTTAGAATGGCAAAATGAGATCAGGAAATTAGAATGGCATCCTTTCAAACATACCATTGTTGATGGAAAGGCAAAGGTAACTATTTTAATCATGCTGATTGATATAGTTTCTGGATACATTTTCTTCATAGTTGTTTTGTTAGTATCCTATTTATCCATTAAATCTTCGTATGTGGTGCATGCACTACTACAGAAAACTGTATTACAGACGGTTCAAAAATATCATTACCGACGTTTTTCTGAACCGTCTGAATTTATGTAGTGCATGTAGTCTAAAGCCTTCAAATATTTGAATTTTTACTTGTCATGCATTGTTGCTTTGCCAACTGATGTCCTTGTTCCAACCATAACAATGGTGTCAAGTGTGTATTGAGGAAGTATCTTGTTTTATATTTTTATATTAGAATATCATTGTTGAACACTTCTCATTTGTAATAATACACACAGGTTTGCTAATATATTGTTGTAGCCGTTTGAAAGCCTGTTGTTTGCTACATGCATGATGGTGGTACTATTTCTGTAGGTAGCATTTGGGACTCATGGAAATTTTGATAAAAACTCTGTTGGTAGCACCTTGCAAAAAAGAAAATCAAGCCAAAACTTCAAAAGGGGGAATGTAGATAGTTGCACAGACAGTAATTTTATTGGAGCAGTGCGTGTTGCTATCTTCTTTTTTTTTTGTGAAGACGCGCGCTGCTATCTTCACAGTGGTAAACATTGTACTTAAGTAAATCTGCGAATTGAAATATCGCTTTATGAACTAAACTAAAAATTTTGGTAAGGTTCTATAATCAATAATTAGACTAACTCTGCCCAATATCGCTATATCAAATTACAATTTGGTTATGCACGACTATAATCAATAAATATCCTTATTGGTTTAATTACTTGGTGTAAGTTCTAATCAATACTATGTTTATACCCCTAAGATATCGCACTTAATTTGTTTATATATATTGTTGCAGTCTTACGACCACTCCTAGGACCCGTACGACCAGCTTATAGTAACTATGACCACTCACTGTAGCCATATGACCACATTCAAGAGGCTACGACCACCTCTTGAGTCGTTATAACCGCTCTGTTGGTTCTCCGACCACCCTGACAGTCGTTCCGATCACTTCTCGCTGCTCCGACCATGTAGTCGTAACTTCAGCAGAAGTTACAACCATGTTCATCACCGCTGTGCTACACTGCACGTTCTTGTAACCGAGCTACGACCACTTCGGTTTACGAGAACTCGAGTACTCTGCAACCCCTGCTCCTTCGACCACGTTGAAGGCTCTATCGACTGCCATTGCTGTAACCCTTACAACCACGTTAGCTGCTTCACGATCGTGGTCGTAGCTCCTTTACGACTACGTCTTCTCACTGTGGTCATAGCACATACGACCACGTCTTTTGCTCTGTGACCGTGGTCGTAACTTGTTATGACCACGCTGTAGACTCGATCACCGTGGTCGTAACTTGGTTACGACCACATCTGCGACCACGCTCGATACTCGACAATTTTCCCCGGAGCCAAACCCCTCTTTCTTTTCTTTATTTCTCTGTACTCGATCACACCGATCGTCTCCGATCACACTGATCGCCACCTCTGTGATCACACCGATCGCCTCCCATGCGATCATTTCGATCGCCTCTCTTGTTCCTCGTTCTCTGCTCTCAACTACATCTATTCAACTCGTTACATCCTCTCGACTACATTGCTTTGGTTTTATACCCACTCTTCGACTACGTCTCGGAGACAACTACGACTCTGAGACGGACTCGAACACGACTACGACTACGACTATGACATGAACTCCGACTATGATAGAGTCGTACTTGTACACGACCACCAAGACTGACTCAACTACCAACTCATACACAACTTTGACCATCAACTCGTACACGACTACGATTTCCAAACTAAAACAAGATTACTAACTCTAACAATCACCTCCTTAATCTTGTTTTCCCTCTTGATCACACCAATCTTCTCTCTTGCTTCTGCTTCTTCCTTTTACCCACACCCCCGTGCGCCTGAGCCGTCACCGCCCTACCGCCTGTGCTTGCTCCATCTGGACCTTGCATAATCGGATGCTTGCCGCACCACGCACCTGGATCGAACCATCCTTCCTTGTACGCCTGCCTGGGCTGGAGCACCTACTCCCAAAACCACCTTGGCTTCGCTGTTACCTGAGCCTCCCGCTCCTCTCTCTTGGACTAAGACTATCTACTTTTCCGCGTACATCTCAGTTGAGCTTTGCCTCCAACACTTCCCGCGTTCCCTCTGCAAATCCATAAAAAACCAACATGTCTCCAAGTCTTTCATTGGACCTTGTTTAACTCCTCCACACGATCAACGCCCTCTACCTCATCTGCAGCGTCTCCCACGCTTCCGTGCCGTCTCCATACTGATGAGCTGATGCATCATCGCATCTGGCACCGCCTGGTAGATAAGGGCTAAAGCCGCCTGATCTACCTTGTCATCCACCTCCTTGTCCTTCCCCTTCGGATCAACCGCACCCTAGATTTCCTAGGCATGCATGTTTGCCTTCATATTCATTGCCCACTCTCGTTTCTCGTTCTCCGCTCTTCACTACATCTCTTCAACTCATTACATCCTCTCAACTACATTGCTCTGGTTTTATACCCGATTCTTCGATTACATCTCAGAGAAAACTACGACTCTGAAATGGACTCGTACACGACTACGACTATGACACGAACTCCGACTACGATAGAGTCGTACTTGTACACGACCACCAAGACTGACTCGACTACCAACTCATACATGACTTTGACAACCAACTTGTGCATGACTACGACTTCCAAACTAAAACAAGATTACTAACTCTAACTCTAACATATATGTTGCCGAACAAAATTCAGAGACAAGCATGCTAATTGGTTATCCCGAGTCTAATTGATTCTTAACCACGAAAGATAATGTCTCTATCGCCGAGTGAAACTTTTTACTCTCCTCTATGCTATATCTATGCAATTTATTTGTTGCTTCCCCTGTATAAGTATATCTTGTTTGGCATCAAGGTACATCCCATCCATTTAATTTGATTTGTATTTATTCAAATATTTTGAATAGTTGTTTCTCTCGTTGGTATTAGATGTCTCTAAAATAGAGGTGACCTGTGGTAATGCATACAACTTTTTGCACAGAAACATGTTTACAATCTCCAGTGTCCTTACATACACACGATGATGCAGGAAATTATCATGGAGGATGATGAGAAACTTCAAGCTTTGAAGGAAGAATGGGGGAATGAGGCATACAATGCCGTCACCCAGGCCCTTCTTGAGTGCAGGGAGTACAATCCGTATGGGATGTACCCTGTGCCTGAGCTATGGAACTTCAGGGAGGACCGAAAAGCCTCCGTTGCAGAAGCAGTTGCTTATTTGGTGGCAGACATGAACAATGATATGAGCACTTCAGCATAATTTCAGGGACTGTCTATTACTCAGTCGACTAAAAATTTCTTATGTTTCAGTCTCGTTTTTTGGACCGTTTGATCACCATCTGACGGTTGTGGTGGTTGTTTTTATCTCTGTATTGTGCTGTTCGGTTTTCGTATGGGCTAGGCTGTTGTTGCCACTTATCGGACCCGTGTATTTCAATTGTTGACCATTAATAAAATGTGCTCATGGGTCAGCAGTGAAGCCTGAGAATTTAACTCTTGAAGCTCTATTTTCCGGGCTGTTTCTTTTCAATTGGCTACTAGTTTTCGGATTTTTGTAAATCTCAATGTGATGTACGCCTAAATCCTTTGGATTTTTTCTGCAAGCATAGTGGATAACAAATGTCAAAGAACAACAAGATATAAGTGTGAAACATAACAATCCTACAACTCCTCTCCGTGCACTTGTACGTCTCCGATTTGACTCATCTTGAATATGTAAGTACAATTTATGCCAATTCATGGAAAATCTCATCCAAGCTTGAATATATATAGATACAGTAAATTGTTATAAATATATGAAATGTTGATGTTGCCTTGCTAAGATCCCTACAGTAACAAATAAACGTATGTATGCTTTTTGTAGGTATGTTTTTTAGACATGCATCAAAGGAAAAAAACTACAAATAATTTTCATAAAAATTGCTATACTACATCAAAACTGAACACACTCAACAAAGAAATTGGACATGACCTGATACTGCAATAAATATAATATTGTGGTGTAATAATTCAACTGAAGGTATCCTACGTGATTATGCCAACAAAATATGTATCACAATTCGGAAGAGAAAAGCTGACACCATGAATGAGAGGATGAATCAAAATGAATTAATATTATCGCAAAAATGAAGCGCCTTGTCACAAGTCTTATTCAATAAATGAGCAACTTCGCACAAGTTACAAAGCAAAGTTTCCAGGTAAGAAACTAAGTTATATTGCATGCATTGATGTTGGGTAAAATTAGTTACAAGCATTCATACCGACCATTCACTACTACAGAAAGGCTAATACTAGACGGCTAATCACAGATGATTTTACTGGCAACCGTCTGTGATATTTTCATAGACGGTTATTAACATGAACCGTCTGTGATAATTGAGACATCACAGACGGTTTTTGTTAATAACCGTCTGTGAACTTCCTGACGGTTCTTAATACGAACCGCCTATACCATCGAGATAACACGACGGGTCTGTTAAGAACCGTCAGGAAGTTCCTGACGGTTATTAACAAAACCGCTCGTGAAAAGACAGATAACACGACGGTTCCTGTTAAGAACCGTCTGTAATAATCCCATGTCACTGATAATTGGTGTGTAATAATCACATGTCACCAATAATTGGCGTATACGTGATTTCGATCTCACCCGCTATTCTCTCCACATCGAATGGCCGGCACCGGTTCCTCCCACGCCGGGCCCTTATTAATAACTCCCATCAACCTTTCCACCGGTACTAGTCACGCGTGAGTTTATCCACTAGCTAGCCGCTTCGTATGCATCTCTCCTCCGCCGTGAGCTAGCACCTCCATCGCGCACTAACGGTTCATACTAAAGAACACACTCTTGCCGTAAGTGTCGTAAGTGTGTCTTGTTTAGTGTGACCGTCGTGCCACGAAGGGTTTGTTAGCTTGTCATCCCGTAATAGATCGATCCGATCAATGTGTTGTTGAGTTTTTGTGCTTGCCTCAGATTTGCATGTTCCTCGACGATGCCGACTCACCGTCGAGATGTGATGTCCACTCCGACAATCCTTCTTTTTCCGCAAAATTCAAGGCAATTTTATTACAAAAGTTCAAAAAAGAAACATTTCCAGATTCTTCGGTGAGCAACCGATCGACATACCCGACTTCTTCTGGTGACCGACTATCCATCTCGCTTCTTCCCACTTCTTAGAGTGGGACTATCCATCTGCTTCTTCCCACTTCTTAGAAGTGGGAAGAAGCGATGGATAGTCGGTCACCGAAGAAGTCGGGTATGTCGGCCGGCCGCTCACCAAGAACTGAAATGTCTTTTTGAACTTTGCAGTGGGACCCACATGTCGTGACGGATTTAATAGAAATAGCTCGACCTCGGCGCCTGCGTGAGCGGGGCTCGAACGCCGCCGAGGGAGGGGGAGAGAGATCGCACCGATAGCCGTGTGGTTCACTCGGTGTTGCTTACTCTATAAGGGTAATAATCCCCTTTGAGATATCTCTGTGATAATATAGACGGTTTTAATTTAAACACCGCCTGTGTTGGTGGCGTCGGCGAAAAAAGTATCTCGATTTGTTCATACCTATGAACCGTCTGTGATATTAGTATCACTGACGGTCCGTATTAAGAACCATCTGTGATAATCCCAAATTATCACGACGGTTTTGTACTAAAACCGCTCAGTGATAATCTTGTTATCACTGCACGGTTTTAGTAAAACCGCCTCGTGATAATCCCCACTACGCATTTATTGCTCCACCTGCACCGCATCTGTCTTCATTTCGATCCGGATCTAGCCACCGCGCACTCTTTCGCCAGAGACAAGCTAGGCGATTTGAGGCCAGTTATTTTGGTGGGAAGAGGCAGAGATTGAGCTTTGAAGATTCATTCAATTCATACTTTCCTGCTGGTGGCTAGCTCTAGATATGGTTAGTAAGATAATTTATTTTTCTTTAATTGCATTACAATTTAGATTTAAGTAATTGGTGAGTGTTATTGAAGATGGTTAATTTGTAAAATTGTTGGTTATATAATAGTTGTTGTGTTTATAATATGAATTGAGCTAGCAAATTAAACCTCAATATAATACATGTGGCGGTATATATGTAGTAGTAATTAGTTAAGCTAATTTTTAATACTGAGTTGTTATGTATGTACGTAATGTAGGACCGAAGCTGGATGTATGCCGCGAGCCGTGTGAGTGAAGAGTATATTAATGGCGTGTCCTTTTACAAGAGCCGCCGAGGAGGATATGTTGAATAAGGGGTGGAATATATGTATCGTCCATGCGCCGATCGCGAAATTTAAAGATGTTTAAGAACCGAGGGCAAATTGAAGCGCACTTGATTCGGAGGGGTTTCAAAAGGATTATACGTGTTGGACCGTCATGGCGAAGTGAATGATCATATGCCGCGGATGACATCGCGGTGAAGTGAATGATATGTCACGGATGACATCGCCGTGAAGTGAATGACATGGCGCGGATGATGTCGATTGTGGTTCGGATACGGATAGGTTGCACGATGACAATCTGGATCAGATGCTTCGCGATGTAGAAGAGAATTATGATGAGAGAGTATGTTAAATTCGTGGCTTGATGGAGGACTCGGAGAAACCTTTGTTCACGTGTTGCGGTCAAAGTACACGAGGTTGTTGGCCGTGCTTGAACTGTTGAAATTAAAGGCAAGCAACAGTTGGACCGACAAAGTTTCACTACTTCTGGGTCTTTTAGCGGACATGCTTCCTGAGGGAAATGAGTTGCCTAAAACCACGATAAAGCCAAGAAGGTCCTTTGTCCATTGGGAATTGAAGTTGAAAGAATACATGTATGTCCGAACGACTGTATCCTGTACCGTAAAGAGTATGAAAACATGCATGTATGTCCGGTGTGCAACGCATCCCTATACAAACGTAACAATCAATCAGATGACGGTGAGGGAACAGAGGTGAAGAAAGGACCTCCTGGTAAGGTGGCATGGTATTTTCCTATAATTCCCGCTTGAAAAGGTTTTTGCAAATCAAAGGAGGCAAATTGTGCGTTGGCACTTTCTGAGGAGCGCAAGAAAGATGGAATGCTAAGACACCTTGTCGATTCCGCCCAATGGAGAAACATCGATAGGAGTTTTGCGAGACTTGATTGCATAACCAAGGAATATAAGGTTCGGACCGAGTACGATGGAATGAATCCTTTCGGTAGCATGAGCACCGACATAGCACATGGCCCGTGACTCTGCATCTATAACCTTCCTCCTTGGTTGTGTATGAAGCGAAAGTATATTTTGTCGTCGATACTTATCCAAGGGCCAAAGCAACCAGGGAATGATATTGATGTGTACCTAGCACCATTGGTGGAAGATCTAAAAGTACTATGGAACGAAGGGTGCAGGTATGGGATGCGTATAAACGAGAGAACTTCACTTTACGCTCTTTATTGTTCTCGCACCATAAATGATTATCCTGCCTTGCTAACCTATCGGGCCAAAGTACGAAAGGTGCCAAAGCTTGTACTCACTGCTTAGATGGTACCGAGAGTGTGTGGTGAAACACTCACGCAAAACCGTCTACATGCGCCACCGTCGGTTCCTTCCTGAGGGCTCACCCATACCGCAAGATGAAGAAACAATTTGACGGAGAGAAGGAAGACGGTTCAGCTCCAAGACATTTAAAGGAAAAGAGGTTTATAATATGGTTAAGGATTTAGATGTTGTCCTCGGAAAGGGACGCAAATTGAGGGCTCGTGAGAAAAACACCGGAAGAAGAGATCAATATTTTGGGACTTACCTTATTGGGAGTACCTAGATGTTCGACATCGCATCGACGCCATGCACGAGAAAAAAATGTATGTGACAGCTTGATTGGTCTCTTCTCGAACATTCGTGATAAAACAAAGGATCGGCGTCAATGCACGGCTTGACTTGGCTGAAATGGACATCGTGCCTAAGTTAGCACCGACATACAATGACAATGGACGAACATACCTTCCCCTGCGTGTTACAATCATCCAAGGTGGAGAAAACAGAATCGGTTGCTTGCATGGTGTCAAAGTTCCGTCTGTTACTTTGGCAACGCCAAGAAACTTGTTTCGATGCAAGAATTGAAGTTAAATGGCATGAAGTCTCACGATTGTCATGTGTCGATGACACGATGCTCCCTATTGCAATTAGAAATATTTTACCGATTAGAGTCCGAGAGACAATTATGAGGCTATGTTATTTTTAACACAATTGCTCGAAGGTCATCGATCCCGAAGGACTAGATGCTCGCAATACGATGTGGTGATGACTCTATGTCATCTTGAAATGTATTTCCTCCTTCGCTTTTCGATATCATGGTCCATCTCATTGTTCACCTTGTGTGGAGATAAAATGTGTGGGCCTCAGATTCCTCGTAGCTCTGCACCCATTTGAGAGGTTCATGGAATTCTCAAGTCCCACGTGCGGAATCGTTTCGACCGAGAGGCAAGATCGTCGAAGGTTATGCAAGTGAAGAGGTCATTGAGTTTTGTGTCGATTATATGGCTCGATTCAACCGATAGGTGTGCCTCAATCTCGCCATGAGGGAGGTCAAGGGTATCGGAACTATCGGAAGGAAATCAATCACCCGGATATGGACGCGATACTCAAGCCCATTTCACGCCTTGCAACACATGATGAAGTGGCGCTTATGTTGACCAAAGACAAGGATGTGCTTCGCAATGTAATCCGGAGCGCCGATGTTTGGATCATGAGGCAACACAACACTCGGTTCAACCAATGGTTGAAGGACCAAATCGCTAGGAGCTCACAAAGTGAGTTGTTGACATGGTTGGCAAAAGGACCAACATTTACTGCCAGTGACATGGCAAGGGTATGATATAAATGGGTATACATTCTATACACAGGATCGGGATGTAAAGAGCACTAACCGTATCAGCGGTGTTCGTGATAGATGCGTTCATGATCGATGGGTTGAGAAGCTCGTACTATGGATTCATAGAAGAGATTTGGGAGCTCGACTACGTGCTTTTCAAGATCCCCTTATTTCACGCCGTTGGGTGCATCTCGCCACAGTGAAGGTTGACAAGCACGGTGTCACTACCGTGGACCTCCAACGTGTCGGTACAAAGACGAACCATTCGTATCGCCAATCAAGTTGTTCAAGTTTTCTATGTAACCGACCCGGTAAATAAGAAACGACATGTAGTTTTGCATGGAAAAAGGAGAATTGTCGGAGTAGAGAATGTAGTGGATGAGGAAGAATACAATCAATTTGACGAGTTACCTCCTTTTGGAAATGGCATAAGGGTCGATGATGAACAACGTGATTTAAACTAGTTACGCACGCACCGATCATCATGAAGGGCTAATTTTTAAAGGAACTAAGCAAGTGGATTGAGTCATACACCCAATTGTTCAAAATATGTGATATTTAGGTGAATGTTGAAAATGACAATTCATGTATGTGATGTATATGTGAATTTGCATTTATGTATATAACAATGCATGTATGTGATGTATATGTGAATTGATGTTTATCTGAGAAAATGTGTATGAATGCTGGTAGGTGATGTATATGAATGCTGGTAGGTGATATATATGTGAATTGATGTTTATCTGAGAAAATGTGTATGAATGCTGGTAGGTGATGTATATGAATGCTGGTAGGTGATGTATATGAATGCTGGTTGGTAACTACAGGGGGTTATCACAGACGGTTCTAAATTAATAACCGTCTGTGATAATATATCACAGACGGTTAACAATTCAGAACCGTCTGTGATAATGGGTATACTTACCATTATAGTGTAAGATAAAACCGAGCGGCGGGTTGGCTACCGTCGCTCACTCCTTTCCCGGCTCCCTCGGCGCTGCTCGAGCCCCGCCACGCAGCGCCGAGGTTGAGCCTTTCTTTTTTTTTCGAGACCGACCGGTGGGCCCCACCGCCGAGCGACCTTTCGCAGACGGTTCTCACCACAACCGCCTGCGTGATAATATATTATTACGCACGGTTATTAGTTTATAACCGCTCGTGATACTCTCCTTATATAACCCCACGCGCACCCCCCCTCAAGAGAAAAAAATCACCCTACAGGGTTGAGATAAAACCGAGCGGCGGGTTGGCTACCGTCGCTCACTCCTTTCCCCGGCTCCCTCGGCACGCGTTCGAGCCCCCGCTCACGCAGCGCCTGAGGTTGAGCCTTTCTTTTATTTTTTCGGGACGACCGGTGGGCCCCACCGCCGAGCGACCTTTCACGCATTTGGTTCTCAATTAATAACCGTCTGTGATAATATATTATTACAGACGGTTATTAGTTTATAACCGTCTGTGATACTCTCCTTATATAAGTCGGTGTATCTGGGGTCCCTCTCTTTCCTCCCAAAGCAGTAAGCGCATGGAGAAGAACGATCGGAATAGTTGCACGACAACGAATTGAAATCACATTCGATTCGTGGAAGAGCGTGCCTGCGACTCGAAAACGTGAGTCGGTGATGTAAATTTTGGCATCGCTCGAGATCCCGAAAGAACACCAAGACGCCGTGTAACGACAAGCCTTGCTAGGGGCATGCAAAGCATGGAAGAACTTTAAGAGCACGCTTGTCAAGGACTACGTGGAGAAGGACGAAACACCCTTTCAAAAATACCCATTCCTGGAACCACAATGGGAAGAGTTCAAGGCGATGAAGACAACCGAAGAGTTCAAAAGTACAAGTGCGGCGCACAAGGCCCTCCAGGCAAAAAACACACACCCCCACAGACTTGGCACAGCTGGGTATGCGGGTAAAATCGCAGATGGAGGAGGGAGGACGAACAGCAGCCACAGCGGACATCGCCCGCCATTTGCCAATATCCCGGATGACCGCGCGAAATTGGATTAGAACAAGGTCATCTACAACGACATCGGGATGTCTCCTTCGAAACCCCGCACCGCAAGTGTCTCGGTAGCTTGGTAAGATATCGATCGAACTACGTAGCTTGTAATTACTCCACAACTTCGTACGAAGTGAAATGACATGTCGTGCTCTTGCAGGAAGCGTTGATTGTTGAATCTTCCTAGGGGTCATTCCATGGAACAAGGAGAAAGATATACTCTCGCGCCCCGGGAAACAAGGAGCACCCGGTCGCACGAGAGGCCTTGGGATTTACGCCCATGGAAACATGAGCCAAGATGACTCAAATGTATCGGCGTCAGAAGAGAAACAAAGCCGAGCGTGACGACGGCCGAGAAGAGCTCAAGGCTACTCTAAGAGAGGAGATAATGGGTGATCCGCCGATAAAATCGAGATGAGGTGCGGAAGCAGACGGAAAATCAGCAGCCGCCCCGCTCCTATGCTAGCTAGCCCGCACAACCATCCGAGTAGTTGCGCGTCCAATCCGACGCAAACCGAGGCCGATTTTCGTGGACGACATCCTCGTAATAATTATTATCTCGAATGCTTGCTCCATTGATAGGCCTATTCGATGAGCTAATTCAGATCGTTTGTAGGAGCCTACGAAGTGTAGGCTCAAGTGAGATATGCCTCCGTTCCTTGTACGCCGCTTGGGGCCGCATATCGATGCAGTATCGGGGCCGTGGTGCACGGTCAAGCTTTAGCGCCAGCTTCGCAAAAGTTCATGTGGATGGTGTGCATGTTAATTTTGAGGTCGTCCCGCCACCAAGCCGCCCAACGACGAGATCGTGGCTCTAGGGCGTGCCATTGGAACATTCATCCAAAGGCCTAAAAGCGACATCTCCCCGGAGGCTTCTTCACCGGTGGCGTGATCGATCTACAGCACCGTGCCATCTCCACCGCAAGACTTGTCTCCACCACCGCTAGTGCACCGTGCTATCTCCACAGTGCTCTTCTCGCCAGAGCAACTTGCCCCGCCGCTACCTTTAAAGTCGACTACCGTAAAGTCGACCCACACCGAGGCGCAGGGCGACAAGGGCGATGGGGCAAAGCACGAAGACCAATGATGATATTGGCCCGCACCGCCATTGGCCCGTAATTGCGTGCTTGCGCAGCCGTTGCTCGAGAAAAAGGCCTCAACACCTACCAATTAGTTGCCGCAATTGCACAAGTGGTACATGGAACAGTCCAATAAGCCGAGGGCTAACGGAGATCGTATCATCGTCAAATTCGCTGGAGCATCTCCATCACGATTTTCAAGACGGTGTCTTCGTGGTCGCCGAGGACTTATTCGATCTTTTCACGCCAACGCCTCGACGCCTCACTCATTCGATTCTTGACGCCGTAAGTGTGCAAAATCACGCCTCCGCTCATGTCATACCGATAAATGCCATATATAATTTGTTGCTTTCGTGTGTATATGTAGACATGTGCGGACTAAAGCTAGAACATCCCAGTCATCATCGGTTGGTTTCTTGGACCCACACATGGTCGCCAGTATACCATCGACGAGGATATGTCCGTCGTCGAGAGGTACATTGCATCGTGGCTGGGCTCAACACAATAAGGATTATATACTTATGCCCTACAATCAAAACTTTCATTGGATTTTAATAGTCATTGTACCAAAATGGAACAAGGTATATTACCTTGATTCCTTAAGTAAGAATAAAATGGACTTCACAGTTGTCGCCCAAGTAATCGATAGGTAAGTTTATTTTCTCCATACATACCTATATTGTACTCTTTCTTTCATTCCGATTGACTAAGGTTAACTTTTTGAATCACGAGGGCGTTCGCGATGTACGTTGAAATGGGGGTGTCTCGAAGCAAGGGCCAAAGGCCCGAGACATACTCGAGATTTTAAGGTATTCGCTATTACACATTAATTAATCCTATGCAGCAGTCAGATTAATGCCTCTTGAATTATTGCTCATTCTATTTTTGCGGTGCCACCAGCAGAATCACGGGCAACACATGTGGATTCTATGTTTGCCACCATATGGACCTACTCCTCGATTCCTCGAGGATCACCAATTCAAGGTTTATCAATCTTTCCATATTTACTTCATACTTATCACATTACATATATACGTACATTGATATCCCTATCCACAAAGTTGCGTACATCCCGTCAACCGCATTGGAACAACCGATATTTCACGAATTCGAGGAGAGTTGGCGTACTTTTGGTGGCTCAAGTCACAAAGTCGGAAGGACAGTTCCACATGCACCATGAATTTTATTGCATTGTAATGCGTTGTAATGGATATTTTATTTCAATTCAATTGATTCATTTGCGAAGTGGATACTTTATGTTTGTGAATGAAATGTGATGTGTATTGGATGTTTATGGATGCCTTATATACTTGTTCATCGCTTGTTTCAGAGGGCATGGCTAGCATTTCACGAGGCTAGCCAATAAATAGGAATAGATTTAGGGTAGAAGGAATATCACGACGGTTTTAACTAAAAACGTCAGGATATCTGATATCGAGCGGTTTTAATTAAAACCGCTGCGCGATTATCATGTACCACGCACGGTTTTAACCAGTTAAAACCGTCGCGATATCGATAATCTCGCACGGTTTTAGTTAAAACCGCTCGATTATTAGGTATCACGCACGGTTTTACTTAACAACCGCTCGTGATTATCACTATATCACGCACGGTTTTAACTAAAACCGCTCGTGATTTGACTATCACGCACGGTTGAAAACCGCTCGTGATGACCTCGATTATCAGCGACCCATAAATTCAGACGGTTCGCAAAACCGTCTGTGATGATGTTTTCGAACCGTCTGTGATGACCTTTCCTGTAGTAGTGATTCAAAATTGAATTGGCACAAACACCATTTGGTAGTTACACCTATCTGCTCAAAATACCTATAGGATTTGAGGTAAGACAAAAATAAAATCAAGTCTTAGACAACTTAGAGAATCACATAGAAATATACACTAATATATTGTTCTTTAATACTTGCATTTGTCACAAAACAACATGTTTATGACTAGGAAATAGACAATTGGCCAGTCAATACTTGCCACCTGACCTAGCTAACAGATACAAGCCATGAGAATGTTCAATTATTTTAAATTTGGCAAACCATAATTGTTGTGGTTACTGGCCAAACAGTAAAAAAGAGGACTCTAGATGGGGAAGAGGAGAGCCAGATCTGTGGGAGAGTTGGTCAGAATGAGAGGATGCCCCTCCTCCTGCCCCTCCTGGGGGTTTATATACATGAGTGGGGTGGAATGGGAAATCCCCATTCTACCCCTTAGTACTTACAAAGGATGAGGGTACATTGGTATATTTACATGAGTATATTCCTCTACAATCACGGGGGGTTGGGCCACCCCAAGCGCAGAGGTCCCGATGGGAGAGCTGACATGCCAAACTATCCCAGCCCCCCATTCCCCGACAGCAAGCGCGAGGGTATCGACTGGCGAGCCGAAGCAACTGGTAGCTTGCAGCCCCCTGAGGCAATGCCTACGAAGAGGCCCGCGGAATCCCACTCCGAAGCCGGGTCGTCCAGCCGAGGCAACGCCTGCAAGGTTGATAACGAAGTCGCCGCCGCCCCGCTGAGGCGACGCCTACAAGACGGGCAGCGAGGCCCTGCTCCGAAGTGGCGTCGTTTCGCCGATGTAGTGCCTACCAGGCGGACGACGAGGCTGCGCCGCTCCACCGAGGTGATGCCTACAAGGCGGGCGGCGAGGCGCTGCTCCGAAGCCGAGTTGTTTCGCCGAGGCAGTGTCTACCAGGCGGACGACGAAGTCCTATGCTAGAGCCGAGCCGTCCCGCCGAGGCATTGCCTACTAGGCGGACGGCGGCGCGTCGCTCCGCCGAGGCAATGCCTACAAGGCGGGCGGCGAGGCGCTGCTCCGAAGCCCAGTCGTCTCGCCGAGACAGCGCCTTCCAAGAGGACGACGAAGTCCAGTCATCTCGCCGAGGCAGCGCCTACCAGGCGGACGGCGAGGTACCGCGTCGGAACCGAGCTGTCCCGCCGAGGAAAAATCGCCGTAGAGAACGGGCGCGAGCGGCGTAGGCCGAGAGCGCTACGCACGTTGAGGCAGGTTATCCAGGGGATGCACCGCTAAAGCGATGCACGCCCTGGTGGGTCACGCGGAAAGGCGCGATATCTAGGTGGTGCGGCGCTAAAGCGATGTACTCCCTGGTGCGATGCGCGTGAAGGCTCGATATCCAAATAGTGCGCCGCTGCCGTTCCCCCACCTTCAAAAATAGTGCCCGCGGAGAGCGGGCACTTGCGTCGTAGGCCAAGGGCGCTGTGCGCGCGGAGGTAGGGAGGCGACACCGCCGTTCCCTTACCTTGAAAAACTCGCGCCCGCGGAGGGTGGGAGGTGACACTACAGTTCCCCTACCTTGAAAAACTCGCGCCCACGGAGGGTGGGCGCGAGCCGTGTAGGCCGAGGGCGCTGCACACATGGAGGCAGGGAGGCGACATTGCCGTTCCCCCACCTTCAAAAACAATGCCCGCAGATAGTGGGCGCTTGCGGCGTATGCCGAGGGCGTTACGCACGCGGTGGCAGGGAGGTGACACTGCCATTCCCCCACTTTCAAAAATAGTGCCCGCGGATAGCGGGCGCTTACGGCGTAGGCCGAGGGCGCTACGCACGGGGAGGCAGGGAGGGCGCTTGTGGCGTATGCCGAGGGCGCTACGCACGCGGACAGAGGGAGGCAACACCGCCGTTCCCCCACCTTCAAAAATTGTGCCCGTGGCGCTTGCATACATAGGCCGAGGGCGCTACGCACGCGGAGGCAGAGAGGTGACACCGCGTTCCCCCACCTTCAAAAATTGTGCCCGCGGCGCTTGCGGCATAGGCTGAGGGCGCTACGCATGCGGAGGCAGGGAGGCGACACCGTCGTTCCCCCACCATCAAAAAACAGTGCCCACGGAGAGTGAGCGCTTGCGGCATAGGCCGAGGGCGCTACGCACGAGGAGGCAGGGTGGCGACACTGCCGTTCCCCCACCTTCAAAAACTGTGCTCGCAGAGAGCGAGCGCTTGCGGCGTAGGTCAAGGGCGCTACGCACGCGAAGGCAGGGAGGCCAAGAGGGGGTCTCAGTCTGGTAGATTCCTTACCGGGGTGAAACCTCAGTGTTGGCTTGGCCAGGTTGAAGCCTTTGCATTGTAAAGGCCATGTTATAATTTTCTCAATCGCACGCCTACGGAAGCGTGTAAAGACCGTGTTGGACCGAAATGGCAACAGAGGGGGTAAATGGTGCCTTCAAAACCGCCCCAAGTATTTACACACACTTCTTCTCCGATAGCTATAGCAGCTATGAAGCAAGAGGATTACTGTTCTCTGGAGATTTGAGGAACAGATCATAAACAGAAGGAAAACTGACAAGGAAACTGAAGCAATCGAAAACAAATCTTGAGGCCGGTCTGGCCGCAAATGAGACAGTGGTCTGACTGTCGGTGCACTCCCGGTCTGCCCTCCTTGGTGAGGCCGGTCTGACCGCAGAGCGGTAGTACGACCGAGAAGAGCGGTAGTACCGAAGAGAGGCAGTACCGCCGTGAAGAGCGGTAGTACCGCTGTTGATTTCAGTCCGACCGGGGCAGAGAAAATCGAAAGCTACAGAGCAGAGCCAGAAAGTAGAGAGCAAAACAGGAAGCTGAAAAGAGCTCAAGCTCATAGGAAAACCAAGAAACAGGGAAACAGTCCAGAGAGCAGCTAGTCTGGTTAGACCACAACAGTGTTAGCGGTCAGACTACCAATGCAGGGCCGGTTTGACCGCAGAAGCACAGCTGGTCTGACCGCAAGTGATATGGCAGTCTGACTGCCGAAGTGAAGCCGGTCTGACCGAAAACTTGAAAACAGTAGCGAGGAGAAAAGCAGAAAACAAACTTTTTTTCAAAAACAGCAGTGACCGATAATAGCTTTCCCGCAGAAATAGCTTTGGCCTAAAGAAGAGAGGACAACCAGTTGCAAGCATAGAGGAAAAGCAAAACTGAAAAGAAAAGAATTAGTTTCCCTGAAGAGAACAGAGAGCTGCTGTCCAAGAACTGCCGGCACAGGAAAAATTGAAGACAACATGTGAGACAAAGACAAAATTGCTTAAGATTCATGAATCTTTTGATCACGAGACTTAAGAGCACAGCAAGGAAATGATCTCAGATCAAGAAAACACAAACTAACACAAAGTTCAGACAAGGCATCAAGAAATCAAGATTCCTCTGCTCATGGTGAATAGTAAACCCTAGAAACTACTGAAACAGAGGAAGATTGCAACAGATGAAATCTCAAAGAGAAAGCTGCAATTATAATTTTTGCTCTCAGATATAAGCAAGCCAAGGGGCCTTGAAGAGTTACCCAGTTCAAAGCAAAAATGATTTCGCAGCCACTCAAGAAAAATACTCCATTCCTTAGAAAAGACAAAGAGAAGATCAGAGAACAGAGCAAAAACAAAACACAGGGAGAAACTGGAAATCAAACCAAAGCATAAGACATCTCAAATAGATTCAAAGATATGAATGATTACAAAAGAGATAGTCTACAACCATTCCATTACATATTCTCAAACTAAGATGAACACACACAAAAGAAAAGAACTACTGCTTCTGCCTACACTTCACAGCTCATGCAGACAGGGAGAGCAAAAACAGAAAAACCCTCTCACTTAGCACTAGGGAACCACCTCTCTATTTATAGTCTTCCACTAGCAGGTTCACAATTTGCTTTACCCGTTAGCTCCAACAACTCTGCACTTTACCCGTTATCTCCAACCGAATCCGCTTCCACTTTGCAGCCTTGCTCATTTTACCAAAATGCCACTCCTGCACCTTCCTGGAAGCTTCCTCTTTTCTTGCTGTCCAAGCCTCGCAACCACCTCGAATCCTCGCCGTCTTCAGTACCTTCCGATCGCTTCGACCTCAGCACCGCCTGTGCCTAGTCCGGCCATCCCATGCCTCGCCACGAATTAACTTCAAAGTCCTGCAGCCATCACAAACCAGAAAACATCACATAGCACCGCTCGAAACACTGTAATCATACATCAGCATCAGTAGAAAAAGCTTATGCACGAAACACCTAAATCAAACACAACCTTTCCAGAACACGTGTTAATTACTCATCACAAACATGGGGTCACCTTCCCATGGTCTCTCAGGCCGATATTATGAGATTATCATATGTTGTGGGTAAAGCTGTACAACCTCTGCAAAGTATATAATTTATCCTGGATAGCCGTGCCCATGGTCATGGGCAAGCTGAGTGAAGTTTTTCACAGATTAGACTTGGCTTTTTGAAAACGGTTTATGAAAAGCCTTATGGATGGATGGAATCCGTGAGAGATTAAAAACCGTATGGATCAATGGAATCCATATGAGATATTTTTGAGAAAAGATGGTCCGGGTGGGATGCCCATGGTTAGGTTAGTGTGGGGATGGACCTACACTAACGTTATTTATTTTGATTACAACGTTGTTGTACTTACTGTATCAAATTCAGCTTTTGCACTTACTTTATGATATTTACTCCAATGTTGCCTTTTATGCAAATTAACCTTACTATGCCCTCCTTTGACATTTTCCTATGCATGCATTACTTCTGTTAAATTCCTGGTGTAACTTGTGGAGTACTTTTTGTACTCATGTTGCTCAATCTAACTTTTTTCCAGAAGAAGCCTTCGACGACTATGATGAGGATTGCAACGAGTAGGCCACGTCTTACAGTCATTTACCTTGTGGGAAGGCTGGATGGGCTGCTGCTATGTTTATCTTCCGCTGTTTTCTTTTTGCTGCTAATGTAAACTTTGGCCTTCAGGCTCATATTAGTTAAATAACGTTGGTCATTATGCAGGATATTTGTCTTTGTTATCACTGTGTGCACTTGCTTTTCCTGGGATGGTGTGATTAACACAGAGGTTCTGGAGTTGTTGCTCCAGGATCCGACAATACTCCCATAGTTATTCATGCTCGTTATGTGCGGAAACACCCTCAGCTTGAAACTTGTTCCATTCCTACGGGGCGGGAGCTTTATCCTCATCCGAACAGTCCTTATCGTCCTCCTGTACAACTTCCTCTTCAGCTCAAGTCGTCTAGTCATCGTACTCCATCTGATACACTATGTACTCCATATGTTCCCTTTCTTTGGCTTGTCCTGTTTCCTCACCATGGCGTGACTATTCTCCCTCTCCTCCATGTACTGCATCGGCCTCGTCATGAGTATCTTCCTTCTCTTCGCCAACATGCGGGTCGTCCAAGCTACTCGCACCTCCCAAATGATGGCCGTCCGCACGACCTTGTATAGCTTCTAATGGGCATGGTTGCACAAGCATCATGCACTCATATCCACGACGCTGGCACCTTTGCACAAACCCTTCCACGCGACAATGCGCATCAATGTTCTCAACTCCAATCTGATATCCGTGGGAGACCGGCTCCAAAGCCCTTGTATGACGACGCTGCACACTTCGGGGTCCAACAAAAAACTATGGGTAAGCCGATGCATCACATTTGTGATTCGAGCATTCTCGTCGTCCGGGTGTACTAGACTGGCTTGCGCAAAACCGCTCAAATCCACACCATTCAGATCTTCACGAACGGTTCCAACACCGTAATGCACTCTCAATGTAGTTGGTATCGGCATTGCTGATGTCTACCTACATATATTTTCAATTTTGCAACTAGTCAAATCGCATCAAATGCTACAAAAATACTGATGTACTATAATTCACATTTCACCGATCGTTCGTCTGTCGTAAGCAACTACACTAACCTCATAGCATTAACTTCCTATTAGCAAACTGCGTACCGACGGCACTCTTTTCTCACTACTCAAGCTGTCCCCTACTGCAAATAATTCCTAATGGTTTTGACAATTTATATGGCATATCGATTTAAATGCCTATCTACCAGTTACAATGGTACACATGTTTTTCCAATATACTAACGACATTACATTCATTCATAATTAATCATAAATATTACGTATTATTGTTTTTTACAAAGTAAATTATGAAAATTCTTACAAAAATATTGACTGAATTTTAATAACTACAAATTTCTACGGACGATTAATTTCTATGTAACGTTGACTGAATTTTCTACAACTACAATTTTGTATGCATGCCAATTTTCTATCGATGCTAATTTTGTACAACTATGTTCAGTAAATTAAACACAACTATATGCTACTACGCCTGCTAATTTCTAAAACTACATTGACTAATTTTTCTATACCAAAGTTGAACTATTTTTATCTACATCTATAATTTTCTACTCATACTAGCACTAAATAAACTATCTATTGCATATACAAAATTTAAAATACAACAAAAAATTACCTCACAAGAGTCGCTTCTTCCTCTCCTCCCTCTCCTCCTTCCTCTCCTCTCCTCCCCTCCTCCCTCTCCTCTTCTCCTCCCTCTCCTCTTCTCTCCTCTCTTTTCTTTCCTCTCCTCCTCTCCTCCGTCGTCTCCTTTTCTCTTCTGTCCTCTCTTCTGTCGCTTCTGTTCACCGCGCGATCGAGCGGCCTCGACCGCTTGGCCGCACGGTCCTTTTATCTGCGCTTCCAGTCACTCAACCCTTCGGCGGCTGGAAGCGCAGTCGCCTAACCAATGGGCGACAGCAACTGCAGTCGCCCGACCGTTTGACGACTGCAATAATTCGCCCAACGGCTAGCGTATTGCTTGCTTGCTACGCGGCCGTGGGTGATAGGCTCCAGTCGCCCGACGGTTAGGCGACTGGAGCCTATTTTTGTAAAAAAAAATTCGACAAGATATATTTTTATTTTTTTGAATAAAAAAATAGGCATGGTATCTTTAATTATCGTTCATTTCCTTTAAGTACGCTTTTACATGAACATTTGGCCGGTCGGCCCCTTTGTGCAAAACGTGGTCATGATGGCCTATGTACCACTGTCTATTAGTATGTGCTACTATTTTTATTTACTCATATATAGATATGACGCAATGATTTAGGGTCAGTTTTTTTGGGTTTTAGCTTATGGTTTTTGAATTCTGGCTGTTCACGAGAGATATCACAAAGAGAGAGAGAGAGAGAGAGAGACAGTCGCATGTGATTTTGGCTGATACAACTGAAACCGGTATAGTGTCTACTACAATCAACTTGTAGACTCCGTCTTAAAAAAATGCACCGTCTCAAAATGAGTGGATATGTTAGTCATTGATCATGAGACTAGTACGGTATAGAATAGGATTCAGAATTAATTTCTGGGTTTGACAGTTAGTACATTTTTCTCCCTAGTCAATCAAATTTTGAGCCACTAGATCTAGAACCATGTATCCACCTCATCTCCCTCCTACTATGGGGGTGTTCTTTTTAGCTGCGGCTTATGGCTGTTGGCTGAAATTTTTGAAATTTGGCTGTTTACGGTACAGATTATGGAGAGACCGATACTCACTTACGATTTTGGCTGGTACAGATGTTAGACTTTTAACGTGTACTACGTTTAACTTGTAGACCCCGTCTTGAGAAAATACCCCATTTAAAAGTTAGGTACTATAACAAAAATCAAAAACCGCCCGACTTGTACCCAGCCGAACAGACCCTGAATATTTTGCTCCCGCTACCTCACCCCCTCACCTCAATCCTAATAACCTAGTTCCACCGCAGCCCTACTATGTGGCACCGCCCCCGCTGGGATTGGCAAAAGGCTCATTTGACCACCTCCGCCGCAACCTCCTCCTGCATCTCGATCACCTCTTCCTACACCTCCATGTGATGCCTCCAGATATAAACACTACTAGTGTCAGAGACAAAAAAAAACTATAAATTGTAAATTGCACAGGATATAAGGTGAGGCGGAGGAATCATGATGTCAATCCAAATGTTAGAAATTCCACTAAGATCCCCGCAAAAATCATGCGGTATAGCAATTCCAAAAAATATGTAATGGTGTTTCTAGAAATAAAAAGACAACTCTCACTCGCTACTAGTTTTTACTGCCAAATGCCTCCTCTAGTTTCAAATATTCTTACCATTACATTTCTGTGAATTATAAAAGGAAATATTTGCATTTCGAAAAGGCAGTCACTGACACATTGGAACCACATGCGAGTGATTTTCTTCAAAAAAATAAACAATTGTCACCGTTTGACAGCACGAGATTAACTTTTTTTAGAGACGAGCTGGACATTAATTTTTTTAGAGACGACGAGCTGTACATTAATTGCTTGAACACTACCGGAGAACAGCAAGTTGGAAACGGAGGTTTTTCTTTCCTTTTGTTATTTTGTTCTCTTTTTACCCTTCGCAACCAGTCACCAACCACACCCCTGGGGCCTTCTCACTTCCGACCCTGCATGGCAGTGTCAATTGACAGGTGGGGTCACCAATACACACCAGAAATAACGAGAGGCTAAGTACGCGTCTCCTCTCTGAAAGCTAGTGTCTACGTTGTCACAGTTGGCAAGATCAACTAGCCTCGTAGGCGCGGCGGCACGTCGCGCCAGCCACCGTACGTAAAAAAATAAAGAGGCGATAATTCGTGAGGAGTTTTCCAGAAAAAACCGGGGGCAAAAACGCATTTTCGAAAAAGGCGGAGGACTTTTTCGAAAAAACCGAGGACCTGTACGTAAAAAAACGGGGACCCGTGCGCGATTTCCGAAAACACGGGGGGCCATCCTGCAAAACGGAGAGGCCAAAAAAAATTTCCAGGGGCCTAAAAAATTCCAGGGACCTTTCTGCGAGAACCAAGGACCCACGCGGCGCGCGCGCGCGGGGGACGTGGACACCGCGCGGGGGGCGGAACCCCCCCGCTAATACTGCTGGTAATTCCAGGGACCTTTCTGCGAGAACCAAAGACCTGTACGCAATTTCGAAAAAACCAGAGGAAAGCGCCTCGGCCGACCGTGACATAAATCCCCGCCACGCGCGCTGGGGCGTGGACACCAGCGGGGCGGAACCCCCCGCTAATACTGCTGGTAAGATACCCAGAAAGCAGCTTAACCCTATATGTATCCTCATCTGCCCAACCCAAAACGAGAGGAGAGGAGAGCTGGAGGGAAGAGGAGAAGCGTGACTAGATGTGAGATTTATAATTCACGCTGCTATCCATCCATCCTTGCTTGTTTGTCTGCCGATGTTTCTTTGCTCGTTGCCATATTTTTGCTTGCCATATTTTTACAAGACTGTCGTTGCTGGGTTGTTTTTCTTGCAGATCGAAGAAACCCTAGACTCACTCAGGTAAGAACCTCTGCTCGGCTGATATCTATTCTCTACGTACGTACTTTCTTGCGGATTTCGCCGAAGGGTTTCTTCCGTCTTTGCAAGATTCGGTTTGCTGTTTTGATCGCATAAGGGAAGCTATTCTTCCATTTCTTGCTCCTGCATACGTTATTTTAATGTTGATCTATGCTATGCGGAAGGATTTTTTGAGCGCCTCTTTTCACAAGAGGATCGAGTTTTAGGGTAGGAGGAAAGCAAGCTCGTGTTGGAGAGTGGAAAACCTCACCGATCACCTCAAGTTGCACGCACATCCTAAACTTGAGTTTACAAGCCCTGACCTTAGCACTTTGTGCGGCCCTTAGCCCTGACCTTAGTCGGAGTAGGGTGTAGGGAGGCGGCGGTGGGAGCGAGCGCATACGATCAAAAAAATCATAGAAAGCAAATTTGAAATGTCCAACTGTGGTTTGCTATATGGATGTATCAGACGCCTCTTCATTAGTTTTTCTTCCAGTTCATATAGGATTTATGGAACTATTTTATAGGTTTGTGAGAGTTTTTTTGTGCATTGAGGGGCAAACATGGAGCCATATACGTTTGAAAAGAAAAACTTGCCCCTACTGCTCGCGCGCTGTATATATGTGGTTCAAACTTCAAAGTGCCGACCATCTGATCTGGCTGTGAACTTGTGCATGTTGTTCAAAATCAACATAGAATATAGAATAGTAGCAGGATGAGCAGAACTTCATGAGGCTTGTTGAGATACATAAGATACTTATTTTCGACCTTTTCTTTTGTTCGCTTAGTGAAAAACTTGGTCTCAGCGACTCCAAATTGCCAAGATACAATGGAGCCTACAAAGAACATATACGACGTGGAAACGCTGTTGGATGCTAAGCAGAAACTTGAGGTGGAAATAGAACAATTGGAGGGAAAGTCTGAGAATCACATCAGAAGTGAAGAAGATTCTGAGTCAATAAAAAATACTTATGAGATGAAACAAAAACTGAAAGACATGGATGATGATTTGCAAGATATTGATTCTCTTAACAGGATACTCATCACTAAGGAGCGCAGGGCGAATGCAGAGCTGGAAGAAGCCAAATCTGAGCTTATAGAGGTACACATAAAGGTTTCTAGTATTTACTTTGACGTGGTTACTCATAATATACCAAGACACCTTTTTCACAACAAAATGCTCGCTGCTGTAGGGATTAAGAGAAATGACTGGAAGTCAAACAGTTATTGGTGTCAAACAAATGGGCCAGCTTGATCAAGAGGTGTTTGTCAAGGCTTGCAAACTGAAAGGAACAAAAGGTGACTTGGAAAGAGAAGCGGCACTTCTGTGCTTAGAATGGCAAAATGAGATCTGGAAATCAGAATGGCATCCTTTCAAACATACCATTGTTGATGGAAAGGCAAAGGTAACTATTTTATTCATGCTGATTGATATATTTTTCTGGATACATTTTCTTCATAGTTGTTTTGTTAGTATCCTATTTATCCATTAAATCTTCGTATGTGGTGCATGCACTACTACAGAAAACCGTATTACAGACGGTTCAAAAACGTCATTATAGACGGTTTTCTGAACTGTCTGAATTTATGTGGTGCATGTAGTCTAAAGCCTTCAAATATTTGAATTTTTACTTGTCATGCATTGTTGCTTTGCCAACCGATTTCCTTGTTCCAACCATAAAAATGGTGTCAAGTGTGTATTGAGGAAGTATATTGTTTTATATTTTTATATATGAATATCATTGTTGAACACTTCTCATTTGTAATAATACACACAGGTTTGCTAATATATTGTTGTTGGAGCCGTTTGAAAGCCTGTTGTTTGCTTCATGATGTTGGTAGCACCTTTCAAAAAAGAAAATCAAGCCAAAACTTCAAAAGGGGGAATATAGATAGTTGCACAGACAGTAACTCATGATGTAACTATTTTATTGGAGCAGTGCGTGTGCTGCTATCTTTTTTTATTGGAGCAGTGCGTGTGCTGCTATCTTTTTTTTTTTTTTGAAGACGCGCGCTGCTACCTTCACAGTGGTAAACATTGTACTTAAGTAAATCTGCGAAATATCGCTTTATGAACTAAAAATTTTGGTAAGGTTCTATAATCAATAGTTAGACTAACTCTGCCCAATATCGCTATATCAAATTACAATTTGGTTATGTACGACTATAATCAATAAATATCCTTATTGGTTTACTTGGTGTAATTAAGTCCTAATCAATACTATGTTTATACCCCTAAGATATCTCACTTAATTTGTTTATATATATGTTGCCGAACAAAATTCAGAGACAAGCATGCTAATTGGTTATCCCGAGTCTAATTGAGTCTTAACCACGAAAGATAATGTCTCTATCGCCGAGTGAACCTTTTTACTCTCCTATATGCTATATCTATGCAATTTATTTGTTGCTTCCCCTGTATAAGTATCTCTTGTTTGGCATCAAGGTACATCCATCCATCCATTTAATTTGATTTGTATTTATTCAAATATTTTGAATAGTTGTTTCTCTCGTTGGTATTAGATGTCTCTAAAATAGAGGTGACCTGTGGTAATGCATACAACTTTTTGCACAGAAACATGTTTACAATCTCTAGTGTCCTTACATACACACGATGATGCAGGAAATTATCATGGAGGATGATGAGAAACTTCAAGCTTTGAAGGAAGAATGGGGGAGTGAGGCATACAATGCCGTCACCCAGGCCCTTCTTGAGTGCAGGGAGTACAATCCGTATGGGATGTACCCTGTGCCTGAGCTATGGAACTTCAGGGAGGACCGAAAAGCCTCCGTTGCAGAAGCAGTTGCTTATTTGGTGGCAGACATGAACAATGATATGAGCACTTCAGCATAATTTCAGGGACTGTCTATTACTCAGTTGACTAAAAATTTCTTATGTTTCAGTCTCTTTTTTTTGGTCCGTTTGATCACCATCTGACGGTTGTGGTGGTTGTTTTTATCTCTGTATTGTGCTGTTCTGTTTTCATATGGGCTAGGCTGTTGTTACCACTTATCGGACCCGTGTATTTCAATTGTTGACCATCTCTTGATAATCAAGTCCTGGTACACACTCCTACATAGACATAAATAAAGACTAACTTTTTATACTAGACAATAAGGGATTGGTGAACCTCTACTAGATATAGACAAATAATTCTGAACATTAGTTCAAAGCTATTCACTCAAAAATTTGGACTTCCGCATGCACCCTAATGTAACCTAATAAGATTGCACATTACCTGATACTGAAATTCTAATTAAACTAGTACGCAAGTTGTAATTTGTCTATATTTCTACGGGTATATTTGTAGGTATGTTTTTTAGACATGCAAGTTTCTTATGTTTCAGTCTCTTTTTTTGGTCCGTTTGATCACCATCTGACGGTTGTGGTGGTTGTTTTTATCTCTGTATTGTGCTGTTCGGTTTTCGTATGGGCTATGCTGTTAGTACACACTAATATATTGTTCTTTAATACTTGCATTTGTCACAAAACAACATGTTTATGACTAGGAAATAGACAATTGTCCAGTCAATACTTGCCACCTGACCTAGCTAACAGATACAAGCCATGAAAATGTTCAATTATTTTAATTTTGGCAAACCATAATAAAATGCAGAAACAAAAGGGAGTATTCATTATTCTATTCTAGACAAAATATCCTAACCTAGGTGTACCCTATACTAATAACATAAACAAATCAAATTATTCTAAACTAGACAAATAATACTAGCCCAGGTGAACCCCACAAAACCATAAACAAAATGAATTATTCTAAGGAAGGCAAATCGTCCTAATCTACGTGAACCATTACAAAATATAGACACAACTAAATAGAAAAATAGAGAGCCTAATTGGCTGATATCCTCACTTAATAATTTTTCTTACAGGATGACCTACAGAAGTGAGGTATTCAAAAAGAGTTGAACAAACCGGCAAGACTACATTCAACATGATGGATGTAAGCATTGCTGGCACCATTTGTTGCATAACAAATTTTGAATGGTGGATAAATGATTTAGACTGGGAGGATTGAAAGAACTGTGTGATCATGCTATGTGACAACTCTGTGAATCTTTGTGTAGTTAAAGAATTGGGTAGTATCGTCTTGGTCAATTAAGGATTTAACTTTTTGCGCCATTGAATTAAGCCCCTCGTACAACCATATGCTCTATGGGAAGGGCCTAGCTCAGTAAGTTACTGAGTTCTGGTATTGACTCCTCAGGTTGTAGGTTAAGTTTTGAGCCAAGCACTACCATAGAAAGGATCATCATAGACGGTTCAAAACTATTATCACAGACAGTTTCTAAATCGTCTTAAGCATAGCCATCTGTAATATCTTACACATCACAGACGGATAATACTAAAAACAGTCTGTGATATGTCATATATCGTAGACGGAACAGTCTGTGATAGCTATTTCAATATCTATAATATTTTTGTTTTTCGGCTAGCCTCAGGAAATGCTAGATATACCCTCTAAAAGCAAGTAAACAGATAACATATATTGCACATGACAATCATTACATAGATCTCACAAATGAATTGAACAACTGAATAAAGTACAATCGAATGAATTGTTTCATTAAGTACAATTGAGTGATTACAATTGTATCAAATGTTTAAACATCTAATCATTATCGCCGGGGTTGAACTCTCCATTCGGGTTAATAACCTCCGCCATCAAGAATTCAGAGAGTTTTCCTCGAACTTTGATGAGGTTGTCAAGATCGTATGCTAGGAGTGTTGAAGTCATTAGCATATATATACATATATATAAATTGATAATCACAAAATAAATATTAGCAAGTTGACAAACCTCTGGATTTTTCATCGTAGTGCCCATGATTTCCTATATACGTCTACAAATGTAGAATCGACATACGTTGTAGTGTAGCTGTTAGTGGCACTACAATAATAGAATTACATATATAGGTATTGTCAGTTCTAAGGCATTATTACAAAGTGTGATATAGGATTGTTGTGTTGTAGCGGGTACCAAAAATTTCATCCTGTGTCGTACTATGACGATGGATTCCATGTGTCTCTCTCCTTGGGCAACATAAGCGCTGAACGACCTACGTGATTCCAAAAGGTTAGCCTTAGCCATTGCAAATGAAGAGAAGACTACAATAGAGTTATGTATGGAAGAAATGAGTTTACCTGTCAATTTCTTGTTGCAAAGGGTGAAGTCATGGTTGCCCCTAAGTAAGGAATCAAGGTATATTACCTTGCTGCACTTTGGTACAATCACAATTAGAATCCAGTAAGACCTAGTCATGTATGTCGCTATAGTGTTTAATCCTAAGTTCATGTTGCGTATAAAGTACAAATGAAACTTGTATGAAAACTAGTGAAGCACTTACCCCTGGTTGAAGAGTACCATGATGTACTCCTTGTCACTCTGAGCAAGCAATCCCTTTGTTATGTAATCTTCGACGAATGATGCGTTGTCCTTGATGCATTGCTCAGAGACCATGTATGGGTTGAGGGAACCCACCAGTTGTCGCTGTCGCCGAACTTGTTGGATCATGGATCTATGCACAAGAAATGAGTTATGATATTTATCAGTATTACATGAATGTAGAACTTAATTGTACAGTACACTCATTGTGTCCAGCATCGTAGAAGTTAGGTGCCGAGTTCGCCGAGGTTGAATAGTAAGAATAAGTCTTCGGAGGTCACGACCAAGTAGCTCGAGTCATAGAGGAAATGTGCCTCTGTGTATCTCACAGTGAATTCACTTTACTGGTTTGGCTTCTTGTTGGATCTCTGCATGTACTAGGCATGCAAAGACCAGCAAACCATTCTAAGGCTGGATAATTGTGACTTGGGGACCAACGACACTCTGAGCTTAAACTTTCAGGACCCAGGAGGCGCCTTAGTCTTTTTAGTTGGGCCTTAGCGTGGGCCTTAGCATCTCGCCTGCGATACATCTTCAGTGTCGTCTCTACAGGAGCCGATGCGACAGACTTCTGAAGTGGAGCTTGAGGTGGAGTCATAGAGGGTTCTTTTTGACAGAGATGGTCATATGGAGATTACGGCACGGAAGGGTCCAGGGCGATTTCCTCTTAGGCCATTGGATGAATGTGTGGACGGCATCCCCTAGTGTCATGATCTCTTCGATTGGGGGATTATCAAGTGGGATGGCCCTAAAAATGCCATTAATTATGACCATCTGGACCTTAGCGAAACCGGTCCCTATCTAGGCAAAGTGCACCAGTATCCTTGATAGGCATGGACACGCCATCCCTCACCCAACGTAAATGGTGATGAGTACATCCTTTTCCATAGATACAACTGTGCCAACTCCACAACAAACTTAACAAACCGAAACTATGATACAAGGACCAATGACTCGAGCGCGAGTACGTCAACTTAACCATCGGGTGAATGAGTTCCTAAGTTTGCATACAAATATTTCAAAGAATGGCATACTACTTAATTTTTTGTGATGATTTAATTGTCCTTAGGAACCATGGGGAAGAACCACACGAGCTTAAGTGTAGAAGTGGAACCGTCAAGCGCAATCCAAGTCCTATTCATGAGTTCGATTCAGATTAGGCCTTTGTAATAGCGTCTATTTCAAACGGCCATAACTTTTGATCCAGAAGTCTTATCGGGGTCCATGAGTACTCGTTGGAAAGATCTTGGAGTCTACTTTCAGATGGATCTGATCTCACCTCCAAACTCCATCTGAGCCGCTCAGAAACTGCGAAACAAGTCAGGTCACGTTTCCAGTCTGAGTCAAAGTGGGCCTTGGGCCTTGTATCACCACTTAGTCTATTTGGGCCGGCTGTACTGTTTATGTGAATAGTAATCTATGAATAGTACCACACCCTTCTCCTTAGATAAGTGTGGCTTCCCCCTCTCCCATTTAAGGAGGCCGCACCCCTTTAGTTTTCCTCGGGTTTTTTTAAGAGATTATTCTGCTTAGCAGTATCACCGCGTGTTCGGTTGAGAAACCCCAACTTATGAACTTAAACTTTATTTGTAATACAATTTCAGATTGCATCTTGAACTCTCTTGCTGGTGTTCTCGATTCTCTTGCAGGAGATAGCCTTCTTGGCGAGGTCAACCGTGTTCGGCATGGTTGATAACCAATGGAGTAGTGGTGTAGTGATTGCGAAGGGTTTGATCTATTTTGGTCGGAGCCTTTGGATCATCAACGTCGAGATCTCCACAATCGACTTATCAGTACCTTTCAGAAGATCGGGCCATCATCACATTAAATGGGAATGGAGCCAATAAGCCTGACTCTGAGGATGCACAGCGTAGGCTCCTACATAATGATACACGATGAGCTAAGTTGTCCACCAGGTCTATGTAGCATTCTAAAGATGTACATTACCTGGATTCATCGATAGGTAAGCTGGCATCGCTATGTTCAGATTGCTCTAACGTGGGAGGGACTGGGTACCACAATAACCGGGGTGGCTTGAAAGTGGTTGTGGACTTCTCTCAGTTCTTCCCTCAATGAATCTATCTCTCCTCGAAGTGAGTCATCTCCTAAAGTTTTGCATCAAAGTCTTGTTTCATACATTCCTCGCGCTCGGTCTTGGATTTCTTCCTACTCCTATACGTCTTGGAGTCGTTTGAGAATCTGTGCCTCCAAGATACATAAACCCTAGGCCTCATGTGCAACCTGGGTGTTCCTTGTTTCCCAGGGCTGTGGAAAGTATATCCCTCTCCCTGAATGTTTCGAAGGAGCCTTCGGAAGATTCGGCAATCAGTGTTTACTGCTAGAGGAAATCATGTTATTTTAGACCCCATGAAGTTATGGATCTATTAACAAGTAAGTAGTTTAACATATGTTACCAGGCATTGGGACACTTCCTGTCTGTGGGGTTTTCAAAGAGGCGATGCCCGAAGATGTAGTTGATGACCTCACTCTTAACCAGTTCGGGCGCGCTCGTTTGTGATCCCAACAAATGGTGGGGAGGCCTCTGATCGGATTTTACCCGTGTACCCAACAGCGCTGAGTCTGTGGGGGTGAGTGTTTTGTGAATGGAGAGCCTTGTGCGCCGCACTTTCCTGTTGAAATCCGATCATCATTTTCATCCGCACAAAGGCCTCCTATGTTTCTGGTGACACGAAAGAATATCTCACGAAGGGCGTGTGATCCATGGTCACATACTACATGACAAGCATGCTCTTGAAGGTCTTCCATGTTTTTCCCATCGCGAGGAGCGCCTGCCATCGCATGAGTCCCTAGACTTCTACTGGGAACGACTCAAAGCTTTCCAGTTTGCTACGGTGATAAGGATCCGTTGCCATCCAATTATCCTGCAGGTAGTATGAAATGCTACCACTACTTTCTTCGGTTGCAGTGGGACCCATCTGGAGAGACTGTTGTGATGTCCATTTGGCCCTTTGGCCTTTTCGACACTCCTCTACCATGCTGAGTTATCCCGGCCTTTGGCGATGACATTGGTGACGATGATGGCCTTTATGCCGTTTCAAAGTCTATTGGGCATATATTATTTCTACAAGGTCTCTTTGGAACACTAACATGCCATTCCAAATAGATCTTGTAGCAATAGATCATTCCCTAGCTATTTTTATTATTATTTTCACCACAACTTCCATTCTCATGCACCCTAACAATTTGTTTCTCCACAACTATAAGACAAATATTAAAGCACCGTACACATAAGCTTCAAAAGGACTGAAGCAAATTAATTTGCTTCAACCCTTTTGAAGATCAAGTGGCCATGTACTAGTCATATACTAAAGGGGGGCCTTGTGGTTGAGTTAGTCCTGTATTGTGTTAATCTTGTAAGCATCCTTGCTGACCTATGGGTCCATGGAGAGTTGTGACCGGTGGGGAGTTTATTAGCCACAAGTCTGTAGCAAGAAAGGGGAACTAGAATAGAACTTGGCTTAGGCCTTTCTTCCTCTTGACTACTCTCTGTGTTCCCTTCCTATGTTCTTCCAAAAGATCTGTGTAGTGGTTGCAGCACTCTACCTGTGTGATCGATAGTCATAGCTTGTGGTTTTGATGGTCGTAGCAAGCTGCGTAGTCATCGTGGCGGTTTTGTGTGTGGTCATAGGCTGCTGGAAGGACCTTCTAGGCTATGAGTACCTCATTTCTTATGCATACGAGTACTCGTAAGTCGTATTAGGTCAGTCGGTGGGCTGAGGTTGTTTTCTGGATTATTGATGTTCTGATCAGGGTTGTTCACTGGAATGCATTTTGATTGTGCAAATTGATGATCTTTGTGTATCGTGCGGTGCTACGTGATGGTTTGTTTGTTGGTGTTGGTTGCATGATTCGGAGGTAGGTCATGGTGAGGCGTAGGAGGACCGGGATTAGGCACAGGGAGGTGTTGTGGTCCAGAATGGTCAGGGAAACGCTAAAGATGATCGAGGCTGGTGAGGTGGTTGTAAGCCGGGACGACGAGGAACCGGAACGGGAGCTACTGAAGGTGGATATGAAGGGCAACGGCGAGGTGGATCGGGACTAGGTTCAGGGAGGAGTCAAGGTCCAAACAGTCAAGGATGCCAAGTGTCGTCATGTGCAAGGAGAAGCCGAAGATAACTGAGGCTGCAAGGTGGTTGCAAGCGTGTCCGGCAAGAAAGCAGGAAGCTTCCAAGAAGGTGGTAGAAGGGCATTTTGGTAGATTACACAAGACCTAAAAAGGAGGTAGTTCTATTAAAGGGTTTTTGTCCTGTATGTGGGTTGATGTAATCCGCTTTGAGAAGCGTGCATGAGTAAAACCCAGTGTTAGGTGGGGTTAATGGGTTATCCCTAGTTTGAACTAATGGTAGGATCCATTAGGTCTAGAGTTCAATTGTGAGATTATAAAATGAGGAGGGGAGGCAAGAGTTAGGATTGAGACGGTTAGCCAAGTCTTGGTGGCTGGCACCTCTCCCTCTCATGGGAGTTAGGTTAGAGAGTAGGTGTGGCTCTAGTGTTAGAGCTTAGTCCTCCCGAGGGGAGTGGCTGTGAAACCATTCATCTGAGCAATACATCTATTCTCGATCTATCTTTTGAGTATTGCTATCTGATGGTATTGAGTTGGCTTGGTCCTGTTCTTTTGTTTTCTTGGTTCTTTTCTGTTCTTTGAATGTATCTTTTCTTTCTTGATCCAAGAAAACGTTCTTGCCTCTGATATGACTTGCAGTGTGTTGAGGAATCATGCTCAAAGCCATCATGGCTATTCTATTCCCATGAGCAAGGTCAGATTGCCTTTTTATTCTCTTGGATTCAGTGTTAGGAGTTCTCAGTGAAATCTTGTGAATGTCTCATTTCGGTTGATGAGTTTTCAATTAAAGATTAGAGCAACCTCTTGAGACCCTCACCTTCTTGTGTGCAGAGTTTCATGGCCGTTTGATCTCTTTATCAGAAGACATGTGGATTTTAGATCTTGCGATCGTGCAGTTGTGCGTCGCTCTGTTCTTCTGATTCTTTACGACCGCTCCCAGTTTACGGCCACGGTCAAGACTCAGATCGCTTCGTGTCTGATTTCGACCGCACTTGTGTCTGATTGCTCGATGGTCATAAATCTCGTGGTTTTGTGTCCTCACTGCCTTTCGAGTTGTTTACGACTGTAGTCGGTTACGAGTGCTCGTTGATTTTACGACCATGTCACTGACTACTCTGCTTTGAGATCGTTCTCTACTCTCTTGATCTTTTCTTGATCCAAGAGTTTTGATTGATTTCTTCGATGTAGCTGCTTGCTGTGACATGTGGGATTGTACTCAAAGCCATCTTGGCTATTATCTTCCCACGAGCATGGTCAGTTCATCTGTTCGATCTCAAATCTTTGTTCTTGTGCGCCGTTAATCGAATCTCAAAAAGATCTCAACACGCTTACTAAGTTTTCAATCCAAGATGTGATTGGCTTCCTAAGACCTTAAGTTACTTGCGTACAAATTTCCGTGGCCATTTGATCTCTGAATCAAAAGATTTGATGTTTTTAGATCTGGTGGTCGTGCGCCTCTTGTGTTACCTCTAGTCGTTCACGACCACAGATCTCCTCAATGGTCTCGGTCAGGTGCCTCTGGTACTTCTAGTCGTTTATGACCACATTTGCTTTCTATCACCCAATGGTCCTAAGTCGTGTGGTGGTGCGCCTTCTCCGCAACCTCTAGTCATTTACAACCGCACATGGTTTCGATCGCTCAATGGTCATAGATCTCTCGGTCACTTTCTGATCTGTTACGATCGTACATTGGTTTACGACTGCTCGTATTTTCTGTCTGTACTTTGGCCATCGACTACGGTGGTGTCGGCCCCACATTGATCTTCGACCACGTAGTTTGCGATCACGTTGGTCTTCGACAGCGCTGGTTTCCGAGCACTCATTGGTCTTGAACTGCGCTGGTCTTTCGACCCCACATTGGACATCGACAACATTGGTTATGACCACGCTGTTTCGACCACGTTGGCTTTGACCACATTGTCTGCTTCGACCACGTTGTTTGCTTCAACCACGTTGTCAACCCTTCGACCACGTTGTCTGTCTTTCGACAACGTTGCTTTTCTCTACTAACCAGTGGTGTTCAATTTGGCTGACCAGTGTCTCTCGACCACGTTGTGTTCTGATGTGGTCGTACTGAGCACTGTGTTTCTCTGTTTTCAAGTAGACCTCATATCCTAGTCTTCATAGCATTGTAGCTATTGGAGAAAGAGGGATATGTGAATATTTGGATGAAAAATCTCTAGGCACCATTCACCCCCCTTTGTTGCCTGTCCGGTCCTACAGATTTTGCCATTGTATGCAACATCATGGTCCTGGACTAGTGCGATATAAATAGAGGGTCTAGATTTACATATTTTTGTTCCCGATAGGTAACCACGCAGAATCTTTCCCTCTGTTGTTTCACCTAGCTATTAGATTGTTTTCATGTCAAAGGTTGTGGTGCAGTTTTTGGCATGTTACATGGGTAATTTGAGAATTTGATCTACTAGAGAGTTGTAGATAATTTTATTATCTATCAATGGATTACTTAGAAACTTAATTTATTTGGATATATTAAAAGATATGTGGTTCTTAATCTCACTATCTAGTTAATCATCGAGATAGTACAGTGTCATGGTAATTACTATATTAAAAATACTAGCTGGCAGAATTAAGGTTTTACCATAACAAGAAAGATGTAGAGCTCAGCCTAAGATTTATGTGGAGCTTTGTCTAAGCTATCTGTGGAATTTGGTTGGGTATATTGAAAGTTATGGTTTTGGTAAGCTTGTTGTTTATTATCTGTTGATGTTGGTAGAAGTTATTTTGTGTTGCCATTTAAGCACAGATAGTGGCCAAAATAAATTATAGTGATAACTAGAAAGATGTAGATAATTTTTTTGTAGATTATATAAGTGGTTTTATTTCCTATGGTTTGTATTGTAGAAACATTTATGAAACTGTGAAGCTTATTGTCGTAAATTGCAATAGATCAGCCTTTGAGGCTGAAAATGTGGGCTCAGATGGTCTTTTCTTACAATTGTGATAACTAGGGAAAGGTGAGAAATTTCATCTAGTTTCAAAACGTATATTTTTTTAATATGTTTGGGATCCTGAGTTGTGAGCCTTGCTTGCTTGAATTCTAGGACAGTGATATCGGTAAATCGAGAAGTGAAAGAGGAGTGCTTAATTGTAGGAGCGTGTGATCATATTTTCATGCTTTGGCGGGGTATTGAGATGTTATGCCATGAATGATTGCCAACCATCAAGTCTTTCTACATGATTTAGGCAAGTGCATGGTAGATAAGTAAACTAGGTAGATGGCTTTGTTAATTGAGTTTGATGCAATATTTAGTACATGACATGATAATGGTTAATGATACATGATAAATGTTGAAAGAATTATGGCATCATATGCATTCATGACATGAAAAAAGATGACCTACTTTGTGTGGGCACTCCACGAGAGTGGAGGATTGAGGTCCCTATATGAAAGAGGACGGGCTTTTGAGTTCCCTACATGAAAGAGGGCGGGCTTGAGTGAATACTAAAAGGTATTTGTCGGGACCCAGAGCAACAACTCCGAAACCCTCTGTGTTAATTGCACTATCCCAGGAAAAGCTAGTGCACACAGTGATAAGAACAAACTTTATTTAACTAATATGAGCCTGATGGCCAAAGTTTACAATAGTAGCGGAAGAAGACAGCGGAAGATAAACAATAAGCAGCAGTCCATCCAACCTTCCCACAAGGCGAATGACTGTAAGACGTGGCCTAGATGCAATCCTCACCGAAGTCGTCGAATGCTTCCTCTGAAAGAGTTAAATTGAGCAACATGAGCACAAAAAGTACTCCACAAGTTACACCAGGAGGTTTAACAGAGTTAATGCATGCATATGGAATATCAAAGGAAGGCATAATATAGTTAATTTGCATAAAAGGCAACATTTGAAGTAAATATCATAAAGTAAGTGCAAAAGCTGAATTTGATACAATATGTAAAAACAACACTGTAATCAAATAATTAACGTTAGTGCAGGTCCATCCCCTACACCAACCTATCCACGGGCATCCCACCCGGACCATCTTTTCTCAAAAACAAACTCGATGGATTCCATCCATCCATACAGTTTTCAAAATCTCTCATGGATTCCATCCATCCATAAGGTTTTCAAAATCTCTCATGGATTCCATCCATCCATAAGTTTTTCAAATCTCTCATGGATTCCATCCATCCATAAGGTTTTTCATAAACCATTTTGAAAAACAAAGTCTAATCTATGAAAAACTTTACTCAGCTTGCCCATAACCGTGGGCACAGCTATCCTGGATAGGTTATACACTCTGCAGAGGTTGTACAGTTTTACCCACAAGATATGATAATCTCATAATGTCGGTCACTACACGCTTCCATAGGCGTGCGACTGAGAAAATCATAACAAGGTCTTTACAATGCTCCATTGTCAACATAATCACGCCGCCACTAAGGTTTCACCGCAACATGAATCCACATGTTGGATCCCCCTCTTGTGCCATGTGAGACTTCTCACGGCCTACGCCGCGCCCACATTCAGCCTATAGCGAGATTAAGTTGGAATTTCACAAATTATTCGACCAGGTTTGTCCCATACCAGACTTGTGGTAGTACGATAGGGCTTTGCAACAGTAGCTCACAGACCGGTCCTTTACTGACTTAGGCACCAACCACATACCCCTTGTGCCTGGCAATCAACATTGCGTCACCAAACAACAATGCATGCCAGCAAGCACCCACCACTCTAACCATTTGCCTAAGTCTAAACCAAGTTTTATACTTTGTTTGGAAATAATTTCATAAACATTTTTGACTCTCCAAAGTCCAGAATTCAACTTTAAAGTTTATCATTTCATATGAAAGATTATCCCAAACCATAATCATTCTAAGCATGGCTAAGCATTTCTATAAAATTCCCAGTTAAACCTAATGTACCAACTAGGTTTTCAGCTATGGTAACAAGGCATATTTGTTCAATATCAAATTTGGCTATACACAAAGGAGTTGGGTATAACTAGAGTTTAAACTGAATTTAAACTAGATTGAATAAAAGTACGCATGCATAATAATTTTAAAAACAACATAAATAATTTAAATTACCGGGAGCAACATGATCAAAGGTGTAACTTGCCTTCCTCGAAGACCTGGTTCGAATCGTCGAAGTCGTTCTCTCCGAGATCGTCGAAATCTATACGCGTTAAGAACCAAAAACATAAATTCAAATAAAATTCCAATAAAATTCAAAAATTTAAACATAGTCTAGAAATGGGTAGTTTAGGATTTTAGAATAATTTAGAAATTTGAACGGGTCAAATCGGAGTTAAAATGAGAAAGTTATGGCTCCTGGAAATTTAAAAGAAAGAAAATGAAAAAGACTGATTTTTAGAAATTATTTTTATACTGAAAAATCCATTTATGATGTCAGCATCAATTATATTTTTCGGCTGAATTATTTTTACGTTGAAAAAGGTTTTATTACACTGACAGTTGGGGCCGGTTTACGGTGGACTGGGTTTGCGGACCGGGTTGTAGGCTGAGGTGGCACACCGGCTGGCGTGGCGCTTGCATGGCAGCGGTGCTGAGGTGGCACGCACATGGCGTGCACGCGGCGACCACGACACCTGCCACGCCGCTCGGCACCGTGCGTGTACGGCCGGCGACGGTGGTGCACGGAACCGAGGGGTCTTGGCGAGCGGTGGCGGCGGCGTTCGTGAAGGCAAAAAGAGAGAGGGAGTCCGAGCTACAGGCGTGGGGTTCGGTGAGCACGGAAGGCGACCGGCGATGAGTAAGCGGCGGAGGCGGCTCGGGGCTACGGCGGGGACGGCGCTCCGAAGGGGCTGGAACACAGCCGAGTGGTGGAGGGTGGTCGCCGGCGCACGGGGAAAAAGTTGACGGCGTCGGGGAGGCGCGAAGAGGACCGAGGCGGCGGAAATTCCTCGCCGGAGTTCGGTCGGTGGCGAGAGGGGAACTCGGCACGGGGGAGGCTCGGGCGCTCGAAAGGAGGAATGGGGGTGGGGAAAGGGCGGTAGCGCACGGCGATCCTCGGTGAGAGGCTTTTATAGGCGGAGGGGAGGGGAATGGCCATCGTTACTCGCCGAAGTAAAGGCAGCCGAAGGTGGCGCAAACGGTGAAGGAGTGGGGTGTAAAGGAGAGGGAGACGGGCGGCTTTGAAAGTGGGGTAAAGAGGGCACTCAAATGCGCATTTGCTTGGGACATAAAGGAGGAGAAACAGCCGATTAAAAGCTCGGGTGGGGGTGTTAATGGCGGCGGCGCGAGGTTGAAGGATAGGTAGGAGAAGGCACTGACGAGTGGGGTTGATCTGTCGGCGAGAGAGAGAGGGGAGAGAGAGCGACGGACGGTCGGATTAGAGCCACGAGCGCAAGGGAGGAGATCAGGGCCGTTGGCCTAAAGGCGAAAGGGTAAGTGGCAACGGAGGGTCCAGATTAGATCGGGCGAGGGCGGATGTGATCCGGGCCGGCCACGTGTCAACCTAAAGGAATTTTGGCTTTTAAATTTCGATTTAATTTTCAGAAAAGCCAAATAGCTTTATAAATACTTAGAAACTAATATTTAAAGTCTAAAAATTCCGGGAAGATTCATAAAAATTCCTGGAGACATTTTAGACTTAATAAAAATATTTCCAACTTAAAGTTGGTCTTTTACTTTTTACCAAAAATACTTTTTATCTTTAAAGTTGAATTTTAAATTCTAGAAAATTCTCAAAAAATACTATAAAATTCAGGGGAGTTTGGTAAAAGAAAAATAAACTCTTTTTGGATTTAATTAAATATTTAAATTATATTTTCTTGCTCTGGGTTTTGAAATAAAATCCACATAAATCCAAATAAATTTCAGAAAATCCAAATAAAAGCCAATTGCTTTAAAATACTTAATTTGAAATGGTATTTTTATAGAAATTCAAAATATCTTTTACTTAATAATAGTTTTATATCTTTAGTCAAATTACTTTTGACAAAAGCCTTTTTAAAAGCTAAAAACAGGCAAATAAGATCTCAGAAATTGAAGCAACCAAATAACACTTGATTTTATTTTTAAAAAAATTGTTTTTGCTGAGAATTTAAAATAAACAGCTGGGCTGTTACAGTATTATACTCTGCTATACCGGTATAAACTAAACAGATGATGAGATATGTGCATGAGCATTTGTATTGCATCTATGCAAAGAGGGTTCTGGGCTGAAAGCGAGGGTTAGATGGGTTGGTCATAAAATTGTGATAAATAGAAAAAGGTGACAAACTTCATCTAGTTTCCAGGAAGTATTTTGTTCAATATGGTAGGGTTCCTAGGTTGTGAGCTATGCTTGCTCGAATTATGGGTTAGTGATATCGGTAAATCGGGGAGAAGGGGCAGATGTGTCTTGAAGTGTAGGAGTGTGTGATCATATTTGCATGCTATGGCTGATTGTTGATATGTTCTACCATGAATGATTGTCGGCCATCAAGTCTTTCTACATGATTAGGCAAGTGCATGGTTGATCAGTAAAGTGGGTAGATGGCTTTGTTAATTGAGTTTGATGCAATATTTACCATGCTATTGTGGTATGATTCCTCTAGATTTTCATGATAAGTTTATGGTGATTACCTAATGAATACTTGATGTGGAGAATGGTTAATGAGACATGATAAATGTTGAAAGAATTATGGCATCATGTGAATTGTTGATATGAAAAGGGATGGCCTACTTTGTGTGGGCACTCCACGGGAATGGAGAATTGAGGTCCCTGTATGAAAAAAGATGGGCCTTTGAGGTCCCTGCATAAAACAGGGCAGGCTTGGGTGGACACAAATAGGTGTCACACTCCGCTATATCGATATAAGCTAAAGAGATGATGAGACATATGCATGAGCATGACATGTGCACGAGTATTTGCATTGCATCAATGAAAACGAGGATTTAAAAATGAGGGTCAGATGAGCTGGTCTTAAAATTGTGATAACTAGAGAAAGGTGAGATTCCATCAAGTTTCCAAGAAGTATTTTGTTCAATATGTTAGGACTCCTGGGTTGTTAGCTATGCTTGCCCGAATTCTGGCACAACAATATCAGTAAATCGAGGAGAAGGGAAAGTGGTTTGTTTAAGCATAAGAGTGTGTGATCATATTTGCAAGCTATGGCTGGCTGTTGAGATGTTGTACCATGAATGATCGCCTACCATCATGTCTTTCTACACGATTAAGGCAAGTGCATGGTAGATCAGTAAAGTGGCTAGATGGCTTTGTTAAATGAGTTTGATGCAATATTTACCATGTTGTTGTGGTATGATTACTACAGATTTACATGATAATTGTATGGTGATTACCTTACGAATACTTGATGATGGATAATGGTTAATGATACATGATAAATGTTGAAAGAATTATGGCATCATGTGAATTGATGACATAAAAAGTAATGGCCTACTTTGTGTGCACACTCCATGGGAGTGGAGGATTGAGGTCCATGTATGAAAGAGGATTGGATTTTGAGGTCCCCACATGAAAGACGTCGGGCTTGAGTGGACACCAACGGATGTTACACTCTTCTATTGCAGTGTACACTAAAGAGAGGATGAGACATGTGCATGAGCATTGTATTGCATCAATGAAAATGAGGGTTCAAGCTGAAAAAGAGGATCTAGATGGGTCGGTCATAAAATTGTGATAACCAGAGAAAGGTGAGAAATTTTGTCTAGTTTCCGTGAAGTATTTTGTTTAGTATGTTTAGGTTCCTGAGTTGCGATCTATGCTTGTTTGGATTCTGGGAGAGTGATATCGGTAAATTGGAGAGAAGGGAGAGAAGCGTGTTTAAGCATAGGAGCATGTGATCATAATTGCGTGTTATGCCTGTTATAGAGATGTTCTATGATTGATCACCAGCCATTAAGTATTTCTACATGATTAAGGCTAGTGCATGGTAGATCAGTAAAATGGGTAAATTTGTTTTTTATTGAGCTTTATGTAATATTTACCATGTTGTTGTAGTATGATTACTCCATATTTTCAAGATAATTTTATGATGATTACCAAATGAATACTTTATGATGGATAATGGTTAATGATACATGATAAGTGTTGAAAGAATTATGGTGTCATGTGCATTCATGACATGTAAAGAGATGGTATACTTTGTGTGGGCACTCCACAAGAGTGGAGGATTGAGATCACCATATGAAAGATGATGGACTTTTGAAGTCTCCATATGAAAAAGGGTGGGCTTTTAGTGGATACCGATCGGTGTTATACTACACTATACCAATATAAGGTAAAGAGATGATGAAACATGTTCTTAAGCATATGCATTACATCAATGAAAACGAGGGTTTGGGGCTGAAAACGAGGGTTCAGACACACTGGTCTTAAAATTATAATAACTAGAGAAAGGTGAGAAATTGTCTGGATTCTAGAAAGTATATTGTTTAATATGTTCGGTTCCTGGGTTGTGAGCTATGCTTGTTCGAATTCTGGGACATCGATATCGGTAAATTTGGGAGAAGGGAGAGAGGCGTGTTTAAGCGTAGGAGTGTGTGATCATATTTGCATGCTATGGCTTGGTATAAATTCTTTCTACATGATTAAAGCAAGTGCATGTTAGAATAGTAAAGTGCGTAGATGGCTTTGTTAATTAAGTTTGATGCAATAATTACCTTGTTATGATATGATTACTCCAGATTTACATGATAATTTTATGATGATTACCAAATGAATACTTGATGACGAACAATGGTTAATGATACATAATTAATATTGAAAGAATTATGGCATCATGTGCATTGATGGCCTACTTTGTGTGGGCAGTCCACGGGTGTGGAGGATTGAGGTCCCCGTACGAAAGTGGATGGGATTTTGAGGTCCTCACATGAAAGAAGGCAGGTTTGAGCGAACACCGACAGGTGTTACACTCTGCATGTTGATGATATGTTTATGTTTACTATCTTGTTATGTATTTGTTAAGTCGTGAATTCATCCTTACATTGATTATGTTTTTTTAGATGATCGCTGATGGTGACATGCATGGGATGGGAGTAGCACACTCACACCACATGCAAACAATAATTACTTCATTATCACTTTTGATTGTCACTTTTAGACTTTAATGATTTAGTTCTTTTAGTTACAAGGGTGGTTAAGGGAACTTTTGAAGGTTATTGGTGGTATGTGTAGGACATGGTTGGGTCCATGTACTTATAGTCATCGATGAATTATTATTGTTATTATTGTGGTAGTTGGTTCGTTAGTAGTGGATTATATTTTGTGCATGTGTCATTCTTATTAGCTGTTCGTAATATCTTATTATTCTACTGTTGGTTAACTCCTTGTAATGGCACTACTGGACATCTCATCATTGATGGTTCTCTAGAATCCATTAGTGTTATAATTATCACAGACAGTTTTACAAACGTGACCGTCTATGTTACTAGCAATAGCTAGAATCGTCTGTGATACATAATTATCATAGATGGTTTTTTGTTGGAACCTTCTATGAATTATCACAAACAGTTTGAATTAAAAACTATCTGTGATAATTGTAGACATCATATATGGTTTTTAATCCAAACCATCTGTGATAATTCACAGACACTTCCAACCACAAACTGTTTGTGATAATGGGATACATCATAGATGATTTTTAATCCTAACCGTATGTGATAATTCACAGATGGTTTTTAATAAGAACTGTCTGTAATAATTATGTATCATAGATGATTTGTGGTTGGAAATGTCTGTGATACGTGCTACATTATTAAATAACTGGCCCATCCCGATAGATACGCAGTAAGCAAGGGTTTGAATGTGGCCAGCTTTGCGGCGCGTTTGGTGAAAGCATACCCCAGATTTGCAAGTGTGTTTTGTAATACCTCAAAAGTGATTCGAGAGATAATTGATTAATTGGAGGGAGGGATCTTATAGAAAAGAATTTAACGATAATTTTTAGAGGAGAATTTCTGAAAATTTCTGGCAACCTGGGCCTAAGCCTTGGCCAAGGAAAGATCAGCCAAAAGGGGGGCGGGGGAGGCGCTCCTCCCCACAACCCTAGCCGCCACCCCTCACGCATACGGTGACCGGAAAGAACAACTGCCTGATGGTCGTTTGGCCGTCAGATAAGAAATCAGAATTAATAATGTAATTCAGATGAGGGTAGTTGGGTCTTTTCACATGTGTTGACCAAGCAAAACACTTCCTCTGACTCATCATGTACAGATGAGATGTCCAACGGGCACATGGACGAAAAACATGCCAAAATATAATGTTCGGGGATTGATTTCGTCCATTGTTTGAAAAATCGTTCTATAGCATCGCTATAGCCCCGCTATAACGGTCAGGTACCCCAAAGGCTATATATCGATTATTGTTGTGTTTTGATGTAATATCATCAATATATCGGACCGATACACACGTTATCTGCTGCAAGCTATTTCAGCGCTGCTGCCCAAAAAGTTTAAACTATATTAGAGATGCGTCTCTTAATTTACTAAGTTTCACTAATACCGGCTTTTTATTGAATGGGCTTCTATATTCCCATCTAATCCAATTAATTAACCTTCCATATTCCCACAATCCTAGCTTTGCTAGTTAATAATATTTTATCTTTTCCTCTTCTCATTGAAAAAATTTCTCTAGGCAGAAGAAAAGGGAAGGGCCTATACACATGTAAGGGCTCAAACAAGACAAGTTTAATGGTTGATCTATTTTCTTGTATGATTTACCAAACAAGGCAAGCATAAGTTATCTAATAATAACAAAGTTAAGCAATAAGCACATATTCTCCACATGTATAGAAAAGAAGGAACAAAGGAGACAATGATTTCCTATTTTCTTCATCATAGGATGAAGGTTAAGCAATAAAACACTATATGGCTTTTATGATTTTGATGTGATCTTATATATAGACCTGTGAGATTTGATATTTTGGATATTTTATGTAAATTATGGTTGAGACTTATAGTTTAATATTAAATATATTTATATGAGAGACCATGTGGAGGTATCCCCATGTTTGTGATGAGTAATTGACGGTTGCGTTAGAAAGTTTGAGTGTGTTTTGGGTATTCTAGGGTTGAGTACCTTTTACTTGTGCTAATGTAGATTATGCTGTTTCGTGCGGTGCTATGTGACGGTTTGCTTGTCTGTGTGACTGCAGGACTTTGGATGTCGGTTGCGGTCGCATGCGGCGAACAGAACCGAGACTAGACTCAGGTTGAGTCGGAGGTCTCGGTCGGTGTCGGGTGGACACGACAGGCAGCGGCGAGTGGATCGGGACTAGGCTTAGGTGGAGTCGGAGGTCCAAACGGTCAGGATGCCGGGTGCGGTCGTGTGCAGCAGAGCGGACCGGACTAGACTCAGGGAGGAGTCAATGTCTAGACGGTCAAGGTACCGGACGCGGAAAGCTTCCGGGAAAGTGCTTGAGGGCAATTCGGACAATTGGCTCAAGCCTGGTTGGAGGTGACTGATTTTCCCTCCAAAATTGGTTGCTTTGACTTTCTTGCCTCAAATGTGTGAGAGGTGGAAAGTGGAAGAGGGATGACACTTCTTGATTTGCTAGTTGAGGAAAGGGGTCCTTCTATTTAGCAAAGGCAATAGAGTGTCCAGAACTCAAGGATTCCAATTGAGAAGAAAAAGAAAGTAGAGGGAGCTCAAGGGAGTGTGCTGTGAGTGACCACCTGCGTGAGGGTTCTTCCAGTGTGAAGCATGTAGTGTGTTATCTTTATATTAATTGCGTATGGGGACATAGCTAGCAGATTGTATCTCCAGTGTAATCATTCTTAGAAATGAACCCATTTGAGAACCCCCAGTATTTGAGCCGTATCGATTTCTTGTTTGTCCTTGTGCTTCTCTTAGTGTTCTCTGCCTCTTAGTGTCTTTGAGATGAACTCTTAAAAAAAAAATTTTGATTCCTGGCTCAGTGAGGGAAATATGCCATTTATCTCTTCTAGTTTGTTCTCTCAGCTGAATTCAGTTCACTGCATCTCCCTTACTGTTTTCGGCCAGCAGCAGTGCAGTATGCATTCTTCTTTTGCAGCTATTTACTAGTTCCTTTGCTTGCTGCTCTTGGCTGTGCTTCCCTTCCTGCATTTCAGTCGGTTCTTCAGGGTTCTGGGTGCTACCTCTTGACTGTATTATTTCCCTGTAGTGTTCACTTCTCTGCTTGCAGTACTTTCGTTTGGCAGACGGCAGTGTTGATTATTGTTTTTAGTCAAGTGACCATCCGAAGGATCCCATCTACAGGTTGTAGTTCGGTTTGGTATTTTTCGGTGGTCAGTTCATGGCATGTTTAGATTGCAGTCTGCTTGTTTGATTGTTGCTCTTGCCGATTAGTCTCTTAAGCCTCAAGTCACTTCTCTTTTTATTCTTTAGCTATTCTTTGACGATTTTGCATGCAGATCAAACGGCAATATTTTCAGCTAAAATTTTTACTGATTACTCTCTGATTTATGCTGAGTTTTTTGGTACTGCATGCATTCCAGTTTTCAGCAGAATTAATTTTCCGAATTCTCGGGGGCGATTTCAAAAGAGAACGATATTCACCCCCCTCTGTCGCCATTTCGGTCCTACAATTGGTATCAGAGCCGGTTAGCTCTTGTCTATAGATCTTAACCGGTCTGCAAGCCATGGCGATAGACAAGTATTCCACCAAGCCGCCCATCTTTGATGGCCTGGATTACCCTTTCTGGAAGAGCCGAATGGAAACATACATCCAGGCTCATGGGTATGCCATCTGGCGGAAGGTGAAGGTCAGATTCGTTGTTCCTGCCGATGAAAACATCAATGTGGCGAACATACCCGATGTTGAGGCCAATGCAAAGGCAAGGAACATCATAATCTGAGGTTTGAGCGAGCGAATTTGATCGCATCTCTCACCGTCGTCCGCTCACGACATCGGGCGACCCTCGATGCATACCATGAGGTACCACCCGATCAAGGCGGTTCGACAGGACCGTTCAAGCGAATCTGATGAAATTCGAGATGCTTGCTGGTGAGTCCCTCGACGAGTGTTTTTCACGTTTTCACAAAATCTTGAGCAACCTCCGAGCCATCGGTCTCACATACTCCGACTCGGATAACGCTCGACAGATGCTTTCTGCACTCGATCTTCGTGTTTGGGAGATGAAGGTGACTACCATCAAGGACACCACGGACCTCTCGACCACGACTCTTGGCGCGCTTTACTCGCGCCTCAAGACTCACGAGATTGACATAGTCTCTCGTCGGTCGAAGTCACAGTCGATGGCGTTAGTCACCGATCCCACTTCCGGATCCTCTTCTGCTGAGCCGATGTGCGGATTCTCCCTTGCTGCTCTCTGTGACATAACTGATGATCAGTTAGAGCAGCTTGCAGATGAACAGTTAGCCCTCTTAGCACGGAGATTTTCTCATGCTTACAAGAGGACGAGGGATGGAAAAAGAGGAGGACCCGTGATTTGTTTCGAGTGTGGTGGCCCCAACCACATCCGAGCAAACTGCCCCAAGCTGGGGAAGGGCAAAGGCGACTACGGCGGTTCGGGCAAGAACGACTACACCGACAAGAACCGCAATACAAAGCCCTCAGCACCTGTCCAAGGTAAGAAGAAGTTCCGCAACTTTGGAAAGGCGAAGAAGCTCTTTCACCGTGTCCTCACCGCCTTCGACGACCTCGACCTCAGCGAGGTGGAGGGATGGAGCGACGACGACGGGATGAGTGATCAAGAACCCAAAGACAACGGCAACTTCTCCGGCATGTGCTTCATGGCCCTTGAGGCGAGATCGTGACGGCGACCTCTACTCCGATTCCGACGAGGTATGTCCCTCCTATGACCAACTGAATGAAGCTTTTCTTAAGCTAGGAGGATTTCATGCTAGAGCTAAAGCTAGGTGTAGCGAGTTGGAAAAGGAAGTAGATAGATTGTCACTAGAGATTATTGCTCTTACATCTGCTCCTACTAATGATGATTGTGATACTTGCTGTGCTCTCTTGGATGACATGGAGAAACTAAGGATCTCGCATGATAGTGTGTCCTCCGAGCTTGATATTGTTAAAGTGGAGAATATTAGTCTGCTTGCTGAACTAGAAATGACTAGGATTGTTGTTCCTTCATCTACTATTGAGACTACTCCCTGCACCTCATGTGAGGATAAGGACAATGCTTTTAGAGGTCTTTACACTATGCTTCTCGATCTGTCCGAGACTTGTGAAAGTTGTAATAATTTAAAGATGAACCTAAAATGGGCAGATCAAAAAATTGCTGAATTGCGTGCTTCCCTGTTAGAGCCTATTGTTTCTTGTACCAACTGTCCTAAATTAACCTTTGAGCTTGAATCGATTTCTAAGCAATTTCAAGAGATGGTTGATCATAACAAGAAAATGGCTCAATTTGCTACTAAGGATCCTGTTAGCTCACCATGCAATAGTTGTAATAAACTAAAATCTGAATTGATTGCATTGGATGAAAAATGTGTGAAGTTAACTAAGGACCTTCTAGAAAAATCACATACTTCTTGTGCTTTCTGTGCTGAAGTGTTTGAAAAGGATAAGGACATGGTAGAGACGTTTAGGAAGAGTTACGAGAACCAAATGGCTAGGATTAGGGCTGCCCCTTGTGTGTCCTGCGAAGCCCTCAAGGTTGAGGTGGCCGTGCATAAGGAGAAATATGCACGTGCTATTCGCTCTTCTACTATTGGTTCTTCTCCTTCCTCTCCTCCTGCTGTCTCTTCTTCTTCTCCTTGCTCTTCTTGCACCTCTCTTTTTTGGGAGTGTCAGTATCTTATGAACACTCTCGAGAAATTTGTAGGAGGCAAGAAAAAGCTTAATCTTATTTTAGACCAGTCAAAGATTTGGAAATTCAATCAGGGTCTAGGATATGATTTTCTAGAGGATGTGAGGAAGGATCCACCTGTCGTGCTCAGACCCATAGCCGCAGGTGTGATTGAGGTCAAGCCCAAGAACAAGAAAGTTCAATTTAAATCAACGGGCTTTGTTCAAGGGATTTACGACGAAGGTGATTCCACACAGCTTGGCCTCTCGAAGGTGAAGTCATCTCATGCTACTTCTGCCTCTCAGAAGGTGAAGTATCATTGCACCTTCTGCCGGAAGGATGGACATTTGATTGACCATTTGCTTCAAGCGCCAAGATTGCGCGAAGAGACCGTGTTGAGTCTCTTAGGCGTATTCGGTCGACCCTAGACCTTGAGTGCACCTAAGACCAACACGAGGTCTAGGCTTGCTCTTGTTGGTAGCTTTGGGCGACATCGAGGACTTGGTTCTTCCGAGTTTCTGTTTTTGTCCTCATGCTCCCTCCGGTCGTGACTTCCGCTGTTACGAGGGTAGATCTCGCTTTTCCCATCGAGATGCCTGCCCGCGGCGTGATCATCCTGTTGCCGGTGCTCCGACTCGCTCCTCCGTAGCGGTCGGACCCGATGCTGACTTCAGGTCTACTCTTAGACCTTCTCTTGTGAGTAACGAGGCGTGGGGTAGATAGAGGTCGGTCGTGTTTGACTACTTCATCGCTCGACGTGTTACTCGATATTGGGTGCCAAAATCACTCTTGATTTATCCCGATCGAGACTTTACTCTCTTTGACTCGGGTTCGCGGGCGAGGAAGGAAAGGTTTGGCTTGTAGACTCGGTGTTCATGACACATGACCGGAGATTCCGTTGGTTTTCTTCCTTGCCGTGCTCGGTGATGAGATGATCACCTTCGGAGATGCTTCATCTGGGCGCGTCATCGCCAAAGGTACTGTGCGCATTAATGATTCAATTATTTTAAAAGATGTTGCCTTGGTTAGTAAGCTGCAATATAATTTGCTTTCAGTCTCTCAGCTTACCGATGACGATTTCGAGGTGAGCTTTAAGAAAAACAATTGCAAAATTCTTGACTCTTGGTAGTTTGGTTTGGGGATTTCTCGTTATGGGAGGATCTTTTGTGCTGATTTTGTTGAGTCTTCGGTGATCCTCTCCGGTGTTTAGTTGCTTGAGTCCGTGACCTCACTTTACGGCATAGGAGACTTGGTCATATAGGATTTGACCATTTGACCCGAGTTAGCGGCCACGATCTCATTCGTGGTGCAGCGAAACTCAAAATGGTCAAAGATCTAGTTTGTACTCCATGTCGGCACGGCAAGATGGTTGCCGCTTCTCATCCTCCGGTCACAGTGACTATGACCGATGCACCAGGACAGTTGCTCCATATGGACACAGTTGGACCAGCTCGAGTGCGGTCGGCGGGAGGAAGTGGTATGTTCTTGTCGTGGTCGATGACTTCTCGAGGTACTCTTGGGTGTTTTCTTAACCTCGAAGGATGAGACATTTACCCATTTTGGGGTTTGTTTAGTAGGCTTTCTATTGAGCTCCGGGTGCCTTACGAGCGATCCGCGATGACAATGGCACGGAGTTCAAGAATTCCTACTTTGAGAGGTTTTGCGGTGAGACCGATGTAGAACACCGGTTCTCTTCTCCATACGTTCCTCAGCAGAATGGCGTCGTGGAGAGGAAGAACTGTACCTTGGTCGAGATGGCGGGGCGATGCTCGATGAATACTCTACACGCGGAAGTTTTGGGTGAGGCTATAGCCACCGTGTGCCATGTTTGACGAGTTTTCTCGGGGCACACTTGCACCGCACCTCTTACGAGTTGAGATATGGGCGGCCAGGTGTTTCACATTTTCGTGTGTTTGGTTGCAAGTGCTTTATTCGAAGTCAGGAACCTAGATAAGTTCGAGTCACGCTCTTGTGATGGACTCTTTCTAGGCTACTCGACTTCTTGGCGAACCTATAGGGTGCAGGCTGAGTCTAGTAAAATGGTAGAGACACGTGAGGTGACTTTCGATGAGGCCGGTCAGGGACTAGGCCCGACATCTCAGGTTCTTTAGAGCAGTCCGAGACCATATTCGTGGATGATGAGGACGATGGAGACGAGGGTTGTCTACCTGATCCGGTCCCTCACCCACCCCTTGAGGTGCCTTCTTCCACCGCACCTCGAGGTGATCAGCCCATGCCTTCTGCTTCCTCTGGAGCTAGTGGCTCTGTTCCTACCCCATCAGCTCACGAGGTAGAGGCCACTTCTTCATCTCATCCTGGACCTCCTAGACATATCCAAAAATCTCATCCTTCAGAGCAGATCATTGGAGACCTTTTTGAGCGAGTTACTCGCTCAAAATCTAGCATGTCACTCTTTTGTCTCTATTCTGCTTTTGTTGCTTCCTTCGAGCCCAAGGAGATTTGTCATGCTCTATCTGACGAGTCTTGGGTCAATGCCATGCATGAGGAGCTAGAGAGTTTCGAGAGAAACAAGGTCTGGACACTTGTTGAGCCCCCTCGAGGTCACAATATCATTGAGACCAAGTGGGTATTCAAAAACAAGAAAGTGAGGATGGGGTAGTCATTCGAAACAAGGCTAGACTGGTTGCTCAGGGGTACTCCCAGGTTGAGGGTCTAGATTTCGAGGAGACCTTTGCCCTTGTAGCTAGACTTGAGGCTATTAGAATTCTGCTTGCCTTTGTAGCTTCTAAGGGTTTCAAGCTCTACCAGATGGATGTCAAGAGTGCTTTTCTCAATGGCTTTATTGAGGAAGAAGTCTATGTGAGATAGCCTCCAGGTTTCGAGAACCCCAAATACCCTAATCATGTCTACAAGCTTTCCAAAGCGCTGTATGGACTTAAGTAGGCCCCTAGAGCTTGGTATGAAAGGCTTAAGTCCTATCTATTGAGGCATGATTTCGAGATGGGTAAAGTTGATAAGACCTTGTTCATTCGCCGGCTTGGCAATAACCTTCTGCTCGTCCAGATTTATGTGGATGACATCATGTTTGGCGGCTCCTCGCATGCTCTCGTTTCCCAGTTTTCCGATGTCATGAGCTTGGAATTTGAGATGAGCATGATGGGTGAGTTGAGTTTCTTCCTTGGCTTCCAAATTAAGCAGACTCGGGAGGGTACCTTCTTGCATCAGGGCAAGTACACTCGAGACCTCCTGAAGCGCTTCGATATGAGTGATGAGAAGCGGTGTCCACTCCTATGGCTACATCAATTCCACTCGACCCGGATGAAGGCGGCGAGCGATCGATCGAAGGAGTGTCAGTATGATCGGCTCCTCTTGTACCTCACTGCCTCGAGACCGGACATACACTTCTACGTGTGTCTTTGTGCTCGGTTTCAGGCTTCACCTCGCGTATCTCACCGCCAGGCGGTGAAGTGCATCCTTCGGTACCTTCGAGCTACCATTGACTATGGTATCTGGTACTCTTCCTCATCCTGTCTATCTCTTAGAGCCTATTCGGATGCAGACTTTGCCGACTGTAGGATAGATAGGAAGAGCACTTCGGGCACCTGCCAATTTATTGGCACTTCTCTCGTTCACGATCTTGAGGAAGCGTCCGGTGTTACAGGTCCACCGCAGAGGCCGAGTCGTTCTTTGCGGCCGATTCTTGTAGCCAAGTGCTGGATGGTCTCGACTGCGGGACTTTGGGTTATATCGATCGTGTTCCGCTCTTCTGCGATAACACGTCTGCGATTAGCATTGCTAAGAACCCGTGCAGCACTCTCGGACCAAGCACATCGATATCGATATCACTTCCCGAGACCATGTGGAGAAGGGTGACATAGTGCTCCAGTTTGTGGAGAGTGACCACCAGTTGGCTGATATCTTCACCAAGCCTTTGGATAGCACGAGGTTTTCAGCTCTACGGGGAGAGCTTGGGGTGGTTTTTCCTTATGGACTGTTGTGAGGGGGAGCTTTGGGCTTTACTACTTTATCATATTATTTATGCTTCTTACTATTGCACTGTATTTGTGGGTGCATTAGGTTTAGTCCTTCCAGCATAAGTTAGAGTGTGTCTCTTGCTGAGTTGCTTAGACTTCTTACTCTTATCTTGTGCTTTCAGGATAGCTGTTTCTTATCTCAGTAGGTTGAGCTCACTCACTTCTTGTAGGTTCTAGCGAGGTTGGGTCACCCTCGGGTGAGGCAGTGCGTGTTTGCTCTCTAGTGTGTGTTTTCTCGGCAATTGTTAGTCACAGAGTCATATGGGGTAGATAAGAGTCAGTCTGAGCCATTAGTATCCTCTACATCTTATCTATACTTTAAGGACTGCCTGTTTATCTTTCTTTGCCAGCTTCTCGTTTTTATTGCTTTGGTTCAGGGGGAGTTCATTTGGAAACTTCTAGATCTTAATGTTGACCTAACTCAACTTGAACTAAAAGTTGCATTTTATGTTGAGGGGGAGCTGGATTTTCTTGCATTTCAGCATTTTGCATTGTAATATAACTATTTGGAGCCTTGATTATTATCCTTAGTTGACATGATTACAATGCTTTGCATCTTGCCATGATTTGTGCTTAATTGCTAGCTTTATCATGATTTTATATGTGTCGTCAAGCCTTTGCCATTGATAAGTTAATTAAAATTGCACAACTTGAATTAAAACATGTCATGTTAACTCTTGATACTAGTCTGTCTTTAGTTATCCTCTTATGATTCATGCCATGTCAAATAGGCTAAGTTGAGTCTTGAATCTTTAATTGAGCGTTAGATTGAGCTATGCTAGTTTCTTGATAAATCATGAGTTAGTACAACTTTTAAGAAAGCAAAAAGATCTCTTTTATGTGCGAAAGAACTGATCTCACCAATTTTTCTCATGAGACTGCTTGCCATTGCACTAGGCATGAACTCGGGGGGAGTTTTGGTTGACCAAGATCATTTCCTTAAGATTCTTGCTTGGATTGGTCGCATAAGGCTTGAGATCTAGCACATAATTAAAATTTGGGTTGGAAACAACCATGTGCTTCAAAAAGAAAATATGATAATTGTGCTAAATTTGCTTCATTACAAAATGACTAATGTACTTGAACAAATGAGTCATTCTTGAACTTATAGCATTCTAATTTGACTCAATTCTAGCTTCTTGGTTCCACTTAGATTATTGACATGGCTTGCATCATCTTTGGATACCTCTACCTAGACTTTGATCTTGAATAGCTTGACATGCTAAGAAATTCATCAAAATTTCAGATTGTTGCTTATGTGGCTTGGCTTGATTGTGCATATCTTGTTATGATCTTGATAGCATTCATATGTATTATGGCTTGGTGTAATACTCAAAAGTCAATTTGGATAATCTTCATGGCTCTAATTGCTTAACATTGAATAAAATTCGGCCACACCATGTTATATTCTCTTTTTTTGCATCTTGATGATTTTATTGCCAAAAGGGGGAGAATATTGGAGAAAAAGCCAATTTTGGGAGCTTTGAGGAAAACTTGCTCTTTTCTTTTGCTCCTTGTGTCAACATGGTCATTAGCATCATCTTCTTTCTTTGGACCATGTTCGACTTTCAAACAAACTCAATTCTATGTTTTTTCTGTGTTTGTCAATATACTCATCACGGGGGAGATTGAGAGACCATGTGGAGGTATCCCCATGTTTGTGATGAGTAATTGACGGTTGCGTTAGAAAGTTTGAGTGTGTTTTGGGTATTCTAGGGTTGAGTACCTTTTACTTGTGCTAATGTAGATTATGTTGTTTCGTGCGGTGCTATGTGACGGTTTGCTTGTCTGTGTGACTGCAGGACTTTGGATGTCGGTTGCGGTCGCATGCGACGGAACAGACCAGGACTAGACTCAGGTTGAGTCGGAGGTCTCGGTCGGTGTCGGGTGGACACGACAGGCAGCGGCGAGTGGATCGGGACTAGGCTCAGGTGGAGTCGAGGTCCGGCGGTCGAGGATGCGGGTGCGGTCGTGTGCAGCAGAGCGGACCGGACTAGACTCAGGGAGGAGTCAAGGTCTAGACGGTCAAGGTACCGGACGCGGGAAGCTTCCGGGAAAGTGCTTGAGGGCAATTCGGACAATTGGCTCAAGCCTGGTTGGAGGTGACTGATTTTCCCTCCAAAATTGGTTGCTTTGACTCTCTTGCCTCAAATGTGTGAGAGGTGGAAAGTGGAAGAGAGATGACACTTCTTGATTTGCTAGTTGAGGAAAGGGGTCCTTCTATTTAGCAAAGGCAATAGAGTGTCCAGAACTCAAGGATTCCAATTGAGAAGAAAAAGAAAGTAGAGGGAGCTCAAGGGAGTGTGCTGTGAGTGACCACCTGCGTGAGGGTTCTTCCAGTGTGAAGCATGTAGTGTGTTATCTTTATATTAATTGCGTATGGGGACATAGCTAGCAGATTGTATCTCCAGTGTAATCATTCTTAGAAATGAACCCATTTGAGAACCCCCAGTATTTGAGCCGTATCGATTTCTTGTTTGTCCTTGTGCTTCTCTTAGTGTTCTCTGCCTCTTAGTGTCTTTGAGATGAACTCTTAAAAAAAATTTTTGATTCCTGGCTCAGTGAGGGAAATATGCCATTTATCTCTTCTAGTTTGTTCTCTCGGCTCAATTCAGTTCACTGCATCTCCCTTACTGTTTTCGGCCAGCAGCAGTGCAGTATGCATTCTTCTTTTGCAGCTATTTACTAGTTCCTTTGCTTGCTGCTCTTGGTTGTGCTTCCCTTCCTGCATTTCAGTCGGTTCTTCAGGGTTCTGGGTGCTACCTCTTGACTGTATTATTTCCCTGTAGTGTTCACTTCTCTGCTTGCAGTACTTTCGTTTGGCAGACGGCAGTGTTGATTATTGTTTTTAGTCAAGTGACCATCCGAAGGATGCCATCTACAGGTTGTAGTTCGATTTGGTCTTTTTCAGTGGTCAGTTCATGGCTTGTTTAGATTGCAGTCTGCTTGTTTGATTGTTGCTCTTGCCGATTAGTCTCTTAAGCCTCAAGTCACTTCTCTTTTTATTCTTTAGCTATTCTTTGACGATTTTGCATGCAGATCAAACGGCAATATTTTCAGCTGAAATTTTTACTGATTACTCTTTGATTTATGCTGAATTTGTTGTACTGCATGCGTTCCAGTTTTCAGCAGAATTAATTTTCCGAATTCTCAGGGGCGATTTCAAAAGAGAACGACATTCACTCCCCTCTGTCGCCATTTCGGTCCTACATTATATTTTAAGTGTTTTATAGCTCAACATGTAGCGTGTGCTATATCTCCGATATACGCTATTGCTATAAAAATAGTCCACCGCTACACTTTCGCTACCCGCTATTTAGAACCTTGATTTGGCCAAATCTGTAGTTCAGGGAAGACAACGGGACACATGCCATAGTTTACCGACCAAAAGCACTATTAACCAAAATATTTAGTGAGGATTAGACCGGTCTTACTGGCCCAGTTATCACCCAAAAATTTGTAATCAAATTTGAATTTTAAACTTTTAAAATTAAGGATAAAACGAACCTCAACTATAATATAGTCATAGGAATGCTACTAGCTATTGGCAATCCTTACGCTATATTGATAATTTATCCTCAAGTACACGATTTCGTCATAGCACTTCACCGTTGAGTATTTCGGTGTAGATTCTAGGCTGGCCAGCCAAACGGCCTCACCGGCTAGGCTATAGTGATTTTCGCCTTTCTCGATATTTTGTCAATTTTTTTTACCTCTTTTGATATATTTCTAGCAAAACATGTTGACATGTATATTATATAGACATATTACATAAATAGGCTTCAACTTAAATTTAAAAATTATTTTACCTTGCCTTTTGCAGGATTTCTGGGGTAAAAGACATGTATAAACCGCATCAACACTAGCCTAGTGGCAAGAGTGCACATGCGCGTGCGTGGTCATCGGTTCGACTCCCTGCTCCTTGTTTTGCTACTTTTCCATCGTTGGTGCTATCAGACCTGCATGTGAGAGGTAGAATTAGGGGAAATATCATATTTTGCCACTTTTCCATCTTTGAAGCTATCTGTAACAACCCCATTTTAGGAACAGGGACGTCGTACTTCCCGTAATAACCTAAGAGTTTAGTTACGGATAGAAAGAATATCGTGCATACACACAAACATTTAAAAAAGATTAATTTCATTAAAATATGACCTAATAATCAACTTTAGAAATTTTACATGCGTACAAGCACAAAACTTAATTTACATTACGAACCAAAGAAATCTGAATGCGGTCGTAACCCTAACACGATAACTGATGCATCATTTCTTCTTCTGGTATCTGTTATGATAAAAGTAAAGCAAGAGATAGTACGCTAGGTACTCAACAAGCCACATGGGAAGGCTATAGAACTAATATACAAGGAATTCAAGTGGATAGTCACAAGTTGTAATGAAACATTAGTGGATGCAAGTTTGCTGGTAAAGATCTTTGCATTTTAAAACAGTAAAATGGTATTTAATTAATAGAAGCGGTTTGTTATCCACAATTTCCATGCCAAAATCCTCCAAATTCAATTTATATCTTGTTGTTGGAATCACCCATGAAATACAGCTCCATTAACCGAGAGCAGACGTATTCTAATACCATTTATTATACTCTGCAGACTTGCCCAGCTTTACCCATAAGATATCTCAGACTTATAATGTCAAGCTATAGACACGCAATATGTTAGCGTGTGACTGAGTTGAGATAACAAGATTTTTACTGCTATCCTCTTTCTAGTCTCTACCCGGTAGGTTATGTGCCACATATTATCGGGTATCCACTGGCCAATGCGGAACGCTATCGCTCGACTCTCGAGTGGGCCTACCTTGTCAAGTATGGTTTTATTGTTCCCATATCACCCTTTTGTCCTTGGGCCATTCCCACTCAGGGAACCCACACACCTTGTAGATATTCAATTGATTTGAGAAGTTACTAGACTAGGTTTAACAATTCAAAACTTAAGCATAAGGTTCTAGTTCTTATTTTTCACCAACGAGGTAGCCATCCACAAACCAGCAACCCAATGCACTACGACACTGCCACCAAACCAACCAAAGACTCATCTCTAGGGTAAGGTGGTGGACTCCAACCATCTCGTGGCTTTCCACGATTCATCCCTAACCCTAGTACAATTTTATAAATCTATCAGCAAAATGCTGAAGTACTTAGTAGTGTAAAACATTTGAGTTTCTAATCCACCAAGGTAAGTTTTATAGTAATTTATTATTTCTAAGGCTTATCAAGCTGAATATGGCCATCAAGTAAAATAGGGCTTTTTTAGTGTTAGGACATTAATTGTTATCATGTCATTCTAAATAATTATTTTAAATAAATAGCAGTGCATAAATAAAGAATAATGAAAATACTAATAATTAAATAATTAAATGATGTAGGCTCAACAAGATCAAAGACATGTGACATGCCTCTTTATCTATAGTCTCTGATTATTTTACTGTAGACTTCAGGTTTACACCATCCACCTTAATTGTTTCAACAGCTTCTCTATTGGCCAACTAGTCGAATCCGGTTGCTAGCATAAAATAACAAGTACAAATAAGTTTATGCTTTGCATAATACAAGCTCAAAACAAAATATAATAAAAATGAGAAAAGACATAAAGGAAATGGGTTGGGCAAATAGGGTTTAAGTGGTGTTTGGTTCGGCTTAATGGAGTTGAAAATAGGTTAAAGGAGTTCGAGATGGTCGAAATGGGCATACTTGTATTAAACGGATTTTTGTGAATAGTAACGAGTTTGAACAGTATTGGGTTGGGTTCAAAATTGTATTTGGGCTGGCTAGGGTTTTATGAGAGTTTATTTTGGCTAAATGAAATTACGAATGGGATTCATGGGGTCAAAACGGACAGAATGGGTATATGTATTTCTAATGGGTTTTGGTGAACGGTAATGGGTATTACTATTCACAATTGGTCGGGTTCAGGAATAGTATTGATTCGGTTTAAACAGTAATGGGTCAATTTTGGGAATAGTGGTTGGTTTGGACTTGAACAGTACTAAACCAGTTTGAACAGTGTCGAGTTCGGGTCTTAAACAGTAATGGGTCTATGGTAAACAATAATGGGTCGAGCATTGGAATAGTATAGGTTGGGATTTAAAAAGTAATGGGTCAGAGCTTTTGGGTTTGGCCCGAATCCTTTTGCTTTTTGGGCGGCCAACTTGGCCCAGGTGCGCGCACATGCATTTAGCCTAGCTGGCCCATGCCTTCTTTGGCTTGGCCTTACGTGCGCAGCTTATTGAGTCAGCCTGCTTCTTCTTCTCCTCGACTCGGGCCAAGGTGCGGAATAGAGAAAGCAACGATGTCTCAATTGGACTCTAGTGAAGCTTCTTGGTGGTGAGTGATGGTGTGCATAGGGTTAAGGGATACTAAAGGTTCCATTTTTAGGCTTAGCAAGGCTCAAGGAACGACGGTGAGGGCTAGTGGTAGTGGAGGCTGGCCGAGCTACATGGCACGGTGGTGTTTCAGCAAGGTTCAAGAGTGGCTAAGCATCTAGGAGGGATGGAAAGCTAATAGTGGCATTGGCTTTGGCTATCTCAGCTTGTGGTGAGTTGTCCACAACAGCATGGTTTTCAGTAGAGGCGTTGCTCATCGCCGACGGTTTAGGGACTTAGATTGGCTAGGGTAAGGCCGGGGTTGAGTTCAGGGTGTTCCGTTGAAGCTAGAGGCGAGGTTAATTGGAGTTTTGTGGAGTCTTGTGTGAGATTGAGTGTTAGGGCTCATTGGTGTTCTCACAACGGAGATGGTGTTGCGGTGGTCAGGTGGAGAGTAAATGGTTCAGGTGGGCGATCGGGTGGCTATGGGGGCTGATGGCGAGGTTGGTGTGGTTTTGTACCTCACAGGAGGCGGTGGGAGCAGTGCCTCGCCGGTTGCAGTGGTGAAGCATGGGTGGTAGCTGGGAGACGTCGGTGTCCTTGGTGGTATGGCCGGGGTTATGGTGGCGTCTTGGACTCAGGGCTTCCCTTGGCATTAGCAGACTACGAGCAGCGATGGTCAAATTACAGGTGCACGTTGGTTGAAGAAAGCTCTGGGTAGCGACGGTGGTGGAGGTGGCTGTGCTGCATGGTGAGAGTGAGTTGATGTGTTATAAATAAGGATGTTAGAGTTCTGTAGAGCAAGTTTCGGCCTTTGATGAGTTGGGCATGGCGGGTGTGAACGGTGATGGTGACGAACGAGGGTAGGCCGAGTGGCTGGAAGGAACAGGAGTGAAGGCGCATTTTGGAATGTTGCCAATGACCAGGGGAGGTGAAAAACCAAAGAAGGAAGGTGTAAATGGTCGAAAGTTTTTGAATTTGGAAAGAAACTCAAGTTGGCCGAAATTCAAGAGAATTTGAAATTTTGCAAATTTTTGGTTTTTTAGTCTACCCTCCTTAAAAAGAATCCCATCCCTGAGATTTACCCAGGTCATAGAATGGGTTGGAAAATTAAACTTGTTGTAGTCCTGATTCCCTTCTTTTATGTCTTGTCCTTTGTCTAGGGCAATCTTCATGAAGTTCTTGCCATTAATTAGTAATTTTGTCGGTATCAGTCCTTTCTTGTTACACGTGCGTTTCCACACACTTTGCTCTCCATTGCATGTACATGTATATCATCCTTGTGTATGTTATAGACTCGATGTGCGTTGTCATTTTTCCTGTAAATTGCTTGACTCAGCTCATTGAACATTATGCAAATATTAAATTTGTACACAACATTTTATGAATCCCTCCAGTAATTCTTAGATGTTCTTGATTTATGTTGTGTCAGTATTTCCTTCACTCTAGTTAACTTCTATCTAGTTTAAGTTGGCTTCTTCAGGAATCCTTTCCTTGTATGTAGCCATTTAAATTTCCATCTTTGTCTCATTCATTCCTTTCTTTTGTATTTGAAGTTGATGGTCAAGTTCATTGTGACTGACTTTAATACGGCACAACCTTCTTATTTCTTATATCTTTGTGCAGACAGCTTACATATATTTCTGTAGTCTTATAGCATACCTTAGTTCAAATAGTTTACAAGCAAACTATTTGGCTTTTCTAAACTTGCTTTCACAAAAGGAGTATAAGATAGATTTTATTTTACTTCTTGTTCTTGACTAGTGGTGATGTATAACTCACGCTTTTCAGATTATCTCCTTTCCCACTTTTTCTTTCATGTCATTCTTTAAAGTAGATATGTCTCCTTTCCTGCCTTGGCTCTCTTAGGGCTCTTTCTCCCTCCAGTGGTGGTTGTCGGCATTAGCTTGATTGATGTGACATAGATGACTATCTTCTTGTTTGCATCCTAGCCTCTTCCTTAGGTAAGTATTTTATTGGGCATTGGCTATGATAATGTCCATTCTGTTTGCAGTGAAAACAAGTTACGTGTTCCAAAATCAAATGATTATTTTGTTTGTTAACCTTTGGATATTCTGACATTTCTTCTTCCATCGAAAGTGCTTGGTCAACTAGGGTTTGTAAGTCTAAAAAATTCAAATCTATAGTTATAATACAACGCTTCAAACTTGGTCATCATAGACCTTTAATAAAGTACTCCATCTTTTTAGCTTTTGTATTAATATCTTCCTGGGCGTACTGGGATGGATGGCGAAATTGCTGCAGATACTCTATGGTAGACTTCTTTTCTTGTCGAATATTAAGAAAATATTGATGCTTTCCTGTGATAACTCTAGAAGAAATATGGGCCTTATGAAATTTCTCTACAAATTCTTCTCACGTAATATCGCCCTTCTTTAGATGTATCCACTGAATAGCACTCCACCAAGTAACTGTTGGTTCTGATAATTGGTAAGTAGCAAAAAGAACTTTGTCCTTATCTATACACTGGATAGTATCCATTCTCCTTTTGATATTTTGTAACCAATTGTCTACACTAAGTGGCTTTGTTTGCTTATGAGAATTTAGGCGATTGAGTCTTCAAAGAGGTTGTAAACGTGAATGTAGTTGCACTTGATGCTGACGTTGATTCTTCGGTAACATCTTGGTAGTGAACTATTGCAATAGCTTTACCTGTCGTTCCAGTATCTTGGCTTGTCTTTGCTCACATTCAATCCGAATTCTCTCGATAACAGTTAGGATGTCCATCATATTGGACTACTTTTCAAGATTTTTTTCTCTATTAGTCGTACTGCGAGATCTTTAATTTGTTTAGTGGTATTTTGTTTAATGGTAATCAAGATTTAGGAATCAGTTCTGTAACATTTTTGGACTTAGCAAGGGAAGTTAGATTAAAATAAGGATGAGCGCAAGAAGGAAGTAGAAGAGGATTAGAGTGAAATGATATTAGATAATCTTCCTGATTGCTATCATAGAACACTTTTCTCCAAAAAATTTCCATATATTTGCAAAGGTTTTTCAATATCTTCCAATATTTAATATCGATCAATGAACTAATTCATTCTGATATTACCTCTATACATAGGCTTAGAATCCAATGGCCTTATCGTCAATTTAACCACTACTTCTTGCTATTTATATCTATGTATCTTCTCTCATCAGTTAGTCATGGCTATCTAAAACTCCAAACGACAAGTGTTGTTATTTATCTAATCCACCGAACATATACTTTCCATTGTATCATCCACAACTTCAATAATCAAATCATATGGTTATCTAAATCTCACATAAATCTCAACTTCCATTATGAATTCATAAATCCAATCTCAGATTGCTATTTGTCATATATTCAACTCTAACCCTAGTGATAATCCAATATTCTCATTTTAAATCCACCAATATCATTTGCATCAAGATTTCCTAACAATCCAATCAGTTCCACTACTGATTCAAAATCATGATCTGCTCATCTAGTAATCAACTATATTCCTTCCTATTTACTCCCATATTTATTCACCATTATAAACATCCACAGAGAATAATATTATTAATCAAGTCTATAATCCAATAATCATCAATTCTTCTGCTATTTCTCCAAATTTTGATCAATCCATTTATCCACTCAATCCAATCCGATAATTCCACCATTTTGTCCATCCAAATGATCAAGATGAATCCACCAACATTCTTCTTTACTAATCACTTCTTATACAAATTCCTCATGGGTTTGTCTACTTTCTTCACTTATGACTCCCATGGGTGTAATTTAACATACTTATTGCAATAAGAAATTTGCATTTAATTTCTTTTGTGGTTTATAGTCTGATAGGTAAAGGAAGAGCTAGAACAAGAAGACATAGATAAGGATACAAATGAAATGGGATAGAAGCAGAAGGCTTTACATATAGTCTTTATTTGAAACTGGAACTAGTTTTACATAAATTCCTTATACAATAACCTAATGGGCTGATAGTGCAATTTGGCTATTAATACAATCAAAAAAGTTTGTCTACTCAAATGGTTTTACTCACAGTATCAGGAAAATCAAATGGGTATTATTAACTAACTATTTGAGCGGTGACCTTATAACTTTTCAAAAGGAAAAGATTTGGTCAAGGTACTCGTACTATTCTTCTTAACACCATTCTTTGTACTCCTTCTACTAAGGTTAGTTTTATTCCATTTGGTCAATACCTAGAACAAACAAATAGCCTAAGTAGCTACTCAAGTTTTCAAGATTTTAACGAAATCAAAAGGAAAACTTTTAATGCATGCTTAAGAGAGGTGAGATAGAAGTAGGAAAGATGATATAGCAATATTACTTATGGTTTTCATAATTCTTTTGTTATTAGAAAATTAAAGTTTTGTGAAATTATTTTCTTATTGAAACTAAACCTACACTTAGGGTTACAACCTATAGTCAAGTACCTCTGATACCATTCTGTAACAACCCTATTTTTGGGAACATGGCCATCATACTTCCGGCAATAATCCAGGAGTTCAATCATGGATAGAAAGAGTATCATACCTACTCACGGACATTTAAAAAAGAGTAATTTGATTAAAATTTGACCTAATAGTCAACTTTAAAAATTTTACAGGCGTCCAAGCCCAAAACATAACTTACATTTAGAAGAATTGAAAAAATATTCACAGGAACGCTTGAGTGCGGTCGTAACCCTAACATGAAAACTAAAGAATCCTTTCTTCTTCTGGTATCTGTTTTGATAAAAAAAAACAAGATTGAGTTCACTAGATACTCTGCAAGCCACATGGGAAGGCTATTAGTGAATGCATGTTTGCTGGTCAAGATCTTTGTATTTTAAAACAGTAAAACGATACTTATTAATAGAAGGGGTTTGTTATCCATAGTTTTCATGTTAAAATCCTCCAAAATCTACTTATGCTTTGTTGTTCGAATCACCCATAAGATACAGCTCCATTAACAGGGAGCATAACGTATTCAAATAACATTTACTATATTCTGTAGAGTTGCATAGCTTTACCCACAAGATATCTCATACTCATAATATCAAACTATAAACACGCAATGTATTAGCGTGTGACTGAGTTGAGAAAACAAGGTCTTTCACTACTCTTCTCTTTCTAGTTTCTACTTGATAGGTTATGGGCTACACATTGTCGGGTATCCACTGGTCAATTTGAAACATTACTGCCCGATTTTGAGTGAACCTACCGTTGTCAAGTATGGTTTTATTGTTCCCATATCACCTCCTTTGTCCTTGGGCCATTCCCACTCTAGGAACCCCCACACCCTGTAGATATTCAATTGATTTGAGTAGTTACTACACCAGGTTTGACAATTCAAAACTTGTGGTTGAGCGATTGTTGTGTCCTTTACTTAGCATAATGTTCTAATCCTTACTTTTCACCAACGAGGCAGCCATGCACAAACTAGTAACCAGTATACTACGGCACTACCACCAAACCAACCAAAGCCTCACCCTGAGGGTAAGGTCGTCGACTTCAACCATCTCGTATCTTTCTACAATTCATCCTTAACCCTAGTACAATTTCGTAAATCTATCAACAAATTGCTGAAATACTTAGTAGTGTAAAATATTTGAGTTCCTAATCTACCATGGTCAGTTTTATAGTAATTTATTATTACTAAGGCTTATCAAGGTGAATATGGCCATAAAGTAAAATAGGGCTTTTCGAGTGTTAAGACATAACTACTTATCGGCCCTGTTCTTTTCAGCTTCTAAAAGCTGCTTTTCGGCTTTTCTATAGTAACTAGCTTCTAAATAGAGTATTTTTTCAAGATATGGCCTACTAGTTAATTGTAGTACATACTTTACTGACTTCATTTATATCGGCAAAAATCGCACGTGAATTTCTGTTACTTTGTAATCTCTCGTATAAACACGACCTAAAAGTCACAAGTCATGACCAAAAGCCACAAGCATGACCAAAAGAACATGCCCATCATGTCATTCTAAATAAGTATTTTAAATAAATAACAGTGCAAAAATAAAGAATAATGAAAGTATTGATAATTAAATAACTAAATGATGTAGGCTCAACATGATCAAAGACATATGACTTGCCTCCTTATCTGTAGTCTCTAATTATTTTTCTGTAGGCTTCATGTTTACACCATCCACTTAATTGTTCCAGCTAACTAGTCGAATCTGGATGCTAGAGCGAGAGAACTAGTCGAATCTGGATGCTAGAGCGAAAGAACAAGTACAAATAAGTTTCTGCTTTGCAAAATGCAAGTCGGAATAAAATATAGTCAAAAAACAAGAAAAGACATAAAGGAAATGGGATTGGGCGAATAGGGTTGAAACGGTGCTTGTTTGGCTGAATGGAGTGGAAAATGGGTTAAAGGAGCTCAAGATGGTCGAAATGGGTATACTTGTGTTAAGCATATTTTTGTGAATAGTAACAAGTCTAAACAGTATCGAGCTTGGGTTCAAAATTGTATTTGGGCTAAATGGAGTTGAGAATGGGCTTCATGGGGTCAAAACAGTCAGAATGGGTATATGTATGTCTAATGGCTTTTGGTGAACAGTAATGAGTATTACTATTCACAATGGGTCGGGTTTAGAAATAGTATTAATTCAGTTTAAACATCAATGGGTTGGCTTTGGGAACAGTGGCAGTGCTGGACTTAAACGGTACTGAACCAGTTTGAACAGTGTCGGGGTTGGGTTATAAACAGTTTCAGGTCTATGGTAACATAGTAACGGGTCGATCATTGGAACAGTGTGAGTTGGGCTTTAAATAGTAATGGGTCATGACTTTTGGGTTTGGCTCGATTCCTTTTGGTTTTCGGGCCGACTGACTTGGCCTAAGCGCACGTGCATGCGTCTAGCCCAGCTAGCCGTGACTTGTTTGGCTTGGCCTTATGCATGCAGCCCACTGAGTCAGCCTGCATCTTCGAACCCTTGACTCGGCGCCAAGGTGAATAATAGAGCAAGTGGCGGTGGAACAATTGGACTCTTGTGAAGCTTCTTGGTGGTGAGTGATGATAATATGATATGCATGGGGTTAAGGGATGCTAAAGGTTCCATTTTTAGGCTTAGCGTGGCTGAGGAAGACAGTGAGGGCTAGCAGTGGTAGAGGCTGGCCGAGCTATTCCCATAGCACGGTGCCATTTTAGCCAAGTTTCGATGAGGTTCAAGGGTGGCTAAGCATCTAGGAGGGATCAGGAAGCTAATTGTGGTGTCGGCTTTGGATTTCTTGGCTTGTGGTGAGCTATCCACGGCGACATGGTTTTGGGCAGAGACATTGCTCGTCACTGGCGGTTTAGGGACTTAAATAGGCTAGGGCGAGGCTAGGGTTGAGTTTAGGGTGTTCGGTGGATGCTAGAGGCGAGGTTAATTGGAGTTTGGTGGAGGCTCGCACGAGATTGACTGTTAGTGTTCACCGGCGCTCGCACGAGTTCGGGTAGGCTATTTGGAGGCTATGGGGACTGATGGCAAGGTCAGCGTGGTTTTATACCTTGCAGGAGGCGATGGGAACAATGCCTTGCCGGTTGCGGTGGTGAAGCATGGGTGGCAACCGGGAGATGTCGACGTCCTTAGTGGCACAACCGGGATTGCAATGGCATCTTAGGCTTAGGGCCCCCCTTAGCATTAGCAGACTGTGAGCAGCGGTAGTCAAATTGCGGTCGCATGTCAGTTAGAGAAAGCTCTGGGTAGAGACGGTGGTGGAGTAGCTGTGGCGCGTGGCAATAGTGAGTTGACATGTTATAAATTAGGATGTCAGAGTTTTGCAGAGCAAGGTACGGTCTTTGACAAGCTTGGCCGCGGTGGGTGTGAACGGCGATAGTAACGAACGGGGGTGGGCTGAGTGGCCAAAGACAATAGGGGTGAAAGCGCATTTGGAATGTTGCCAGCAACCAGTGGAGGAAAAAACCCAAAGAAGGAAGGTGTAAATGGCTGAAAGCTTTTGAATTTTGAAACAAAGTCAAATTTGGCCAAAATTCAAAATTTCACAATTTTTGGTTTGTTTCAGTCTAGCCCCCTAAAAAGAGTCTCTTCCCCGAGATTCACCTAAGTCAGAGAATGGGTTGGAAAATAAAACTTGTTGAAGTGTTGATTCCTTTTTCTTAGGTCGTGTTCTTCATCTAGGGCAGGCTTCATGAAGAACTTGCCATTAATTAGTAATTATGTCAAGACTTGTTCTTTCTTGTTACACGTGAGTTTCCACACACTCTGCTCTCCATTGCATGTACCTGTATATCATCCTTGTATATGAGAGACCATGTGAGGGTCATCCCAGTGTGAGTGATGAGTAATTGACATCTGTTTCCAAAAGTCGAGTTTGAGTCGGTTTGTTCGGACCCCGACGTTGCATGGGTGCAACAGGCTCGGTCGGACTTTGGTCAAGCTTAGTCGTATGGGTTAGGATGTATATTCTGATATTGCGACATGTTTGATCTTGTTTATGCTATTTGCGCGTTCATGTGTCGAGCGGTGCTATGTGACGTGTTTTCTTGTCTGTGTGTCTGCAGGACAGCGAGGCGGAGTCGTGGCGAGACACGATGGACCGGACTAGGCGCAGGTGGCGCTGAGGTCAGAACGGTCGTGATGTGTCGAAGACGACGTGGACTCGAGGTGGTTGCGAGGCGTACACGACAAGGAGCGCGGAAGCTTCCCGGAAGGTGCAGGAGGGGCGAAATGGTGATTTCGCGAGGCTGCGCAAGCGGGAGCGGGCTCCGTTAGGGTTTAGCCGGCGTAACGGGTTGGAGACCCGTTAGCCAATGGCTATAAATAGAGGTGCGGGGCTGCATACCCCTCAGGACACAATAGAGAGAGTTAGGGTTTCAAGAGTTCATTCCTTGTGTGTTGTGTTCCTCCTAAGAAGCTTGTGAGGCTCTTGGTGTTTTGAGGATTGAGAGATGGAGAGAGTGAGAGTTGATTGATCTTTCATTTGACTCCTGTTTTTATTACTCTGTTGTGACCAAATGTCTCAAAAACAAAAGATCTGATAATCTCAAGTTATCTGAAGCTTTGGTCATTTCTTCTTGTCTCAGTTCTGGTTCTTTTCATTGCAGATTTTTGTTTCTTACTGTGTGTCAAAACAGCTCAACTCTTGCATCAAAAATCAGTCAAGCTGCAAGCAGCAAGTTTGCTCTTCTCTTTCTTGTGAGAATCTCATGGGTAGCAGCAGACTTTGATTCTTTTTATCCCTCTCGGTTGGAACTTAAGGTCTGTATAGCAAGAAGTCTGCCAGCAGATGAAATCAAACAAAAATCTGCAGCGACAAGCTCTTTTCTCTGGTCTCTGTTCGGCTTTTCTGATTTTGGCTCTACTCTTCGGCAAAATACTTGCTACATGCTCTATCAATTTATTTGCCAACGGACGTTTGTCTTCTTTGAGGGAAAAGCTTTAGTGATCTGATTTATCTCCTTCTAGTACATCAAGTGCATCAAGCTCCTGCCAATTCCTGCTTTGCACATGGCTGTTTGGAATGAGAAATCAAATTGAAAAACTGCATTTAATCTTCAGCTCTGGGTGCTTTCGGCCAGAAGTAGTTTTCTTGTCTCTCTATCTTTTTGGTCCTAGCTGATTTCCTTTGCAGCAAAATGAGCTTTCGGCAGCCTTGAACTTGCAGCAGTAAAGCTGCTCACGTCAACCTCTTTATTTGCCGTTCTGGACAGCAAAACAGCTTCATCTTTTTCAGTTCCTTCAGTGCTTTTGGCAGCACACCTTGTCTGCGTTTTCAGCCTAGCAATTGCAGCCGAACAGCCCCTTTGGGTTCCGAAAGCTTCCATGTATTTCGGTCAGGATGCTACTTTTTTTGTCGGTTGTAAACTACAGTATTAACTCTCTAATCAGCAGTATTTCTCTACACTTTACCTTGTTCTGCTGAATTCATTTTCGGTTTTGACTGACTGAATACCTGCAGTCTGACAAATTGATTTCTGCACTAAGTCTAGCTGCACCTTCCAGCATAGAGATCTTTGGAGCCGAATGCTTTTGGTTTGTTTTGTCCTCTTTCAAGATAGTCTGAAGCCTGTGATCTTTTAAGTCTCTCGAATAGATTAAAATACCTTCAGTCAGTTGGTTGATTTCTTTGTTGTTCCAGTGAAGAATCTTTGTTAGTCTAGCTTGTTTCTCTAGTGAGCTTTCATATCTTTCTTCATAGCTTTTTATAGCTAGCGGAGAACTGAGATTCTCGTGAATATTTTGAGGGGCGTTTTTTGAAGGCACCATTCACCTCCCCCCCCCTCTGTTGCCATTTCGGTCCTACAGTATATGTTACAGACTCGATGTGCCTTCTCATTTTCCCTATAAAATTTCTTGACTTGGCTCGTTGAACATTATGCAAATATTAAATTTCTACATCAATATTTTATGAATCCCTCAAGTAATTCTTAGACATTCTTGATTTATGTTGTTTCAGTATTTCCTTCACTCTAGTTAACTTTTGTCTAGATTAAGTTGGCTTCTTCAAGAATCCTTTCCTTGTACACAGCCATTTAACTTTCCATCTTTGTCATATCCATTCCTTTCTTTTGAAATTCAAAGTCATGATCAAGTCCACTTTGATTGACTTTAATATGGCACAACCTTCTTATTTCTTATATCTTTGTGCAGATTACATATATTTCTGTAGTCTTATAGCATACCTTAGTTCAAATAGTTTACAGGCAAACTATTTGGCTTTTCTAAACTTGCTTACACAAAGGGAGTACAAGATAGATTTCATTCTACTTCTTGTTCTTGATTGGTGGTGATGCATAACTCACACTTTTCTGATTATCTCCCTTACCACTTTTTTTGTTCATGTCATTCTTTAATGTAGATCTGTCTCCTTTCCTACCCTAGCTCTCTTAGGGTGAGGTATTTCTCCCTCCATTGGTGGTTGTTGGTATTGGCTTGATTGATATGACGTTGACGACTGTCTTCTTGTTTGCATCCTAACCTCTTCCTTAGGTAAGTATTTTATTGGGGCATTGGCTACAATAATGTCCATTCTGTTTGCAATGAAAACAAGTTATGTTTGCCAAAATAATAGGATTGTTTTGTTTATTAACCTTTGAGTATTCTAACATAACTTCTTCCATCCAAAGTGCTTGGTCAACTAGAGTTTGTAGGTCCAAAAAATTAAAATATGTAGCTACAATACAACGCTTCAGGCTTGGTCATAGACCTTTAATAAAGTACTCCACCTTTTTAGCTTCTATATTAATATCTTCCTAAGGATATTGGGATAGATGATGACGAAATTGCTGCAGATACTCCGTAATAGACTTCTCTCCATGTCGAAGATTAAGAAAATCTTAATGATTTTCTGTGATAACTCTAGAAGAAATGTGGGCCTTATGAAATGTGGGCGATTGGGTGGTTGTGGGGGCTGATGGTGAGGTCGACGTGGTTTTTATACCTCACGAGAGGCGGTGGGTGCAGTGCCTTGTCGGTTGCGGTGGTGGCATGTGGGTGGTAGCCAGGCAGCTTCAACATCCTTTCTGGCACGTCTAGGGTTGCGGTGACATCTTGGGCTTGGGGCTTCCTTTGGCGTTAGCAAACTACGAGCAGCGTGGTCAAATAGTGGGTGTGCGCGTCTATCGGAGAAAGCTCTGGGTAGCAGCGGTGGTGGAGCGGCTGAGGCTGCTATGGCGCATGGCGAGAGTGAGTCAACGTGTTGTAAATATGGATGTCCGACTTTTGCATAGCAAGGTACGATCTTTGATGAGCTTGGTCGTAGCAGGTGTGAACAGCGACGATGACGAATGGGGACGGGACGAGCGGCCAGAGGGAACAGGGGTGAAGGCACATTTTGGAATGGCATCAATGACCAAGGGAGGTAGAAAACCAAAGAAGGAAGGCACAAATGGCTAAAAGTTTCCGAATTTGGAAAGAAACTCAAATTTGACCAAAATTCAAAATTTCGCAAATTTTTATTTGTTTTTTTTTGTCGGACCAGTGTTACAGGTACAATTGTGCGTACTTCAAGGTTTTCTGTAGTTTTTAACCCTTTAAAACTAAAATTAAACTATTCTTTGGCCTTTTTAAGATTTTACCAAAATTTTCTTTGATCATGTGTCAAGGCCGTCTGTAAGATTTCGTAGTTTATGATATTGAGTTAAAAAAAATGGTGTAGCGAGGAGCTTTCGATGTGAATCTTCGCATGACAGCTGAATACCGATGCATTGTCCACGAAACAGGACCTACAAAGAGGAAGCATTCAGATGGACACCACTGTTGCACCGGAAGCTGGTAATCATTTTTCGTTTTTGGCGTATTTGGAAGCATCGGAATTCATTCATTCCATAATGGAGACTGGGGAAGATGAGCTCTCAATAGAGAAAAGTTGCCGAATTGCTGGTCACCACGGTACACTGTTGCAAATCTGGCACAATCCCGACAATACGAGTACCAAATGTAAAAGCCTCGGGAACGAGCTACCTTCGAGGTGATTAAACAACCCTTGCGGATGGCAAATTCTTCAGCAAGGCTGGATAAAAGTGAATGCCGATTTCGGATAAGGCAGAGCAAAAGCTAGAAACCATGGTAAGCAAGGGAAATCGCCTCCACGTTGGGATTAATCCCTAATCCTCACCGCCGCCGGCTCACGACATACATTGCACGGTTCCATCCCTCGGCTTTGGGTTCATTGCTTTTGGCTTTTGGCTTTGCTACAGTAGCTAGTTTTCAAACGGCGCGTCTTTTCAAGATATAGACTACGAGTTGATTGTAATAGATATTGTACCGATTTCAGCTATACCGTTCAAAATCGCATGCAACTATCTCTCGTACTCTCGCAAACGCCAAAATTCAAAAGTCATAAGACGCCAAAAAAAAAACCCACCCATTGTATCTCACACCCCTGGTTATCATTTCTGGTTCCAACACTGATGCAAAGCGAATGCTTCTTATCAAGTAATAGGCCTTTAGCAGTTGCTCTTAATCGAAAAGTATATAGGTGAAAAGCTCTAAATCGCAAAGTACATGCGGTGAACTTGAACCAAATCAAAAATTATATGTGGGGGATCGCCAAAATCAAATGTGCATGTGGTGCAGTTTCCCCTGAAATAAAATCCGAGAAGCGAGAAGAAGGCCGAGAAGAAGTAGCAGGCCTTGGGTTTTGGGACTGGGACCAAATCAATCATTCTCCCCTCCACTTCCACTCCTCCCCCATACTGCAGCCCACGCCGTCAGGAGAAGCCGCCTCCTTCCGTCCGCAGCCTCCAGTTCTTGGCTTCTTGCCTCCTACTTCCGTCATCAATCCAGGACTCCAAATCGACGATTCCTCGGAGAGAAGAGGGAGGGTAGAACAGATACAGTTCGTACAGGATGCAGGCGGTGAGGAGCTTGGTGCTGCGGCATCTGCGTCTTGGTTGCCGCCGCGCGCCCTCAGTTGCTGGGCTTGGAGGTGGCGGTAGGCCGGCGCTGAGCGCATTCGCTCGGGAGATGAGCGCGTCCGCGAACCAAGACGGCAGGTGGGATAGCTCCGAGAGCGCCGTCAGGGCACGCGTCGTCGACCTGGTCAAGAAGTTCGACAAGATCGACGCCGACAAGGTCGGTTCTTGGCTCTGCCCTGTTCTCTTCTGCCTTCCTTTTCTTTTCTTTCCTGTATTTGTGATAAGGGCATGCGGCGACGAATGTTCGGCAGAATTTTCTCCAATTCAAGCTCCTACTTTTGTCAGGATGAAACATTGAAATCTTACATCTAAGATTAAAGTTACCATCCATTATTTCCATCTAATGCCATTGCCACATAGTATAGTTATAGTGCCTTTTATTACTTGTGGAAGTTGCTATTACTGCTTATTCTTAGTGAGGTCAGCATGGGTGTATTATCAATTGGTCATACAAATTCCTGTCTTCCCGCAGTAAACCGCAAGTCAAGATTGAAATGCCGTGAAGGTGAGACGGTAAAGCTGTGTGGCTGACAAGAATTCAAGGTTGCATGGCTCGAACTGATTTCTAACTAGGTAGTAGAGAAGATAGTGGGAAAATTTAGAAAAGATCACGGAGTGTATACAGACTATAAAGTCAACTGCTAATTCCAACTTCCTCACTGCATAATGCTGCTTTTGATGGAGCAGTGTTGCTATGATTGATCAGATAAAGGCCACTTTTGGATTTGCCCTGCCCCTGGGTGGCCCTGTTCTTTTGGGCTACGGTTGATGGCTTTTCACTGCACTTTTTGAGACGGCAATGAGCGGCGGAGACGCGGATGCAAAATGCACACATGGTGGCAGGCTCGGGAAGCCGTTTGGAGAATCCGCTTCAAGAAGCCGTCCTATTTGTTTTGACTTTCGGAGAAACCAAAATCCCAAAAGAAGGGGGTTGTTACAATACTTGTTGAATTTCATACTGATAGTTGCCGCATGCCATTGCCAATTACTTATCACAAACGGGGCTTCTCCGCATGCCAAAATCCCAACTAGTTGGCTTCTCCGATAGTTGAAACAAATGAGGCGGCTTCTTAAAGCGGATTCTTCAAATGACTTCCCGAGCCTGCCACCATGTGTGCCATCCGTGTCCATATCTCCGCCGTCCGCTGCTATTTCGAAAAGCACAGCCAAAATCCATCAGCCACAGCCTAAAAGAACAGGGCCACCATCTTGAGTTTGTTATTGGAATTTGTTTTTGTTATACGAAGATGTAGGACAGTTTTAAGGACCAAGAAATCTGTAGGTATAATAACATTAGATTAACCAACATGATGAATTGACAAACCAGCATCATTGACAATCTGAACCTGTTCAGTGCCATCGTATTTTTTCCTTGATCACTGCTGATATGATCAGTATCACCAATATCCATGTTGTAGTTTGGATCAATTTGATATGCTGGAGTTGTAGCCAGTGCAGAAAATTGATTCTCTTCAGCTTTATAATAGTGATCAAAATGTTGATCATATTGAAGAGCCGGATACCTAAATTGTCAGCACACCTGACCGACAGATCCTGATTTATGTAATAGAGTTGGATTGGGACAGATTAAGCACACTTGTGGTGGCACATTTCATTGTAAGTATGCAAAAATTGGAAATTGTTTATGTTTATCATTTAGTACAGAACAATTTATCCATGGCATTAAAAAGTTTTGTAACTGGAGGAATGTCATTGAATAAAATAACTTTATATTTATATGGCAAAGTCTGACAAAGGAAAGCTGTTATTCATAAAGTTGTGATACTTAAAGAAAATAGTATTAGTGTTGTGGTCGGTGGTTGGGTACGGCTCCGAAGATCGGGGATAGAGCACTCGCCCTTATCTAACCACCAACAGGGCTCTTCCCTGATGAGGTAGAGGGGCTCTGAGGCTTATTTGGGGAACCTTTGTTTATTCATATAGATGAGCTTAGGCCCTAACAATATGAAAACTAATACAATCTAATGCAACTAATCAACTAAAGATAATATCATATCCATACTATCTAAATATTAATATAAAGATATGCATCTATCTACTCGCAATATAAAGATATCTATCCAATTATTCCTAATAAGAAGATACCGCACAACTATTCCTAATAAGTGCCTTTCATAATTGCGTGTGGTCTTGTTCACGTGAACGATCTTGGCGTGGTACTGCTTTGTTGTAATCCGCGCGGATCATAGGCCATTAAATTACACCCCTCGCGGCGAGACAACTCGTCCTCGAGCTGTCAGGTGGCGGCCATGGTTGAAGTCCTTCGTAACCCCATATTGGCGAGAGCCTGTGACAACGTCGTGTAGCGTGGAAGATAATAAGTGAAACACCGTTGCACAACAGCGAGGATACCAACCCTCTAGCGTTGGCTGACGTCGCAGGAGTTGCCGGCGATAAGGGCAAACGTTGTACGGCAACAGCTTCCTTCTTGCCCCGAGATGCAATGGTTGTGGGAGAAATACGGCGACGTCGCTGACCCCCACGGGACAGCCGTTGCACTCTGCATCTTCAAAGGCATGGTGTTGGCCGGCCGCGTGGAGAAGACCGTCACTGGACAACGACAACCTTCCTCATTGGCGAATGCATCAGAGGTGCAGCCAAGGATAGCGAAGCCTGGAGAGGAGTTATCATTGGTGAAAGCGGTAATAGGACCAACGCCAATGATGCTGATGGCAGCGCCGTTATTGCAGTTGCAGGCGCCACCTCTTGCTGCTCCTCTATCTTCAACATGGTCGCAGTCGGCGGCGATGGCGACTTAGAAACCGCAGCAACATGCTGCGCCTTCTCCATCTTGGCCATGAACTCTTTCACCTAAGCTATCAAGTTAGCGCAGATCTCAGCGGAGGATAACTTGGTATCGGAAGCCACGGTTGTTGGCTCGATGGAGACTTGACATGTGGGTGGAGACAGCACGATGGTGATGGCGAAACGGAGGTTGACGTGTTTAACAAAACTTGGCCATGTATTCACCCCGAGCGCACAATCCAGTTGCCGGTACCATAGGGCAGCATTCCCCGTTAGGTGGTGCGATGCCAGGAACCGTGAAGCTCGGACCTTCATGGAATTGAAACTCCTGCTGCTTGCCATGGGTGGCGGAGCAGCAGTTGGCTTTGATACCAATTGTTATGGTCAATGGTTGGGTATGGGTCCGAAAATCGGGGATAGAGCACTCGCGCTCATCTAACTGCCAGCAGGGCTCGTCCCTGATGAGGTAGAGAGGCTTTGGGGCTTATTTGGTGAACTTTTGTTTATTAATTGCTTGATTATAAATAGTGCAACTCCTCTTTTCATATAAATGAGGTTAGTCCCTAACAATATGGAAACTAACATAATCTAATGCAACTAATCAACTAAAGATAATATCATATTTGTACTATCTAAATACTAAGATATCTATTCCTAATATGAAGATATGCATTTATTTATTTCTAATATAAAGATATCTATCTAATTATTCCTAATACGAAGGTACCGCACAACTATTCCTAATAAGTCTGCTATAGTGCGCGTGGTACTGTTTGTTGTAGTGCCTCACTGGATCGTAGCCAATAACAATTAGCAGCTTCACACAAGTTTATTCACTTGACTATCTTCGGGATAGTTCTGCCTTTCGGTGTTTGCCTGTCCAACTATGTGGCCAAACTGAGTAAATTGGCACTTTAAGGAATTGGCCTAGCTGGTGGTAATTTGGAGAAAACTAGAGTTCTATTTTTATTTTAATTTCTTTATAACTAGCTCCAATTGATTTGACAACTAGTTTGGTTTAGACTACTGGATGCATATATACAGCCACCAAGTTTATGAAATCAGCCAATATTCAATTTCTCACAAAACGGGCAAAATACAGCTCTGTAGTGTTTTGTAATTGTAAATGATATGCACCTTGAACTAGATGTATATGCCAATTAGGCATTTCATTGTACAATCAAATGTAATGCACATCATGTCTGCTTTATTCAAATCTCACCCTTAATACTCTGGGACTAATAGAAGGAAATTCAAATAATTGGTAAGAAGACATCTAGTTAGTACATTAGGAAGGGGAGTAATCAAAGTGATGATAAATACGGAATTCAAAAATGGTTTTGTGTACGTACTAGAATCATAAACATGGAATTGAGCAAAAGAACCATATAAGTGTTAATTTAGCTAGGAAACGAAGAGATAAGTCAAATTTGTAATGGTGACCCCCTATACGTGTTACCAAATATATCTTTTGACAGGAAGCTACCAAATATATCTTATTCTAACGTTTCCCATAACTTTGGAATTTGGTTGTTATGTAGCTTGAATACTTGATCACTTGCAAGGTTGCCATTCACCAGCATACCGCCCATATATGTTCCTTACTGCATCTACATAAACTAGTCTTAACTGTGACAGGATAGGGTTGCTCAGTTGCTCTTCTTGTCCGGTAGACCAGTACTGTCACTGAAATGGCCAATGCATGTTTCAGTGTGCAAGTGAATGTGAAGATGTGAAGTACATAAGGTGGACAAAGTTGGTGGGACACTAATAGGGTGAGAGGAAGAGGAGGGTTGGAGATTGTCTGGATGAAGGCGGAGCTGTGTAACAGTAGCCAACATACACAGAGAGTGAGCTCAGGGGCTATGCCAAATTGACAGATGCATAAGATGTCGAATCACAGGTTGTGGTTGTTGTTTGTGGGTGGCAACAACAAGAGGCCTTTTGCACAAGGTTGTCCAGGAGGTGCTCTACTGGGTGTTTAGTCAAGGCTGAGGCTGGACATGGTGGGACGAGACAAAAGGTAATGGAAGGGCTGGCATTTTCAGGCACACGCCATGGGTGAGTGAGAGAGGTCACATGAGAGGAGTCAGGAGTGGGTGTAGTATGTGTCCAATTCAACTATGTATCGCTAGGCACAGTCAGCAGTTGTTTGTTCTATCAAAATTATAAAAACAATAGTCAGTTTTGGAGCAACATTTTTATGATCTTATTTGTGAGCTGTACAATCTACCGAAGGTCCGAACCTAATTTCCCATTTAAATGGGTGTACCAGTAGTCTAATCTTTATACATGGATCACCGTGAGTAGTGGAAATGTCTGTTCTAGTGTTTGCTTATTAGGTATCTTCATAAATCATACTTCTTTTGCAGAATTTTTCGATCTGCATGTGTTAACATCGGAACTCTAGCTCATATTTACCATTCAAATGCTTGCAGGTGACTGAGACAGCAGATTTCCAGAAGGACCTGAATTTAGACAGCTTGGACCGAGTGGAACTCGTCATGGCCCTTGAGCAAGAATTCTCCATTGAAATTCCCGACGACAAGGCTGACAAGCTTTCCTGCTGTGCCGATGTTGCAAAATACATCATATGTGAATCTCAATCCAACAATAACAATGCTGGTAGCTCCTGATGGGTGAATGGAAGTGCGATTGCAAAGGATATGCTTTTTCTTTGAATTTCGGTCACAAAGAACAGCTTAGGCCCCGCCTCTCCTTTTGGTCCCTTTGTTAGTGCCAAGTTAAATGCTTTGATATTCTGTATTGCGTTTTGTGTAGTCGGAAAGAATATTTACCTGCAAGTAGTTTTTTTGGTTGTATGGAATGATTTTGATGGTTGATGATTATGACTGAAGACATTTGGTTCAGCAAGATATTTCACTCAATTAATTGAAGGTACCATTAAGTGTTCTATTAAAAAAAAGTCGATCCTTCTTCCTCTGATGAATTCAATTGTTTCCTACTGCTGTTATGGAAGGTAAAAGTCCAGAAAATTTCTGACTTCTGGTATCGTGGTAGAGCCGTCACAAGGATGGAACTTGACGTGGTAGCATATGGCTGGACCACGTCAGCACATCTTGTGAGTCCTGGCCTGTGCTATGGAAGAGAATGAGCCAGAGTAGCACTCACCCTGTCCAACTCTCTTGTCCCTGAACGTTGTCTCACAGGCACTACTATGGGCCTGTTCTTCAGGTCACAAGCTGGCCGACTTTTGGCAGCCGCTACAGTATCTAACTTTTAAACAGAGTATTTTCTCAAGATGGGGGCTACAAGTTAAACGTAGTACACGTTAAAAGCTTAACATCTGTACCAGTCAAAATCGCAAATAAGTATCGATCTCTCCGTAATCTGTACCGTAAACAGCCAAAATTCAAAAAATTTAGCCAAAAGTCATAAGCCGCAGCTAAAAAGAACAGGCCCTATATCATGTGACATGCATGAGGCAGGGAAGCTCTTTTCTCCTCCACACCAACCCTACCATGGCCAAGGTTGCTCCCTCCCTCCCTGCCGTCAGCAGTGGTGCTGCCTTCGCTATCCCAGCATCGAAGAGAGGTATCACTTTGCTTCGTGATCGTGTTGTCAGCAAGCGTTCCAGAATTTTAGCCAAACTCGGTATGATCCTCAATCATTTGTTAAGCCTGTGTGCTATTTGAGTGATGTGCGCAGGTGGAGATGGAGAGGCCAAGCCTGCAGGCAAGAGGAAGTTCGTCACCAGAGAAGAGGAACCAGACCAGTAAGCAATGAGGCTCAACTCTCCTGAGCTTATGCAACTCTGCATTTTTCTCAGACCTGTAGTGCTACAAATGGAACATGTGATTCAGCCATGTTGATGGGTGGAGCAGGTACTGGCAGACTCCAGGGGAGAGGAAGGGGGAGAACCCAATGATGACGCCGCTGCCGTACATCATCATCTTCGGCATGTCAACCCCTTTCGTCATCCTCGCCATCGCCTTTGCCAACGGCTGGGTCAAGGTCCCCGTCCGGTGAGCTGTTGCTGTCGGCGGACCGGAGCAACGGCGGTTGCGGAAGTAGCCAAACACCTCTCCACTGCCTGTTCATAGAGAAAAGCTACTTACATGTTTGTGAGCATCAGCATCCCCTGTATGATATATGTAATCAAATACTTCTCCAGTCCTGTAAGTATTTACCTCTTACTTTAACCTCACTCTTCTTTCTGATTCAAGAAGATTTCATTACTTCCTATCGATCTTAACACACGAAAAGATTTTTACATCATCTAAATAGTTCAACAAGAATCGCTTCTGCATAACTGCAACCTATTCTTAGATAAGACTCACATCAAATTCAATTAACAAAGACCATGTTGATCAAACCGCAAGAGATACACCAGCAACTACAGAAATCAACCATGAGGGCCCAAGAATATAAACATAAAAGCACAATCTAAGTATGATTGCATCTATCAATTGAACACAGATACATAAGAAAATTTGACACATACACCATCTTCCAGGTTACACAGCTTATTTCCTCGTTTTTCTCTTTGCGACAGCACATGTAACAACATTGCAAATTCATCAAAAATCAGGCTTGGCAGCATTTCAACGAGATGGCTATGATAGTAGATACTAGAATGGGATTCACCACATAAACATTTTCCTTTCATATATTATCTGACACAAGGATATATTATTGGGGAATAACACACACACAAGTATACAGTATCAACCTTTTATTTAGGTAAAGGTATCATCATTGGGCAGATGCCTGGTGTGGTTTTCTATCGAATTCAGACTCGTGACAGTGTGGGTCGAGCCAATCACGAGGAGAGCTCTTTGCCATGCCTGTACTTTCTGTTCTAGCCCCCATGAGGTCCCTCAGGCACTCCACCTTGTTCTCCTGAGCATTGCCAGTGAATTTCCTATCTGCTTCCTTTAGCTTGTTTCTGAAACGCTCCTTACGGCCATTGGTGTTCAGCTCCTGCTGCTTTGCTTGAGATGGTGGAGCCCCATGAGGTCCCAAGTATATCTTCTCCTCTTTAGCCTGTTCAAGTATGAATTTACATCTCAATGAAATAATGAACACCAGTGGTCCAGTAGTTGATGAATGCAAAATTACTGAGGGAGACCTCAAAAAAAAGCATTCTGGAACTTGCCTGAAGAGGTTCAGGATCCGTGGCTTTGGGGACACTAGGCTGAGTAACATCATCATCTTGAGAGGCCAAATTAGGAATAACAAATCCATCTGCATCTGTAGTTGTACCATGAACATTAGAAGAATGTGTAAAGTAGCATCAACGCACCTTCTGCAAAGCTCAGAATGGTATTGTAACACCCCAATATTGTGGCACTTTGAAAATTTTGAAATAAAATTTATGTTCGAGCATAATTCAAATTTTGGCAAAAACAAAATTCAAAATTGAATTCAAATTAAAAACCAAAATTGAAATACAAACTCAAATAAAAAACAGAGAAAATTGAAAAACATTTTGGGCCCAGCCCAATTTCTCTTTTCCCTCCTGGGCCCGCCTGCCTCCGGCCCAACCAGCCTGTCGGCCCACCTACCTTTTCTCTTTCCTTTTCCTTTTCCTGGCCCAACGCCACTGGCCCATGGTCCACTCTTGTCCCTTCTTTCTTTCTTCCCCGGCCCAACCATGCGCCCGGCCTACTTCCCCCTCCCCTTCTCTCGCTTGCTCTGTTCCCGGCCACGTCAGCTCGCCGCCGCATTTGCTGACCGCATTGCTCCGCTTCGACCGCACCTCGCCTTGTTTCATCAGCGCTGTCCCATCGCCACCTGCCTCCTTAACTCGCCCCACAACACAACGCACCATACCGATAAGGCTCTACCACGCCGTCGCGTAGCCCTGACCGTCGCCGATGACCGTACCATGAGAGCGTCTTCACCACGGCCGCTACATGCCCTGTCCCTCTGCCTCGTCGCGCGCACTCCGTCCCATCGCAACCATTGTGCCCACAGCGCCATGCTACCCCCGCCGGCTATAAAAGCCACTTGGAGCTCCCCGTGCCTCCTCATCCCTCCTCCAACCTCCCTCCTTCATGCTCTTCTTTCCCTTCCTTCCCGAGCCAAGCCAAGCTCGGCCACTCAACACGTCCGCGTTGGCCACCGCCTTCGCCTCACAGTCTGGTAGATTACGGTGAGTTCCCTCAGTGCGCTCGCATCAAAATTTGTCATGCACCCTTGTCATCACTTCCCCTCACCCGATTGCGTTACCATCCATAGGAACTCGCCACACCGTCATCTTCCTTCCCTCCGGCCGAAAACCACCATCGTCATTGCCATTCCCTCTCCAGTGAGCTCCTGTCCGATTCCTTTCGGCTAGAGCATCCCCTCCCCTCCCTCTTATTGTCCCCGCTGCAATTTAGGTTGCCGTCAACTCCAACTCGCCACCGCTGTGAAGCTTGCTGTGCCGCCCCAAGCTCTTGTCGCTAGCTCTCCTCAGACCTTCCCTGACCTCACCGATAGCTCCGCTACACTCCCCTCCGCTCCCTCATGCTTTTGCACGCCTTCTTTTTCCCACTCTTTCCCTCGGATGCCGCCGCCCCTTTTCCCTCCCCGACTCTAGCCGCCACGCTCTGTCGCGTGCTCTCTGTCGTGCCGCCCGAGCCACGCCATCACCACCCACAAGTGCGGCATGGATCCGACAACCCATTTTGATGGTTCCCAGCACATGCCATCGCTTCCCTCACTGGCACCGAGCACAGTAATGTCGCCCTGTCTCTGCTCTATTCCATCTAAGGAAGAAACACTTAGAAAGTTAATTAGCATAATGATGTAACTAGGACACAATTAATTTACTTAATGAAGCTCATTAATTAAGGTTAACTAGTTAGAGACCCGTGTGTTGCAACGGAGTCATAAAAATAATGAGACGGAACTTTTGCCTGGCCAACTTCACACATCAAACATTGGAGAGCAAGCGACAGAGAGAGAAGGATGGCCAGAATGCGTGAGGAGATGGGAAAAGTGGAGGGGGTGGACGGTTGTATCCTAAGAGAGAGAGAGAGGAGGAGAGAGACGAATGGTCCAGATCAAATCGGATGGCTGAGAAGAGAGGAGTGAGAACGGACCAACCACCAGCTCCTTCTTTTATAATAGTAAAGATTAGTCACTAGAGTGTGGGCCCAACCAATTAAGAAATCTAATTAAAACCAAATTTAAATTTTGAGCCACTGATATGTAGGCCCCTACTATGTCGAGTCCCACATGTCAGTCACACCGAACATTTCCTTAAGAGAAATAAACCGAAAGGAAATTAAATAGCAGCCAGCCCACTTGTCAGTCACTATAACATTTTCTTAAGAAAAATAATTCAAAAATAAATTAAAAACTCGGCTAGCCCAACATGTTAGCCTCTGGTGTATTTTCAAAAAGGAAAATAAATCAGAAAATAAATTAACTTGTGGAGCCCAGCTGTCAGTGACATTATCTCCGATATTTATTTTAGGATTTTTCATAAAATTAAACTTTAGAAGGCCTGTTCTCACTCATCTTAAATCCAATCAAATGAAACTTATTTCTAAATTCATCTAAATTCAAGATCTTTCTAACAATAGTAAAATCATGAATTTTGGAATTCATTTGGAGTTTTATTTGGATTTATTTGCATGCTTGTGTATTTATTCGCTTTTTCGTTGCAACCGCCCAACTAGATTACAAAGATCTGGAAGAGCAGTAGTTCCAGCCAATGTTCAAGTAGGCGCTAGGCGGGCGGCAAGCAGGGGCCTAGTGCCTAGGCAGGGACTAGGTGACCGACTTTGGCATGGTATGATGTGGGCGATGTCAAGATATATGTGATATTTGATGGCAGAATATTGTTACTTGGACTAACTTCTAATGTTGTAAATTTGATAGATGATGCTTCATATAATCCTGCACATTAAGAATTAAGCAATGCATGAGACACTTCATATGTGGACAGACGACATCCTACATAGCATAAAGATTTTGTTTCACATGTAACAGATGCAATCAACAATTCAACATAGAAAATTAGTAAAGTACTTAATAGCAGTGTACTATAGTAGCATCACCAAATTAGCATTCACTAATCAGTAATCACTAATTAAGTATTCGCTAAAATCAGCACTCAGCAGAGCATATACTCCTCAGTCGGCTAGTCCCTAGTTGCCTGCACGCGTGCACCTGCTGATCTCCCGACTCCTAGTTCCCTCCCATTCCCAATCTCCTATCTGGCATCGGCGGTCCGGCCACCTCCCCTCCCTATTCCCATGTTGTGGAGGGCGGCAAGCAGGGCAGTGTGTTCGTTGGTTGCGGTGGTGGCTCAGCGCGCAGGGCCTCCTCCCCTCCCTATCTCCCATCCGGCAACACCACCATCGTTGGAAGTCAGGATCTCATCTCCATCACCGCTACAAAAGGAGAGGACGGGGGAGGGAGAAGATCGGCGTAGCCTCGTAGGGGAGGTGACGGAGGGAGAAGCTCGGCGAAGGGGAGGGGAGGGGAGGCGAATTGGAGGAACACACCTGGGTTGCGGCACAGCCAAATCCGGCAAGGTGGAGTGTGAATGGTGAATTGATGGCGTGTGGGAATCCCTGGATGCAGAGGCGACGTGAAGTGAGACCTAGCCCAACTCGGTACTCTTTGGCAACCCTAGTTGCTCGTTATGACTTATGAATAGTGTTTCCCCTTTCCCTTCTTTATCTTGCCGCATTCGCGCACCTAGGCATCCTCAGCGTCTGCCTAGGCGCCGCGCAGCCACCTCAAGCGCCTACTTGGCCACCGCGCCGAACCCGCCTCGATCCGCCTTCAACCACCTCTTGCCCACCTTTGATCGCCCAACCGCCCACCGAGGAACCAAGGCGCGGTAGTCGACTAGCGCCCACGCCTAAGCACCGCCTCAACGCCCGTCCAGGCCGCCTTTTGGATCGTTGGTTCGAACCCAGCCAGGACTCGTTGGTTTGAACCCAACCAGGACCACCAAGACCAACAAGCCTGTGAGCAAGATGAGTCAATACTTTGACCATGTTGCACCTACTTTTTGAATACAAATTATGTTGATTTAAATTATCAAATTGCATGCTTTATTTTATTATGTAAACCATATTCATGTTAAGCCATAGTTAAGTCCTTAATAATAATTGAGCTATTACACCCCACTCCTTGGCTTTGGACATAAACCCTTGTCGCCCTATAATTAAAGGTAAACATATTAGATATAAGTCGGTATCTAAATTCTATGTTTAGTCTTGGTTAGATACTTAGGGGCATTATTTTGCCCTGACATCATTTCAAACATGAAAAATTGGTTTGGGCAGCTACTGGAGGGAAGTGGTTGGTATTTGAACTAGAAATGATATTTTGGAATCCCCAAACTCTAAACTTGCTTAAATATCCAGTGTGGATGGAGCACAAGAGTGTGGTTTGTCGTAGAACCGCCCAGATAGCTTTAAGGACTAAATCTTGTGACGATTTTCTAATGTAAAACAGTACAACCACTAGTCTATAATGAGTATGACCTGACTAATTAATTTACAGCGACCCAGCACAAGTTGTGCCATTCGGATGAACACGGGTCGTGTCGTTGGATGTAAGTTGCCGTACAACTCAAGAGGGGACCTCTGGAGTGGGTGGATGTAACCCCACAGCGGTGAAAACCTTAGCGGATATAGCCTCATTGGGAAGATGTATTGTAAAGGGCTTGTGGTGATCTCCTTGATCTGCATGTCTAAGAAAACAAGTGGAATATAATAAGTTGATTATCTCTTATGGGTAAAGTGTGCGACCTCTGCAGAGTGAAAACTGTTCAAACAATCGTACCCGTGATATGGACGGGAATGAGAACTTACTCAAGTTAGTGTCTATTTTACAAAAGGAACTTTGTGGATGGGATGAAAACACGATGGGTGGATGGAACCCTGAGTTGATTTCCCCTGGGTGGATGTAACTCAATGCTAATAATGGGTGGATGGAATGCTAGTAACAAAACTAGCATATGGTAGATAGAACCATGTAACAGATGGATGGAACCTACACTACTGTTATTACTGCACGCTTTCACATTCTTTAGAAAACACGTTTAGTTAAAAAGGATAAGTCTCGGGATTTTTATTTCCTGCAATTCAACTATGGCATTTCGCAGATAAAAGAACTCAAGCCCAGCATTCAAGAAGGCAGCCTGGGCGGCCGCCTAGGCGCTGGGCGGCAGGGTGACGCCCGGCCTTGGCCCCTAGTCGGGTGGTTGGGCGGCGAGGCGGTCCAAGGTGGGAAGAAGGTGGTCGAAGGCGAGGCCAGGCGGCCTAGGCGCGGCGGATGGGGCGGCGCGGAGGGAGCGGCGGGGATGGGGAAAAGAGTTACCGCACACGAGACCGTCGCCGCCGCCATCGACTCGCCGGATTCCGCATCACCATCTTCCCTCCAGACATCCGCCATCTTCTCTACCTCGCCTCCCCTCGGCGGAGGGGTCATCTTCCCCCGCCCGTCCACCGCTCCTGTGGCCGCCTCCGCCAGATCCGGACTCCCCGCGCCAGATCCAGAGAGATGGGGAGGCGGGTGGCGGATCTGCGGGGAGATAGGGAGGCAAAGGCGGGACTGCGGGGAGGCGGCGATTCTCAGGAGGAGGCGGGCGGGATCTGCAGGGAGGCGGCGGCGATCTGCGAGGGAGGGGAGGCGGCGGCGATCTGCGGTGAGAGATAGGGGAGGAGGCGGCGGGATCTGCGGGGGGAGCCGGACGAGCGGATAGGGTTAGGGTTAGTCGGTTAGAAGATTTATATATGGATTTGATGGCTCGATCTGGAATGTTGGATTTTCATCAGACGGTCCAAAGTCTGACTTTTTTTTGAACATTAGTTATATGATTTGATGACTCAATCTGAGACGTTAGATCTTCATCGGATGGTCCAAAATCTAACTAATATTCATCTAAACATCAAATATGTACTTACCTTCTACCTATTGTCCTTATTTTTAATTCGGACGCCTAGGCCCCGCCTAGGAACCGTCTAGGCTCCCTAGGCGCTAGGCCCCACCTCGCCGCCCGCTTAGCGCCTAGCGCCTTCTTGAACATTGTTTGAGCCTTTCTTAGTTAAACCTTGCATCTATATTACTGCATTTTGTGTGTTGTCTCGTGAAGCACGGTTGTTTGTGCTCACTCTCGCTCACTAACTTAACTTAGAACTTGCGGATCAAGACCACTTCGCCAACTACGTTGCTCCGAGATTAGACGAAGAAGAAGATGGTGGAGATTAGGATGCTCTCTAGTTGTCTAGACCTTACCTTAGCTAGACAGACTTTGATGGTGATTGTGTGCACATCTATTATTCAAACTTTTGGAAAGTAATATAGCATCTTTTAGCCCTTGTCACTTGCCTATGGCAAGGTGTGGTCTCACCTTTTGCTTTCCACTTCCGCTTCCGTTTTGGCAATATAACATTTGGCCTGATCGGCCCGCCATGTAAACTTTACCCGATATGGGTTATTTAAATTCTGATATGTAATATAAGTATTTCGTATGATTCATGCGATGTATGTTATGATCTAGCAATGTATCCATGTGCACTATCTACTAATCCAAGGACGGTGGAAGCACAGAGGGTTCTAGATTGCTAATCCGGGGTCCGACAGTATTCAATTCATGAATTACAATTACCATTCCGTAAACAATACATGTTCATGTTTCGAGATGTAAACAATGCAAGTAAGTCGCTAGTATAACAGCCGGTAGATGGGAGCAAATGGCATATGATGCTCTTGTGGGTTATAAACATCTTAAGACATGACAAAAACTCCAAACAGCTTAAGACATAGCAAAATAATTCCTAAGGAAAAAGATTGACAGAGAAACCCAAGCTACATATCCCTCTGACTAAATCCTGATTAGATAACTATGATGTGCAAGAACAACTTAAGATGCAAGTAGATTAGATTTAGAGCATTACTCTTTCCATTCAATGAGGTTTGTATGAATTGCCTCATGTCATAGGCCTCTCCTATTTAACCATGCAATGAGAAAAGGATCTTAATGGTTATCTTCTTTTATCACCTAATACCATTTGTTTGGCATTACCCATTTTATCAGAAGAAAGAGTTCTCAAACTGAATCAGGAAGCACTCGCTCGCAAAAGCCACCAAACAGATCAAGACCTAAGAACTGGATGCTAGTAAACATTGCAATTTTCAGTTGGGACTTCTAGTGCAGATATTCTGTTCAACTTTTTCATGTGTGAATCTAAATGAAATTTACAACTGGGTTTCTCAAAACCGACATCATTTCTTCCAGTTTAAAACCTAAGCACAACGACCAAAAGCAATACATTTTTCCACATCAATATTGACCCAACGTAAACTAGTTTCAGCAAATTTATGGACACTATCCCATAAAGATGCACATAAAACACTTGAACATACCCTAGTCTGATTGTTCCCCAGTACCCGTACTTTTCTTGATTTGCTACTGTTGCTATTCCGCAAAAATAACATGTTTGCAATGTCTCAAGCAATTCCTGAATAAAAACAGTTACAAGTGGTGTCCACATGGATGGGTACCAGCAAGAACCAACCAGTCACCCACACCATCTCACCCTCCAAACCGAACTTTTTTTTACACATTTATGGTAAAAGAACAAGAGTACAATATACTGAGAGCTTAAGCTAGCTAGTAGTATGCGCGGTAAGAAAACGATGGTGCAGAAGTGGATAGTTATTTACCCCACTCGTCTTCGCCGCCGCCGCCGGCGTCCGGCGGAGGGACTGCTTGTGCCGGCGAGGGGGAGGAAGCGGCCATGGAGACCGCCGTGGTAAAAAGGAGGAGCCCCTCCGCGATGGATCCCTCTCGGCTCTCGCTCTGGATTTGGATTCTGATTCCGGTGCGCCGTCTCGTCCCTCCTATTCTTCCCTTTTCATGACATCAATTGATTCTGGTGAGCAAGAGAAGCCCACGGTGCGAGGCAGGCCAACGCTGTTACAGGGCCCATGATAAATTTCTGTTTTTTTACATGATGTTCATAGGCTGACTAAAAAGGCAACCAGCCTATACTAAGTCAGGCACTTGGGATGCAAGTGTGGGTTGTTTGTTACCTGGTTGTGGTTAGCTTGCATCTATGGAGATGTTTGTTGTAGGAGCGGCTGCACTAGCCGCACCGACCTAACGAAGCCATCACGTGCCAGCACGACCCCCTCACACAGAGCGTAGGGTCCAAGAAGGTAGGCACGATCCCCTAACCTCTAGGAAGTCTATAGAAAGTACCTCCCCCTCCCTTCCAGGAAGTGGGCAGAAAGTACCTCCGCTACGAAGCCCGCCACCTTGACCTTAGCAAAGGGGGCTTCGCCTCGAACCTACCACGTATGGATCAAGGAGAGGGAATTAGTCACCGATGGACTACGAAGAAGACGTGGTAGACGAAGCCTAGGGCGGTCCATTGTGCACCAAAAGTTGTATGGAGAAAGATGAAAAGACTATGGAGTCTCTGTAGTCTAAGATCTTTGTAGGGGTAGCATTGTAACTTCATGTATCCCTGATTCAACAGTATAAATAGAACCCCTAGTCTAGGGAAGATGGAGCTATCTTTGAATATAAGAGTTTGTTCATTCACATCAAGACCACCATGTTTATTCACACCAAGACCACCCCACTCTTTTGGGGAACTTCGAGGTTCTGACCCTCAACCTCGCTCGAAGGCACTCAGAGATCACTCACTCTCTATTATTTGGTGTGTAACCACAACAGTTGGCGTCGACCGTGGAAAGTGGCAAGCAAGCAACACCAGCATGGCTCCTAGCAAGAAGAAGATGAGCGCACCTAGGTCTCGACGGTCGAAGCAGCAGTAACCGACGTTGCACCGAAGGCTCCACGAACCAAGTGTAGTAGGACCTCTGTGGCCGTAGCCGCGACCACCGCCAAGGTCACGGAGGAGGAAGCAAACAATTCCAACCATGAGGAGCTCATTGGGAACGACACTTGACAAATAGAAGCCTTGCTGCCCAAGGGGACATGGTAAGGCCTCTACCGCCCGCTGCCTCGGGTGTGACCATAGAGGCATATGAGGTGATGCAGAAAAAACTGGCTAACCTCCGCCAAGCATTGTAGAGCCTTCGACAACATCACCCCACCGTCGCAACCCCGACGACTGTGGCCTCTGGGCCAAGTCTAGGGCCTAAGGAAACCATCGGTCGGGACCTCACCATGGTCACCACCACACCCACCCTAGTCGCACCCTCATCCTAGTGGCACCCACCTCGACAACCTATCCTCTGTAATGGCTAGAGCTTGTATTCTTGAGAGACCTAAGCTCTCTACTGAGTGTTGGCCTCGAGGCAGCCAGATGGCTAGCAGACATCAAGATGGCCGTTGTCAAGACATATGAGGAGGATAGTGAGCCTGCAAAGTTCCTCCAAGTATACGAGACAACCATCGAAGCCGCGGGAGAAGATGACACCGCCAAGGCGAAAGGCATCACCTTTTCTCTCACAGGTGCAGTGTTAACATGGTTCTTCACCATACCTCCCTAATGAATATACCTGTGGGAACAGTTGCGGGACCAGATCCGCAATAATTTCCAAGGAAACTATGTTCAACATAAAGACACGGAGCACCTATTAGAGGTAAAGCAAGTGTCGAACAAGTCCCTGTGAAGCTTCTTCAAAATATTCATAGAGGTCAAGTGCCATGTAAAAGGCATCAACAAGACCACCATTATCAATGCTATGACCTGCAATCTCACAAAGGGCCCCTTGGTGGAGAGGCTCACCCGAAAGCCTGTTTGCGTGGTAATGAAGCTCTTTGATGAGATGGAGGAGTACACCCTGGCTGGGGAAGATAGCACCTGAAGGGAAGGGGAGGAAGTGGCTTTGTTGGCCCAAGAGGTGGGTGGAAAGGAAGCCCCCACCAAGAAAGTGGCACTGCCAAGTGAGGCGGCGGAGGCTGCAGTGGCTTCACGAATCAACGGCCACCTAGGTTGATCAAGGTGGCAGGGCCACCGGATATTTCACATGGAAACAGGAGGTTGAACCTCCGAAGGCAAAAGACGAGGTGGCCACAACGGTCGCAGTCAGGGCCATGACCAAGGACACAGGGGTTGCTACCACCAAAACATGCGAGGCATCACTGAGGTGCCCACGCTATGGTGTAACTTCATGGTGAAGGGTCTCATGGTACCAACGAATGCCGCACCATCACAGCTATGAGGGACTACATGACCCAAGGCCCACCTGAGATGAGCACCAAGATGAGCAGCAGCCTAGCAGTGAGCTTTCGGCCGCACCACAAAGAATCTACATTGAAGCAATAGGTGACAATCACCCCCGCGGAATCATCTGCGCCATCACAGGAGGATCCTCATTAGGCCTAGAGTCTAAAAGGCAGTAGTGCGCTTAAGTCGGGCAAGTGCACCATGTGGCGTCCTACCCTACCACCGCGCCGCCAAAGTACGCTAAGGTTCTCATCACCTTCGGTCCCGAGGACGTGAAGGGTCTATACTTCCCATACCAACACCACCCTCGTCATCTCTACAAATATAGCATATTTTGAAGTCAAGCGCATCCTAGTGGAAGGAGGCAGCTTTGTGGACTTGCACTTCACCAAAGTCTTCAACAAGATGATGATTCCTCGAGACTGCCTATCTCCACTCTACATACCATTAATAGGCGTTAAAGGCAAGCTGGTGATAGCCTCGGGTCACATCAACCTACCTATGACCTTCGGTGATGGTCCTTCATCCCGTACGGAGGTCATCATGTTTGATGTTGTTAACATGCCATACCAGCACAATGGGATTCTTGGCTGCACCACCATAAACAGCTTCGGTGCCATTGCGCATCACAATTACTTATGCATAAAGATCCCTACGCTGGGAGAGTAATCACAGTTTGCAGGGACCAAGACTTGGCCAGGAAGACATAGCTACAGGCCATGGGGGAAACGTGTCATATCCATACTATGGTGTCAGAAGGCAAAAGGTACAAAGGGCCCTCTGCGGTGAATGGATACCCAAAACTGAGTCTGAGGGGGAGCTCAAAAGGGTCCCATTGAAGGAAGGATCCCCGGAGAAGACGATTGCCCTAGGGGCCAATCTTACATCCAAGGTAGAGGCAGAGATGCTCAAGTTCCTCAACGAAAATGAAGACATCTTCACTTGGGGGCCGAAAGACCTACCTAGGGTAGCTTAGGAGACAATCAAGCACTACCTTGCTATCAAAAGCGATGCAAAGCCCAAGAGGAAGAAACTACGTCACATGTCTACCGAGAAGTAGGAGGCTACAAATATTGAGGTGGCCAAATTGCTTAAGAGTGGCATCATACACGAAGTCAAGCACACATAGTGGCTGGCTAACCCTGTCTTGGTACAGAAGGCCAATGGCAAGTAGCGGATGTGTGTGGATTTCACGAACTTAAACAAGGAATGCCCTAAAGATGACTTCCTGCTCCCCCACATAGATCAACTCATGGATGCAACCTTCGGTTGTGAGCGGATGAGCTTCTTGGATGCTTATTCTGGCTACCATCAAATATTCATGGCGCAAGGGGATGGGGAAATGGCCTTTGTCACCCTGTTGGGCACGAACTATTTCGTTTGGATGACCATCGATCTCAACAATATCAGAGCCACCTTTATGCACCTGCATAGCATGGCCACAACATTGAAGCATACGTCAGGACATAGTGGTCAAGAGCCTCAAAGGGTGGTGCACTTGTCCGAATTGCAAGAAACCTTCACCAACTTCCGAGCGATAGAGGTAAAGCTGAACCCTAAGAAATGTGCATTTGGCGTGAAGCGCAGGAACACTCTTGGGTTCCTCGTCTCTGAATGAGGCATAGAGGCTAACATGGAGAAAACATAGGCATTTCAATAAATGCAACCCTACCACAGCGCGTGCGAGGTCAAAAGGCTAACCGAACACCTTGCTGCCCTAAGTCATTTCCCGTCCTGCTCGACGGAACATGCCCTACCTTTCTTTAAAGCGCTCCATGAGGAATAGCCTTTCTGGTGAATAGAGGAGTGCCAGAGGGCATTTGATGAGCTCAAACAGTACTTCACCTAGTCAGCCCAAAGCCTGCTGTGAAGCTACTACTTTACCTTATGGCTTCAACAGCAGTGGTAAGCACGATCCTGGTCTAGGGAGAAAATGGGGTTTAGTGCCCCATCTACTATGTATCAAAAGCATTGCAAGGCACCAAGATTCGATACGCAGAGCTCAAAAAGTTAGCATATGTTCTTCTAATGGTGTCACGCAAGCTACACCATTACTTCATGGCACACAAGATAACTGTGCCCTCGTCATACCCCCTGGCACACTGCTCAACAACAAAGAAGCTATGAGCTAGGTGGGCAAGTAGGCCACGGAGCTGGCCCCTTTGATCTTAGCTTTGTCGCTCGCACGGCCATCAAGTCCTAGGCACTAGACAATTTTGCCACAGAATGGACCCCATAGCCAGTGGAGACCCCTAACCCCCAAACCAAAGCAATCTAGACCATCTACATCGATGGGTCATGGTGTGCCATAGGGGTGGGCACCAGGGCAATCATTGTATCATCGGAGGGACAACAATTGCCACATATGGCCCGCTTGGAGTTCCCTACAAGCAACAATGTAGAATATGAAGCCCTTTTGCTTGGTCTCCTCGAGTCCAAAGCACTAGGGGCTTGAAGGGTCATCATCAAAAGCGATTCGTGCCTCATGGTGGGCCATGTCAACAAGTTGTACCCAAGCGCAAGACCCTGACATGGCTCGATACTTGGTAACAGTCCAAGCCATTGCAAAGCACGTCTTGGGGTATCACTATCCAAGCCATACCTTCTAAGTAGTCTGGTCCACGGTAGTCAGCTACAACAAAGCCTGATGCCATGTAGTCCATGTTGTATTTGTGGACTGTGTAACTATCGTATATCTGATCGTACCACTCGTCACGCTGTCGGAGATGCAGGTGGTCCATGGGTGCGTAGGTGCCATACTGCACCTCGCAGTCTTTGACAGGGGAGTCGATATCTTGTGTGTTGGGCTATCTCCATGATGAGGATAAAAGTAGAGTGTTCCTTCAACCCTATCCCCCTGCCGAGGATGATCTAGGCTTGGGCTACCTCTGCGATGAAGATGAGAGTAGAGTAGTGTTGGAGCGAACGTCCTGCATGAAGACAATATGTGTGAAAAGCAATGAATATAAGGTATCTTGCTAACTATAGCAGATTATGAAATCATCAAACCTAAGCAGTTTGCTGCATGGATTGGGAACAACTAAGGCTAGAGGGTGCGGCGACGAGCTAGGACGTGCAGATGAAGGTACTGATGGACGATGAGGTGACTCATCGCCCTGGGATAAATGCGTCGCTAGCACGGCTACAGCTGATGGCCCCAAGTGCATGTTTGACGTCCTCATATATGTTGTAGATAGACCCTAGCAGTTGTTCGATCACGCTCGACCGTCTGTGCATGTCGTACGGCTCCACTCTCGGACACGATGCAATGCAGCCAATTGACCTGCAACGATGGGAGAAACATGTTATGTGTGTATGCTCGAATAGTCGGATAAAATTATGAACTTTAAGTCTTTTATCGCTTCGTCCTGTCATACCGCTAATGTCTGTCCAGGCTAAGTGCCAGCATGTCGCCTTGTGTGGCCTGCGAGGGGGCTGGACAGGAAGACACATAAGTTTGCGATAGGTTCATGACATGTACCACTCTAAGTACAAGCAGTATGTGTCTGGGTCATACGGCTGTCGCTCTTGCATGACCTCCATCCTCACCGACTGCTCCCATGCGTTCGTCCACCAGGCCTGTGTCACCTTCCACTCATTGCTCTTCCATCCCTTCTTCGATTGTCTGTGAAAAAGGGTACACAACTTTTACTTTAGTGGGGAAATAAAGCGGATATGAATGGTATGCAACAAACCGTATGTAATGAGGTAACAAATAAATTTACTTACATGTGAACATGGCCAGGTAGTGGTCGACACAGTGCTGGTGGCACCTACTGGTGAAGCCTGAACTGTCTCATAACTTGTTGCGGGGCGTATGGCTCCACAATATGGGAGAAGATGAGGTGGCAGGTCATGAGCCAGTACTCCATGCCCTGCTCACACTACTCTGACAGTCTGAATGGAGCTGTCTCGGAGGTGAACTCTGTGGTCCACATCGTTCACATGATGCTACCCTTGTCCAAGGTTGTGAACACGTTGCGAAAATCCAGGTACGCTCATCGTGGCCTTTCCCTAGACTATTCTAGCTTGCTGGCAGTCTAGCGAGTACCCATGGTGGGTCTGTCCACTGGATCATCACCATCACTGTCACCGTACAAGCATGTCTCCAACTGGTACGAGTGCACCCACACCCAAAAGTGCGGCCAACCAATATGGAAGTGCCCCCACGACGACAACTGCAACAAGATGTACCAGCCAACGAGGTTTGCACGCTAATGGCACGCTACGAGCCATCGCACAAAGCCTTGTAGGTCACGCACATAACCGAGCTCCAGTTGTACATCGGAACCTCATTGTTATCCTTAGTGTCGACTAGGGACTCAACGATGTGGATGTCACACGGGTACACCAAGTCTCCCTGAGTCATAGGAAATATGATCCACCCGAACATAAAGAGCAACTAAGCCAATAGGTGGGACCTCATGACATGTGCAGGCGCATATGCTAGGCATTGCATGTACAACTGTAGCCACCTATGTGGCACTCCAAAGGACTTATCCGAAATGGGATGACCAAATTGGCACAACATATGTGCATTCCAGTCAGGTGATCTAGTAGGTGGAACCACGGGATGACCCTGTATTGGTAGACTAGTTAGGTACGCAATATCCTGCAACGTGATGGTCATCTGATCCCCCACCAGAAGTGAAATGGGTGGATCTTTGGCCTCTACCGGTCAACAAGTGCAAATAGAAGCGGCGAGTACAGCGCGAACGATCGCCCAATGTACATCATTCTCGCCATGGGCAGCAATCCGGCCCATCACAGAACTAGAATGTACCAATCATCAAAAGGCTAGTCCTTCCAAGGTCCTCGAAGAACAAAGGGGGCTGGTCCTTCATCGCTTGACCACACCTAACAACGATGTTGGTCATCCCAGGATGGGTCCAACAATGTGCCACCTCCAAGACTTCCACCAGCAGCCATTACCTATGGTATATAAAATAATATGTCAGTGTCAAACGGTGCTAAATACAACTGAATTGTATTTTTCTTATTGCGCTATCTTACTACTTTGAAATGCACATTAATACTAATTTATTGTGATTAGTACTAATTAAATATGATTAGTGCTAATTACAATGCTAATTAGGCATGCTCAATGCATACAAACCTATCATTTTCTACAGATTTCTGTAATCGCATGAGACTAATAAATATATACGTGCAGACATACATAAAATTATTTTAGCTATTTTTGTGGCTTGTATTTCTATAGCTATTTACGATAACTAAACATGGCCACTTACATAAACACATCCTTCAACTAAACATGACACTAGCGTATTCCACATTACCAAACCGCAGTTACGCTAAAAAATGCTAACGATATATTAAGCACATTGCTCGCATGCAAATGAAGTATACCTTTTTCCGAAGGTATTCACTAGCTCCACAGTACTTCTAACTACAAAGGATTACAGCCGCGCTCCCTCTCGGCAACAAATCGTCCATGGTTAGCGTTTTATACGCGCGCTAGAACGCAGCACAATTAATGCGTGAATAAATGAGAATCTAACGCTGTGTCATGTCGCATCGCCACGTCGTGTTGTGTAATTATCCACAGGATTCCCTCACTCAGGAGGCAAACCGCACATGAATGCTCTCGTGAGATGAAGGTGTTCATGTGTGCTCAGGGCGTGTGGAACACAATCGTAGATGAGGTGGTGAATGAGAGGCAAGACCAAATAGCACTCGTGGCAATCTTCCTTGCGGTGCCAGAAGATATGCTGCTGCTCCTAGCGGAGAAGGAGACTGCAAAGGAGGCCTGGAACACCCTGAAGACGATGCATCTCGGTGTCGATCGCATCAAGGAGGCGTGTTCAAAACCTCAAAAGCGAGTTTGAAAACTTGCGGATGAGGAACAATGAATAGATCGATGACTTCGCCATGAGATTGATGACAATAGTTAGCAAGATACGAGGTCTGGGTGAAAAGATGGAAGAGGCCTATATCGTGCGAAGGTTTCTTCGTGCCGTACCCAAGAAGTTCTCTCCTATCGTCACCACAATCGAGTAATTCAGCGACATGAAAAACAATTCGGTCGAAGAGTTAATCGGTCGGCTGAAGATGAAGGAGGAGGTAGAGCATCGCTACAACAGTGACGACAGAGACGAGGAGCGCTTGCTCCTGACACGCGTAGAGTGGGAGGCCCGATCGTCAAAGAAGGAAGGTGAAGGCTCCTCGGGTGGTTCTGCTGGTGGTGGTAGCCATCAATACTAAAAAAGGGACAGGGCAAAAGTGAGGTGTTTTAATTGTAATGATTACGAACACTTTGCTTCAGAATGCCGTAAGCCCAAGAAGGAGGCAGCAGAGGCGCAACTCATCATGGCGGATGCTGACGATGAATCGACGCTGATGTGACAATATGCAACAAGATTAAGGGGGCGATTGTTGGGTTAATCTTGTTGTATGTGTGTTTTGCTCGTGTGTGCGTGCAAGTACTCTATATATGTGGTCGTTACGACTAGTCTGTGTGGTCGTTACGACCGGTACTAAAGCTACACCAAGTATTGTAGCTTCGAGTACTTCGTGGTCGTAACGCCGTGGTCGATAGTCGATGGTCGTAGTTGATTATCAATGGCCATGGTCGATAGTCAATAGTCGATGGTCGTGATCGATAGTCGATTGTCGATAGTCATAGTCAAGAGTCGATGGTCGGTAGTGCATACTTGAAGGAGTACTATGGGGTTATACTCGGAGGAGTACTGTGGGCGTCATACTCAGAGGAGTACTGTGGGCGTCACACTTGGAGGAGTACTGTGGATGTCATACTCGGAGGAGTACTATGGACGTCATACCTGGAGAAGTACTATGAACGTCGTACTTGGAAGAGTACTGTGGACACCATATTTAGAGGAGTACAGTGGACGCCATACTCGTAAGAGTAATATAGCATTCGGAGGACTCGAAGCCTGTGTGTGGTCGTAGTGCCATGGTCATGGTGCCTGTGTGCAGGTCGGTTATGACCACGTTCGTAGGCTCCTACGTGTCCATAGTCGAAGCTCCAGTGTAGTGGTAGAAGACAAGCGGAGGATGAAGGCATCGGTTGTGGTTGTACAGCGATCACTGTAGCAGTTGGTAGCAGGCGTCAACACAGGTGGTCATGGATGACGTAGGTCATCCTCGGTCGGCTAACTGCCTGGCATGGGCAGGCGCCTGGTCACTGTAGCAGTCGGCAGGTGGCTGAGTTGAGCGGCATGGGCAGGCGGCTGAGCTTTGTGGGCAGGCGAACTGCTCGGTGTGGGTAGCGTCGTGGTAGTCATCAGTCGTGTAGAGTGGGTGAGAGGCTGGCTGTGTCTATATATACACCCTGTAAGTCTTTGAAAGATTGAGCTAGTGAATAACAGAGAAAACACAGGAAATGGTGCGTCAGTTTGTATTGCAATAATTGTGCCTCAGTTCTAGTGTTTCACCTCAGTTATAGCTCCACCTTGTCGTTCCCATCTCCGGCAAGCTATCCACGATTGTGTGTGTCAGTCCACAGCCAAAACATGTATTTGAGAGAGCTAGGGCCAACGTCTGGTGAGTAGTCGTAAGTAAAATAGTTACGACTGCTGAGGGCGAACGAGTTACGTCCACTGAGAGTGGTGCTTCGAGTGGTCGAAACACTCCACTTCCAACATCTGGTGTGTACTACTGAGATTGATGTTTCGAGTGGTCGAATCCACCCCTCGCCCACAGTTAGATCTCTCGATCTAGCTGTGTTTCATGTTGCATCCCAAATCGAATACAAAAAAATTCAACCCTTTTGTGTACAAAAGCGCCTAGTTTGGTGAGAGAAAACTCGTAGTTCGTCAACAGTTTTGTGGTGTAGAATTACTGGGTGATATACGCCATAAGTAGATGCTTTTTCCGCTGGATAAAAGACACACGAGACACACTGGTGGAAAGTTTCTAGAAGTTGGGATTTCTTCGGATACTTCTAGCTAGGGATGCAAACAGATCGAATACGGACGGATAATATCTTTATCATATTTGTTTTTATATTTTTTTCTCGGATGCGGATATGAATATGGATACCTCGGATACGAATACAAATATGAATAATATCGAATACAAATACGGAACGAATACGAATCGAAACGAATACAGTCACAGATATTTATTGGAACATGAAAAACCCCTTAAACTATGCATCCAAAATCAATGAAAACACATAAATAGTTTATTTTGTCAAAACATTCATGAAATCTAAACAAGCATAAGTATTTTTATCTACAATAGTCATACCGTTGTACAGATTTTAAATCTTCACGTGGCAGTTAATTTTCTAAAGTCCTAAATAATTCTTAATGGATTTCTACCATTTACATGTGACTAATAAATTAATTAAGTATTTAAATTTGTATCAAAATGATTTAAACAGGAGTATATAAATTTAATCGATACAAATTTTAATCCACTGATAATATGAAATATATTTTTTAATAAACATAAATATTTTCTAGTGGTGTTTGTAATTTAATATGACTAAGGAACATAATGTCTAATAGTAATGGAGGCTTATGGCTTGGTTAGGCTAGTGGGCTGGTGGCAGGGGAGATTAGAGATGCTGATTTAGGTTGGGCAATGTTGGGCTGAAATCCCGGATATCCGTTTTTGTATTATCCGGATAATCCGTATTTGTCGGGACCCGAATTTCCAAATCCGGACCCTCTGTGTATTACAACACTAGTCCCAGATCATAGCTAGTGCACATAGTTAAACAGTGATGATTACATAACCAACAACGCTTTATTACAATAATAGAGAGTACAGGCCGAAAGGCCTTCTTATTACAAATGAGGTTTCAAGACCTCGCACTCACACAAAAGATAAAGCACAGCGGAAGCAAAAGTAAATCCAGCGGAGACCCAACAATTCGCCACAGGCAATTGACTGGGGAAGCGCAACCTAGTACTCCGGAAAACCTTCGTCGAATCCATACGCTTCGTAGTCGAAAGTTCCATCTTGAGCTTCATACTCTTCTGAGTTTTATTTTAAGTGTAGTATGTGAGTACATAATGTACTCTGCAAGTCTTAGGAAAATGCAATAGATGTAAAGCTTAACAAAGGAGGGTTGTATGGTTCTTTTGCACAAAGCAATGTTTTATTTCAAATATCATTAATTATTTTTGGAAGGCATCAACTTAAATGAGGCAATTGTTTAAACAGAATTTTATCAAGTTAAATAGTGAAGGTTACAACCACCAACACTTGAATACTGGCTAAACCCGCCAAAGCTCAAAACCACGGGTTAAACCACCCATACTAAACAACTGGCTAACCGTCAAAGTTCAAGAAAACAGGATGCACCACCTACACTGGGTACACTCGCCAGGACAACTCCGGGAGTTCCAACCACTCCCGGTTCCCAAATCTTTTATTTTTAAAACCAAAAACAAATGATCTACCATGTGAATGCATTCCTTGCCCGCCCTTGACCGTGGGCACGGCTATTCAAATAGTTTTACACTCTGCAGAGGTTGTACAACTTTACCCACAAGAGATAAGCCATCTTTATAGCCAACATGCTTCCTTAGGCATGAGACCCAGATAATTTATCACAAAGCCTTTACCTTACTCTAGTCTAGCTAGTTACCACCGCTGAGGTTTCACCGCTGAAGGGTTAAACCACCCAGTCAGAAGCCCCCTCTTGCGTCGTATGAGTACAATAAACCCTGTCCCTCACTGTGAATAACCAGTACACCCTGGCACTCACTTTCCACTGGTGGTACCTAAACTAAACTATTGTAAGTTAGTTAGCTAGGTCGTACCCATATAGACATGTGGTTGTACGGTAGTGCTCAGACTGGACAAACACAAGCGTCGGTCCTTAATTGACTAGGGCGGAACATACACTTAACAAGTTCTCGTGCTAGCCGCACCAAACCAAACCAACCATCCGCCCTGGTCTAAATCCAATTTTCACATTTTATTTTATTTTATTTTAAAAGAACTGTGGCAATTTCAATCACCACTAAATCTTGTACAAAAGTCTAGTTCCACAAAAATATAATTTCCCATTCCAAGTTACCAAAGGTTATATAGCACGACTAAGCATTTTACTACCGTTACAACACTTACCAAAGTTTAATAATAATCTCATTATTGAGACAAAGGAAATCCTAGGTGTCAAAGGTACATGGTTGTCAATGCCAAATGAGGGTATAACAATTGTCGGTTTAACTAATATCTCTAAAACAGAAATTATCATTTTATGTAATATAGCAATGCATTAAATTTAAAATAATCAAAATATTTCTCAAACATGGGTTCAAGATGTTCAAAGGAGACTTGCCTTCGTGAGCGATGTCTTGGTTCTCTTGCTGCGGATCGACCAAGTCTTCGGCGACGTCTGATTCTACGCGCGAAAAAAAAAGCAACATGGCAAAATAAATACACATAAATTCAAATAAAATCCAAAAATTGAAAAAACAGTGTATAATTGAGTAGTTCATGATTTTAGAAGAATTTAGAAATTTGAACGGGTCAAATCGGAGTTAAAACGAAAAAGTTCTGGCCTCGGGAAGTTTTAAATGAAAGAAAAAGAAAAGAAAGATTTTACCGATTGATTTTTACATTGAAAAATCATGATTATGACGTCAGCATTATTGTTAAATTCGGCCGAAATATTTTTCTGAAGAAAAAGGAATTTATGACGCAATGCTGACGTCAGCAAAATTTTGAAATTTGAAAATTTCGGACATGTGGGCCCGGTCCACCGTGGACCGGGTCCACGGACCGACCGACGTGGCACGCACGGCGACGAGGCGCACTGCCGCGGCCACGCAGACGCCACGTGGGCGCGTGCGAGGTGGCCGGCGGGGCGGCGCCGGCGAGCTCGCCGGCGACGGCCCGGCCGGGCACGGCGGCGACACGGGAAACAAGAGGGAGGCGCGACTCACCGGGCAGCAATGAGGTTCTCGGAGCGGGAGGCGGCGGCGAGGAACAACCGGCGGCGGCGACGACGACAGAGGCTCTCGGGCGCGGAAGCTTGGTAGAGGTGGGAAAAGGTGGAGAGAAGTGAGGGGGTGCCGAAGATGGTCTCGGGGGGGGGCTTTTATAGGGCAAAGGGGAGGGAGAAGGCCGGCAGCCATGCGCACGGGGAGGCGGCGATTGCGGCCGAAAACGGGGAAGTTTAATGGGGAAAACGACCGGAGTGATGGATGGAGTGAAGAGGGGAGTTGATTGCGCAATTCAATCGGGTTTTAAAGGCAAGAAACAGCCGAATTGAAAAGCTCCATGCGGCTCCAATGGAGGAAAGAGAGAGAGATGGGAGGAAGAAGAAGGGGAGGTAGAAGAAAGATATGACATGTGGGGCCCACTCGTCGGTGAGAGAAAAAGAGAGAGAGGGAGAGTGAAGGGGTACAGGCCGTCGGATGAACGACACGTGGCAAGTGGGTGATTCATGCCCTTTGGATTTAAGTGAAGAGGTGTGGCTTGAATTAAATCCAACGAAGGGGTATCGGCCGTCGGATTTTCGACACGTGGCGGCCTGGGTTTATTTGATTTTTATTTTCGGAATAGAATTTCAGAAAATACTAGAAACCATATAATTGCTTATAAAAATAATAAATAATATCTAAAAATTCCAGAAAAATTATAGAATATTCCTGGAAACATCTTAAACTTAATAAAAATATTTATAATTTCATATTTGCTTTTAATAATTTTATAAAATTCCTTTTATCTTTTAAAATTGATTTTTAATTCCACAAAATTCTCAAAAATTAATTAAAAATTCTGGGAAAGTTGGGAAAAATAAAATAAACTCTTTTTGGCTTTATTAAATAATTTAAAATACATTTTCTTGTTTTAAATTTTAAAATAAACTCCAGAAAAGCCCAGAAAAATTCAAATAAAAGCCAATTGCTTCAAAATAATTAATTTGAATTTAAATTTTTCAAAACTCAAAAATTTGGGATGTTACAGTATTTGTATCCGTATTACCGGATATCAAGCTTCATCAGATTCGTATCCAGATCCGACAAAAAAATCAGATTCGTATCCAATCTGAGAATTATCCGAAGAAAATCCGATCCGACACAATCCGTATCCGTTTTCATCCGGATCGATCGGAAACTATCCAATCCATTTTCACCCCTACTTCTAGCTGCTACTCCGAAATTTTGTGGCCGTGTTAGTGTATCATATAGGATGGGCTGGAAAGTTTGACAATGTTGTCTACTTGATATCAACTGAGCACTGCCGAATGGTTTGCATAATCGCATTTGCTCATTTCTACACCCGTCTACAAATTAATTTGTACTTTTGCAAAACATACTTCGCTGAATTTGTAATATGTTCCATGTGTCGATGCTTCTCTGTTGGAGAGACGATTAAGGATGCTATACTCATGTAGATTTTTATGTTAAGAGTTTTCTTTGTAAGGTTCTAGTTGCTGGTACATTTATGCTATCAGACTTATGCTGAGATTGTAAAAAGACTACACATAACTGAGTTCTTTCGCCTGTGACTGGTTTGAATTGAGCAGATCCGATATCCAAATGATGCATACATGTTCCCCCCATTTCTCCCATTTACAGGCTCATATGTACTCTTGTAACGTTTTCTTAGTAACCGTTACCGTCGGCCGCTTCACCACGGCGAGTGGGCGCGGGGAACGGCGAGCCTCGCTGCGGCGCAAGGCTGCGCGGCCAGGCTCGGGCGCGGCGCCGGGCGGTCGGCGGACGGCAGCGCGTCTTCACGGCGGGCGCTGCCTACGGCGCTGGGAAGAGAGAGAGAGAGAGATGGGAGAGATTGGTGAAGAAGGGAGGCGGAGAGGATTGCTTTGAGATGGTGGCAAACATGTAGGGGAGGGCCTCCCCAATGGATTTTTTTCGCACCTCTGCTTGGGCCTTCCGTAAGACTTGTGGATTCCTCATTAGCTCTGACATGGCCATTCAAGTGGTGTCGACGAGGTCTCACTCCCGGCCGCAGAAAGTTGCTGCCATTGGTATAGTGCTTGTGAATATGGTAAGAGGAAATTTGCTTACGACAACTTCTGTTTCAACAACGATTCCCATCGTTTGTTAAAAATAAGGCCTAGTGTCACAGGTAGAGATTCAAAATAGTCCTATACTACCACCATACCTAGATAGATGTTGCTTTAGAACGTACATAGTACTATTTTTAAAACTTGACCAGTAATGAACGGGAAAGCGTTTTAGATTTATCAATTGGGATTCATAAGTTCATAACTAGATTTGCAGTGGTCAATGGTGTGTATCGAAGAACAAGACGTGTTGATGTCTTGAGGCGACGAAAGAAAAAGAATGGGGTTAGCAATGAAAATATTTTGCACGAAATTTTTTTTCCCAAAAAGCCTTCTTTTAACTCACTAATGGGAAGCTGGGGTTTACCATGACGACGGTGGTGATGATCTCGGTGGTGAGGGGGCACTGCTTGCTGCCGTCCCTCAGCAAACTCAGCAGCACACCGAGCAGGTCCTTCTCTCTGTCGCCGTCGTTGGTGCCTTCGTGTAGGATCAAATATGGCGACTAGAGGAGGGGTAAATAAGAGATCAAATTAATTCCAAGACTTTTTAAAAATTTTTCCTTTGAGCGGAAGTAAAACTCTTCACTCCAGTAGCTATAGAAGATATGAAGATCAAATAATCACAAGGGAACATCTTATCAAAACGGAGCAAAATGAGCTTTGAAAACCCCAGCAGTCTGACCTCTACATACATGGCAGTCTGACCTTGTAACACCACAGGACCCATATTACCTTGGAATGCTACTAAAACTGCTCTACAACTAGCCAATTTACAAGATAAATTAAACTGGCAACAAATACTAAACAAAATAATACAAGCGGAAGCATAAACATCTAAGGGATAACAGAATAGTGATAGAAATTCAATATTTAGACCATCCTCCAACATTTTAATCTAAAACATGGATCACAAATTTAACATTATTAAGATAATGTAAACAAAGCTATGCAAGGTCTAGGATCCTTTCAACTTTATTACAGCATAAAAATATAATTCATGTGCATCAGTGTGTTGCCACTCTACCCTTTCCATGCATGCTAAAGTCCACCTGTAGGGAGGGGGAAACAAGGGTGCGATAAAATCTCAGCAAGCAAACTGTTTAACAGGCTATTCAAACTACAAACAGTTATACATCATCATTTATAATTCCATACAACCACAACTACAATTTATGTCCATAATTATTAAACCGCCACAAACTTCCATGAATCATACCTCTTCAATTTTAGTTTTAATTGGCATATGAATGCATTCATTTTATCCACAGTTAAATGCAAATGAAACATTTAATCCTCCACAACCCCAATAGATTAACCATCAACATTTAATCTTCCACAATTAACAATATTTATACCTTCAACCTCAATCACCATCAAAGACAATAAAACATATGTATGATCACCTCACTACTTTATTAATTCTCACATCCACAATTGCTATCAACAATTAATACAAGAGAAAAGAATCTCATGCCACAACCACAACCCTTACCATACACAAGGGACGAACCACATTCCACGACCACATCTACAATCCTCATACCACAAATAGCTCATATGAGCCAATTCCACATTACAACTATGAAGTTGAATATTCCACAAAATAACTTCTCCACAATATATTGAATATATATGCAAATGATTTTTCTACAATGCAATGCATATGAATGCTTTCATGTTATGCTCCACATCACTTTTTCTAGGGCAGGAATTGAGGTGCATCGTATTACGGCAATATACGATGCTTCCCGCGGGATAAGATGTGCATACTAGGTGCGGGACAATATACGATACTGTACAGGTACGGTCGCGGCTAGGTGCGGTGACATCCACATATGTATATGACATGATATGATATGAATGATTTGATAATCATAAATCACGTTAATTCATCTTCAAAGGAGTATCATCATGCTCACAACATATCCACAGGCACCACACGTTATTTTTGTTGGTGATATGCCCTAGAGGCAACATGGAGATGTTGGATATATCACATACTATGTTTATGATACATTGCTTTGTTCCTTGAAATAGACATTATCATTATTGATCAATGAGTATGTGACTTATTCATGAGACTCTTAATGCCAAAATGTTGCTATTTCTAAATGATCCCTGATTATATTTCATATGAGGAACAAATATGATTCAAAGATCAGCATATGTATTGATTGATGATCATGTCTCATGGATCATGGTATGGAGATACCAAATCAATAATATGGACATGTGTTAGTGAACATATGTTGGATAGACCCGCCATGAGACACTGCAGAGATTCCATGTGTCATCAGTTGGTCTCAAGTAGTGTTTATGTGGAATCCTTAGACTTGAGATCATCATGGTTCCCAGCAAGCGTAGTAGCTTACTTTGGGACTACTAAACACTACTCCGTGAATCGGGTAGTCATAAAAGTAGTCTTTGGGTTTGCCATGAAACATGTAGTGGGATGTGAATGATCAAGATAGAATTTGCCCCTCCTTATGTGAGAGATATCTCGGGCCCCTCGATGTAATGGATTATGAAAGTGCATGGCCATGCCAAGATGATTGAGGAGTCAATCACGAGTTTATAATCCATCACGAATCGAGAGAGTGATTGAGCTAATAAGAGGATGACACAGTCTCGCCTTGAGCTTAATCTATATCGTGAGGCAAAGGGATTAGTACATGAGAACATTACGAGTTCACCGATATGATCTTTACGTATACTTTGGGGTTAATATGTCTTACTAGAGGCCGCTATTAACACGGTGACCGGAAAGGTGTTTCGGGTCGCGACCAAGTATACGTGAACCTGCTGTGGTCGCACACTTAACGGGTTGGAACATTAATTCAATGTGATTCGGATATGGGCTCAATTCGGATAGAGATCCGGATAGACTCCTATTGGGCCTCGGTCCACGAGGCCCAAGTGAGGAGGTCTATATGTTGGTGATATGCCCTAGAGGCAACATGGAGATGTTGAATATATCACATACTATGTTTATGATACATTGCTTTGTTCCTTGAAATAGACATTATCATTATTGATCAATGAGTATGTGACTTATTCATGAGACTCTAAATGCCAAAATGTTGCTATTTCTAAATGATCCCGATTATATTTCATATGAGGAACAAATATGATTCAAAGATCAAGATATGTATTGATTGATGATCATGTCTCATGGATCATGGTATGGAGATGCCAAATCAATAATATGGACATGTGTTAGTGAACATATGTTGGATAGACCCGCCATGAGACACCGCAGAGATTCCAAGTGTCATCGGTTGGTCTCAAGTAGTGTTTATGTGGAATCCTTAGACTTGAGATCATCATGGTTCCCGGCATGCGTAGTAGCTACTTTGGGACTACTAAACACTACTCCGTGAATCGGGTAGTCATAAAAGTAGTCTTTGGGTTTGCCATGAAACATGTAGTGGGATGTGAATGATCAAGATAGAATTTGCCCCTCCTTATGGGAGAGATATCTCGGGCCCCTCGATGTAATGGATTATGAAAGTGCATGGCCATGCCAAGGTGATTGAGGAGTCAATCACGAGTTTATAATCCATCACGGAATCGAGAGAGTGATTGAGCTATTAAGAGGATGACACAGTCTCGCCTTGAGCTCTATCTATATCGTGAGGCAAAGGGATTAGTACATGAGAACATTACGTGTTCACCGATATGATCTTTACGTATACTTTGGGGTTAATATGTCTTGCTAGAGGCCGCTATTAATGTGGTGACCGGAAGGTGTTTCGGTCGCGACCAAGTATACGTGAACCTCTGTGGTCGCACACTTAACGGGTTGGAACACTAATTCAATGTGATTCGGATATGGGCTCAATTCGGATAGAGATCCGGATAGACTCCTATTGGGTCTCGGTCCACGAGGCCCAAGTGAGGAGGTCTATATATGGAGGCGAGGGCCGAGGAACGCACCGATAATCCCGAGCTAATCCGTAGCCGCCACCTCCGAGCCAAACCCTAGCCACTCGCGAGTCTTTGGTACACTCGCGATCGGCGCCCCGGCCGGGACGGTGGATACCGGTGGAGGCGCCGCTCGTTGCGGCGTTGATCAAGATCAACAACCTCTGATTGGATCCGCGTGGGTGGTTGATCGCGTGGAGGAGACGATCGGTTCGGGACGATCGACTACTTCCACTACTACTGACGCGCGTGGTTGGATCGGCTTCTCCAACTCTTCTTCACTGCACTGGCGCCTAGTGGTAACGATCCATGATCCTCCTTAAGCATGATGTTCTTGTGTGCGCGTGAAAAATTTTGTTTTCGCGCTCGTAGCCTACTCGAGATCCATTACTATATATATGGAGGCGAGGGGCTGAGGGAACGCATCTGATAATCCCGAGCTAATCCGTAGCCGCCACCTCCAGAGCCAAACCCTAGCCGCTCATGAGTCTTGGTACACGATAGATTGTTATAGAAACACATTCATGTCGTATGTAGAATATGTTCTACGCTAACTTGTTTTTGCAGGAATGATGTGAATGGTATGGCATAGATGCATATGTGATGCATGTGTGTTTTGGCGGCTCAGTGTGTCGTATTAATCACAGTAGGGTTGAGGTCGTTCTTTAATTGTATAACGACTGCGTGTCGACTTGTGATGCTTGAGCTCCTCATGTAATTCATTTGCTACCTATTAATTGTAATAGTTTAGTTCTTTGCTATGGAGGCTTCAAGCATGATGACAAAGAGGACAAGAAGTGTGGCGAAGAATATCACCGTGGAACCATGGCGATGGCGACCACTACGATACAAAATGCCATACCATTCACAAGATAATGTGATTATATGCATGTGATGTTTATTTCTTGTCATACTATTCTTTCATGCCATACCAACTAAGGGTTACTTTTTCATGATAGAATAGCTTCTCTCAAGAAAAATTAAGAATTTGTTTTGATGCCCTTCCAATTGTTTGCGCTTATAAGAATCATGATCATTGTTTGGTAGGTCCGCCAAAGCGAGTACCATCAACTATCTTGATCTAATAGGGTGGATGTCGGACATCCACATGCATAGTATTGGTTTACTTGACAAGGCTATCAAATTAGATTTGGGCCTTGGGGCATGGTGTTGGGAGCCGGGGCATTGGATGCCACCCAACAAACAAGAGTCACATAAGATGTGATTAGCAAGTGTTGCTTACCTCGCCACTAGGTTTCTAGCGGTGATGCCAAAGCTCACTAGAACTTAGATGAACATGGATCTTGACCACTATATGTCGTTAGAGGGAAGACGATTACAAAACATATAGTGGGAGTATCTTTGTTAAATTGTTTAATGGAAGATCAAACATGAACATAGTGCTAAACTTTGCATATTCTTTGTTGTAGATCATGTCAACTAATGCCGCATCCAGCTTCTTTTAATTTGCGATCTATTCTTGAGAAAGAAAAACTCAATGGAACGAACTTTTGGATTGGTATCGCAACACGAGAATTGTTCTCAAGCAAGAGCGCAAGGAGCATGTCCTTGAGTCTCCTTATCCCGATGACTTGCCCGATAATGCTACCGTGGTCTGCACGGAAAGCTTATGAGAAGCAAACGAATGATTACCTTGATGTGAGTTGTCTCATGCTTGCCACAATGTCCTCTGAGCTTGAAGCAATATGAGAACACAGATGCCTACAATATCATTGTGGGGTTGCGTGGTATGTTTGAGAACCAAGCAAGGGTGAGAGGTTCAACACTTCAAAGTCCTTGTTTGCGTGCGAGCTTGCGAAGGGAATCCGTCGACCCTCATGTGATTAAGATGATTGGCTACATTGAGAGTCCGGAAAAGCTTGGTTTTCCCTTAGCCAAGAGTTGGCTATCGATGTGATTCTTCATCGCTCCCTCGAGCTTTGAGCCATTCATTCGAACTATCACATGAACAACATGGACAAGACCTTGGTGAGTTGCATGGGATGCTAAAATCACCGAGGAAAGCATTAAGAAAAGCACCATCATGTGATGATGATGCAGAAAGGCAAGGGCAAGCCCTATGTAAAGAAAGGCGCGGTCAAAGAAAGTTAGCTCCCGATGAGATCGCGAGCGGTTCTAAGGCCAAGCAAGTCAAGAAGGGCCTCGCTCTCGATGCGATTGCTACCATCAGAAGCAATCGTGACATTGGAAAAGGAACCCCAAAGTACTTGGAGGATCTTGAGAAAAGAAGGAAGTACGACTTCCGCCTCCGGTATAAATGTTATAGAAATCAATCTTGCTACTTCATCTTCGATTCTTGGGTATTTGATACCGGATCGGTTGCTCACATTTGCAAATCGTTGCGGGGCTAAGAAGAAGTAGAAGTTTGAGGAGGAGCGAAGTGGATCTTCGCGTTGGCAATGGAGCAAAAGTTGTCTGCGGTGGTTGTTGGCACCGTGCCATTGTCTTTACCTTCGTGATTAGTTTTGGAATTGAATAATTGTTATTGTGTTCCATCTCTTTCCAAGAACATTATTTCGCTTCATGTTTACAAGCGTAAGGTTATGACTTTAGATCCGTGAACAATGGTTATTCTCTTTATTTCAAAGATATGTTCTATTGTCATACTCCATTGGTGAATGGGTTATATGTTCTTACTCTTGAAGAGTCATCGGTCTATAACATTAATACAAAGAGGCAACGATCGAATGATTTGAATCCACGCTTATTTGGCACTGCCGCTAGGTCACATAAATGAGAAACGCATGGAGAAGCTCCATAGAGATGGTATTCGCACTCATTTGATTTTGAATCATTTGAGACATGCGAATCTTGTTTACTTGGCAAGATGACAAAAGCACCTTTCACCGGTCAAGGTGAACGGGCAAGTGACTTATTGGCACTCGTACATTCGATGTATGTGGACCAATGAGCTCAACGACCGAGGTGGTTTTCGAGATTCATAACTTTTATCGATGACTTTAGTAGATATGGATATATCTACCGATGAAGATAAGTCCGAATCCTTTGAAAAGTTCAAAGAATTCCAAAATGAAGTGCGAATCATTTAGGCAAGACAATCAAGTTTCTACGATCCGATCGTGGAGGCGAGTATTTGAGCCATGAGTTTGGTAATCATCTCAAGGATTGTGGAATTGTTCCACAATTGACTCCCCGAACACCTCAATGGAATGGGGTATCGAACGGAGAAATCGCACCTTATTAGATATGGTGCGCCCATGATGAGCCACGTGATCTTCCGTTGTCTTTTGGGGTACGCTCTTGAAACAACCGCTTTCACACTAAATGAGTTCCATCAAAATCGATAGAAAAGACACCATATGAGATGTGGACAGACAACGTCCTAGCTTGTCTTTTCTTAAGATTTGGGGATGTGAGACTTATGTAAAACGCTTACAATCGATAAGCTCACCCCAACTCGATAAATGCTTCTTTATCGGGTATCCTAAGGAAACAAAAGGATATTACTTCTATAATCAAGAAGAAGGCAAAGTGTTTGTCGCCTAAGATGGTGTCTTCTTAGAGAAAGAGTTTCTCTCAAGAAGGGATAGTGGGAGCATGGTGCAACTTGAAGAAATTCGAGAAACACCGAAAACGTTTCAGCTCTACGTAACCACAACAGATGAACAAACTGTTGAAAACCTGTTGTGACACACCGCACCACGTAGGTCGAGAGGTCACGTCGTGTACCGAGAGGTACATGTTCTTGACTACTCAACAACGGGATATATTGTTGTTACACAACGATGAACCTAAGACCTATGAAGAAGCGATGGTGGGACCAGACTCTGAGAAATGGCTTGAAGCCATGAGATCCGAAATTGAATCCATGCACAGTAATCAAGTTTGGAACTTAGTTGATCCACCTGATGGTGTTAAAACCATTGAGTGCAAATGGGTTTTCAAGAAAAAGATAGACATAGATGGAAATGTTCACATCTATAAAGCGCGATTGGTGGCCAAAGGTTTCAAACAAATTCAAGGTGTTGATTATGATGAAACTTTTTCGCCGTCGCAATGCTAAAGTCTATTCGGATCATTCTAGCGATTCTTGCTTATTTCGACTATGAAATATGGCAATGGATGTCAAAACAGCTTTCCTTAATGGAAATCGAGTGAGGATGTGTACATGACACATCCCACGTGTTTTGTCGATCCGCAATCGCCTAGAAAGATATGCAAGTCGCAAAGATCCATTTATGGATTAAAGCAGCATCTCGAGTTGGAACATTCGTTTTGATGAAGTAATCAAAGGGTTTGGTTTCATCAAGAATGAAGAAGAGCCTTGTGTTTACAAAAGGCTAGTGGGAGCGCACTCGTGTTTACGGTCTTATATGTGGATGACATATTATTGATCGAAATGATATTCCTATGTCGAATCATAAGTCTTCATTGAAAAGTAGTTTCTCTATGAAAGACTTAGGAGAGGCGATATATTCTGGGCATCAAGATCTATAGAGATAGATCAAAAGGTCGATTGGATTAAGCCAAGATACGTACATTGACAAGGTGTTGAAAAGGTTCAACATGCGAGATTCCAAGAAAGGCTTCCTACCTATGTCACATGGTATAAATCTTAGCAAGAATCGGTGTCCTAGTACACCGATGAGCGGATAAAATGAATGCGATTCCATATGCTTCACTATTGGATCCATTATGTATGCCATGCTTTGTACACGCCCGGATGTCTCGATGCTTTAAGTGCTACGAGTAGATACCGTCGATCCGTGAAAGTCACTGGATTACCGTAAAGAATATCTTGAAGTACTTGAGAAGAACTAAAGATGTGTTCCTCGTCTATGGGGGTGAGGAAGAGCTCGTTGTAAATGGTTACACCGATGCTAGCTTCCAAACCGACAAAGATGATTTTAGATCGCAATCGGATTTGTGTTCTCACGAATGGCGGTGCGGTGGTGGAAGAGTTCCAAGCAGAGAGGCATTCTTGATTCTACAACAGGTTTAGTACATAGCGGCTTCAAGTCGCTAAAGAGGTCGTTTGGATCAAGAAATTTGTTTCGAGCTTGGTGTGATGGCTAGTGCCTCCACCCAATGGACCTTATCTTTGTGACAACAAGGAGCCATTCGCAAGCCAAGGAGCCTAGATCTCACCAGAAGTCCAAGCACATTCTACGGCGATTTCATCTCATCCGCGAGATTGTGGAGAGAGGCGATGTTAAGATATGCAAAGTACACACGGATTTGAACATTGCAGATCCGTTGACAAAGCCGCTTCCCGACCAAAGCATAAGGCTCACACTAGGGCAATGGGTATTAGATACCTACATGGTTGACTCTAGTGCAAGTGGGAGGCTGTTGGTGATATGCCCTAGAGGCAACATGGAGATGTTGAATATATCACATACTATGTTTATGATACATTGCTTTGTTCCTTGAAATAGACATTATCATTATTGATCAATGAGTATGTGACTTATTCATGAGACTCTTAATGCCAAAATGTTGCTATTTCTAAATGATCCCCGATTATATTTCATATGAGGAACAAATATGATTCAAAGATCGAGATATGTATTGATTGATGATCATGTCTCATGGATCATGGTATGGAGATGCCAAATCAATAATATGGACATGTGTTAGTGAACATATGTTGGATAGACCCGCCATGAGACACCGCAGAGATTCCAAGTGTCATCGGTTGGTCTCAAGTAGTGTTTATGTGGAATCCTTAGACTTGAGATCATCATGGTTCCCAACATGCGTAGTAGCTACTTTGGGACTACTAAACACTACTCCGTGAATCGGGTAGTCATAAAAGTAGTCTTTGGGTTTGCCATGAAACATGTAGTGGGATGTGAATGATCAAGATAGAATTTGCCCCTCCTTATGGGAGAGATATCTCGGCCCCTCGATGTAATGGATTATGAAAGTGCATGGCCATGCCAAGGTGATTGAGGAGTCAATCACGAGTTTATAATCCATCACGGAATCGAGAGAGTGATTGAGCTATTAAGAGGATGACACAGTCTCGCCTTGAGCTCTATCTATATCGTGAGGCAAAGGGATTAGTACATGAGAACATTACAGTTCACCGATATGATCTTTACGTATACTTTGGGGTTAATATGTCTTGCTAGAGGCCGCTATTAATGTGGTGACCGAAAGGTGTTTCGGTCGCGACCAAGTATACGTGAACCTGCTGTGGTCGCACACTTAACGGGTTGGAACACTAATTCAATGTGATTCGGATATGGGCTCAATTCGGATAGAGATCCGGATAGACTCCTATTGGGTCTCGGTCCACGAGGCCCAAGTGAGGAGGTCTATATATATGAGGCGAGGGAAATGAGGAACGCACCGATAATCCCGAGCTAATCCGTAGCCGCCACCTCCGAGCCAAACCCTAGCCGCTCATGAGTGCCGGTACACTCGCGATCGGCGCCCACCCGGACGTGTGGATACCGGGAGGAGCCGCCGTTGCGGCGTTGATCGGCATCAACAACCTCGATTGGATCCGCTCGTGGTGTGGTTGATCGCGTGGAGGAGACGATCGGTTCGGGACGATCGACTACTTCCACTACTACTGACGCGCGGTGGTTGGATCGGCTTCTCCAACTCTTCTTCACGCACAAGGCCTAGTGGTAACGATCCATGATCCCTCCTTAAGCATGATGTTCTTGTGTGCGCGGTAGAAAAATTTTGTTTTCTGCTCTCGTAGCCTACTCGAGATCCATTACTATATATATGGAGGCGAGGGGCTGAGGGAACGCATCTGATAATCCCGAGCTAATCCGTAGCCGCCACCTCCGAGCCAAACCCTAGCCGCCGCGAGTCTTGGTACACTCGCGATCGGCGCCCGACCGGACGTGTGGATACCGGTGGAGACGCTGTTGGTTGCGGCGTTGATCGGCATCAACAACCTCGATCGGATCCGCTGGTGGTGCGGTTGATCGCGTGGAGGAGACGATCGGTTCGGGACGATCGACTACTTCCACTACTACCTCGACGCGCGTGGTTAGATCGGCTTCCCAACTCTTCTTCATTGCTGCTGTCTAGTGGTAACGATCCATGATCCCTCCTTAAGCATGATGTTCTTGTGTGCGCGGTAGAAAAGTTTTGTTTTCTGCTATCGTAGCCTTCGCACGATCCATTAGTGGTATCAGAGCCATCTTGCTTAGTTTGCGATCTGGATCAGTGCATATGTTGATATGCGGTTGTAATAGATTGGATCTATTACGGACTAGATCAATCGGTCATAAGGGGTTGGAATATGTATGAGTTGATAGCATCATGTGGCCAAAAGATTAGTTCGTGCTCCTTCTTTGATGTACGCGCGACTTGCCCCTACCTACCGGTAACACCATCGGGCTAATCACAAGCACAATCGAGAGATTGAGCCAACGGATCGAGGTCTTGTGTTGCGGTCTCCTCAAGCATACCGATCGCGATGATTGATGTGATTGATCTAATGAAAATTGAGACATTTTGAATGGCTCGGATTTGGGTTGATTTGATCGGCCCGATGAGATTTTCATAGCGATTTCATAGATGCGATCTATGTAATTCCGTGAGGTTTTCAGGGCGCTTTCATAGATTTGGGACCGCCGTTGCGTACACGCATAGATTGTTATAGAAACACATTCATGTCGTATGTAGAATATGTTCTACGCTAACTTATTTTTGCAGGAATGATGTGAATGGTATGGCATAGATGCATATGTGATGCATGTGTGTTTTGGCGGCTGTGTGTCGTATTAATCACACCGGGTTGAGGTCGTTTTAATTGTATAACGACTGCGTGTCGACTTGTGATGCTTGAGCTCCTCATGTAATTCATTTGCTACCTATTAGTTGTAATAGTTTAGTTCTTTGCTATGGAGGCTTCAAGCATGATGACAAAGAGGACAAGAAGTGTGGCGAAGGATATCACCGTGGAACCATGGCGATGGCGACCACTACGATACAAAATGCCATACCATTCACAAGATAATGTGATTATATGCATGTGATGTTTATTTCTTGTCATACTATTCTTTCATGCCATACCAACTAAGGGTTAGTTTTTATGATAGAATAGCTTCTCTCAAGAAAATTAAGAATTTGTTTTGATGCCCTTCCAATTGTCGCGCCTATAAGAATCATGATCATTGTTTGGTAGGTCTCGCCAAAGCGAGTACCATCAACTATCTTGATCTAATAGGGTGGATGTCGGACATCCACATGCATAGTATTGGTTTACTTAACAAGGTTATCAAAACAGTTTTAGACCTTGGGGCATAGGTTGGGGCCGGGACATATTGATGTCACCCAACAAGCAAGAGTCACATAGGGATGTGATTAGCAATGTGTTGCTTACCCATGTCACTAGTCTTCTAGCCGTGATGCCAAAGCTCACTAGGAACTAATGAAATGAGGATCTTCACCCACTATGTAACTTAGAGGGAGTTTTGTTGCAAAACACATAGTGGGAGTCTTTTGTTAAATAGTTTAATAAAAGATGAACATAAACATAGTGCTAAACTTTATGTATTCTTTGTTGTAGATCATGTCAACTAATGCCGCATCCAGCTCTTTTAATTTGCGATCTATTCTTGAGAAAGAAAACTCAATGGAACGAACTTTTGGATTGGTATCGCAACTTGAGAATTGTTCTCAAGCAAGAGCGCAAGGAGCATGTCCTTGAGTCTCCTTATCCCGATGACTTGCCCGATAATGCTACCGTGGTCGCACGGAAAGCTTATGAGAAGCAAACGAATGATTACCTTGATGTGAGTCGCCTCATGCTTGCCACAATGTCCTCTCGAGCTTGTAAGCAATATGAGAACACGATGCCTACAATATCATTGTGGGGTTGCGTGGTATGTTTGAGAACCAAGCAAGGGCCGAGAGGTTCAACACTTCAAAGTCCTTGTTTGCGTGCAAGCTTTGCGAAGGGAATCCGTCGACCCTCATGTGATTAAGATGATTGGCTACATTGAGAGTCCGGAAAGCTTGGTTTTCCCTTAGCCAAGAGTTGGCTATCGATGTGATTCTTCATCGCCCCCGAGCTTTGAGCCATTCATTCGAACTATCACATGAACAACATGGACAAGACCTTGGCCGAGTTGCATGGGATGCTAAAATCACCGAGGAAAGCATTAAGAAAAGCAGCCATCATGTGATGATGATGCAGAAAGGCAAGGGCAAGCCCTATGTAAAGAAAGGCGCGGTCAAAAGAAAGTTAGCTCGATGAGATCGCGAGCGGTTCTAAGGCCAAGCAAGTCAAGAAGGGCCTCGCTTGATGCGATTGCTACTCAGAAGCAATCGTGACATTGGAAAAGGAACCGCCCAAAGTACTTGGAGGATCTTGAGAAAAGAAGGAAGTACGACTTCGCCCGTATAAATGTTATAGAAATCAATCTTGCTACTTCATCTATCGATTCTTGGGTATTTGATACCGGATCGGTTGCTCACATTTGCAAATCGCTGCGGGGCTAAGAAGAAGTAGAAGTTTGAGGAGGAGCGAAGTGGATCTTCGCTGGCAATGGAGCAAAAGTTGTTTGCGGTGGTGCTTGGCACCATGCCATTGTCTTTACCTTCGTGATTAGTTTTGGAATTGAATAATTGTTATTGTGTTCCATCTCTTTCCAAGAACATTATTTCGCTTCATGTTTACAAGCGTAGGTTATGACTTTAGATCCGTGAACAATGGTTGTTCTCTTTATTTCAAAGATATGTTCTATTGTCATACTCCATTGGTGAATGGGTTATATGTTCTTACTCTTGAAGAGTCATCGGTCTATAACATTAATACAAAGAGGCAACGATCAAATGATTTGAATCCCACGCTTATTTGGCACTCGCCGCTAGGTCACATAAATGAGAAACGCATGGAGAAGCTCCATAGAGATGGTATTCGCACTCATTTGATTTTGAATCATTTGAGACATGCGAATCTTGTTTACTTGGCAAGATGACAAAAGCACCTTTCACCGGTCAAGGTGAACGGCAAGTGACTTATTGGCACTCGTACATTCGATGTATGTGGACCAATGAGCTCAATAGCCGAGGTGGTTTTCGATTATTTCATAACTTTTATCGATGACTTTAGTAGATATGGATATATCTACCGATGAATCATAAGTCCAATCCTTTGAAAAGTTCAAAGAATTCCAAAATGAAGTGCAAAATCATTTAGGCAAGACAATCAAGTTTCTACGATCCGATCGTGGAGGCGAGTATTTGAGCCATGAGTTTGGTAATCATCTCAAGGATTGTGGAATTGTTCCACAATTGACTCCGCCTTGAACACCTCAATGGAATGGGGTATTCGAACGGAGAAATCGCACCTTATTAGATATGGTGCGCCCATGATGAGCCACAAGGATCTTCCGTTGTCTTTTGGGGTACGCTCTTGAAATGTACCTTTCACACTAAATGTAGTTCCATCAAAATCGTGAGAAAAGACACCATATGAGATGTGGACAGACAACGTCCTAGCTTGTCTTTTCTTAAGATTTGGGGATGTGAGACTTATGTAAAACGCTTACAACCGATAAGCTCACCCCAAATCGATAAATGCTTCTTTATCGGGTATCCTAAGGAAACGAAGGATATTACTTCTAAAATCAAGAAGAAGGCAAAGTGTTTGTCGCTCAAGACGGTGTCTTCTTAGAGAAAGAGTTTCTCTCAAGAAGGGATAGTGGGAGCATGGTGCAACTTGAAGAAATTCGAGAAACACCGAAAACGTTTCAGCTCCTACGTAACCACAACAGATGAACAAACTGTTGAAGAACCTGCTTGTGGACACACCGCACCACGTGAGGTCGAGAGGTCACGTCGTGCACCGAGAGGTACATGTTCTTGACTACTCAACAACGGGACATATTGTTGTTAGACAACGATGAGCCTAAGACCTATGAAGAAGCGATGATGGGACCAGACTACGAAATGGCTTGAAGCCATGAGATCCAAATTGAATCCATGCACGATAATCAAGTTTGGAACTTGGTTGATCCACCGATGGTGTTAAAACCATTGAGTGCAAATGGGTTTTCAAGAAAAGATAGACATAGATGGAAATGTTCACATCTATAAAGCGCGATTGGTGGCCAAAGGTTTCAAACAAATTCAAGGTGTTGATTATGATGAAACTTTTTCGCCCGTCGCAATGCTAAAGTCTATTCGGATCATTCTAGCGATTGTCGCTTATTTCGACTATGAAATATGGCAATGGATGTCAAAACAGCTTTCCTTAATGGAAATCGAGTGAGGATGTGTACATGACACACCCCACGTGTTTTGTCGATCCGCAATCGCCTAGAAAGATATGCAAGCTCGCAAAGATCCATTTATGGATTAAAGCAGCATCTCGGAGTTGGAACATTCGCTTTGATGAAGTAATCAAAGGGTTTGGTTTCATCAAGAATGAAGAAGAGCCTTGTGTTTACAAAAAGGCTAGTGGGAGCGCACTCATGTTTCTGGTCTTATATGTGGATGACATATTATTGATCGGAAATGACATTCCATGCTCGAATCTGTTAAGTCTTCATTGAAAAGTAGTTTCTCTATGAAAGACATAGGAGAGGCGGCATATATTCTGGGCATCAAGATCTATAGAGATAGATCAAAAAGGCTGATTGGATTAAGCCAAGATACGTACATTGACAAGGTGTTGAAAAGGTTCAACATGCGGATTCCAAGAAAGGCTTCCTACCTATGTCACATGGTATAAATCTTAGCAAGAATCGGTGTCCTAGTACACCGATGAGCGGATAAAATGAATGCGATTCCATATGCTTCACTATTGGATCCATTATGTATGCCATGCTTTGTACACGCCCGGATGTCTCGTATGCTTTAAGTGCTACGAGTAGATACCACGATCCGGTGAAAGTCATCGATTACCGTAAAGAACATCTTGAAGTACTTGAGAAGAACTAAAGATGTGTTCCTCGTCTATGGGGGTGAGGAAGAGCTCGTTGTAAATGGTTACACCGATGCTAGCTTCCAAACCGACAAAGATGATTTTAGATCGCAACTGGATTTGTGTTCTCACTGAATGGCGGTGCAAAGGAGTCGGAAGAGTTCCAAGCAAGAGACGGTTGTTGATTCTACAACGAAGTTTAGTACATAGCGGCTCAAGTCGCTAAAGAGGTCGTTGGATCAAGAAATTTGTTTCGAGCTTGGTGTGATGGCTAGTGCCTCCACCCAATGGACCTCATCTTGTGACAACAAGTGGAGCCATTCATAAGCCAAGGAGCCTAGATCGCACTGTAAGTCCAAGCACATTCTACGGCGATTTCATCTCATCCGCGAGATTGTAGAGAGAGGCGATGTTAAGATATGCAAAGTACACACGGATTTGAACATTGCGCATCCGCTTGACAAAGCCGCTTCCCGACCAAAGCATGAGGCTCACACTAGGGCAATGGGTATTAGATACCTACATGGTTGACTCTAGTGCAAGTGGGAGATCACAGATATGCCCTAGAGGCAACATGGAGATGTTGAATATATCACATACTATGTTTATGATACATTGCTTTGTTCCTTGAAATAGACATTATCATTATTGATCAATGAGTATGTGACTTATTCATGAGACTCTTAATGCCAAAATGTTGCTATTTCTAAATGATCCCCGATTATATTTCATATGAGGAACAAATATGATTCAAAGATCAAGATATGTATTGATTGATGATCATGTCTCATGGATCATGGTATGGAGATACCAAATCAATAATATGGACATGTGTTAGTGAACATATGTTGGATAGACCCGCCATGAGACACTGCAGAGATTCCATGTGTCATCAGTTGGTCTCAAGTAGTGTTTATGTGGAATCCTTAGACTTGAGATCATCATGGTTCCCAAAGAAGTTTAGTAGCTACTTTGGGACTACTAAACACTACTCCGTGAATCGGGTAGTCATAAAAGTAGTCTTTGGGTTTGCCATGAAACATGTAGTGGGATGTGAATGATCAAGATAGAATTTGCCCTCCTTATGGGAGAGATATCTCGGCCCCTCGATGTAATGGATTATGAAAGTGCATGGCCATGCCAAGATGATTGAGGAGTCAATCACGAGTTTATAATCCATCACGGAATCGAGAGAGTGATTGAGCTATTAAGAGGATGACACAGGTCTCGCCTTGAGCTTAATCTATATCGTGAGGCAAAGGGATTAGTACATGAGAACATTACAGGTTCAGCCGATATGATCTTTACGTATACTTTGGGGTTAATATGTCTTACTAGAGGCCGCTATTAACACGGTGACCGGAAAGGTGTTTCTGGGTCGCGACCAAGTATACGTGAACCTACAGGGTCGCACACTTAACGGGTTGGAACACTAATTCAATGTGATTCGGATATGGGCTCAATTCGGATAGAGATCCGGATAGACTCCTATTGGGCCTCGGTCCACGAGGCCCAAGTGAGGAGGTCTATATATGGAGGCGAGGGCCGAGGAACGATCCGATAATCCCGAGCTAATCCGTAGCCGCCACCTCCGAGCCAAACCCTAGCCGCCATGAGTGCCGGTACACTCGCGATCGGCGCCCACCCGGACGTGTGGATACCGGTGGAGACGCTGGCGTTGCGGCGTTGATCGGCATCAACAACCTACAGATCGGATCCGCTGGTGGTGCGGTTGATCGCGTGGAGGAGACGATCGGTTCGGACGATCGACTACTTCCACTACTACCTCGACGCGTGGTTGGATCGACTTCTCCAACTCTTCTTCACTTGCACTGCTGCCTAGTGGTAACGATCCATGATCCCTCCTTAAGCATGATGTTCTTGTGTGCGCGGTAGAAAAGTTTTGTTTTCTGCTATCGTAGCCTTCGCACGATCCATTAATTTTCATGTTCCACATTATAACATTAAGCAAGAACTCCACATGTCTACTAGCAGATTATCAACATATCAATGGATCAATACTTGCTACCATCTCCTCAATTAAAATATCATGCAATCATGACATAATGTATCAAATTACGATAATAATGTAAATTGCAAGTAGAAAGAATAACAAGTTAAACGGTAGCAACCACCGCTATGTTCACTTGCCTCAATCCGATGAAGCGAAGTAAAAATCAAGAGCGCTCAGGGACAAGACCACATGTCCAAAAGACAAATCTCAGCACACAACCACAACATACAAACACGAATAAAATAATTAAAGGCGTCGCTAGAACCCCAAACCGCTGCTTCACAATTTCGTATCTTTAAAAAAATAATGATCCAATACAGAAAATGCTACCTCTCTAGATTCGTTACTTAAAAGCCTACATTTTTCATGTAGAATACATATTTTTATTTTGATCACAGCTAGGAGTAATTTAATGCCCAAAACAGAGAAAGAACTATGTTCTGGCAGATTGGACAACAGTATTCAATTGCGTCCCAGCAACATTACAGAGGTCTAAAAATTCTGAATTTTCTATAGCAACTAGATTACCAGATTCTCTACATCTTGCTCAATTACGGCCATGAGCATACAAATCATTTACTACCTCAAATTCATATATTACCGTCGGTCTGTACCAATCTGCTCGCCTGACGAATAGCAGTATTCCCGACCCCGTAACTCCCAGATCCCACAGCCAAAAATTCCGAAAAAATTATAGGAGACGCATCTAGAAGTCCTCTACAACTTTTATTTTGGGAGAGTCCGCAGTAAAAAATCGTTTACTAGGTAAAAACCGAGCGAAAAGACGCGCTGCGCGAATCAATCTATAGGCAGACAGCAGCTAATCTCTAATCGGGCAATTAATCTATTAACTGCCTTCAAAATCCGTGTCAAGAACCCTAATTATTCATAAGAACAGAGGGTTTAGGATGGGGAAAAATTACCTAGATGAAGAATTACCCCACTTTTTTCCTCTCTTCTTCTTCTCCTTCCTTCTCCTCTCTTTCTCCTTCCTTCTTCTCCTTCTCCTTCTTCTCCTTCCCCTTCCTCTCCTTGGCTCCAAGGGCAGCAATGGGGGCACCAAAGGGGATGGTGGAGGCTGGTTTGGGGAGAAAAGGGGACAGGGGTGGGAGGGTCTAGGGTTAAATGAGGGGAGCGGGGTGCGGTATGGAGGGGGGGTGGTGCGCCTCCCCCCTTGGGGCCCAAGGGCGGTTGGCCCACTCCCCAGGCAGCCCAAACTGAATTTTAAAAATAATTTTTAATATATTTATTTCTTTTCTAAAGTTCTACAATTTTTATTTTTCCCTTCCCGCGATTTGCCGAAAAAACCGGCGACTCCGCGATTGTCTTAAAACTAACGCCGTAACGACGTTCGGGATATTACAAACCTTCATGAAGGGGGAAGTCAGACTGTTGTTTCAATGGCTGTCAGACCGCTATAAATAGTAAAAACATGGGATGCTACGGTAACCCTAGTTACACCGCTGCTACAGTGTCGGTCAGACCGTTGCTACATAAATTTCAGGAATAAACAATGTTTTCAGCATGATTTCAAAAAAAAAATTTATGGAACTTTTGATCTGTACATCCAAATGACATGGAATCTTCTCTAGGATATCAAAAACATATTCCAACAAACGATTGTGAAAATCATTGCCAAAGTTGAGATCTTTCTCCACTTGAGTAGAAAAGGTACAATAATCGAGCAAAAGAGAAAACTTCGATTTGCCCTTTCTCGTGAGTCGTAGAAGATCTAGGTGACTTGGGATGGATTCTCACATGTCATAGCAAGCTAGAACACAGCACGAATCCAACCCAAAACACCTACAAGAGCAAAATACGAAAATCACATCTCTCTTGAGAGAAACTGAGCAAACTCAAGAACTTACTCTAGATCATGCCTAGATGGATGGGATCTTATCTTGAAGAGACATCTCCACCTCTTACACGTCATTGGTACCACAAAAGCTCAAGAGAAGAGAAATCCAAATAAGAAAGCCAAGAACATCAAAAGCAGATGAGAGGATTTATGGCAAAACTCACTTTGGCAAAGTTTGGATGTCCATTTCACTTGGAGAGGAATATGTTTATAGCCAATCCCGTAGGATATCAGAGCTCTACGATTGGAGCACACACACAAGGCTCCAACACAAGAAAACCCTAACTCTCATCTCTCAAATCTATCACCCGTGGGAGGGAAGAAGGGCTCGCCACCACAAAGAGTTTGCCAAAATCCTCAAAACCAAGCCATTACCTCTCCTTCCCTTATATAGCCTCGTAACCTAAAAGAAAATCTAATAGATCCACCCATTAGGCCAAACCGGGGATAACCCGTTAACCCCACCTAACATCAAATTTTACTCTCTCACGCACGGTCCTCAAAGAGGCTTACAACCATTAACGCATTAGTGAATCAACACTTGATCCATTTCATATTTTCAGCAACTCGATTCAAACAAATGCATGACCCAACAGCTCCTCGGCCGGTATGACTGCTAACCAAAAGCCGGTCATACCGCCTCACTCCGGTAGTACCACCCATACAACACCGGTAGTACTGTGCCTCGATCTGACCGTTGTTCAAGACCAGTACTACCACACCTAGCTAGTATGATCGCGCCCCCAATGCCGGTCATACCACCAGCAACAGAATCAATTGAAGAACTTGCAAACTCTCAAAAACCATATTCAAACCCCACAAATACTCTAATCCAAAAGTCAATTACTCATCATAACCATGGAGTGACCTCCACATGGTCTCATATTTTCCCCCTTAATGAGTATATTGACAAACACAAAAAAGGCATGAAGTTGAGTTTGTTTTTGAACAGAAAAGCAAGAAGATGCAAAAACCACCATGGTCCAATAGAAAGAAAAGAAAGAACTCATGACCATGTTGGCAAAGTGTGAAATAGAGAAAATAACAAGAAGGAACAAGTTTTCTACAAAAACTTCAAATCATACCTAAAATCTCATAACAACCCAATCTTACTCATAGTCCAAATAAAGAGCAATTGCTCATCATGACCATTTTCATAGCAAGAGGATGAACCAAATATGCAAAAGAGAGCAAATGATATGCAATGAAGCCCCTTTCACTCAAATATCTCATTTGACATTTTTTGGTTCCAGTCACTACTAGATTCCGACCCTTTAGCCACGAAACGCATCGCAACGACACTAAATTAGTTGCAATAGGTATGTACTATTGCAACATTTTGCCAAAATCGTGGCGATATGTGCACAGTATTGCCTCTAAAATATTGCATTGCGATAGTCATTGAATTTGTTGTAATAAGGTGGCTTTATCGCCACCATTTAGAAAATGGTTGCAAGTAGTATGACTTTATTGCCACGGTTGTCTTATGTTGTGATAATATTGATTTTGTTGCAATAGTTAGGAGGTATTGCCACCTTATAGAATTTCGCTTGCGTGGGGTGACAATATTGCCACAATTTTATTGTGTTGTCATAGTCATCAATTGCATTGCAAAAGGTTCCTATACAATGCGTATAAAATGAGTTTGTATTGCCACGAAATAAATTTGTTGCTATATATGATGATTGTTCGTGGCAATAATCTGTTATTGCAACGCTTTGTTTTCGTGGGCCTAACTGCTCAACGCAAGGGCCGAATTGGTGTGGAGGAATTATATTATCTATAGTTATTAATTGTCGGAGGAGATAAAAAATTGAAAAGTGACAACTAAAACGCAGTTGAGGAGGTCTCACTTGACAAAACAGAGAGGATAAAAATAAGAATAGAAAAATAAAAACAAAACCATGGGGTGTGGAGGAATCGAACCAACAACCTCCTAGCTCGGAGGCCAAGGCGTTTACCACTGCACTATTGTACCCCATTGTCAATTATAATTGTAAATTTCTATTTATCTAAGCATGGTAAGCACCTGTTAAATATATATTATGATATAATTTTAAAATCCGTAGCAACACACGAGCATTCACTATTTTTATTATTTTTGACTTTGATTTCTCTGAAATCCGAAAGTTTCTTCAAGCGGCTTCTTCAAACGACTTCCCAAGTCACAAGAGTTTACACCGATATTTCGCCATTCATCATCATTTAAAATACAAATAAAAGTATTGACCATGGTCAAAAGCTACATGTAGAGGAAAAACAGGCATAGTAAAGTATCCACCGATGACTCGGCACCAAAATGTTCAAATGCTCCGAACTTTCACGTTGGTCTCATTGCCAGACAATCGATTTCCCACCACACCTCGCTCAAGCCGCACTTGGACCGACTCTCTCGTTGGCATGGTGCGCTCAAAGAACGTTCTGTTGGATTGCCCCTTTGAGTTAGCCATCCTTTCTTATTCCTTTCGATAACTCAAGATGCATGCTAAGTTGGTTGCTATCGTTTTTCGTGTATTTCCTCGCCTTGATACTCTTCCTTTAGACGGATCGTCTTGCTAATCGCTTATACTGCTTATATGGCCCGATAATACACCGATAACGACAACACAATCACAAATTCTCCAAAAGTACAAAAGAATACAAATTATGGCAAGAACAACATCAAAGTTCACACCGAGCAATACATTATTCCATGCATTGATTGATCAAAAGAAAAAACCCAACACATGGATTTTTCATTACACACAAGAACGAGAAACGGATAGAAATCCAACAGACGAATAGTTCCCAAAGAATTGCAAATAGCTATGTCAAAAGCAAAAGTAGTTGCTTCAAGAATGGAAGCAAATATAAGTACAACCGATCTCTATCATAATCGCCTTTCTTGACATTCTTCGATATAATGACCAAGCAGAAACAAATAATGTCAAATATCCAATGATCATGAAAGATAGACCATCGCCAGAGCCGCAGCAGCGATCGCCGAGTCAGCTGGTGTCTCAAAGACCTTGGTCCACCTTGTTGTTAATCTTGATTGCCTTGTCCTACAAAGCAACATTAAGTCCATCGAACACATACTCCTTCTAGTTACGCACACATACCCTTCTAGTTGGTTTCTTACCCTTACACCTTCCGGAACCTTGAATGCACTATTAAGTGGCTTTATTTGCGCTTGGAAAACAAGAAAAACGTTGTGTGAAGAGGATAATATTTATTCCTCCCAAGATGTAGTAGTGGGTAGAAGTGAGTCTTGAACTGGGTATGTGGGTTTACAATGTTGTGTGTCCACCATTGCACTCGTAAGAGTCCTCCGCACGAGAAATATGCACTTATCTAGGGGTCATGCAATGTACATGCATACATACATACATACTAGTCCTGCTATGTACTCGATACATACTATATATATCATCATTGTTAGCGTTATGCGAAACATTTGTTCCTCAACTATTATTTTTTCCGAGATATGCCCGCATGACTTTCCGATCGAGTCATAGTAGTTATTTACAAATTTTGTAGGAGGTCTAGACTAAAAGTAATCAACAAGAGAAATATGGCTTTACCTCGTAAAGATATATGCGGTGCCGATCCTGCTTTCTTCTAGATTTTTTGTTTTCTTCCTAGTCTTTCCCAAGAAGATGTTAATTATTTACCAAAGTATACAAACCTAAATCATCCGGAATGTTGCTTGGCCGAAAGGAGTATGTTGCTACTAATTTTCACCGGATTATGATTCTACTAGTTTACTTCATAAAAGTATGACATCGCTACTATTCTTAAAAAAACGAGTACAATACTACTAATTTCTCCTTACTAAAGGAGTACAGAATACTAGTATTCCCATTAAATGCAGTATGATACTACTTTTATGATTAACACACTAGTACAGATTGGTCAAAACATCTTTTAACAACCCAACTTTGATGCGATATTCATTCCTCGTACACCATCCACACCACTATGCACTATGTATCAAGAATATCATTGGAATACGCACCAACTTTGGGAATCTTTCGTACAACCTCCTCAAGAACAAGTCGGTCAACCTGTGATCAATCTTGGTTTTCTTTCTTTACTTGTGTGTTATGACATGAAAGTTCATACAATAATCTAGAAAAAAGAATTGCTGCTGCACCCAAATTACTTCCAGAAAATCACAAAATTTAACAGACTACATGAACTCTAGCTTTTTAATTTTTCATCAGCCTCAACGAAAGAGCAATGTGGAGAAACAAGAGTGCACAACTCACAATTGGGCAGCGAGTTGGTGTGCTCAGAAGTTGAACCGTGCTTAGAGTAACAAATTTGGAAGTTTGCATGTTTCGATCCATAAGGTAAACATTCATTCAAGAATAGAAAACAAGAATGGATAGTAAATACTTAATAACTACTTTTCTTATATTTCAAGCCTTGTTATTGTCTAGCTTCAAGATTTCCAAGTTCCAATGAAGTGCGATACCTTACAAAGGTCGAGAGATCACGAGGAAAAGATCCCTAAGCAAACAAATTTCCAAGAAACGGAGAACCGAGGAGGAGGGTGGCGGACCTTGCCACCGAAGGAGATGCGCAAGACGTCGATCGAAATGATGGAGCCATCGGAGTCCCCATCCTCACCGCTTCCGAGTTGGGGTTGGGATTGCGGTCCGATCGGACTCTCCCTCAGAATCACCTCATATATATATATATATATAGCTTGTAGGTCCAATGTTGGGAATCAAGAAGTAATAAAGAATCTATTGTCTCACCTTTGCTTCCTTGCCGCTCTCCCGCACTCGCTGCCGACGGTCCAGCCACCGCCAGAGCAGGGGCGACCATGAGCTTCCCACCAAGACGCCCGCGATCCCGGGGACGACAAGTAAACCCCAAGGAGAGAGGTAAGGATCCTAGGGCTCTGCGGTGCTAACACGGGAGGGAGGGAGGCGCGGGGAGGATGGGGAGGCGGGCTAGAGGCACGGGGAGGCGGAGGGAGTGGAGGCCGAGGAGGAGATGGGGAGGCGGCCGTGGAGGAGTGGAGATCGGGAGGATGGGGAGGAGGAGGCGGCAGGCTGGGTGGGAGGAGGAGGCGGGCGGAGCGCGGAGGAGGAGGGAGCAAAGAGGCGGGCGGCGGAGGAGGGAGGAGGAGGACGGAGAAATGAGGTGAGGCGGAGTGGCGGCAGGAGGCGCACGGTTCTGGTGGGGAGGCCAAGGCGGTGGCGGAGGAGGAGGAGGAGGCGGAGGAGGGGTGGGGAGGAGGAGGCGACGGGGAGGAGGCGGTGGAGGAGGGTGGGGAGGAGGAGGCGGCGGGGAGGAGGGAAGGAGGAGGCGCACGGGTTCGGTGCGGGGGAGGCAGGCGACGGCGAAATCAGAGGGGAGGAGAGCCAGGTTCGGGAGGTTGGGCCTTGCATCTGATGGCTTCAATCCATTTGGGATGTTGAATGTTACATACACTACATGGCCTGTGATCATAATCCCTTATAACTTGCCTCCTTGGTTGTGTTTGAAACAACCATATTGGATGATGTCGATGTTGATACCAGGGCCGAAATCTCCAGGAATGAACATTGATGTATATTTGCAGCCCCTTATCGATGAGCTAAAGGATCTTTGGGAAAAGGGTGTTGAAACATGGGATGCAAAGCTGAAGAAAAATTTTACTCAAGTGCACTTCTACTTTGGACAATTAACGACTTTCCCGCATATGCAATGCTATCTGGATGGAGCACTAAAGGAAAGTTTGCATGTCCATACTGCCACAAGGATACTGACTACTTGTGGCTGAAATTCGGGTCTAAGCATTGCTACATGGGATATCGCCGTTTTTTGCCTTCGAACCACAGGTGGCGCAGGAACAAGATCAGCTTCAACAACAAGGTGGAAAATAGGGAGGCGCCAGTGCCACTTACTGGTCAACAAGTGATGGAACAGTATGAGAGTTTCGAGCAAGTGACCTTTGGGAAGGCAACAAGAAAGAGGAAGCGTGAAGAAGAAACTAGATGGCACAATTGGAGGAAGAAGAGTATTTTTTAACGCCTTCTCGGAGCTCATTGCTTATAAGGCATAATTTGGATGTGATGCACATTGAGAAAACATATGTGAGAGCATATTGGGGACTTTGCTCGATATAAAATATAAATCTAAGGAAAGTGAGAAGGCTCGGCTAGACATGCAACATCTAGGGATAAGGAAGGATCAACATCCTTTGCTCGAGAATGATAAGTATACTTTGCCACCAGCTCTGTACTCTCTAGGTAATGATGAAAAGACGATATTATGCAAATTTCTAGAAGGGGTGAAAATGCCTGATGGTTACGTCTCCAATATCAAGAAATCTGTGAATGTCACTGGGTGTAAGCTGTCTTCTCTCAAAACTCATGACTACCATGTTATCTTTCGTAAACTTTTACCCTTAGTAGTACGCAACATATTGCCACAAGATGTTGTTATCCCATTGATTGAGCTCAAGAGGGTTTTTCAATGCAATATGTTCAAAGGAGTCGGATGAAAAGAGGTTGAAAACTTGAGCACTTCGATTGGAGAGACTCTTTGTCGACTTGAGATGGTATTCCCACCAGCTTTTTTTGATATCATGATGCATTTGCCAGTTCATTTAGCTGAGGAGGCTAGACTTGGAGGGCCGTGTGTTACGTATGGATGTATCCTATTGAGAGGTATCTACGTGCGCTTAAAGGCTATGTGAGGAACAAAGCGCACTGAGGGTTCAATAGCCGAGGATATATCTCGGAGGAGTGCATGACATTTTGCTCTCGCTTCTTGGAAGACGTCGACACCAAGCTTAATCGTCCGTAGCGGCATGAAAGCGCTGCGTGAACGAACCACCATCCGGGCTAAGCATATTTGGGAGCATTGACTATAGTAAGAAAGGATGTACTATTGAGTCACTTTCGTGTTGGAGTTGCATCGGATGAGGCACTACATAATTACAAACCGTGATGAGGCCATTCCATGGATTAAGTAAGTTGTACTTTAGATGTACTAAATTTCAAGTATATATTATTTTCATGTTTTCAACTAATGGATGCCCTCTTTTTGTTTTAATTTAGTAAGCACAAGGATGAGCTTAGAAATATGAGTGCACGTAATGTTGAAACCCGTCACAAGGAGCAATTTGTAGGTCGGTTTGAGCGTAAAGTGAGTTACTATTTTTTATTTATTGGTTCAATATGTCACACGTATTTGCCTAATAATTTTCTTTGAACTAATTGCGATCTCCAAACTATATGAAGAAGGAAAACAAGTGATCTAATGTATGCCCTTTCCCGGGACCGCACCATCGGGCTCGATTTTTCAACGAGATGCTACATAAATGGATATCTGTTTGGACGGCCGCCATAGAGAATAACCTAACTACACAAAACAAGTGGTGTTCTTTGTGAAGGGCGATGACAAGACCGCAACATGGATCGGTATGGCGTGATTACAAAAATTATCACGCTAGATTTTGCCAACCAAAAAGAAGTTGTACTTTTTCAGTGTGACTGGTACGATGTACCTGCTGCTACTACGAAGAAAGGAAGAGGGTTTAGCAGGGATCAATACGGGATCATCGATGTTGATAAGACTCATTTTCGATATTTCAACGAGCCTTACATTTTAGGGACACAAGTCGAGGTGTTTTTATGTGCCTTGTGCGACAAAACCGAATTGGTGCACAAGCTTCGCATGAAACCTAGGAATTTGTTTTCCATGCCCGATGCGAGAGGTGCGAAAAGGAGGGAGAACCCGATGTTGAGTCGCCGGTCGTCGACCGAAGACATGAATGTATCCCGCCTACATGAAGACTTGACAAATTGGAAAAGGAATGACATGGAAGGGGTAAGTGTTGATGCTTCTGTCATAGATAAGGCGGTTCTAATGGATCGCGAGTAGGCTACGAGAGCAGAAAACAAAATTTTTCTACCGCGCACACAAGAACATCATGCTTAAGGAGGATCATGGATCGTTACCACTAGACGCCAGTGCAATGAAGAAGAGTTGGAGAAGCCGATCCAACCACGCTGTCGAGTAGTAGTGGAAGTAGTCGATCGTCCCGAACCGATCGTCTCCTCCACGCGATCAACCACACCACGAGCGGATCCAATCAGAGGTTGTTGATGCCGATCAACGCCGCAACGAGCAGCGCCCACCGGTATCCACACGTCCGGAGCTGGAACGCCGATCGCGAGTGTACCAAAGACTCGCGAGCGGCTAGGGTTTGGCTCGAGGTGGCGGCTACGGATTAGCTCGGGATTATCGGTGCGTTCCTCACCCTCGCCTCCATATATATAGACCTCCTCACTTGGGCCTCGTGGACCGAGGCCCAATAGGAGTCTATCCGGATCTCTATCCGATTGAGCCCTTATCCGAATCACATTCAATTAGTGTTCCAACCCGTTAAGTGTGCGACCAGAGGTTCACGTATACTTGGTCGCGACCGAAACACCTTTCCGGTCACCACATTAATAGCGGCCTCTAGCAAGACATATTAACCCCAAAGTATACGTAAAGATCATATCGGTGAACTCGTAATGTTCTCATGTACTAATCCCTTTGCCTCACGATATAGATTAAGCTCAAGGCGAGACCTGTGTCATCCTCTTAATAGCTCAATCACTCTCTCGATTCCGTGATGGATTATAAACTCGTGATTGACTCCTCAATCACCTTGGCATGGCCATGCACTTTCATAATCCATTACATCGAGGGGCCCAGATATCTCTCCCATAAGGAGGGCAAATTCTATCTTGATCATTCACATCCCACTACATGTTTCATGGCAAACCCAAAGACTACTTTTATGACTACCCGCCACGGAGTAGTGTTTAGTAGTCCCAAAGTAGCTACTACGCATGCCGGGAACCATGATGATCTCAAGTCTAAGGATTCCACATAAACACTACTTGAGACCAACTGATGACACTTGGAATCTCTGCAGTGTCTCATGGCGGGTCTATCCAACATATGTTCACTAACACATGTCCATATTATTGATTTGGCATCTCCATACCATGATCCATGAGACATGATCATCAATCAATACATATGTCGATCTTTGAATCATATTTGTTCCTCATATGAAATATAATCGTGGATCATTTAGAAATAGCAACATTTTGGCATTAAGAGTCTCATGAATAAGTCACATACTCATTGATCAATAATGATAATGTCTATTTCAAGGAACAAAGCAATGTATCATAAACATAGTATGTGATATATTCAACATCTCCATGTTGCCTCTAGGGCATATCACCAACAGCCTCCCACTTGCACTAGAGTCAACCATGTAGGTATCTAATACCCATTGCCCTAGTGTGAGCCTCATGCTTTGGTCGGGAAGCGGCTTTGTCAACGGATCCGCAATGTTCAAACTGTGTACTTTGCATATCTTAACATCGCCTCTCCACAATCTCGCGGATGAGATGAAATCGTCGAGAATGTGCTTGGACTTACGGTGCGATCTAGGCTCCTTGGCTTGCGAATGGCTCCACTGTTGTCACAATGAGGTCCATTGGGCTGGATGCACTAGCCATCACACCAAGCTCGAAACAAATTTCTTGATCCAAACAAATCTTTAGCGACTTGAAAGCCGCTATGTACTGGCTTGTTGTAGAATCAAGAATCGCTCTCGCTTGAACTCTTCCACCACCGCACCGCCATTCGTGCGTAACACAAATCCCGATTGCGATCTAAAATCATCTTTGTCGGTTGGAAGCTAGCATCGGTGTAACCATTTACAACGAGCTCTTCCTCACCCCCATAGACGAGGAACACATCTTTAGTTCTTCTCAAGTACTTCAAGATGTTCTTTACGGTAATCCGTTGACTTTCACCGATCGACCGGTATCTACCGTAGCACTTAAAGCATACGAGACATCCGGACGTGTACAAAGCATGGCATACATAATGGATCCAATAGTCAAGCATATGGAATCGCATTCATTTTATCCCGCTCATCGGTGTACTAGGGCACCGATTCTTGCTAAGATTTATACCATGTGACATAGGTAGGAAGCCTTTCTTGAATCCCGCATGTTGAACCTTTTCAACACCTTGTCAATGTAACGTATCTTGGCTTAATCCAATCACCTTTTGATCTATCTCTATAGATCTTGATGCCCAGAATATATGTCGCCTCTCCTAAGTCTTTCATAGAGAAACTACTTTTCAATGAAGACTTAATGATTCGAGCATAGGAATGTCATTTCCGATCAATAATATGTCATCCACATATAAGACCGTAAACACGAGTGCGCTCCCACTAGCCTTTTGTAAACACAAGGCTCTTCTTCGTTCTTGATGAAACCAAACCCTTTGATTACTTCATCAAAGCGAATGTTCCAACTCCGAGATGCTCGCTTTAATCCATAAATGGATCTTTGCACTTGCATATCTTTCTAGTCGATTGCGGATCGACAAAACACGTGGGTGTGTCATGTACACATCCTCACTCGATTTCCATTAAGGAAAGTCGTTTTGACATCCATTTGCCATATTTCATAGTCGAAATAAGCGAGAATCGCTAGAATGATCCGAATAGACTTTAGCATTGCGACGGGCGAAAAAGTTTCATCATAATCAACACCTTGAATTTGTTTGAAACCTTTGGCCACCAATCGCGCTTTATAGATGTGAACATTTCCATCTATGTCTATCTTTTCTTGAAAACCCATTTGCACTCAATGGTTTTAACACCATCGGTGGATCAACCAAGTTCCAAACTTGATTACCGTGCATGGATTCAATTTCGGATCTCATGGCTTCAAGCCATTTCTCGTAGTCTGGTCCCACCATCGCTTCTTCATAGGTCTTAGGTTCATCGTTGTCTAACAACAATATATCCCGTTGTTGAGTAGTCAAGAACATGTACCTCTCGGTACACGACGTGACCTCTCGACCTCGTGGTGCCGGTGTGTCCACAACAGGTTCTTCAACAGCTTGTTCATCCTGTTGTGGTTCTCAGAGGAGCTGAAACGCTTTGTGTGTTTCGAATTTCTTCAAGTTGCACCATGCTCCCACTATCCCTTCTTGAGAGAAACTCTTTCTCTAAGAAGACACCATGCTTGGGCGACAAACACTTTGCCTTCTTCTTGATTATAGAAGTAATATCCTTTTGTTTCCTTAGGATACCCGATAAAGAAGCATTTATCGATTTAGGGGTGAGCTTATCGATTGTAAACGTTTTACATAAGTCTCACATCCCCAAATCTTAAGAAAAGACAAGCTAGGACGTTGTCCCGTCCACATCTCATATGGTGTCTTTTCTCTCGATTTTGATGGAACTCGCTTAGTGTGAAAGCGGTCTGCTTTCAAGAGCGCACCCCAAAAGACAACGGAAGATCACTGTGGCTCATCATGGAGCGCACCATATCTAATAAGGTGCGATTTCTCGTTCGATACCCCATTCCATTGAGGTGTTCGGGCGAGTCAATTGTGGAACAATTCCACAATCCTTCGATGATTACCAAACTCATGGCTCAAATACTCGCCTCCACGATCGATCGTAGAAACTTGATTGTCTTGCCTAAATGATTTTGCACTTCATTTTGGAATTCTTTGAACTTTTCAAAGGATTCGACTTATGTTTCATCGTAGATATATCCATATCTACTAAAGTCATCGAGAAAGTTATGAAGCATCGAAACCACCTCGGTCGTTGAGCTCATTGGTCCACATACATCGAATGTACGAGTGCCAATAAGTCACTTGCCCGCTCACCTTGACCGGTGAAAGGTGCTTTTGTCATCTTGCCAAGTAAACAAGATTCGCATGTCTCAAATGATTCAAAATCAAATGAGTGCGAATACCATCTCTATGGAGCTTCTCCATGCGTTTCTCATTTATGTGACCTAAGCGACAATGCCAAATAAACGTGGATTCAAATCATTCGATCGTTGCCTCTTTGTATTAATGTTATAGACCGATGACTCTTCAAGAGTAAGAACATATAACCCATTCACCAATGGAGTATGACAATAGAACATATCTTTGAAATAAAGAGAACAACCATTGTTCACGGATCTAAAGTCATAACCTTCGCTTGTAAACATGAAGCGAAATAATGTTCTTGGAAAGAGATGGAACACAATAACAATTATTCAATTCCAAAACTAATCCTCGAAGGTAAAGACAATGGCACGGTGCCAACACCACCGCAAACAACTTTTGCTCCATTGCCAACGCCAAGATCCACTTCGCTCCTCCTCAAACTTCTACTTCTTCTTAGCCCCGCAACGATTTGCAAATGTGAGCAACCGATCCGTATCAAATACCCAAGAATCGAAGATGAAGTAGCAAGATTGATTTCTATAACATTTATACCGGAGCGGAAGTCGTACTTCCTTCTTTTCTCAAGATCCTCCAAGTACTTTGGGCGCCCTTTTCCAATGTCCCGATTGCTTACGTGAGTAGCAATCGCATCGAGCAGGCCCTTCTTGACTTGCTTGGCCTTAGAACCGCCGCGATCTCATCGGGAGCTAACTTTCTTTGACCGCGCCTTTCTTTACATAGGGCTTGCCTTGCCTTTCTGCATCATCATCACATGATGGCTGCTTTTCTTAATGCTTTCCTCGGTGATTTTAGCATCCCATGCAACTCGCCCAAGGTCTTGTCCATGTTGTTCATGTGATAGTTCGTAATGAATGGCTCAAAGCTCGAGGGAGCGATCAAGAATCACATCAAGAGCCAACTCTTGGCTAAGGGAAAACCAAGCTTTTCCGGACTCTCAATGTAGCCAATCATCTTAATCACATGAGGGTCGACGGATTCCTTCAAGAAGCTCGCACGCAAACAAGGACTTTGAAGTGTTGAACCTCTCCCTTGCTTGGTTCTCAAACATACCACGCAACCCCACAATGATATTGTAGGCATCTGTGTTCTCATATTGCTTCAAGCTCGAGAGGACATTGTGGCAAGCATGAGACACTCACATCAAGGTAATCATTCGTTTGCTTCTCATAAGCTTTCCGTGCAGCCACGGAGCATTATCGTGCAAGTCATCGTGATAAGGAGACTCAAGGACATGCTCCTTGCGCTCTTGCTTGAGAACAATTCTCGTGTTGCGATACCAATCCAAAAAGTTCGTTCCATTGAGTTTTTCTTTCTCAAGAATAGATCGCAAATTAAAAGAACTGGATGCGGCATTAGTTGACATGATCTACAACAAAGAATATGCAAAGTTTAGCACTATGTTCATGTTTGATCTTCCATTAAACAATTTAACAAAGATACTCCCACTATATGTTTTGTAATCGCCTTCCTCTAACGACATATAGTGGTCAAGATCCATGTTCATCTAAGTTCTAGTGAGCTTTGGCATCACCGCTAGAAACCTAGTGACGAGGTAAGCAACACTTGCTAATCACATCTTATGTGACTCTTGTTTGTTGGGTGGCATCCAATGCCCCGGCCCCAACACCATGCCCCAAGGCCCAAATCTAATTTGATAGCCTTGTCAAGTAAACCAATACTATGCATGTGGATGTCCGACATCCACCCTATTAGATCAAGATAGTTGATGGTACTCGCTTTGGCGCACCTACCAAACAATGATCATGATTCTTATAGGCGCAAAGAATTGGAAGGGCATCAAAACAAATTCTTAATTTTTCTTGAGAGAAGCTATTCTATCATGAAAAACTAACCCTTAGTTGGTATGGCATGAAAGAATAGTATGACAAGAAATAAACATCACATGCATATAATCACATTATACTGTGAATGGTATGGCATTTTGTATCGTAGTGGTCGCCATCGCCATGGTTCCACGGTGATATTCTTCGCCACACTTCTTGTCCTCTTTGTCATCATGCTTGAAGCCTCCATAGCAAAGAACTAAACTATTACAACTAATAGGTAGCAAATGAATTACATGAGGAGCTCAAGCATCACAAGTCGACACGCAGGTCGTTATACAATTAAAGAACGACCTCAACCCTACTGTGATTAATACGACACACAGCCGCCAAAACACACATGCATCACATATGCATCTATGCCATACCATTCACATCATTCCCTGCAAAAACAAGTTAAGCGTAGAACATATTCTACCGCCCTGACATGAATGTGTTTCTATAACAATCTATGCGTGTACGCAACGGCGGCCCTCACGGAATTACATAGATCGCATCTATGAAATCGCTATGAAAATCTCATCGGGCCGATCAAATCAACCCAAATCCGAGCCATTCAAAATGTCTCAATTTTCATTAGATCAATCACATCAATCATCGCGATCGGTATGCTTGAGGAGACCGCAACACAAGACCTCGATCCGCTGGCTCAATCCATCGACCGTGCGCAGTAGTTAGCCCCGATGGTGTTACCAAATGGTAGGGGGGCAAGTCGCGCACATCAAAGAAGGAGCACGAACTAATCTTTTGGCCACATGATGCTATCAACTCATACATATTCCAACCCCTTATGACCGATTGATCTAGTCCGTAATAGATCCAATCTATTACAACCGCATATCAACATATGCGCTGATCCAGATCGCAAACTAAGCAAGATGGCTCTGATACCACTAATGGATCGCGAGTAGGCTACGAGAGCGAAAACAAAATTTTTCTACCGCGCACACAAGAACATCATGCTTAAGGAGGATCATGGATCGTTACCACTAGACGCCAGCAGCAATGAAGAAGAGTTGGAGAAGCCGATCCAACCACGCGTCGAAGTAGTAGTGGAAGTAGTCGATCGTCCCGAACCGATCGTCTCCTCCACGCGATCAACCACACCACGAGCGATCCAATCAGAGGTTGTTGATGCCGATCAACGCCGCAGCGACGAGCGCCTCCACCCAGTATCCACACGTCCGGTGGAACGCCGATCGCGAGTGTACCAAAGACTCATGAGCGGCTAGGGTTTGGCTCGAGGTGGCGGCTACGGATTAGCTCGGGATTATCGTGCGTTCCCTCACCCCTCGCCTCCATATATATAGACCTTCACTTGGGCCTCGTGGACCGAGGCCCAATAGGAGTCTATCCGGATCTCTATCCGAATTGAGCCCTTATCCGAATCACATTCGAATTAGTGTTCCAACCCGTTAAGTGTGCGACCACAGCAGGTTCACGTATACTTGGTCGCGACCCGTAAACACCTTTCCGGTCACCCCATTAATAGCGGCCTCTAGCAAGACATATTAACCCCAAAGTATACGTAAAGATCATATCTACCGAACTCGTAATGTTCTCATGTACTAATCCCTTTGCCTCACGATATAGATTAAGCTCAAGGCGAGACCTGTGTCATCCTCTTAATAGCTCAATCACTCTCTCGATTCCGTGATTGATTATAAACTCGTGATTGACTCCTCAATCACCTTGGCATGGCCATGCACTTTCATAATCCATTACATCGAGGGGCCCGAGATATCTCTCCCATAAGGAGGGCAAATTCTATCTTGATCATTCACATCCCACTACATGTTTCATGGCAAACCCAAAGACTACTTTTATGACTACCCGCCACGGAGTAGTGTTTAGTAGTCCCAAAGTAAGCTACTACGCATGTTTGGGAACCATGATGATCTCAAGTCTAAGGATTCCACATAAACACTACTTGAGACCAACCGATGACACTTGGAATCTCTGCAAGTGTCTCATGGCGGGTCTATCCAACATATGTTCACTAACACATGTCCATATTATTGATTTGGCATCTCCATACCATGATCCATGAGACATGATCATCAATCAATACATATGCTGATCTTTGAATCATATTTGTTCCTCATATGAAATATAATCAGGGATCATTTAGAAATAGCAACATTTTGGCATTAAGAGTCTCATGAATAAGTCACATACTCATTGATCAATAATGATAATGTCTATTTCAAGGAACAAAGCAATGTATCATAAACATAGTATGTGATATATTCAACATCTCCATGTTGCCTCTAGGGCATATCACCAACAGGTTCCTGTACCTGAACCCAATGATGAGGACTTAGACGATGATGATGAAGATGATGACACGTACATAGATGATGGAATTGCCGCGCCTGTGAATTCTGTAGGACATGGAGATGATGATTTTTTTGTTTAAATTGGGAACCTTGTGGTTGTGTAATATTGTGTTTTGTTTCTAATTATTGTTCTGCTGCAACACTCTAATTATTATTGTAATAAACGTTTCAGCTCTGAATCACTAGGCTACAACACCGTTTATTTATAATAGTAAATAAATAAATATTTATTTATTTATTTATTTTTATTTTTATTATATTTGTAAAAAACATAAAAATTTTCCCTCCCTAATAACTTCCCCACAATACGCACATCCCGCCCAAATTCCTCCCAAATTTTCCATCGCGGATATACACCCTAAATCCCCGCCTCGTCCCCACCTCCCCGCCTCCCGCCTCCCTCCGCCTCCCTCCGCCTCCCGGCTCGCCTCCCGCCTCCCCACTCCGCCCGCCCGCCTCCCACGGGACCCTCCCACGCCGCCCGCCGCCTCATCCCCATCTCCCGGCCTCCCGCCTCCCTCCGCCTCCTCCGCCTCCCGGCCGCCTCCCGCCTCCCCACTCCGACCGGCGCCCCGCCTCCGCTCGGTTCGGAGAAGACCTAGGTCGACAAGACCATGGCGATGACTCCATCGACGACGCCGATCACTGGTTCGCCCTCCGCCAACGCCACCGACGGGGATTTCGCCATCACGAGGGCCGAGCGACGGGTTCCACCTCGAACTTCTGGCGCTGAAGAAGACGGCACGGATGATGCTTCCCTCCCCAGGTAACAAACCATGTTCATTGGTTTCGATCGGTTAGTTTTTGCAACTAGTCGGTGAAACTCTCCAAGAGCCCAAATTGGATACAAGTTGCGGTAATTGCCGTAATTGAAGTAGAAGGAGCAGTTGAAGCATCCAAGACATTGTATAGAATCTTTCTCAACCTCCTCAAGAACAAGTCGGTCAACTTTGTGAACAGGATCGCAATATCATTTAAATGTTCACGGGAAATGTAACATGTATGAAGAATTGAAGAGTACCGAGTACCGAGTAATCGCAAGATAAATGACACATCACGGAGAGGAGTTGCGAGACATCGCAAGTTGATAAAAATGTCGTTAGCAAATTAAGAGGATGTAACTATGGATGTCCTGAGAAACCGAGGCTATTCCACCATATGATGTGATAAGATATATTGAAATAAATCTCTAGGACTTCAGTATATGTTAATGGATGTACTAGTAATGCCACATTATGTGTCGAACTGCATGACCTTGCATTGCAAGGGCAGACTAGTTATGCAAATAACTCTCAAGTTCTAAATATCAAGTAGTGTGGTCACAGTTGCTGATAACTTGCTGTCATGGTATTTATTTGTTTCATCTACATTTATTTATCGTGTTCCTTAAAGATATTTAACATTTCACCGTGATGTGTACTCCAAAAGTAATACTACTGTACTACTGCTCGTGTTTGTAATATATGTTTTGTATGAACTAAATGTTCTTAATCTTTAGTTTGATGTGTCATAACCAATGTTAGAATAAGTTTGGTTTCATAACCATTGTTCCAATAAATTTTTCTAAGTAGTTTGGTTTCATTACAAATTTATTGTTTCCTTCTGATCATCTACTATTTTCCTCTCAGATTTTGCATACCGACAACCCATTTTGACTATTTAACCTTTCTATGTAAACATACGAATCGAAACAAGGGTCGGGTCAAGAAGGGACTTTAGTTATTCAATGCAAGGAGCACCACCGAAAAAGAATTCTTCGAAAAGCGATCTTGATAGGACTAATGTCTCATTTATGACATTGTTAAGTTTAAAAGAACGCTTGGATACTCGCTAGGGACTTCTTATACTATAAGAAGCGATGTGGCAGGGCGGTAGCAACTCTCGAGCCGATCGATTATAGTCGTGATTGTAGGACCGGATGAGGCAACAGAGGGGGGGTGAATGGTGCCCATAAATTTTTCCTCTAAATATTCACATATTCCTTATTCTCCAATAGCTACAAAGCTATGAAGATCCAAGATATGAGGTCTAGTAGAAGACGGAGGAATTGCACTATCTAATGACCAAATCGAGCACCGTGTGGTTAGATTACGACCACTTGGCGGAAGCTCAAACGTAGTCGAATACATCCACTCCATGCGCAGACAGTGCAGCCGGTAACAGCGACGCTTGTTGGGAAGACAACGTGGTCTAGACCGACACCATGGTCGAAACCGACAACTTGGTTGATAGCACATGCATGTGGTCGTAACTTTGACCACTCGATCAAGAGCATCTTGGTAGGCAATCGATGATCAAACAATTCAATGAAGTCGATAGCCACCAAAACAAGACCGACAAGATCGAAAGATGAGTCCGGTCGGAACCGTCGTGATCGTAAGCCAATGGCATGGTCGTGCGATCAACATGGTCAAGACCGACTTGCACCTATAACCGATCGCGGTCGCAGACACCTCATGAGACCGTGGGGCACACGATCTACGAGATCTCGACCATCAAGCACTCTGAAACCAAAGCAAAAGAAAGCGATGATCTATGTCTTGGCCGGTCGAAAATCGAGAAGAGCGAAGGCCAAGACTTCGTGATCGCAAGTCGTGGTCAAATCTCCAAAGGAAAGCCACGACCGATGAAACCCGAGAAGACCAAGCACTTCACACTAAGTCTTTTCCGTGATCGATACCGACCGGGACCGAGTCACTTGACAACAGAGAACCGAAAATAGAATCGGTCGTGAGGTCTTAGCGGTGGTCGATCGCCAACTTGTGGTCGATAACCAAAGCCGAGAAGATATCTGCGATCGAATCCGACCGTCGCTCGACCACACAACCGAAAGACTCGATTCAACACCTTGGTCGTAAAACCGAAAATCGGATGACGAACGATGAATACTCTATTTTGTCGGTATACGATCAGCAGAGCAAAATTTGAGGAATCTTTTGCACGAGGTCGAAACCAACCGAGACTTGAACTCTAACTTGTATATGATCTCTAGAAGTGAATTTACCAAGAAAAGGAAAGTCTTTGTTTCGCCAAAGAAAATTGATGCAATCGAAAAATAGAACAGAGACTCATCGGCGGGCAGATCGAAGACACGTGGATTTTTCCAAATCAACTTCCGCTCTCGGGAATGAACGGCCAACTAGCCTTGAGACAGATTCCCGCCTCGAGCAAAACAAATATAAGCCAACTCTCAAAGGAAATACGAAGGAACTAAGAATGAAGAGATGGCAAATAAATCAATGAAAACATCTCAAGAACGACCTCTCAACCCAGATCACAAACATGCACCCATCTCATAGATAAACTCTAACAAGTACAGAGAGATGAGTCCTCTCAAATCATAACACGGAGGTTTACGCAACCACTTGTAACAAACCAAATTGTTTATTTCAAATTTTTGGAGGAAAAAAAAATTTAAATTATTAAATTAAATTAATTTAGTTTAAAATAAAAATAAGAGTTTTGTTTGTGTGAAATTTGAATTTTGTTTGCCCGATTCTCTGCTTTTAGAAAGCTAGATTTGAAAAGTAATTTAAAGTAAAATTTAAAATGTTATTAAATAAAATGATTTTTGATTTTCTGTAAAATCCTATGTCAAATTAATTATTTGAATTTATTTGGCCTTTATTTGGTGTTCGAGTTTTTCCGAGTTTTAAAATCTATTTTGAAAATAAAAAGTATTTTAAGTATGAAATTTAAAATACCAACAGTAGTTGGAAATATTTTATTAAGTCCAAAATGTCTCCAGGAAGTTCTTTGAATTTTTCTGGAACTTTTGGAATTAATTTCATATTTTCGAGCTTTATTGAATGTTTTGGTGTTTTCTGAAAATCTAAATCAAATTTAATACTCCGCCGCCCGATCTAATCTCGTGCGTCCATTTTCACTTAACCCTTTCGCTCTCCATCTGATGATCTCGATTTCCTCCTTGCACCACATCACTCATCCGACCGTCCGCTCTTTCCTCTCTCTCTTCTCTCTCGTTGATAAAACCGGTCCCACCTGTCAGTGAATAAAACTATTTTTCTTTACAAAAATAATTCGGCCAGAAAATCAAAATTCTTGCTGGCGTCATAAATTTATTTTCCACAGAAAAATAATTCATTTGAAAATCATTTTACTTGATGACGTCATAATTTGATTTTTCAGTTCAAAAATAATTCCAGAAAATCGGTTTATTCTTTTCTCTCTTTTCAAACTTTCGAGAGCCCGTTCTTTTTCGTTTTAACTCCGATTGAGCCCATTTAAATTTCTAAATTCTTTTAAAATTCTAATCTATCCATTTATACCCTATTTTAAAATTTTTGAAAATTTTGAATTTATTTCGTTTAAACTAAATCTTAATTAGAATTTTTATTTAATAAAATAAAATTAAATATTAATATTTGCTGAAAATATTTTATTTGAGTTCTTTGAGTCTCAAGGAAGGTTCGAAATTATTTTTAGAATTTTCGGAGTTTGTCTGAGCTCAATTTCAAAATCTCAAACAAAAATACAAAAAAAAAAAAAGGAGAGAGTGAACAGTGCCTGTGGGCACTGTTCATCTTCTCGTAGTTGCGCCCCGAGCCCATGACGCCGCAAGATGGCCTCTCCATTAAAAACTTTAATAACTTTTGATTTTCTCAACGGTTTTCAAGAAAATTAAGTGCATTCAAATCCTCTCATCAAGGGCTTTCATTTCCCACCGTTTCCCCTCCCATTTATGAGTATTTACTCGGAATTGAAACCGGTGCTCTAAATGGCATGGCCGTTGATCTCCCTCTCCCGTCCACCTCCGCCCCTATAAAAGGGAGCACCGGGTGCCCCTTCTCAACCTCACTCAACCCCCGAAATCTCAAAGCCTCTCTCCCTTTCTTCTCCGAATAGCCATTTCTTTTTGTGAACCGAGTGGTGTTCTTCGGTCATTTGCGCCCAACAGTGGAGCCCGGTCACTTTGACCACACCGTTGGCTTTGCCTTCTCGCGTTCTCGCGGTGCTCACCTCGCCGCCGGAGCATCACCGAGCATCACGACCACCGTGGCCAAACCACGCCGACGCTTTCTCCTCGCATTGCCGACCGTCGTTGTTCCGTCAAAACCGAGGTGAGCATTGTGTTCCCCATATTCTCCTCTTCGTTTCGCCGCAAACCTCACCCGCTAACTCCTCTCCGCTTTGCCCGAACGCCGATGCCAACCCGCTTGTCCGCCTAACGCCTTCTCCGCCATGTTTCGTCACCATCCGATGTCCGCTGGCCGAGCCGTCTGCATCGCTGAGTTCGCCTTGACGCGTTCTCGACATGCTTCTATCGCCATCACCGAAGACTCCCGAGTCCTCGCCGACTGGTCGAGCCGACACGAAACCGTGCCTTCGCAGCACACCACTTTTTCTGTAAGCGCTTTGATTGTCACGCGTCATATTGTGTCCTAGCCTCCAAACAATTTATCTACCATTTTATTTAATTTTTCGTGGAGCCAATTGTCAGAAATTGAACTTTCCGCGAAAATGACCGTTTTTGACTCCCGACGACGATTCTGCCGTCTCATTGAGTTTTAGCTCTGCCGTAATTTTTCTTAGACTTGCCTCACCGCGTTCTACGCCGTGCTTCCTTCCGCTTCCCCAAAAGCCTCCACAAATTTTGCCTCCGACACCTCGCCTTGGCCGCCAATGGCATCTCGTGTCTCCGTCTATCCGGTAATGTTTTTACCCAATCCGTTCGCGTCATATCGTGCCAAACCATCCCAGGTAGCTACTTTTCAAATGGTTTTGGATTCGCTTCACCGAGCACCAAGATATCAAGTTTTCATTTTTCTCACCGTCGTTCAAACGTCGATTGTATCGTCTCCGATGAAGTTTCAGCTTAGCCAATAATTTTCCTAGCTTAACCATGTCGTGTTCTACCCTGTGCTCACCCTACATCTCCATGTTCCATACCCGTACTATCTCCTTCCAACTTGCCGTTGTCCTTTCATTGCCATCGCTCGCTTTTCCTCACCGCCGATGATTGCCGTCTTCCGATGCCGTACCCACGTCACCATCTTCGCCTCATCGCCGGGGTTCCATTTTGTCTATTCGCCGCCACCTCGCAACCTATCGACACCGTTCTGTTCAAAAAGGAATTCTCGGATTTTGTTATCATTTCATGTGATATCTAAAACTTCCGATATCCGTTCTCCTTCATTTGAATTCGAATCCGTTGATTCTTTTCCTAAATTCATCTAAAATCTTAACCTTTCTTCTAGTATATATTTTGTATTTTTGTGATTTTATTTGTATTTATTTGTTCGTTTGTATTTATCGTTCGCAGAGAATCCGACGTCGTCAAGACTTTGTCGACTGCAAAGAAGATAATCAAGAACTCGCACACGAAGGCAAGTCTCCTTTGAACATCTTGAACCTATGTTTAAAAAAATGTTTTAATTATTTTAAAGTAATGCATTGCTATGTTACATAAAATGATAATTTTGTTTTAGAAATATTAGTTAATCCTACTATTGTTATACTCTCATTTGACGTTGAATGTCATGTACCCTTGACACCCTAGGAATTCCCTTGTCTCAATAATGAGATTATTATATAACTTTGGTAAATATTGTACCGGTAGTAGAAAGCTTAGTCATGCAACATAAACTTTTGTAACCTTGGATTGGGAAAATATTATGTCTTTGATTTAGACTTTTGTTTAGAAATCTAGTGGTGATTGATGTTGCCACTGATCTTTAAAATAAAATAAAATATGAGAGTTGGTTTAGACTGGGGCGGATGGTAAGTTTGGTTTGGTGCAGTTAGCACGAGAACTTGTAAAGTGTATGTTCCGCCCTAGTCAATTAAGGACCGACGCTTGTGTTTGTCCGATCGAGCACTGGTACAACCACATGTCTATATGGGTACGACCTAGCTGACTAACTTATGATAGTTTAGTCTAGGTGCCACCAGTGGAAAGTGGATACCAGGGTGTACTGGTTATCCACAAGTGAGGGACAGGTTCTTCTACTCATACGGCGCAAGAGGGGCTTCGTCTGGTGGTTTAACCCTTCACGGTGAAACCTCACCGGGTGGTAACTGGCTAGACTAGAGTAAGGTAAAAGCTTTGTGAAAATTTATCTGGGTCTCATGCCAAAGGAAGCGTGTTGACTATTAAGATGACTTATCTCTTGTGGGTAAAGTGTACAACCTCTGCAGAGTGTAAAACTATTCGAATAGCCGTGCCCACGGTCAAGGGCGGGCAAGGAATGCATTCACATGGTAGATCTTTGGTTTTGGTTTTAAAATAAAAATTTTGGAAACCAGGAGTGGTTGGAACTTCCGGAGTTGTCCTGGCGGTGTAGCTAGTGTGGGTGGTGTAACCCGTTTTCTTGAACTTTGGCGGTTAGCCAGTTGTTTAGTGTGGGTGGTTTAACCCGTGATTTTGAATTTTGGCGGGTTGAGCCAAGATTCAAGTGTTGGTGGTTGGAACCTTCACTTTAAAGTTATTAGATTCTATTAAAGCAATTTCTTTATTAAATTAATGCCTTCAAAAATATTTAATGGTATTTGAAATAAAATATAGCTTTGTGCAAAAGAACCATATAACCCTCCTTTGTTAAGCCCTGCATCTATTGCATTTTCCCAAGACTTGCGGAGTACTTTATGTACTCACACGTTGCACTCAAAAATAATAACCAGAGGAATATGAAGCTCAAGATGGAACGTTCGACTACGGCGCGTATGGATTCGACGAAGGCTTTCCGAGTACTAGGTTGCGCCCCACCAATTGCCTGTGGCGTATTGATGGGTCTTCATCCATTGGATTTATTTTGCTTTCACTGTGTTTGTTTTTGTTTTGTGTGTGTGTGAGTTCTTGAAACCTCAGTTGTAATAAAGAGGCCTTTTGGTCTGTACTCTCTATTATTGTAATAAAGCGTTGTTGGTTATGTAATCATCACTGTTTGATTGTGTGCACTAGCTTTGATCTGGGACTAGTGCTGTAATACACAGAGGGACTGGATTTGGAAATCCGGGTCCCGACAGAGATGGTATCAGAGCCAATTTGACTGTAGGACGTGACCTAGTTAGAATGGTCGTTAGTAGAAGAGCTTCAAAATTTATTTTATAAAATAAAAATTTAATAATGTGCTACCCTTGTCTTTTCTTGTCTTTCTATCCTTACCTTCGTCATGGTATTCTCCCTTCGCTATCTGCTTATCTCCTTTTTGAATGGTAAATGTATCCCCTTTCCTCTGTAATTTCTCTAGATGACTCAATAAGGTTTCGTCTGAGAAGCGCGTCATCATGAAAGAGTGAGGAGTAGTTCTTTAGTTGTAGTACCCAAGTAAAGTCCTACGATTTTAGAACGCTTGTATATTACTTGTTTGTGTGTTAGATGCACTGTACCAAGTCTTTGTATACTTGTAGTACAGTCATCCTTAAAAAAAACTATTTTAATTTCAAGCTAAAGTTTCGTCTAAGCTGGTGTTTAGTCGTTCCCCTAATCTCTTATCTATGCTATTTCCCTCTTATCTTGTGCTAACCCCAGTTACCGCAGCAGTGCAAGCTCCAATTCTTTCACTGCAATCCAAGTTTGGAGAATTTTTAGAGACCCAGAGTATAGGGAAGACAACAAACTTATAGAAAGTACTCTTGTCGGGAAAGCTACCTTAATCAGTAGATGTCAATTTAGGTAATTTGGAGAATTTTTGGTAGCGTGATATATTTGGTTGTAGAATTGGCAAGATTGAATAATATTCGAGAGGATTGAGATGAAAAGGTATATTTGTGGACACCAATTGATTACAAATAAATCTAAAGAGTGTCATCTTTGTGGATTGATTAGAGAATAAATACAAAGTTGAACTTGGAAGAGCTAATTAGATCTTGGGAATTAAATTTTGCCTTGGATTTATTATCTAGGATTGAAAGGAGCAATTGGATGTAAAACAAGATTTTTGTTGAATGGATTATTTCTGATCGTTGGAGGATTAGTAGTAAGAGAATGATCCAGTAAAGGGAGAGATTAAAAGATTAAGAAGTTGAATTATCATAAACAATTCATGATATCTATTTTGGGTGATTTGATTGAATCATGAAGATGAGATGAATTTTGTGGAGTTAATTGATTATCAGAGTTTGGTGGACCTATTGATGATGAGTGGATACTAGTGAAATTCTAGAAGATAATACAGTTACATATCTTGGTGGATTAATTTTATCATTGCAAAGTGGACCTTGATATGTCAATTTGAATTTGGTGGATTTAATAGATCATTGCTAGATAATCGGATTTGAATTAATGAGATTAACTAGATCATTTAAGGATGTTCAAATGGATAATCTGGAGGATTTAAATTATGGGAGATAGATTGAGAGATTGTCTGGTAAGAATTAATTGAGGTATTTGGATTCATTCAAATTTGGTGGAACCAAAATGAAGATTTTCAAGAGATTGATGTTGGTGGATTATTGAATATTAAATTATTGCTGAGATGATCTTAGTTATGGATTAATTGATAATTGATTGGTGATTACTAAAAGGTTGGATTAATTGATCATAGTTATGGATCTGTTGGATTAGATAATGATCATAAAACAATTGGTGGAAGTGATAAATTACAATGTTATTGGATTCTTGTTAGAAAAATTCTATGGTTTGCCGTCGATTCAAATTAGAGCAGATGATAACAGTTTGTGGGATTATTTGTTGAAATCAATGTGAAATCAATAAAGTGCATTTGTGGTATATGATATTGGAATCAAGCATTTTTGGAAAGTTGAGATAATTTTGTTTTTCTCGGATAAACACTTGCGGAAGTTAAGCCCTTTTGGTGGAATTCTGAATTAATCAATAGGATAAGGGCAATTGAGGTTAACCCAGAGCTTGCAGCCGACTAAAGATGTACCACTCCAATTTGTTGTTGTCTTCCGTATTTCTCAGTTAAAGGAATAATTCAGAGCATCGAAGAACAAGTTATAATCATGAAGAAAGCTGAACGTGATACAAGAAGCAAGACCATCAAATTCTCTAAAGTGCAGCGGAACAACCAAACAGAATCAGAAGCGGCTTGAGAGCACAATGAGGAACCAAGAGCAGAGTTTCCCTCTCCTTTCTTTTTCCTAGTCCGTCCGAATCTCGAGGACGAGATTCTTTCTAAGGGGGGTAGCTTGTAACAGCCCAGCTGTTTATTTCAAATTTTTGGAGGGAAAAAAAAATTTAAATTATTAAATTAAATTAATTTAGTTTAAAATAAAAATAAGAGTTTTGTTTGTGTGAAATTTGAATTTTGTTTGCCCTGATTCTCTGTTTTTAGAAAGCTAGATTTGAAAAGTAATTTAAAGTAAAATTTAAAAATGTTATTAAATAAAATGATATTTTGATTTTCTGTAAAAATCCTATGTCAAATTAATTATTTGAATTTATTTGGCCTTTATTTGGTGTTCGAGTTTTCGGAGTTTTAAAATCTATTTTGAAAATAAAAAGTATTTTAAGTATGAAATTTAAAATACCAACAGTAGTTGGAAATATTTTATTAAGTCCAAAATGTCTCCAGGAAGTTCTTTGAATTTTTCTGGAACTTTTGGAATTAATTTCATATTTTTCTGAGCTTTATTGAATGTTTTGGTATTTTCTGAAAATCTAAATCAAATTTAATACTCCGCCGCCCGATCTAATCTCGTGCGTCCATTTTCACTTAACCCTTTCGCTCTCCATCTGATGATCTCGATTTCCTCCTTGCACCACATCACTCATCCGACCGTCCGCTCTTTCCTCTCTCTCTTCTCTCTCGTTGATAAAACCGGTCCCACCTGTCAGTGAATAAAACTATTTTTCTTTACAAAAATAATTCGGCCAGAAAATCAAAATTCTTGCTGACGTCATAAATTTATTTTCCACAGAAAAATAATTCATTTGAAAATCATTTTACTTGATGACGTCATAATTTGATTTTTCAGTTCAAAAATAATTCCAGAAAATCGGTTTATTCTTTTCTCTCTTTTCAAACTTTCGAGAGCCCGTTCTTTTTCGTTTTAACTCCGATTGAGCCCATTTAAATTTCTAAATTCTTTTAAAATTCTAATCTATCCATTTATACCCTATTTTAAAATTTTTGAAAATTTTGAATTTATTTCGTTTAAACTAAATCTTAATTAGAATTTTATTTAATAAAATAAAATTAAATATTAATATTTGCTGAAAATATTTTATTTGAGTTCTTTGAGTCTCAAGGAAGGTTCGAAATTATTTTTAGAATTTTCGGAGTTTGTCTGAGCTCAATTTCAAAATCTCAAACAAAAATACAAAAAAAAAAGAAAAGGGAGAGAGAGTGAACAGTGCCCGTGGGCACTGTTCATCTTCTCGAGTTGCGTCCCGGCGCCATGACGCCGCATGGCCTCTCCATTAAAAACTTTAATAACTTTTGATTTTCTCAACGGTTTTCAAAGAAAATTAAGTGCATTCAAATCCTCTCATCAAGGGCTTTCATTTCCCACCGCTTCCCTCCCATTTATGAGTATTTACTCGAATTGAAACCGGTGCTCTAAATGGCATGGCCGTTGATCTCCCTCTCCCGTCCACCTCCGCCCCTATAAAAGGGAGCACCGGGTGCCCCTTCTCAACCTCACTCAACCCCCGAAATCTCAAAGCCATTTCTTTTTTGTGAACCGAGTGGTGTTCTTCGGTCATTTGCAACTCCAACAGTGGAGCCCGGTCACTTTTGACCACACCGTTGGCTTTGCCTTCTCGCGTTCTCGCGCGGTGCTCACCTCGCCTTGCCGGAGCATCACCGAGCATCACCGACCACCGTGGCCAAACCACGCCGACGTTTCTCTCCTCATGCCGACCGCCGTCGTGTTCCGTCAAAACCGAGGTGAGCATTGTGTTCCCCATATTCTCCTCTTCGTTTCGCCGCAAACCTCACCCGCTAACTCCTCTCCGTTTGCCCGGAACGCCGATGCCAACCCGTCGGTCGCCTAACGTCTTCTCCGCCATGTTTCGTCACCATCCGATGTCCGTTGGCCGAGCCGTCTGTACCGTTGAGTTCGCCTTGACGCGTTCTACGACATGCTTCTATCGCCATCACTCGAAGACTCCCCGAGTCCTCGTCGACTGGTCGAGCTGCAGCATGAAACCGTGCCTTCGCGCACACCACTTTTTCGGTGGCGCTTTGATTTCTCACGCGTCATATTGTGTCCTAGCCTCCAAACAATTTATCTACCATTTTATTTAATTTTTCGTGGAGCTAATTGTCAGAAATTGAACTTTCCGCGAAAATGACCGTTTTTGACTCCCGACGACGATTCGTCGTCTCTGTTGAGTTTTAGCCTGTGCCGTAATTTTTCTTAGACTTGCCTCACCGCGTTCTACGCCGTGCTTCCTTCCGTTTCCCCAAAAAGCCTCCACAAATTTTGCCTCCGACACCTCGCCTTGGCCGCCAATGGCATCTCGTGTCTCCGTCTATCCGTAATGTTTTTACCCAATCCGTTCGCGTCATATCGTGCAAACCATCCCGTAGCTACTTTTCAAATGGTTTTGGATTCGCTTCACCGAGCACCAAGATATCAAGTTTTCATTTTCTCACCGTCGCCGCTCAAACGTCGATTGTATCGCCTCCGATGAAGTTTCAGCTTAGCCAATAATTTTCCTAGCTTAACCATGTCGTGTTCTACCCTGTGCTCACCCTACATCTCCATGTTCCATACCCGGTACTATCTCCTTCCAACTTGCCGTTGTCCTTTCATTTGTCATCGCTCGTTTTCCCTCACCGCCAGTGATTGCCGTCGTTTCTCGATGCCGTACCCAGGTCACCATCTTCGCCTCATCGCCGGGGTTCCATTTTGTCTATTCGCCGCCACCTCGCAACCTATCGACACCGTTCTGTTCAAAAAGGAATTCTCGGATTTTGTTATCATTTCATGTGATATCTAAAACTTCCAGATATCCGTTCTCCTTCATTTGAACTCCGAATCCGTTGATTCTTTTTCCTAAATTCATCTAAAATCTTAACCTTTCTTCTAGTATATATTTTGTATTTTTGTGATTTTATTTGTATTTATTTGTTCGTTTGTATTTATCGTTCCGCGCGTAGAATCCGACGTCGCCGAAGACTTTGTCGACCTGCAGCAAGATAATCAAGAACTCGCACACGAAGGCAAGTCTCCTTTGAACATCTTGAACCTATGTTTAAAAAAATGTTTTAATTATTTTAAAGTAATGCATTGCTATGTTACATAAAATGATAATTCTTGTTTTAGAAATATTAGTTAATCCTACTATTGTTATACTCTCATTTGACGTTGAATGTCATGTACCCTTGACACCCTAGGAATTCCCTTGTCTCAATAATGAGATTATTATATAACTTTGGTAAATATTGTACCGGTAGTAGAAAGCTTAGTCATGCAACATAAACTTTTGTAACCTTGGATTGGGAAAATATTATGTCTTTGATTTAGACTTTTGTTTAGAAATCTAGTGGTGATTGATGTTGCCACTAATCTTTAAAATAAAATAAAATGTGAGAGTTGGTTTAGACTGGGGCGGATGGTAAGTTTGGTTTGGTGCAGTTAGCACGAGAACTTGTAAAGTGTATGTTCCGCCCTAGTCAATTAAGGACCGACGCTTGTGTTTGTCCAGACTGAGCACTACCGTACAACCACATGTCTATATGGGTACGACCTAGCTGACTAACTTATGATAGTTTAGTCTAGGTGCCACCGAAGGAAAGTGGATACCGTGGTGTACCGTTATCCACGATGAGGGACGAGGTTTATGTACTCATACGGCAAGCAAGAGGGGCTTCATGCTGGTGGTTTAACCCTTCACGGTGAAACCTCGGTGGTGGTAACTGGCTAGACTAGAGTAAGGTAAAAGCTTTGTGATAATTTATCTGGGTCTCATGCCAAAGGAAGCGTGTTGACTATTAAGATGACTTATCTCTTGTGGGTAAAGTGTACAACCTCTGCAGAGTGTAAAACTATTCGAATAGACGTGCCCATGGTCAAGGGCGGGCAAGGAATGCATTCACATGGTAGATCTTTGGTTTTGGTTTTAAAATAAAAATTTTGGAAACCAGGAGTGGTTGGAACTTCCGGAGTTGTCCTGGCGGTGTAGCTAGTGTGGGTGGTGTAACCCGTTTTCTTGAACTTTGGCGGTTAGCCAGTTGTTTAGTGTGGGTGGTTTAACCCGTGATTTTGAATTTTGGCGGGTTGAGCCAGTATTCAAGTGTTGGTGGTTGGAACCTTCACTTTAAAGTTATTAGATTCTATTAAAGCAATTTCTTTATTAAATTAATGCCTTCAAAAATATTTAATAGTATTTGAAATAAAATATAGCTTTGTGCAAAAGAACCATATAACCCTCCTTTGTTAAGCCCTGCATCTATTGCATTTTCCCAAGACTTGCGGAGTACTTTATGTACTCACACGTTGCACTCAAAAATAATAACCAGAGGAATATGAAGCTCAAGATGGAACGTTCGACTACGGCGCGTATGGATTCGACGAAGGCTTTCCGGAGTACTAGGTTGCGCTCCCACCAATTGCACGTGGCGTATTGATGGGTCTTCATCCATTGGATTTATTTTGCTTTCGCTGTGTTTGTTTTTGTTTTGTGTGTGTGTGAGTTCTTGAAACCTCAGTTGTAATAAAGAGGCCTTTTGGTCTGTACTCTCTATTATTGTAATAAAGCGTTGTTGGTTATGTAATCATCACTGTTTGATTGTGTGCACTAGCTTTGATCTGGGACTAGTGCTGTAATACACAGAGGGACTGGATTTGGAAATCCGGGTCCCGACACCACTCCCCCTGGGAGGACAAGCTCTAGCCCTAGAGCACACACACACACAGATACACTCCCAAGGGAGGGAGAGGCGGCTGCCTCCAAGGCCTAGCCGACCAACTCACTCGAACACTTGCCTCCCTCTCCTTTTATAGCCTCACACGAGACTAACCCTAATGGATCCATCCATTAGTCCATACTGAGGATAACCCGAAAACCCCATCTAACACCGGTTTTAACACTCACTTTGCTCGCTAACTCAAATGCTTTGCTGCTATCCCAACAGACCAAGACTTTGCCCATTAGCGCCAATGAATCCACTTCTTTTCTCGTGTGCTTTACGGAGGGACAGCTTCCCCAGCTTTGACATTTCTCCAAAATGCCCCTCCGCGCCTTCCGTGAAGCTTCCTCCACCGCTTTGTCTTGTCCATGCTTGTCACCCACCGCACGACACGTCCTCTTCGGCTTTTCCACGCTCGCTCGGACCTCAACAACTCCCTTGTCTAGTCCCGACCTCCTAAGCCTCACCAAGACATGTCTCCCAAGACTGCAACCGACCGATCGGACCTCAGACTCTTCCGAGTCTAGTCTCGCCTATTCCGCCGCACACGACCGCACCCAACCTCCCGACTGCCTCGACCTCCTCCTCCCCGAGCCTAGTCCCGGTCCTCCTCGTTGTTGCCCGTCATGCTCGGCTCTGCGCCCAGCTCGGTTCCTCGTCTCCCGGCTGCAACCACCTCACCACCTCGATCATCTTGGCGTCTCCGACCGTCTGGACCTCAACACCTCCACATGCCTAGTCCGGTCCTCCCACGCCTCACCATGAAATAGCTCAAGTCCTGCAGCCACAAGACAAGCAAACCATCACATAGCACCGCACGAAAACACACAGACCATCACTCGGCACAAGTATCATAGCACAACACCGGTCAGAAATCCCTACGACCACCCGAAGCACAAGACAAGAAGTGGTCAAAACCACGAAGACTTCCACGCTTCCTTCGACCACCAAAGATGTCGTCACGACAATCACAAAGCTCGTTACCCATGCGACACAAGCTAGGACCACATACAACACCGATCTGACTTTATCGCTCAAAGTCTAGTACCTCATCCGAGCACTCTATTGCACACGATACGCTTGAGCTCACCGAGCACGCTCAAAGCCTCGACCTCATCCCAAGTCGTTACGACCGATTCCCGCCAAACGACCGCTTACGGTGGTCGTGCGACCAGCTCGATCGCCAAACGACCACGGCTCTTCTGTCGCTTAACGTGGTCGAACAGAGTTTCGACCACGTTCAATCCCGTGATAACGTGGTCGATGTCTCAAGCGCCAACGTGATCGAACCACAGAGCCCCCAACGTGGTCGTGGCTCTGAGTGCACAACGTGGTCGAAGACCCACGTCCTTCAACGTGGTCAAATCTCCCAAGCGCTCCCTGCCAACCACTTCCAACGTGGTCGAAGACGCCACGTCGTGGTCGTAAATGGCCCTGGAGGCCTCCGACCACGGCCAAAGTAGTCGTACACTGACTACGACCAATGTGGTCGCAGTGCCACAACGTGGTCGTAAATGGCCCTGGTGGCCTCCGACCACGGCCAACGTAGCCGTAGACTACACAACGTGGTCGTACGCTACCGGCTGGTTCTCGATTTCGCTCAACGTGGTCGAGCGCCTTGACCACGGCCAAAGTGGTCGGCGTCGTCCACCGACTCCGACTACGGCCAAATTCACCGATGTTGCCGTAACGTGGTCGTATACCTCTCGATAAGCTTCTGATCACGGTCAAATCTGCCGAGAGAGCCGCAGCGTGGTCGTAAACAACCCGAAAGACTTCCGACCACGCCCATAATGGTCGTACGCACGTTTTCTGGCTTCCGACCAGATCCAAAATGATCGTACGGCTTCGGTTGGCTTCCGACCACTGACAGTGTGGTCGTAAACTTTCCCGGTGGCCTTCGAGCATGGCTAGAGTGGTTGTAAATGCCTTCCGACCTTGGACAACGTGGTCGTAAGGCGATCTGCGACCATTCTTAAGACTTACGACTTTGCGAGCCACTCAAACCTCAAAACCAAACTCAATCTTTCTAGATCAAGAGTCAATTACTCATCACAACCATGGGGTGACCTCCACATGGTCTCACAATCTCCCCCTTGATGAGTATATTGACAAACACCGTAAAATATGAAGTTGAGTTTGTAGAAGACGACATGGTCCAAAGATAGAAAATGAAATAATGACCATGTCGCGGTAGGAACACTAGAGCAATAAATAAAGAGCAAATTGATCTTCAAAACTCTAGCGAGTTCCCGCATTCGAGAAAATTTCCTTTTTTTCAATCTATTCTCCCCTTTGGCAATAAACACATCAAGTATGCAAGAGAGAGATAAGTCATGATGATGGATGAAATGGTGATTTGATTATTCAAAGTATGCAGAGCCATGAGAATTATCCAAATGACCAAAATGTATTACACCAAGCCATAACATACAAGTATGCTTCAAAGATCATGACTATGTATGTAAAGAGAAGCTAAGCTAACAGAAGGTAAAAATTTTTTTTTAATTTGAAGTGCTTAGCAAGTCAAGTCAAACAAGATTTTAGTCTAGCTAATGATATCCACAAATGATGCAAGCCATGTCAATGAGCTAAATGGAATCGAGAAGCTAGTGTTGAGCCAACTAGAGTGCTATTTGTTCAAGAATGATACAATTGTTGGAGTACATTGAACATTTTAGCAATTGAGCACAAATGACATTTTTCTTTAGAGATCATATGGTTGTTTTCAACCATCTTTTATTCACCATGTGCTAGACCTCAAGCCTTATGCGATCATTCCAAGCGAGAAGCTTAAGGAAATGATCTTGGTCATCCAAAACTCCTCTGAGTTCATACCTTGTGCAATGGCAAGCCGTCTCATGAGAAGGAATTGGTGAGATCAGTTTTTTCGCACAAAAGAGATCTTTTTGCTTTTAATAGATTGTACTAACTTATGTGTCATCAAGAACCTAATATAGCTCAATCTATTGCTCAACAATGATTCAAGACTCAACTCACCTATTTGACATGGCAAGAATCATAAAAAGATAACACAAGGTCGACTAGTCTCAAATATGAACAAGACATGAATTAGGTCAAATTTGGCATTTTAATTAACCTATCATGGCAAAGACTTGACTACACATATAAAGTCATGATCGATTAGCAATGGAGCACAAATCATGGCAAGGTGTAAAACATTGTAAGCATGTCATAACCGGATAATAATCAAGGCTCAATGTAGTTATATTACAATGCGAGAATGCAATGCGTAAAATCCAGCTCCCCTCAACATGTGATGCGACTTTTAGTTCAAGTTGAGTTAAGTCAAATTTAAGCTCCGAAGCTCCCAAAAGAACTCCCCAGACCAAAGCAATAAACAAGAAGTCGGTAAAGAAAGGAGAAAACATGCAGTCCTTAAAGCATAGATAAGAGTAAGAAGTTTAACTAGACGAGAGAAACACTCTAATCTATGCTAGAGGATTAACCCAAATGCACCCGATGCAAAGGCAACAAAAATGAGAACAGAGCAAGATAAATAAATAAAGCAAGAAAACACGAAACCCCTTCTCACAATAGTCCATAAGGACAAACCACCCTAAGCTCTCCTCAAACATAGCCCAAACAGACAAAAGACTCCAACTCCCCTAGAGAAGGCAAAAGAGAAGAACCGGAAATTTGGCACAAAATCCGGAAAGAGAAGGTTCTAGCTCAAAGAGGTGATTCCCAAACACATCCTATCCTCATGGTCTCTAGTCTATAACCTCATACCACGGGCAAAAAGCACACTATGTCAATGCAAAAGACTCTAGTGGCCAAGAAAAAGTTCAACCTAGGTAGAAGAGAATCCTAGAGAACCAAAGCCCAAACTAGGTAGTAAATAATCCTAGAGAACCATTTGGATGAGAGGTATGAATGAGACAACATCACCTAGAGTTGGCTCCTCATCGTCCAAAAGACCCTTCCTACCACTAGAAGACATATACTATGCAAAGCCAAGTGGCGGGAAGCGAGCAATCGAAAATCATAAGGAGAACCAACCTTTGTAGCAGTTGCTCGGTTGTTTAAGCCGTAGTCGTAAATGAGTCGGTCATTGCGTCCTTGGTCAAGTCGTAACACGAGTTCGCCGAGGGTCCGAACCATGGTCGTGGTTCATACGACGTGGTCGTAATGACCGAGAGCGGTCAGAACAACAGATCACTCTCCCTCATTCATACAACTGCAGCTTAATCATAGGGGAACAATCGGTGTCCTAGTACTAGGGTAAAAGATATACAACATGGAACCAAGATCGAGACAAATGATAACAACAGTAGCATCACTAGTATTAAAGACATAGAACACATGAGAACACGCACCGCCACAAGCTCAATCTAGCCCTCAACAAAGGCATCTAGAGCAAAGAAGCCTAGAGCCACCAAATACTAGAAGAAGCTTGTGACCTAACCACAAATCTCATGATATCTAAGCATAAGCACAGACTAATGCTACAAAGATGTTGTACAGTTTATTTCATGCCAAAACTTAAATGAATAAGATCAAGATATACATGTATCACAATGAATCACAACCATACACATAGCAGGTGACAGAACAAACACGTACATATGCTAGCATGGATAAAAGCATGTATAATAGAAAAGATACAAAGGCATGAATAAACGCACCATCATGACACGTAGAAACTATCCAAGATATACTCAAGCTCATACCGTCCATACATATGCATACATCATGTAGACATACAACATGGCAAATCAACATCATGAAAAGTATGCTAACATGTATAAATAATGATGAATGAACATAAGGAGCAAGATGTGAACCATGATAGATACTACAAAGCACAAGGTCATGATGATACTTGACTTCTAATACGCACATACTACTTAGCTCATGAAGTCAAGTCAAAGCTTAAGCGTCCAAATATAGCATGATACATGGATACCTAAGCAGTATACACATAAGGGCATGACATTAAAGCATTGAAAGAAAAACATGCCAAGATGGAACATGTGAGCACATGAACAAGCACAACATGCCAATTATGGTCAAACATGAGTATAAGGGCATGAGGGTATAGAGTAGCTCACAAAGTAGGTGGAGACGCCAAACGTGAAGGTACATACCTCTTGGAGGCCATGAAGTGGAGAACCAACAAATGTTCTAGTCACGTGATGAAGCGTAAGACTAAAATCCATTCGATCCCATGTTCTCCATCCAACGTCCGGACACCTACAAAAACAAGAACAAAGTGCCCAAGTCTTGGATCCCAAGTGGTTAGAAAGCGATGCTTGAACCCAAGACTTGACACACGCCACTCAAAGAAAAAAAGAGTGGTCGTTACGCACTACGACTACGGTCGAGAGGAAATGAGCGTGGTCGTAGCACGAGAGGCGAGTTTTGAATGACTACACCGAGAGATGTGATCGTTGGTCATTACAACCACGATCGGAATTGCGGTGTGGTCGTAAGTCGATTATGACCACGGCAATCGGCGGCGGCGTGCTCGAGAACCGGCAATCGTGATCGTAGGGACTTTCGACCACGGTAACAAGCGGAAGTGTCCGCCGCCAGACATGGTCGTATGCAGCTACGACTATGTCGAGAAGTCAAGTTGTGGTCGTGGGCATTACGACTATAACGACGACACGCGAGAGGAACTCGGTTTTACTGCACTCTAGTAAGCTCATACTCCTCTACACAAGTGCAGTGAGTCAAAGTTTTAATTTCTCATTTGCAGATTTTAACATTCAAGTAGAGAAATTAAATTTTCACCGCTCTGAGAGAAAGACTCACAACCTACACATGAGAAATGAGATTTCAACCTAGCAAGAACAATCTAGCAATTTATAATCTAGGCACCTCACAATATCCCGAAGAGCAAGTATATTCATCTTGGACAAGGCCAAGGTCATAATAAGTTTTTACCTTGCTCATGATAAGTCGAAGCTCGTCCTTATCATTATCATCCGTGTGTTCTCCAAGGCTTTCTCCTTCCTGCCACTTGATTAAGCAAAGGACAAGAATGTACCACAAAGCTCACACTTGTGGTTTCTTGCAAATAAAATCATCCTCTAGCCGAAATCAAGCCTCTTGTCTCAAAGGACATCATTGGCAAAACACCCCAATAAGATTCAAAGGAAAGTTTACAAGATTCCCTACTAGTTGCCAAGCTCCGGATCGGTTAAGATCGACATGAGCCAACCTTGCTCGATACCAATTGTAGGACCTGATGAGGCAACAGAGGGGGTGAATGGTGCCCATAAATTTTCCTCTAAATATTCACATATTCCTTATTCTCCAATAGCTACAAAGCTATGAAGATCCAAGATATGAGGTCTAGTAGAAGATGAGGAATTGGACTATCTAATGACCAAATCGAGCAATCGTGTGGTTAGATTACGACCACTTGGCGGAAGCTCAAACGTAGTCGAATACATCCACTCAGAGAGAGGCAGTCGCATCGGTAGCAGCGGCGCTTGTTGGGAAGACAACGTGGTCTAGACCGACACCATGGTCGAAACCGACAACTTGGTTGATAGCACATGCGGTGGTCGTAACTTTGACCACTCGATCAAGAGCATCTTGGTAGGCAATCGATGATCAAACGTAATTCAATGAAGTCGATAGCCACCAAAACAAGACCGACAAGATCGAAAGATGAGTCCGTCGGAACCGTCGTGATCGTAAGCCAATGGCATGGTCGACGATCAACGTGGTCGAAGACCGACTTGCACCTATAACCGATCGCGGTCGCAGACACCTCATGAGACCGTGGGGCACACGACTACGAGATCTCGACCATCAAGCACTCGGAAACCAAAGGTGCAAGAAAGCGATGATCTATGTCTTGGTGGTCGAAAATCGAGAAGAGCGAAGGCCAAGACTTCGTGATCGCAAGTCGTGGTCAAATCTCCAAAGGAAAGCCACGACCGATGAAACCCGAGAAGACCAAAGTGACTTCACACTAAGTCTTTTCCGTGATCGATACCGACCGGGGGTGAGTCACTTGACAACAGAGAACCGAAAATAGAATCGGTCGTGAGGTCTTAGCGGTGGCCGATCGCCAACTTGTGGTCGATAACCAAAGCCGAGAAGATATCTCGGTCGAATCCGACTGTCGCCGACCACACAACCGAAAGACTCGATTCAACACCTTTGGTCGTAAAACCGAAAATCGGATGACGAACAAAGAATACTCTATTTTGTCACACATACGATCAGAGAGCAAAATTTGAGGAATCTTTTGCACAGAGGTCGAAACCAACCGAGACTTGAACTCTAACTTGTATATGATCTCTAGAAGTGAATTTACCAAGAAAAGGAAAGTCTTTGTTTCGCCAAAGAAAATTGATGCGATCGAAAAATAGAACAGAGACTCATCAAGCGGCAGCCGAAAGACACGAGGATTTTTCCAAATCAACTTCCGCTCTCGGAATGAACGGCCAACTAGCCTTGAGACAGATTCCCGCCTGAGCAAAACAAATATAAGCCAACTCTCAAAGGAAATACGAATGAACTAAGAATGAAGAGATGGCAAATAAATCAATGAAAGCATCTCAAGAACGACCTCTCAACCCGGATCACAAACACGCACCCATCTCATAGATAAACTCTAACAAGTACAGAGATGAGTCCTCTCAAATCATAACACGGAGGTTTCGCAACCACTCCCCACAGGAGGACAAGCTCTAGCCCTAGAGCACACACACACACGATACACTCCCAAGGGAGGGAGAGGCGGCCGCCTCAAGGCCTAGCCGACCAACTCACTCGTAACACTTGCCTCCCTCTCCTTTATAGCCTCACACTGAGACTAACCCTAATGGATCCATCCATTAGTCCATCTTGGGATAACCCAAAACCCCATCTAACACCGGGTTTTAACACTCACTTTGCTCGCTAACTCAAATGCTTTGCTCGCTATCCCAATGACCCGTACTTTGCCCGTTAGCGCCAATGAATCCACTTCTTTCTCGTGTGCTTTACGGAGGGGACAGCTTCCCCAGCCTTTGACATTTCTCCAAAATGCCCCTCCGCCGCCTTCCGAAGCTTCCTCCACCGCTTTCTTGTCCATGCTTTGTCGACCCACCGGCACGACACGCCCTCTTGGCTTTTCCACGCTGCTCGACCTCAACAACTCCCTTGTCTAGTCCCGACCTCCTAAGCCTCACCAAGACATGTCTCCCAAGACTGCAACCGACCGATCGGACCTCCGACTCTTCCGTAGTCTAGTCTCGGTCTATTCCGCCGCACACGACCGCACCCAACCTCCCGACCGTCGGACCTCGGCTCTTCCCCGAGCCTAGTCCCGTCCTCCTCGTTGTTGCCCGTCATGCTCGGCTCTGGCAGTTCCAGCTCCGGTTCCTCGTCTCTCGGCTCGCAACCACCTCACCAGCCTCGATCATCTTCGGCGTCTCCGACCGCCTCGGACCTCAACACCTCCTGTGCCTAGTCCCGGTCCTCCCACGCCACCATGAAATAGCTCAAGTCCTGCACCACAAGACAAGCAAACCATCACATAGCACCGCATCTAAAACACATGCACCATCACTCGGCACAAGTATCACAAGACAACACCGGTCAGAAATCCCCACGACCACCCGAAGCACAAGACAAGAAGTGGTCAAAACCACGAAGACTTCCTCGCTTCCGACCACCAAAGATGTCGTCACGACCATCACAAAGCTCGTTACGACCATGCAGACACAAGCTACGACCACATACAACACCGATACAGCTTTATCGCTCAAAGTCTAGTACCTCATCCGAGCACTCTATTGCACACAGATATGCTTGAGCTCACCAGAGCCTGCTCAAAGCCTACGACCTCATCCCAAGTCGTTACGACCGATTTCCACCAAACGACCGCTTACGGTGGTCGACGACCAGCTCCATCGCCAAACGACCACGGCTCTTACGCCGCTTAACGTGGTCGAACGAGTTTCGACCACGCTCAATCCCGTGATAACGTGGTCGATGTCTCAAGCGCCAACGTGATCGAACCACGAGCCCCCAACGTGGTCGTGGCTCGAGTGCACAATGGTCGAAGACCCACGCCCTTCAACGTGGTCAAATCTCCCAAGCGCCTCGCCAACCACTTCCAACGTGGTCGAAGACGCCACGTCGTGGTCGTAAATGGCCCCGGAGGCCTCGACCACGGCCAAAGTAGTCGTGCACCGACCACGACCAATGTGGTCGCAGCGTACAACGTGGTCGTAAATGGCCCCGTGGCCTCCGACTACGACCAACGAGGCCGTAGACTACACAACGTGGTCGTGCGCCACCTACCGGTTCTCGATTTAGCTCAACGTGGTCGAAGCGCCCCACCACGGCCAAAGTGGTCGAGCGTCGTCGGACTCCGACTACGGCCAAATTCACCGATGTTGCCGTAACGTGGTCGTATACCTCTCGATAAGCTTCGATCACGGTCAAATCCGCCGAGAGAGCGCAGCGTGGTCGTAAACAACCCGAAGACTTCCGACCACGCCCATAATGGTCGTGACGACGCTTTCGGCTTCCACCGGATCCAAAATGATCGTGCGGCCGGTTGGCTTCCGACCACCGGTGTGGTGGTCGAACTTTCCGGTGGCCTTCGAGCATGGCGGAGTGGTCGTCGCCTCCGACCTTGGACAACGAGGTCGTGGCGATCTGCGACCATTCTTAAGACTTACGACTTTGCGAGCCACTCAAACCTCAAAACCAAACTCAATCTTTCTAGATCAAGAGTCAATTACTCATCACAACCATGGGGTGACCTCCACATGGTCTCACAGTGATGTAGACAGAATGATAGAAAGCAATCAAGATGAAAGGGAAGTCCGATTAGTAGTGTCAAGGGAGCGAGTAAAAGACAATCAGGTGACCATAACACCCATGAAGCGAAAGAGGAGCCAACAAAATAGTGATGATCCAATTACAAATGAACAACTTGATGCATACAAGGTTTGGCTAGCGAATCATAGTTTAGGAAGAACACACGGTAAGTTATATATGTTGCTACACTAATCGCTACCGATTTTAACAATATTGAATTGGCAACCGCACTAACATATATTCATGGCTCACGAATTTATAGATGACTACGTGGATGAAACAATCAAAACATATAAGGAATGGTTAAGGAGGAAAGGCCATCTTGATGATATCTGTAATTTTCAAATCTTTCAATGAACTATACAAGCATATTATTAGTTTTACAAACTCACATATATTTCTCTAATGAGTATTATAATGTGTGCAGTATCCTTTTTGAAAGAGGACCAAACCAACAATCCAGCTGGCCTTCAAGATGAAGAAAGTCAAGACAATGCCTAACTCCACCAGAGAGGCCATCTCATGCTCTAAAAACAAGCAACAACAAAATGGTATACTATCCTTCAGTCAATTCTATTTTCTAGGTTCAATTGGTTTTTGCTGAATGTGTACATTAAATGACATTTAAATTGCTCATAAGGAGGTGGCTCCCAACAGTGCAAGAAAGGTGTATGTGGATGCCTTAAAGGTTTAGCAAAGACTAACAAGAGAGTCAAGAATGCATCGCGAAACTATCAATTCAATTTTCAAGAAGGTTAGGAGGCCCGTGGGAGAAAACTCCCGAACATTTGTGGATGAAGTGGTAATGTTTACAAGAAAGAGGGCTCCACTTATTGGAGTCAAAAGTGGAAAGATATAAAGCAAAATGTCAAAATTACAATAGCGAGAGGATTTGCTAGTAAGTTGCATCTTTTTATTTGTTGGTAAATAAGCATGTTAATTCTGTAATTACGTACAACTTCACCTTCACTTTCTGTTTCAATACAAGCGGAGTAGGTGGGATTTTCCAAACATTGAGAATGCAACGGAAAAGATATGGGACATTGCTAAAGAGCGGTACAAAGGATGGCGATCAACATTCGCCTACATACAAGGCATACAACACTTACTGTTGAGCTTAATGAAACATAAGCACGAAGATATAGACATTGTTGAATGGCACTACTTGATAATGTATTTTGGGCCGAAAATTCAAGGTTCAATTTTCTCTCTGCAATTAGCAATTAGTGAATGGAATTGAGATAGTAACCATTAATGTAAGGACTTGTACAGTTGATGCATTAGCAATAGCAATTACAAAATATATGCAGCAGCATGTGTTATAGACATATATGCTTTTTACTACCACTATTTAGGATGCATATAATTCTTATTTAGACTTGAACAATTGCTGCATAAGGCATATAGGAGTTAGCTCCAGAACACCTTTGTAAGTAGTAGTTAAAATAAGGCACATACATCATTTTGTATCAATAGTTGACTATTGTTCAGTGACCTATTTGATTAGTGACAGATAGTTTTATAATTTTATCTTCTAGACTATTAATTTTACCTTAGTCAAGAATTTGAACATTGTTTGTCTTACTTTATTTTTTAATACATATATTGTGACAAGAATGCTTTGTTGAGTGCACTTGTAAACTTTTTGCGGAGGTCGTGACCAAAACTCGAAAACCATCAAAAGCAAGACCAAGCATCTAATGGGATCCAAACCGTTCTCCCAATGTAGCTACAAGCAGGTAATGAAAAATTAAACTTATTTGATTCTGTTCTTAAATGATCAATTGTTCACAAGGCACAATGTTTGCCATCTTAGAGAGACCCAAATCCTGGAGAAGAGCCAACTGATCTGACTCTTTGGATGACTACCCACACGAAGAACGGGGAATGGTCAAACAACGCTTCTAGGGATGTCTATGTGAGTAGTAAATTTAATTTGTTCATGACTTAGTACATTTTTCATAATTTTGTGCATAAAACTTAAGCGATTTAACTTCTTATTTTCTCTTATCACACTTAGGATGATGCACCTTCAAAATTACTTGACCTATCAACAGAGCGAGATAAAGACTTCCTTACAGTTGAAGAGGAAAACATTGCTTTCCAATCAAGTTACAAGGAAAGCATCGGTACCAAATCATGCAAAGCTCATGGTCATGGATACATGGCGAAATATCCCACACGAAGCCAACTGTTGAAAGACGACTCGATGAACAATCCGTGCTTCACCGCAATTTCAAATAAAAAATAATGAGCTCGAAGATGAGGTGCAAATGTTAAAGGAACAAATTGCAAATGGAGTTGCTGAAAGGGAACAAACTAGGCGAGAGATGCAAGAGGAACTGAGAAGGAAAGGAACGCAAGAGAACAACTTAGGCAAGAGTTCCTTTCATTGCTAGCACAATGAGAGAAGCAACATTACTGTAATACATCCAGACATACGCATCGGCATTCTTCTTTGTTGTTGTTGATGGCTTTGCAAGACCACCCACCTAACAGTCCTAATGTTTTTCCTCATGGTCCATATGTAGGCTAACCAGGGAAGTATATTGAGCACAAGGGAAAGCGAGGCTAATCCAAGTGAGGAAGACGAAAACATGACAACATTGGACAAGGCTAACCCGGATAGTACATTGAACACCACGTAAAGAGACACGAACATGTGGAAGAAACATTACAACAGTAACAAAATTTACAAATAGTTTGTCGCCATAAGGGATTTGGACTTTGTACATTCTATTGATGCCTCACGATGTGTACCTTCCCGAACTTCAATTGATGCATGCATGTCGAACATATTTTAATAGTAGTACACATCGATGCTAATATTTTTATTCTACATTTTACATTTGCGAATGACCCAGCAAGCATCGTGACCACACAAAAAGATGCTAGGCCACCTATTCGCATCACTCGAGCTTCTAATCTTAACCAAAGCCTCTTCCAAAATGTCGTCATTAATAATGGTTCATCGAACTTCATTCCTCCACAACAATTGAAGAATACCGCTACAACCCGCTCAAGAAAAGGAGGGACCATCGGTATGAAATGAAAATGTGACTAATCTTCATCATCATTGTTCTTATGTCAAATATAGCATACCGTTCTAAACTCTTCAAAAATTATGCCGTGAAGTAGGGCTACTACATATCGGTAAATGAAATGAAATTAAATAATTCTGCTGGAATCACTTGCTAAACTTGCACTATGATGTACTTAAGTATGTCTTCTTTGAATCACTTGCTAAACGCAATCGAACTAGAGAACTCGGGATTGCTATTTTCAGTCAGAACTCGATTCTAAACTTGCATTATGATGTACTTAAGTATGTGTCACGGACAATACTCACATTAAGGTCCCTCTTTATTGTTCATGTTCTATCGGGATGAAACAATTTGATCGAGCATACTGAGTCGTGGGCGTCGTCAAGTCGGGAAATTCAACATGGCAAAGAAGCACGGACAAATGGAATGGAAGTGATAGTACTTTTGTTATTAGTTACAAACTTTGTAGTTTAAGTATGGAGATTGATATGTAATTCCTGCATGAGTGGTGACACTTTTAAATTATTATGTGTTGAATTAATATATGTGTTTTTGATCCAGCCGTGTTCCTAATTTGATTATTAATTTGCAACAACAAATTATAATAAACTATCATATGCTCAATATGCTACCGCAAATTTTACCGCTATGATAAACCCGTATGCAAAATTGGTATTTCGTTGTGATAGGTCATTGCAACGCCGCTACTATGTTGCGATTCCACTATATGCCATGAACAATGTTCGTTGCTATAGGATCTATTTGCCACAAAATATATTTCGCGCAATAACTTTATGGCAATGAAACGCCTTACGTGGCAATAAAACATATTGCAACGAAACACCTCCCGTGGCAATTAAACCTGCTGCAACGAAACGCCTCCCGTAGCAATATCCTGTTGCAACGAAATGCTCTCCGTGGAAATAGGGTCTATTGCCACGAACCATTGATGTGGCAATAGAACCTATTACCACGCAATATTTTCGTGGCAAATGGTACTATTGCCACGACCAAACTTCGTGGCAAAAGAAGCTATTGCCACGGAATCAGCCGTGGCAATAGCCTATATCGCCACGACATCATTCGTTGCAACAACATACAATTGCCACAACATATTGCATGGCAATAACCATAGGTATTGCAACGAAACCACAATCCGTTGCACAATCTTTTAAGCACGCAAGTACTTGCCACGCTTGCCAACGGAAGTGATGTGTTGCAATAGGTACATATTGCATCTATTTTTGCCCTATTGCAACGATTTCGCTCCGTTGTCCTAGACCTGAAAACTAGTAGTGAGTTAGCAAGTTTTGCAACTCAAACCACTTATATCACTCAAAATGCATATTCTCTCCCTTAATGCCTTCTGCACCCTTTAATGCCTTTTTCTCAATCATTCTCCCCTGACGAGGATAGAATAATCCTCAAATTGTTACGTCATTATGTTCCTTAAATATACCCCTCTTCGATAAGAGATAAATATGGCAGGATGGTCGTAAGCACTTCTATGACCATATAGTCGTAAGACCTTGTACTACCACGTAGTCGTAAGTCCTACTACGACTACCTATATAGCCGTAAGTCCTTCCACGACCACATAGTCGTAAGTCTTAACTGCGACCATTCTATGGTCATGAGAATTCCTACGATGAGTCTATCGCCAACCGACTTATCTACGACAATGACCTACACTGTCGGTTCATCTAACAAGGCGGTTAGAACGTGCCTTAGTCCACTAACTACACACAATCTCTCTCTGACAACAACCGCTACACGATGAACGGTCTCTTGTGTCTCTTTGATAGCAACCTCCGTTAGGCGGATATCATTCGAAGTGTCAAGGCATCTTCCGGCGTGGGATAACTGCTATTGTTTCACCGATAATTTAAAGGTTAACATCAAAGGGAGAGAGGAGAGGACATTTTAGTGAATCATTCATGCAAGATAGCACTAGCCATTCGTGTAACTCTCTGTTGTAATCCACTTTCTAGCAACTAGCAATCATACTGGACGTAGGATTATTATCCTCTTAGGAGAAGGCCTGAACCAGGATAAAGTTTTCCGTGTCTCTACTTCGCAACCGCATACGCCGAGTCTTCTAAGAGTTTTCCCAAAACCAAACAAATTATATGTAAGATCGATATTAAAACATCGATAGTTTGTGCCGTCCATGGGGATTCTTCTTCCAAGACTCCAATAATTTCCTTGTCGGCAAGTTTCTCTTTTCCTCCTGATGTCCTCATGGCATATGAATGAAATGAGAAGAACTAGTTCGACTTGGCTGACTACACGAGTATTGACATAGAGGCCTGCTACGACTGCGAGCAAGTCTTGCTTGCTTCCGATGGTGAATGTCTACTTGGAGATTCCTCCGGGGATCCCAGAGACGACACCACCAGAAAGGCCGATGAGGGATCAAAATCTCCCACAGTAGTACGCCCTATAGAGGACTCATCTCCCCCATACGACAAGGGTCAATCCGACCTTGATGAGGGCTTGCAGTGCGATGAGGGGTTCATACCCAAGCGTTTGAGTCCCACGGCGTTGCCCCGCGCAGTTTCGCAGAGCCCCAGACTCTGCCGATCGGGATACGTATTGCCAGCTCCTAGTGGTAACTCTCCGAACGACCCAGTGAAGGCCATGGGCGGGCACCCTTTGTGTCCATCCGTATTCTCATAGGAGCAGATCAGGCTGGGGATAGTTATAACCCAGACTTCCCCTACCTGGCAGGGTTTACTCCAGGCCACGATGCACTCTCGCTAGATGATTCTTCAAGTGAGGGGCCCTCCATCGAAAGTGGAGATTCTAGACAGGAGGGTTTTGCCCTGCCCTCAGATTCTCAGACCTCTCGGAGGAAGGCCTGAGGATGCTCCCCGACGATCACACTCTCCCTCCTCTCGTGGGGATGGTGACGAGACCTCCAGTGATGAGCACGATCAGTACTTCGGTGAGCGTGGGAGAAATCCTAGAAATATTCGCTCTCCTCTGAGGCAGCCTAGTTTGCTTCAAGGGTCGAAGATCTTGAGACTACTTGGCAAAGGCGACTTGCTACCCAGGATGCTTTGCCTGGGCAGGCCTAGTACCAGTCTGAAAAGGCACGGGAGCTCCAATGGATCAATGATTTGCTCGAGAACCCAGCTTAAGAGCTTGCTCAGGCACCAGGCTACGATCGCTTCGCTGAAGAGATTGCATGAAGGCTTCACGATGTGATGGCCTAACTTGAGCAGTCTCGCCGACGTTCCTCTGAGAGTTGACAAGGTACGACCATATCCAGTCGTTCACGAAACATGCCTCATAGGAGTCGGTATGGTGATAGGGCATGTTGCACTCCCAATCGCAATACCAGTCGGAGGAGGGTGCCCTGGATTGCTTCGGATTGGCAAGTCGACACTCAATCACTGCTTTTAGCAAGGAACATACAGCAACAGATGGACTACAAGTGTCAACCCCGAGTGGACGAGACCTACTATAGGTCCGGTATGCCTACCGTTGGGTATCGCTGAGTGTGTTCTCCTAGTGATGCTAACTACCTGTTTCCCTAGAGGAGACGATAGGAGATCATTGCCGGATGCCGAGCATTTTGCTCGAGCTCCAAGCAATGCACTGGCCGCCGCAGTTTTGGTCGGTGAGCATGGAGAAATTCGTGGGTCTCAGAATCCCATCGAGTTCCTTCAGATTTACACGACCGCGGTGTGGGCAGAAGGAGGAGGCAAGCACATGATGGCCAACTATCTTCTGACGGTGCTCGAAGGATCTACACAATCCTAGTTGCTCAACCAGCCTTTCAAGTCGATTGACTCGTGGTAGCACCTCTGCGACCTTCTGATAGCCAACTTCCAGGGTACATACAATCGCCTAGGGAAGAAGGACGACCTGCATCGAATTCGCCAAGGTAGCGATGATACCCTACGGCAATTCATCCAGCATTTCAGTCGGGTTCGAAACTCTATTCCAGAGGTCTCTGACGCTTCTGATAGCTGCTCGTGCTTCTTCTGTCTTCTACATCCCCGGTGAGGTCGTTGTCACTGTAACCTGCTAGGAGCCCTTCACCTCCCTTCGAGTACCTCAGTCCTGAGTTAATGGAGCCCTTCACGTATCTCAGGACCTGCTTGACCGCCTGAAGATGTGATTGCTTGGGTGCTTCCATGAACCTGCTAAGCATCCCCACTGAGTACGCCAGGTCCAGCCGAGTGTGCGTTAGGTACCTCAAACTTTCGATGATGCGACGGAAGTTCGTTCCATCCACTGGGACTCCTTACTCATCCTTACTCAGTCGTAGCTTGGGTTCCATGGGGTTTTTTGCTGGATTACACTCCCACAATCCAGCCACCTGCAACACCTTCTTGGCGTATGCTGATTGCTTCAGGGTGATTTCTCCCGCCTTCTGCTCCACCTCGATTCCCAGGTAGTTTGTGAGGAGTCCGAGATCACTCATCTCGAACTCCCTCATCATCTGCTGCTTGAACAAGAGTATTGGGCTTTATTTGTACCTGTGACGATTAGGTCATCCACATACACTCCGACCACCAACATCTCAGAGTTATAACTTCTTTTGTGGAGAGCTTGGTCTTGGGGACATTTCTGACATCCAAGCTCCCTCAGTGTGCTATCCAACCGGATATTCCACGCTCTTGGAGCTTGTCGCAGACCGTAGAGCGCCTTGGACAGCTTGTACACAAGGTGCTCTTTGTTCTTCACGACAAAGCCTTTGAGTTGCTTCATATAGACCTCTTCCTGGAGTCTCCCATTCAGGAAAGCAGACTTGACATCAAGATGGTGAACTTCCCAATTCTTCTGAGCTGCCAGTGCTAGCAATAGCCTCACAGTGTCCATTCTTGCCACTGGTGCAAATGCTTCTTCGTAGTCTATTCCTTGTCTCTACAAGTATCCTTTGGCAACGAGACGAGCTTTGTGCTTCACAGTATTACCTTCTGAATCCTTCTTCAGTTTGAATACCCACTTGAGACCGATTGCTTTGTGTCTGGTCGGCAACTCAGTGAGCGACCACATCTTGTTCTTTTCGATCGTTTCCATTTCCGTCTTCATCACCTTCTGCCATTCGGGTGACTTTGCTGGCACTGGAAAGCTCTCTGGCTCTTCGATTGTCAGCAGCAGCAACAGCTCAGAGTCGAGTTCGACCGACTGTGCTTCTGTGTACACCTCGGAGAGCAGTCGATACCTGACGGTCCCTTCCTCTATTTCTGGAGAGGATGGAATTGAAAGGACTTGACCTTCACCCATGGATGACTGGCTGCCTGAAGTTTCAGGAGTGATAGTTGTCGATTCCTCCGCCCCTTGTATTGAGGTGTTTTCTTCTGTTGCCGGATCTACTACAGTGAAGTCTTCAGCTTCTCCGATGTCACTGCAGCTTGCTGTCTCCCAGCTCCACTTTCTTTCTTCTTCAAAGAACACATCTCGGCTTACGACAATCTTCTTTTTCATAGGATCATAGAGTCGATAGGCTTTGCTTCCTTCTTCGACTCCGAGATGTACTAGCGACTTGCTTCTGTCATCAAGTTTGCTCAAGTGGATTCCAAGCACCTTTGCATGTGCGGTGCACCCGAACACTTTCACATGCGCCAGGTTGGGTTTCTCCCTGTCCAGACTTCATACGACGTGGCTCCGACCAGAGCCTTGGTCGTGACTCGGTTCAGGAGGTATACAGCATGCCGGACGGCTTCACCCCACAAAGTGCTGGGTACAGCCATGGACTTTAGAAGACTTCTCATGGTCACCAGCACCGTGCGGTTCCACCGCTTCACCACCCCGTTTTGTTGTGGTGAATAGGGTGCGGTTAAATGCCGGCGAATTCCTTCTTCATTGCAGAGTTGCGCAAACTAATTTTAGAGGAACTCCCCCCTCAATCAGTTCTTAGAGTCTTCAGTTTTCTTCCAGATTCATTCTCGACCAGCTTTTTGAACTTGTAAAAGGTTTCAACTGCTTCACTCTTCGACTTCAGAGTGTACAGCCACATCATCCGGCTGTAGTCAGCGACGAGTAGCACAAAGTACTTGCTCCCGGCTGATGTCTGTGGTGAGATCGGACCACACAGGTCTACATGTACGAGTTGGAGAGGCTGGTCTACTCGATACAACGCCTGACTTGGAAACGGCAGTCGGGCTTGCTTGGCCAGCAGACATGCTTCACAGATCTGAGTAGGACACTCGATCCTGGGCAGTCCTTACACCATCTCCTTGTCGACCATCAGCTTCATCGCCTGGAAGTTTAGATGTCCCAGGCGAGCATGCCACAACCATTCCGGTTTGGCTAAGCTTACAGCGAGATAGAGTGGTTCGGCAGTACTCAGTAGCGCCTTGTACAGTCTACTTGCTGAGCGCTTCAGTTTCATCATGAGCCTTCCTATCCGGTCATACATCTAGAGCATGTTGTCTTTGAGTACGACCTTGCAGCCTGCTTCTATCAGTTGCCCCAAGCTCATGAAGTTTTTGCAGAGACTCGGTATGTAATATACCTCAGTTAGCAGCCGTTGTTCCCCGTTCTTGCATTCGAACAAGATCGAGCCTTTTCCCTTGATCTTCACGGTCAATCCATCTCCGAAGCTTACTCTCCCGATGATACTTTCATCGAGTTCGGTGAAGAACGAGCGTTGCCCGATCATGTGGTTACTCGCACCATTGTTCAGATACCACATCCTGGTCTTTTGCCGTCCTTGAGTTTCGACTTGCTCATCGCCATCCTCTTGTAAGTCTGGGAAGACTTGCCGCTCGTTCAACAGCACAAGGTTGCGTGGCTCCTCCACACACACGGCCAACATTAAAGTTGGTTCTTCTTCTTTGCCTTCAGTAAGGTTTAACTCCCGCCTGCGCTTGCTACGATATTTAGAGGCATATTTCCCCTTGTTATCGTAGTTAAAACATCGGATGTGACTCTTGTCTTTGCCACCTTCTGCGCCTTGCTTCTGTGTCCCGCCACTGTTGGCAGGACGACCTTTGTTACCTTGCGAGTTTCTTGAGCCTCAACCTTTGTTACTTGTCGACAACTCCGCGTCGCCGTTCTTCTACCGCGCCAACAACTCAGTGTGAGTGGAAGGAGCTTCCCATCGGTGCTGGAGTTGTCAGCATGATGTCGGATCCTTTCGTCATAGGCCTTTAGGCACCCAATGGCCTCCTCGAACGACATAGACTCCAAGTCGGAGTATTGCTCGATTGAAGCGACCATTTGGAGAAATATGTCGGGCGCCGAGTCGAGAAGCTTCTTCACATGCACGGGGTCTTCCAGGGTCGAGCCAAGTGCACTGAACTTACTCGCCATCTCGCTCAGCTTTCCGGCAAAGTCGTCAATGGAGTCTCCATCGTTCATTCGCAGTGCCACAAACTCAGCTTTTTGCACTCGATCGGCGCCAAGGTATCTGGTCTTGAGAGAGTCCCAGACCTCCTTGGCCATCTTCTTCTTCGCCACTTGCAGAAGAATATCTTCTGGTATGGCCTCGAAGATGAAGGCCCATGTAGACTTGTCCTTCTTGGCATCCACGACCACACCAGTCGGTGGATGGATGGCCTCCCAGATCCCCTTGGCATCCATCAGCGCCTCCATCTTGATCACCCATGCGGTGTAGTTGGAGGAGGTCAGCATCGGATAGTGAAAGGGCATATCGCCACTCTCCTTCGCCGCCTGCTCAGAGCTGATTGCCATCGTCTCCAGTCGTAGATATTTGGGCATGCACAGTGCTCTGATACCAAATGTTGGAAGCCGACACTGGATCAACACGCCCAAATGCGATTACGACCACACCTGAGTTCAAGTCGTAGATATTTGGGCATGAACAGGAAGGACAGCGTCTGTGATTTCGAGTGGGAGAGTAGTCTTTTTTTCGCGAAGGAGCAATTCCTTTGCTTTTCCTCTAAAATCTCACTTTCTTTGATGTTACATTACGGCTTATATATAGACACTTCGACGCATACATCGGTCAGAGCGCACCACAGCTTCCACCCAACCAGTACGCTTACAGCAGTTGCAGTGCTCCACCGCACCTGTTGCCCAACCGGAATGCTGACAGTAGTTGTAGTCCTCCACTGCACCTGCGGGCCAACCAGAGCGCTGGTGACTGCCCCTGCTGTGTTTAGTCAGTTCATCGACCGCCGTGTGGTCAGTGTCATTCCCGCTTTTCTGTGCCGACGCATGCGATTATTCACTACGCCGACTTGTCCGCTCGAGTGACTAGCCGCACGATCTCAGCCACTGATTTCCACTTCATCTTTTCCTTGACTGCTTCTCCGGTCATGGCTTCGTCTGCGGCACTCGAGCTTCGACCACACAGGCACTACACTGGTCGACTTCATGCAAGCAAGTCGTATACAACCACACTGGTCGTAACCGACCGCTCACAGAAAGCCCTGTTATGACCACACACATCATGGTCATAACTGACCTCAACGTGGTCGAAACCGACCACACAGAAGACTCTGTTATGACCACACATACCGTGGTCGTAACTGACTACAACGTGGTCAAAACCGATGACTCAAAAGACTCTGTTATGACCACACACACCATAGTCGTAACCGACTACAACGTGGTCGAAACAAACCACACAAAATACCTTGTTACGACCACACACACTGTGGTCGTAACAGACTACAATGTGGTCGAAACTGACCACACAAAAGACCCTGTTACGACCACACACACCGTGGTCGTAACCAACTACAATGTGGTCGTAACAACTTGCGACCACACACAACGTGGTCGAGTCAGGTTTATACGACCATAGAGCTCGAGCACGTAGACCTTGCGGAGCTCGCGCCACCGGTCGTTGTAGGGGGAGAAGATGATGTCCTGGCCACCGCAGCTGATGATGTTGAGCGTGGCGCTCAGGTGGCGGCTAGCAAAGGTGGCGTCGTGCGTCTTCATGACCTCCCTTGTGGCCTCAGCGGAGGAGACGACCAGCGTGGGCACGCACCGAGGCGGGCGCGGATGAGCGGGCCATAGGTCCGGAAGCTCGCGCATGGCCTGGTGGGGCAGGTGGCGAGACAACAGGTGGTGGTGCAGGCTACCGACGAGCGGCAACTGCGATGGGCCGGGGAGCAGCCGCAGCGCGAGGGATGACGAGGTGTAGCGACCGATGAGCTTTAGGATGAGGAGGAGGAAGAAGAAGGCTATGTTGGAAATGTGGGCAATATTTTAATTCCAAATTTTACTAGAAGGCAAATACAATAAACTAGTGATGTAAAGCTTACAACTAACAGCAGGCTATTCACCATACTTCAGAAAATACACAAGTAAATTATATTAACAAAGTCGAACAAACGCGCAAACGACTTACAATTGGGTTTGTTGAAGAACAGGAAGAAGCGCAGGCTTGACGCAGTGCAGCGCGTAGATGACGCAGTGCAGTGAGCTGTCGCGCAGATGCTAATGGAATGCGCGAAGGCTACGATAGCAGAAAACAAAACTTTTCTACCGCGCACACAAGAACATCATGCTTAAGGAGGGATCATGGATCGTTACCACTAGACGCAGCAGCAATGAAGAAGAGTTGGAGAAGCCGATCCAACCACGCTGTCGAGGTAGTAGTGGAAGTAGTCGATCGTCCCGAACCGATCGTCTCCTCCACGCGATCAACCACACCACGAGCGGATCCAATCAGGGTTGTTGATGCCGATCAACGCCGCAACGAAAGCCGCCCACCGTATCCACACGCCCGGATCGAACGCCGATCGCGAGTGTACCAAAGACTCGCGAGCGCCTAGGGTTTGGCTCGGGAGGTGGCGGTGGGTTTAGCTCGGGATTATCGATCGCCCTCACCGCCTTCATATATATAGACCTCCTCACTTGGGCCTCGTGGACCGAGGCCCAATAGGAGTCTATCCGGATCTCTATCCGAATTGAGCCCATATCCGAATCACATTCGAATTAGTGTTCCAACCCGCTAAGTGTGCGACCACAGGGTTCACGTATACTTGGTCGCGACCCGTAAACACCTTTCCGGTCACCGTGTTAATAGCGGCCTCTAGTAAGACATATTAACCCCAAAGTATACGTAAAGATCATATCTACCGAACACAGTAATGTTCTCATGTACTAATCCCTTTGCCTCACGATATAGATTAAGCTCAAGGCGAGACTGTGTCATCCTCTTAATAGCTCAATCACTCTCTCGATTCCGTGATGGATTATAAACTCGTGATTGACTCCTCAATCACCTTGGCATGGCCATGCACTTTCATAATCCATTACATCAAGGGGCCCAGATATCTCTCCCATAAGGAGGGGCAAATTCTATCTTGATCATTCACATCCCACTACATGTTTCATGGCAAACCCAAAGACTACTTTTATGACTACCCGCCACACGGAGTAGTGTTTAGTAGTCCCAAAGTAAGCTACTACGCATGCCGGGAACCATGATGATCTCAAGTCTAAGGATTCCACATAAACACTACTTGAGACCAACCGATGACATATGGAATCTCTGCGGTGTCTCATGGCGGGTCTATCCAACATATGTTCACTAACACATGTCCATATTATTGATTTGGTATCTCCATACCATGATCCATGAGACATGATCATCAATCAATACATATGTCGATCTTTGAATCATATTTGTTCCTCATATGAAATATAATCGGGGATCATTTAGAAATAGCAACATTTTGGCATTAAGAGTCTCATGAATAAGTCACATACTCATTGATCAATAATGATAATGTCTATTTCAAGGAACAAAGCAATGTATCATAAACATAGTATGTGATATATTCAACATCTCCATGTTGCCTCTAGGGCATATCACCAACAGCCTCCCACTTGCACTAGAGTCAACCATGTAGGTATCTAATACCCATTGCCCTAGTGTGAGCCTCATGCTTTGGTCGGGAAGCGGCTTTGTCAACGGATCCGCAATGTTCAAACCGTGTGTACTTTGCATATCTTAACATCGCCTCTCCACAATCTCGCGGATGAGATGAAATCGCCGTAGAATGTGCTTGGACTTACAGTGCGATCTAGGCTCCTTGGCTTGCGAATGGCTCCACCGTTGTCACAAGAGGGTCCATTGGGTGGAGGCACTAGCCATCACACCAAGCTCGAAACAAATTTCATGATCCAAACAACCTCTTTAGCGACTTCGTGCCGCTATGTACTGGCTTCATTGTAGAATCAAGAACTGCCTCCTCGCTTGAACTCTTCCACCACCGCACCGCCATTCGTGCGTAACACAAATCCCGATTGCGATCTAAAATCATCTTTGTCGGTTTGAAGCTAGCATCGGTGTAACCATTTACAACGAGCTCTTCCTCACCCCCATAGACGAGGAACACATCTTTAGTTCTTCTCAAGTACTTCAAGATGTTCTTTACGGTAATCCAGTGACTTTCACCTGGATCTGACTGGTATCTACTTGTAGCACTTAAAGCATACGAGACATCCGGGCGTGTACAAAGCATGGCATACATAATGGATCCAATAGTCAAGCATATGGAATCGCATTCATTTTATCCCGCTCATCAGGTGTACTAGGACACTGATTCTTGCTAAGATTTATACCATGTGACATAGGTAGGAAGCCTTTCTTGAATCTGCATGTTGAACCTTTTCAACACCTTGTCAATATCGTATCTTGGCTTAATCCAATCACCTTTTGATCTATCTCTATAGATCTTGATGCCTTAATATATGCCGCCTCCTATGTCTTTCATAGAGAAACTACTTTTCAATGAAGACTTAACAGATTCGAGCATGGAATGTCATTTCCGATCAATAATATGTCATCCACATATAAGACCAGAAACATGAGTGCGCTCCCACTAGCCTTTTTGTAAACACAAGGCTCTTCTTCATTCTTGATGAAACCAAACCCTTTGATTACTTCATCAAAACGAATGTTCCAACTCCGAGATGCCTTCTTTAATCCATAAATGGATCTTTGCACTTGCATATCTTTCTAGGCGATTGCGGATCGACAAAACCTGTGGGTGTGTCATGTACACATCCTCACTCGATTTCCATTAAGGAAAGCTGTTTTGACATCCATTTGCCATATTTCATAGTCGAAATAAGCGAGAATCGCTAGAATGATCCGAATAGACTTTAGCATTGCGACGGCTAAAAAGTTTCATCATAATCAACACCTTGAATTTGTTTGAAACCTTTGGCCACCAATCGCGCTTTATAGATGTGAACATTTCCATCTATGTCTATCTTTTCTTGAAAACCCATTTGCACTCAATGGTTTTAACACCATCGTGGGATCAACCAAGTTCCAAACTTGATTACGTGCATGGATTCAATTTGGATCTCATGGCTTCAAGCCATTTCTCGTAGTCTGGTCCCATCATCGCTTCTTCATAGGTCTTAGGCTCATCGTTGTCTAACAACAATATGTCCCGTTGTTGAGTAGTCAAGAACATGTACCTCTCGGTGCACGACGTGACCTCTCGACCTACGTGGTGCGGTGTGTCCACAGGTTCTTCAACAGCTTGTTCATCCTGTTGTGGTTCTCAGAGAGCTGAAACGCTTTGGTGTTTCTCGAATTTCTTCAAGTTGCACCATGCTCCCACTATCCCTTCTTGAGAGAAACTCTTTCTCTAAGAAGACACCATGCCAAGCGACAAACACTTTGCCTTCTTCTTGATTATAGAAGTAATATCCTTTCGCTTCCTTAGGATACCCGATAAAGAAGCAATTATCGATTTGGGGTGAGCTTATCGATTGTAAACGTTTTACATAAGTCTCACATCCCCAAATCTTAAGAAAAGACAAGCTAGGACGTTGTCCCGTCCATATCTCATATGGTGTCTTTTCTCACGATTTTGATGGAACCTGCTTAGTGTGAAAGCGGTACATTTCAAGAGCGCACTTCCCAAAAGACAACGAAGATCACCGTGGCTCATCATGGAGCGCACCATATCTAATAAGGTGCGATTTCTCGTTCGATACCCCATTCCATTGAGGTGTTCCAAGGAGTCAATTGTGGAACAATTCCACAATCCTTCGAGATGATTACCAAACTCATGGCTCAAATACTCGCCTCCACGATCGGATCGTAGAAACTTGATTGTCTTGCCTAAATGATTTTGCACTTCATTTTGGAATTCTTTGAACTTTTCAAAGGATTCAGACTTATGCTTCATCAGGTAGATATATCCATATATACTAAAGTCATTGTCGGGACCCCGGATTACCAAATCCGGACCCTTTGTGTATTACAGCACTAGTCCCAGATCAAAGCTAGTGCACACAGTTAAACAGTGATGATTACATTGCAAAAGACGAATATTACAATAATATAAAGAGTACTGACCAAAGGTCTTACAACACAAACGAGGTTTCTAGACCTCACAAATAAACATAAACACAAATACAATGAAGCAAATAAAACTTGATAAAGACCCATCAATACGCCACGTGCAATTGACCGGGAGCGACCTAAGCGTGCGAAATCCTTCATCAAATCCCACCGCAGAGTAGTCGAAGCCTCCATCTTGAACTTCATACTCCTCTGAGATATATATTTTAAGTGTAGCATGTGAGTACATAAAGTACTCCGCAAGTCTTGGGAAAATGCATTAGATGCAAGGTTTAACAAAGAAGGCTATATGGCTCTTTTGCACAAAGCGATGTTTTATATCCAATACCAATAATTATTTTATTTTATTTTTTTTTGAAGGCGACAGTTTAACTGAAGTATTTACTCTAACTAAAATCATTAAGCATTTTTACTCATAAAGATTCTACCACCAAGTTTGATACTACGGGTTCCAACTACCCACACTGGTTCCAACCACGAGGACAATTTCCCAGAGTTCTATCCACTCTGGATTCCCAAAACTTTTATTTTAAAAACCAAAGATAAAGATCTACCATGTGAAAGCATTCCTTGCCCGCCCTTGACCGTGGGCACGACTATTCGAATAGTTTTACACTCTGCAGAGGTTGTACACTTTACCCACAAGAGACAAGTTATCTTAATAGTCAAGATGCTTCCTTAGGCATGAGACCCGGATAATTCATCACAAAGCCTTTACCTTACTCTAGTCTAGCTAGACACCACCACGAGGTTTCACCATCAAGGGTTAACCACCCGCATGAAGCCCCTCTTGCGCCGTATGAGTACAAGAACCTCGTCCCTCACCGTGAATAACCAAGAACCACGGTATCCACTTTCCATCGGTGGTACCTAAACTAGTCTATTATAAGTTAATCGGCTAGGTCGCACCCATATAGACATGTGGTTGTACCAGAGTGCTCGATCGGACAAACACAAGAGTCGGTCCTTAATTGACTAGGGCGGAACATACACTTTTCAAGATCTCGTGCTAACCGCACCAATCCAAACCAACCATCCGCCCCAGTCTAAACAATTTTCACAATTGCTTTTATTTCACAAGAACCGTGGCAACACCAATTGCCACTCACATCTGAACAAAAGAATAGATCACTGAAATGTAATTACCATTCCAAGGTTACTAAAGTTATAAAGCATGTCTAAGCATCTTACTACCGATACAACAATTATCAAAGAATTTGTAATAATCTCAATAATGAGACAAAGGAAACTTAGGGTGTCAAAGGTACATGGTTGTCAATGTCAAATGAGGGCATAACAATCATCGGTTTAACTATTACTTCTAAAACAGAAATTATCATTTTATGTAACATAGCAATGCATTAACTTTTAAAATAATTTAAAAACATTTCTCAAACATAGGTTCAAGATGATCAAAGGAGACTTGCCTTCGTGGGTGAATTCCTGTTTCTCTTGTTGCGGTTCTGCGAACTCTTCGACCAGATCGGATTCTACGCGCAAAACGAGAACACAAAAAATAAATAAATACAAATAAAAGTACAGATTTTATAATAATATTACTGGAATGAAGTTTATAAATTTAGATGTATTTAGGAGGAAGTTTCAATGGAATCGGAGTTCAAACGAGGGAGAAAGGGTATTTGAAATTTGAAACTTGAATTTCAAAATATCAAATAAATTTCAAAAATTTGAAAGGATGGCAGAAATGTAAAGATTGGAATTTTTGATGAATTTAGAAATTTGAACGGACTCAATCGGAGTTAGGATGAAAAAGTTATGGCCTCGGGAAGATTTAAATCAAAGGGAAAAAGAAAAACTACGAGTTTGCCCTCAGGCGATACGACCACGTTAAGATGTACGACCACGGCGGAGATTACGACCACGTGACTTTACGACCACGGCAAAGTTACGACTCGTAGTCTTTACGACCACGGCAAAAGCTACGACTACGTAGTCTTTTACGACCACGGCAAAAGCTACGACTACGTAGTCTTTTACGACCACGGCAAAAGCTACGACTACGTTGGAAACGGTCGTGGCTTCGACCACGGAGAATTTTACGACCACTGTGGAGCTTTCGACCACAGTAGACGGCTTACGACTACGAGGAGGTTACGACCACGCTTAGAGTTTTCGACTGCGACAGTGGATTTACGATCACAGCCTTGGGCATCTACGACTACCGATCACGTTGACATGTGGTTGCTTTCGACTACGGAGTAGTCTTTCGACCACGGGACGACACGATTACGAGAGAGGCTACGACTACGGTAGCTCGACTACGGAAGGACGATTACGACTATGGATAGTCTCCCACCACGCCTCTTGTGGAGTTTACGGCAACGAAGGTGTCCGACTACGGCTACAGGAGGTTTCGACCATGGTGTACAGCTACGACCGGTCGGCGATCAGGCCAGGGAACTCGCCGGCGCTCCGGTGATCGGCGGCAGAGCTCCGGTGACCGGTGGTGGTCGGAGAAGGGTCTAAAATGATCAGAAAGCTACGGGGAACTCAATGATACACAGGAGGCTCACCGAGGAGGGTCGAAAGGTGGTCTACGGCGACGGAGGCGGTGGTGAGAGCTCAAGGCCGTCGGCGATCGGGCTCCGGCAGAGAGGCGTGGTCGAGGCGAGAGGGCTTCAGGGGACGTGGGAAAGCCGAGGGTGGTGACGGCGAGGTGCGGCTCGGCCCGAGGCGGGCGATTCCTCACGGGAGGTCGAGGCGGTGGCGGCAAGGGTGCACAAGGTCGGGTGGTGGAGAGGCCGGAGTGAGAGAGTGGGGAAAAGGTGGAGGGAGAATGATGATGCTCGGGAGGGTCTTTATAGGGACGAGAGGAGGGAGCCGGTGGCGGTTTGTCGCCGGAGTGGGGAGGTGGTCGCGGGGTTTACGAGCGGTTTGGGGAACCGTGTGGAGAAGGGAGAGGGGCAAGGCGAGTGACGATCGGTTGGGGAGAAGAAGAGGGGAGGTGGTCGCGAAAAGGCCGGGGTGGCGGGCGGTTGCGGCGGCGGCTGCGTGAGGGAGCGATGACCACGCGAGGAAGACGGAACCGATCGGTGGGGACCAAGCAGAGAGAGAAAGAATGAGGAGGCGGCGACACCGATTCGGGCAAGGGACGCCACAGATCTGGCCGTCCACGCGGTGGCCTGAGGAGAGGGGAAAGCGGGATTCCACCGGGTGACGTGGGCGGTGGATCGACCATCCACTTGGCGCCCGGAGAGAGAGAGAAAAGTGATTTTCCGAAAAATAGTTTTTAGTAAATAGACAATTGCAGAAACTTCATTAAGCCTCAGAATAAAATTACTTCTAAAAATTCTAGAAAAATTTCATATAAGTTTCGGACACATTTTGAACATAAATAAAATATTTCCAAGATATTTTGATGATATAGTTTTATTTTAAATTCCTTTTAATTCCAAATTTTGATTTTAAATCTCGAAAACTTGAGAAAAAATTCAATAAGGTCCAAATATTTTAAAATAATTAATTTCAATTTAAATTTTCAAGATTTGCAAATTTTGGGATGTTACAAACCTACCCCTTAGGATGAATCTCGCCCCGAGATTCGATGGACTGGGAAAAGTTCGGAAACTCGATCTCAAATCTTCTTCAAGGCCCCAAGTTGCTTCACTCTTAATGATTACTCCATTGAACTTTACTGAATTTGATGCTCTTGCTTACGGTTCGACGCTCGCTTCATCTAAAATTTTGACCGAAACTCGATATGTTAGGTCCTCTTTCAAAGTCACTTCTTCTAAAGGCATTTGTTCTTCGGTACTGAGACATTTTTAATCGTGACACATGAAAGACGTCGTGCACATTCGACAACCGAGGTGGGAGATTTAGGCGGTAAGCAACTTCTCCCTTTGGCTAGAAACAGGAATGGTCCAATAAATCTCGAGCAAGTTTCCCAAGAACAATCGAAACGCCGCACCCTTGAGAGGTGAAACTTTCAAATACACATGATCTCCGTATAAATTCTAAAGCTCTTCGACGATTGTCTGCGTAGCTTTACATCTTGTTTGTGCTTGTCTTTAACTGCCTTGAACCAATCGAACTTGCTCTTACGCTTGCTTCAATACATCGGGTCCAAATACTTGTCCTTCTCTGTTTCTTTCCAATACAATGGTGTTCGCATTTTACTGCGACAATGAGTTCAAACGGAGACATTTGTAAGCTTGATTGATAGCTGTTGTTATAAGAGAATTCTGCATATGGCAAATTTTGATCCCAGTTAGCTTTATTTGCTAAAACACAAGCCCTCAAATGTCTTCCAATATTTGATTTACTCTTTCCGTTTGTCCATCGATGCCGTGGATGATATGTCAGATCGAAATTCAAGTTTGTCCCAAGAGCTCATGCACCTCTGCGTAATCTTGATGTGAATTGTGTTCCTCGATCGACACGATTTTCTTTGGGACTCCATGTAAACAAACTATTCTTGACATGTATAACTCTGCGAGTTTATCTCCGAGTAAGTGGTCTTCACGGTATAAAGTGTGCAACTTTTGTTAGTCGGTCCACAATAACCCAAATTGAGTCATATCCTGACTTGGTTCTTGGCAATCCTGTTATGAAGTCCATACCAATTTCTTCCCATTTCCATTCGTGTATTTGTAAAGGTTGCGAAGTCCAAGAGGTCTCGATGTTCGCTTTGACTCACGGCACACATCACACAAGGCTACATATTCAGAATTTCCTTTTCATACTTGACCACCAATCTTTCTTTGAGATCTTGATACATTTTCGTGCTTCCGGTGAATTGAGTATCCGGACTCGTGAGCTTCCTTCAGATTAGTTCTTTTATTTCTTTCCTTTCGGCTACAAGAATTCTTTTTCCAAACCAAAGGATACCTTCTTCATCTTCTGAAAAATTTGGTGCTTTACCCTTTTTCATATTCTCTTTGATTTCTTTGACATAACTATCTTCTCTTTGGGCTTCCTTTATCCGGTTTTCCAAAATTGGTTGAATCTCCAAAGTAGCTAGGAATCCTTCCTCCACTACTTTTAAGTTGAGTCACCGAAATTCTTCATGAAGTGCGGTGACCGTCCTGATCATCGAGTATTGCAATAGCTTTTTCGCTCAAGGCGTCGCCTACTACATTAGCCTTTCCGGATGGTAATGAATTCCCACATCATAATCCTTTATTAACTCCAACCATCTTCTCTGTCTCAGACTAAGGTCAGGTTGAGTGAAAATATACTTCAAACTCTTGTGATCCGTATAAATTTCACAACGGTTGCTGATTAAATAATGCCTCCAGATTTTTAGAGCATGCACAACAGCAGCTAGCTCTAAATCATGGGTTGGGTAGTTCTGCTCATGCGGGCGCAATTGCCTTGAAGCATAAGCTACCACTCTTCCTTCTTGCATCGTAACACGCCTAGACCTTGTCCGGATGCATCGCATATACTTCAAAATCCTTCCTGATATCTGGAAGAGTCAATACTGGTGCAGAAGTTAACCTCTTCTTCAGCTCTTGGAAACTGTCTTCACATGATTTACTCCATTCAAACTTCTTTTCTTTCTTTAGTAATTGGGTGAGTGGTCTGGCTAGCTTGGAGAATCCTTCTATGAAGCGACGGTAATAACCAGCTAATCCCAGAAAACTTCGATCTCGCCATCGACTTGGGTTGTGTCCGCTAAGTACATCATCACCTTCTCGTGATCTACGACACTCCTCCTTCTCAAATCACATGACCCAAGAAATCTACTTTCTTTAACCGAACTCACACTTGTTGAACTTGGCATACACCGGTGTTCTCTCGAGTTTTCCAATACTATCCTCGTGTGTTGGGCATGTTCTTCTTCATTCCGGGAATATATCAGAATGTCATCAATGAACACTACGACAAACTTATCCAAATATTCCATAAACACTTTATTCATCAGATTCATAAAATATGCAGGAGCATTGGTCAAACCAAAGGACATTACTGTATACTCGTATAATCCATAACGAGTAGCAAATGCTGTTTTTGGTATATCCTCGGTCGATCTTCATTTGATGATATCCTCGATCAAGATCAATCTTGGAAAAGACACATGATCCTTTTAACGATCAAATAAGTCATCTATCCCGGGTAGAGGGTACTTGTTCTTGATTGTTGCATCATTCAATGCTCGTAATCCACACACATACGTAGATCGCCATCCTTTTCTTCACTAGAGTACCGGTGCTCCCCATGGTGAAGAACTTGGTCCGACAAATCCTTTTTCTTGTAGTTCTTCGATCCGCTTCTTGACTTCGCTAGATCATTGGCGGACATCCTAGGGTCTCTTGAAATTGGGGGCATTCCGGGGTGCAGTTAATAACAAATTCAACTTCTATCCGGTGGCAATCCCAGAAATCTTCGTGAAATACATCCGGGTATTCTTTTACTATAGGGACTTTTTCCACAGTTATTCCCTTCAAGCTATTCCACTCACATCCATTCCTTGAGGATAAACTCGCTTGCACTCTATTTGGATTCCTTGAGTTGGTAAGAGTAATAGCACGGTTGGCACAATCTATCTCGCCTTTATACTTGGTTAACCAATCCATTCCAAGTATCACATCTAGACTATTGGAGTCTATTATAATAAGATCCGCCAGAACTTAACTCCATTTATATCTACTGTTGCTCTAGGGCGCACCGTGTTAGTCCTCATTTCCTTCCTATGATTGGACTAGCATACTATTCCTTAACAATTGAGCATTCAAATTGTTTCTTTCAAAAATCCTTTGAAATAAATGAATGCCAAGCTCCAGAATCAAATAATACTGAGGCAGGTACTGAGTTGACAAGGAACTTACCCAGAACTACCTCTGGTGCTTCCTGGTCGCTCACAGAACATGGTTGACATGTCCCTGCTTAACACTTGTGGAGTCCTTGTTGCTTGCGGTGTTCCACGGACTTGTCCTGCTGGTGGGGCTCTCACCGAGTAGTCCCAGTGTTGAAGCGGACAGAGTCATTCTGGGCGTTCTGCGGACGAGTTGTTGGCGTAATGCCCCATGTTCTTGCAGTTGAAGCATCAATTCCTATTTGCGCCTTGTTTTGTTGTGCTTGACCTCCGCTGATTGGTCGTGGAGCTCGTGGTATTGGGCGAGGTCCACGGTTGGTGTCCTCGGCACACTTGGCATAGAAGGCCTGAAAAAGTGTGGCTGATTTGGACGGTGGCGAGTGTTATTGGCACCTGCTGTGCCTGAAATTTTCTCTTTCGGACCTCATGTAATCGGCGTTGAGCATCTTCTTGGATGATTGCTTTGTTCACCATGTGCCGGAAAGTTGGGTAATCATTAGACACTAATCGCACCTTGAGATTGGGATCCGATCCTTGCATGAATCTCCAAATTTTGTTGCATCGGTTGCAACATCCTCTCAAGCATATCGGCCGCTTGGGTAAATTTGTTCGATACTCGATCACGTTGAGGTTTCCTTGTCGCAACTTATAGAATTCCATCCTTTTCATTTCCATGATTCCAGTAGGAATATGTGCGGTATGGAATGCTTCTTCAAACTCAGCCCAAGTGATATCTTGTGCATTCGGTGAGCAAGACAATAGTTTTCCCACCAATTAGTCGCAATTCCTTTCACCGGTGAGCGACATACAACACTTTTTCATTTCCATTGCATTGTGCCAAATTCAGCTTCCTTTCAACATCCTTGATCCAACGTCGACTTCCATCGGCCCATCGATCCACCGAAAGTTGGGGACGAGTTCTCATAAACTCCCCGCCTTGGATTGCGGTGTTGATTGGGTGCTCATGAATTTGTTGGACTTGGTTTTGGGCTAAGGCTTGGAGCAACTGCAGTGCATGGCCATCATCCGCTCCAGATTAGGAGCTTGAACTGGCGGGGGTGGAATTGGATTACTGCCTTCTGGCTGAGCATTAACATTCGGGTCATTACGCAAGACTGCTCCTTGTGTTCACCATCTTCGTGGTAATCGGGTTAGCAAAAGGAAAGAGGAAGTAGCATAGGTAAGAGATTAGGGAGACTAAACCACATCCCAAACCAACACACAAGGAAAAACACGAGACAACAAATTGAAAGAAAACTTGTTTTGAATTCAAATTAAATTTTAAAGGAAATGGCTGTACCACAGGTGCACAAGTGCTTGGTACAGTCCACCCCACACTAGAATTAAATACAAATCGTTCTAAGGAATTAAACATTAAATTGGGTACTCTTGTCTCAGTAACTACTTGTCCTCCTCGAAGACAAGCTCCTCCTGATCCTCCTCCGGATCCTCCTCTGATCCTCCTCTAGGATACCCACGTGACGCACTTACAACCACACTCGGGCGGTTGCAAGAAGCACGGAGTGGAGATGGTCACTCTGCTGGAGGCAATAGACCGAGAGCGAACGGGAGCGAGAGATCTGCGTCTCTTGCTAGAGTCTCCGATGTCGATGTCGGGCAAAGGACTAGGACGCCGCACACTCTTGCGCGCCGTGAGTAAGGTACGGGGTCCTGTGCGACGAGTCGGAGCTTGGTTGTTGGGGACGACACCGGTACCGTGAAGATGGCGTGTAGTCGTGGAGGAGGCTAGCATGCGGCTCGGGTCGCCCGGCTCAAACTCTGCTGCTTGGCTCTGGATAAGCTGAGCACGGAGAGTGTCGGAATGCTGGTAGCTGGAAGTGAGAAGCATCCGAAGCTGTCCAATCTCCTCCAAAGCGCTGGCGTAGGTGGCTGCCATTGCCTGAGTGAGCTGAACCTGATGTGAAAGGCGGGGATCGTCCACGGCGATCTCGAAGGGCTGCGGATGACTCTGTCCCGCACAAGTGGATGAAAAGAAACAGTAAGGCGACTGCTGCAGAATCCCCTGGTAAACCTGACACAGACCAGTTATGGCCTGACGAGCTGCATCCTGAGTGGCGTCCGAACGATCAGTCCGAGGATGATCAATGGGGTATCTATGGGATTCAATTCCCTTCCGTGCATACACAGAATACCTCCATTGTCCAAGAATCTCGATCCAATATCCGGACTTTCCGCCCCTCGAAGATAGGCGGTAGACGGAACTTCAGGTACTGCATTAGTTGGCGAAGAAGCTCAACAAATGCACCCTCAGTCTCAGCATGGGAGATGTAGTCCCACGAATCTGCGGAGATAGAGCCAGCCATCTACAAATTTTGAAAAGATAGAGAAGTTTAGTAAACAATTTTGGGTAAGTGATTATAAATAGAATAGAGATAAAGAAGTATAGAAATATTTTCTAAAATATATATTTTTAATAAATATAGGTCCTTAAGGCTTTTGCCATTCTAAATTAGGTCACGTCCCATACAACATTGGCTCGATACCATCTCTGTCGGGACCCCGGATTACCAAATCCGGACCCTACGTATATTACAAAGACTAGTCCCGGATCAAAGCTAGTGCACACAGTTAAACAAAGATGATTACATTGCCAAAGACGAATATTACAATAATATAAAGAGTACTGACCAAAGGTCTTACAACACAAACGAGGTTTCTAGACCTCACAAATAAACATAAACACAAATACAATGAAGCAAATAAAACTTGATAAAGACCCATCAATACGCCACGTGCAATTGATGGGGAGCGCGACCTAAGCGTCTGAAATCCTTCATCAAATCCCACCGCAGTAGTAGTCAAGCCTCCATCTTGAACTTCATACTCCTCCGAGATATATATTTTAAGTGTAGCATGTGAGTACATAAAGTACTCCGCAAGTCTTGGGAAAATGCATTAGATGCAAGGTTTAACAAAGAAGGCTATATGACTCTTTTGCACAAAGCGATGTTTTATATCCAATACCAATAATTATTTTATTTTATTTTTTTTGAAGGCGACAGTTTAACTGAAGTATTTACTCTAACTAAAATCATTAAGCATTTTTACTCATAAAGATTCTACCACCAAGTTTGATACTACGGGTTCCAACTACCCACACTGGTTCCAACCACCAGGACAATTTCCCCCGAGAGTTCTATCCACTATCGGATTCCCAAAACTTTTATTTTAAAAACCAAAGATAAAGATCTACCATGTGAAAGCATTCCTTGCCCGCCCTTGACCGTGGGCACGGCTATTCGAATAGTTTTACACTCTGCAGAGGTTGTACACTTTACCCACAAGAGACAAGTTATCTTAATAGTCGGATGCTTCCTTAGGCATGAGACCCGGATAATTCATCACAAAGCCTTTACCTTACTCTAGTCTAGCTAGACACCACCACCGAGTTTTCACCGTGAAGGGTTAACCACCCAGATGAAGCCCCTCTTGCGCCGTATGAGTACAAGAACCTGTCCCTCACTTGTGAATAACCAAGAACCACGGTATCCACTTTCCATCGGTGGTACCTAAACTAGTCTATTATAAGTTAATCGGCTAGGTCGTACCCATATAGACATGTGGTTGTACGGTAGTGCTCGGGATCGACAAACACAAGAGTCGGTCCTTAATTGACTAGGGCGGAACATACACTTTTCAAGATCTCGTGCTAACCGCACCAATCCAAACCAACCATCCGCCCCAGCCTAAACAATTTTCACAATTGCTTTTATTTCACAAGAACCGTGGCAACACCAATTGCCACTCACATCCGAACAAAAGAATAGATCATCGAAATGTAATTACCATTCCAAGGTTACTAAAGTTATAAAGCATGTCTAAGCATCTTACTACCGATACAACAATTATCAAAGAATTTGTAATAATCTCAATAATGAGACAAAGGAAACCTAGGGTGTCAAAGGTACATGGTTGTCAATGTCAAATGAGGGCATAACAATCATCGGTTTAACTATTACTTCTAAAAGAAATTATCATTTTATGTAACATAGCAATGCATTAACTTTTAAAATAATTTAAAAACATTTCTCAAACATAGGTTCAAGATGATCAAAGGAGACTTGCCTTCGTGGGTGAATTCTGTTTCTCTTGTTGCGATTCTGCGAACTCTTCGACCGCATCGGATTCTACGCAAAAACGAGAACACAAAGGACAAATAAATACAAATAAAAGTACAGATTTTATAATAATATTACTGGAATGAAGTTTATAAATTTAGATGTATTTAGGAGGAAGTTTCAATGGAATCGGAGTTCAAACGAGGGAGAAAGGGTATTTGAAATTTGAAACTTGAATTTCAAAATATCAAATAAATTTCAAAAATTTGAAAGGATGGCAGAAATGTAAAGATTGGAATTTTTGATGAATTTAGAAATTTGAACGGACTCAATCGGAGTTAGGATGAAAAAGTTATGGCCTTGGGAAGATTTAAATCAAAGGGAAAAAGAAAAACTACGAGTTTGCCCTCAGGCGATACGACCACGTTAAGATGTACGACCACGGCGGAGATTACGACCACGTAGACTTTTACGACCACGGCAAAAGTTACGACTACGTAGTCTTTTACGACCACGGCAAAAGCTACGACTACGTAGTCTTTTACGACCACGGCAAAAGCTACGACTACGTAGTCTTTTACGACCACGGCAAAAGCTACGACTACGTTGGAAACGGTCATGGCTTCGACCACGGAGAATTTTACGACCACTGTGGAGCTTTCGACCACAGTAGACGGCTTACGACTACGAGGAGGTTACGACCACGCTTAGAGTTTTCGACTGCGACAGTGGATTTACGATCACAGCCTTGGGCATCTACGACTACCGATCACGTTGACATGTGGTTGCTTTCGACTACGGAGTAGTCTTTCGACTACGGGACGGACACGATTGCAGAGAGGCTACGACTACGGTAGCTTCGACTACGGAAGGACGATTCGACTATGGGATAGTCTCCCACCACGCCTCTTGTGGAGTTTCTGGCAACAGAAGGTCTCCGACTACGGCTACAGGAGGTTTCGACCATGGTGTACAGCTACGACCGGTCGGCGATCGAGCCGAGGAACTCACGGCGCGCTCCGGTGGTCGGCGGCGAGCTCCGGTGATGGTGGTGGTCTGAGAAGGGTCTAAAATGATCGAAGCTACGGGAACTCAATGATACAGTGAGGCTCACCGAGGAGGGTCGAAGGTGGTCTACGGCGGCGGAGGCGGTGGTGAGAGCTCAAGCGTCGTCGGCGATCGGCTCCGGCAGAGAGGCGTGGTCGAGGGGCAAAGGGCTTCATGGGACGTGGGAAAGCCGAGGGTGGTGACGCGAGTGCGGCTCGGCCGAGGCGGCGATTCCTCACGGGAGGTCGAGGCGGCGGCAAAGGGTGCAGTGTCGGGGTGGTGGAGAGGCCGGAGTGAGAGAGAAGTGGGGAAAAGGTGGAGGGAGAATGATGATGCTCGGGAGGGTCTTTATAGGGACGAGAGGGAGGGAGCCGGTGGCGGTTTGTCGCCGGAGTGGGGAGGTGGTCGCATGGTTTACGAGCGGTTTTGGGGAACCGTGTGGAGAAGGGAGAGGGGCAAGGGCGCGAGTGACGATCGGTTGGGGAGAAGAAGAGGGGAGGTGGTCGCGGGAAAAGGCCGGGGTGGCGGGGCGGTTGCGGCGGCGGTTGCGTGAGGGAGCGATGACCACGCGAGGAAGACGGAACTGATCGGTGGGGACCGCGCGCAGAGAGAGAAAGAATGAGGGAGGCGGCGTACACCGATTCGGGCAAGGGACGCGGCGCAGATCTGGCCGTCCACGCGGTGGCCTGAGGAGAGGGGAAAGCGGGATTCCACCGGGTGACGTGGGCGGTGGATCGACCATCCACTTGGCGCCCGGAGAGAGAGAGAAAAGTGATTTTCCGAAAAATAGTTTTAGTAAATGACAATTGCGAAACTTCATTAAGCCTCGAATAAAATTACTTCTAAAATTCTAGAAAAATTCATATAAGTTTCGGACACATTTTGAACATAAATAAAATATTTCCAAGATATTTTGATGATATAGTTTTATTTTAAATTCCCTTTTAATTCCAAATTTTGATTTTAAATCCTGGAAAACTTCAGAAAAAATTCAATAAGGTCCAAATATTTTAAAATAATTAATTTCAATTTAAATTTTTCAAGATTTGCAAATTTTGGGATGTTACAGTCATCAGTAAAAGTTATGAAGTACTGAAAACCACCTCTGGCTGTTGAGCTCATTGGTCCACATACATCGAATGTACGAGTGCCAATAAGTCACTTGCCCGCTCACCTTGACCGGTGAAAGGTGCTTTTGTCATCTTGCCAAGTAAACAAGATTCGCATGTCTCAAATGATTCAAAATCAAATGAGTGCGAATACCATCTCTATGGAGCTTCTCCATGCGTTTCTCATTTATGTGACCTAGCGGCAAAGCCAAATAAACGTGGATTCAAATCATTCGATCGTTGCCTCTTTGTATTAATGTTATAGACCGATGACTCTTCAAGAGTAAGAACATATAACCCATTCACCAATGGAGTATGACAATAGAACATATCTTTGAAATAAAGAGAACAACCATTGTTCACGGATCTAAAGTCATAACCTTCGCTTGTAAACATGAAGCGTAAATAATGTTCTTGGAAAGAGATGGAACACAATAACAATTATTCAATTCCAAAACTAATCCTCAAGGTAAAGACAATGGCATGGTGCCAACGTACCACCGCACAAACTTTTGCTCCATTGCCAACGCGAAGATCCACTTCGCTCCTCCTCAAACTTCTACTTCTTCTTAGCCCCGCAACGATTTGCAAATGTGAGCAACCGATCCGGTATCAAATACCCAAGAATCGATAGATGAAGTAGCAAGATTGATTTCTATAACATTTATATCCGGAGCGAAGTCGTACTTCCTTCTTTTCTCAAGATCCTCCAAGTACTTTGGGCGCCTTTTCCAATGTCCCGATTGCTTACGAGTAGCAATCGCATCGAGCAGGCCCTTCTTGACTTGCTTGGCCTTAGAACCGCTCGCGATCTCATCGGAGCTAACTTTCTTTGACCGCGCTTTCTTTACATAGGGCTTGCCCTTGCCTTTCTGCATCATCATCACATGATGGTGCTTTTCTTAATGCTTTCCTCGGTGATTTTAGCATCCCATGCAACTCGACCAAGGTCTTGTCCATGTTGTTTATGTGATAGTTCGAATGAATGGCTCAAAGCTCGAGGGAGCGATCAAGAATCACATCGAGCCAACTCTTGGCTAAGGGAAAACCAAGCTTTTCCGGACTCTCAATGTAGCCAATCATCTTAATCACATGAGGGTCGACGGATTCCCTACGCAAGCATGCACGCAAACAAGGACTTTGAAGTGTTGAACCTCTCGGCCCTTGCTTGGTTCTCAAACATACCACGCAACCCCACAATGATATTGCGAGCATCGTGTTCTCATATTGCTTCAAGCTCGAGAGGACATTGTGGCAAGCATGAGACACTCACATCAAGGTAATCATTCGCTTGCTTCTCATAAGCTTTCCGTGCGCCACGGTAGCATTATCGTGCAAGTCATCGTGATAAGGAGACTCAAGGACATGCTCCTTGCGCTCTTGCTTGAGAACAATTCTCAAGTTGCGATACCAATCCAAAAGTTCGCTCCATTGAGTTTTCTTTCTCAAGAATAGATCGCAAATTAAAAGAACTGGATGCGGCATTAGTTGACATGATCTACAACAAAGAATATGCAAAGTTTAGCACTATGTTCATGTTTGATCTTCCATTAAACAATTTAACAAAGATACTCCCACTATATGTTTTGTAATCGTCTTCCTCTAACGACATATAGTGGTCAAGATCCATGTTCATCTAAGTTCTAGTGAGCTTTGGCATCACCGCTAGAAACCTAGTGACGTGGTAAGCAACACTTGCTAATCACATCTTATGTGACTCTTGCTTGTTGGGTGACATCAATATGTCCCGCCCCAACCTATGCCCCAAGGCCCAAAACTGCTTTGATAACCTTGTTAAGTAAACCAATACTATGCATGTGGATGTCCGACATCCACCCTATTAGATCAAGATAGTTGATGGTACTACGCTTTGGCGACCTACCAAACAATGATCATGATTCTTATAGGCGCGACAATTGGAAGGGCATCAAAACAAATTCTTAATTTTTCTTGAGAGAAGCTATTCTATCATGAAAAACTAACCCTTAGTTGGTATGGCATGAAAGAATAGTATGACAAGAAATAAACATCACATGCATATAATCACATTATACTGTGAATGGTATGGCATTTTGTATCGTAGTGGTCGCCATCGCCATGGTTCCACGGTGATATTCTTCGCCACACTTCTTGTCCTCTTTGTCATCATGCTTGAAGCCTCCATAGCAAAGAACTAAACTATTACAACTAATAGGTAGCAAATGAATTACATGAGGAGCTCAAGCATCACAAGTCGACACGCAGTCGTTATACAATTAAAGAACGACCTCAACCCTACTGTGATTAATACGACACACAGGCCGCCAAAACACACATGCATCACATATGCATCTATGCCATATCATTCACATCATTCCCTGCAAAAACAAGTTAAGCGTAGAACAATCTATGCGTGTACGCAACGGCGGTCCCAAATCTATGAAAGCGCCCTGAAAACCTCACGGAATTACATAGATCGCATCTATGAAATCGCTATGAAAATCTCATCGGGCCGATCAAATCAACCCAAATCGAGCCATTCAAAATGTCTCAATTTTCATTAGATCAATCACATCAATCATCGCGATCGGTATGCTTGAGGAGACCGCAACACAAGACCTCGATCCGTTGGCTCAATCTCATCGATCGTGTGCGAGCTAGCCCCGATGGTGTTACCAAAGGTAGGGGCAAGTCGCGACATCAAAGAAGGAGCACGAACTAATCTTTTGGCCACATGATGCTATCAACTCATACATATTCCAACCCCTTATGACCGATTGATCTAGTCCGTAATAGATCCAACCTATTACAACCGCATATCAACATATGCGCTGATCCAGATCGCAAACTAAGCAAGATGACTCTGATACCACTAATGGAATGCGCGAAGGCTACGATAGCAGAAAACAAAACTTTTCTACCGCGCACACAAGAACATCATGCTTAAGGAGGGATCATGGATCGTTACCACTAGACGCCAGCAGCAATGAAGAAGAGTTGGAGAAGCCGATCCAACCACGCGCGTCGAGGTAGTAGTGGAAGTAGTCGATCGTCCCAACCGATCGTCTCCTCCACGCGATCAACCACACCACGAGCGATCCAATCAGAGGTTGTTGATGCCGATCAACGCCGCAACGAGCGCGCCCCACCGGTATCCACACGTCCGGATCGGGCGCCGATCGCGAGTGTACCAAAGACCTCATGAGCGCTAGGGTTTGGCTCGGGAGGTGGCGGCGGGGTTTAGCTCGGGATTATCGATCGTTCCTCACCCCCTCGCCTCCATATATAGACCTCCTCACTTGGGCCTCGTGGACCGAGGCCCAATAGGAGTCTATCCGGATCTCTATCCGAATTGAGCCCATATCCCAATCACATTCGAATTAGTGTTCCAACCCGTTAAGTGTGCGACCACAGCAGGTTCACGTATACTTGGTCGCGACCGTAAACACCTTTCCGGTCACCGTGTTAATAGCGGCCTCTAGTAAGACATATTAACCCCAAAGTATACGTAAAGATCATATCTACCGAACTCGTAATGTTCTCATGTACTAATCCTTTGCCTCACGATATAGATTAAGCTCAAGGCGAGACCTGTGTCATCCTCTTAATAGCTCAATCACTCTCTCGATTCCGTGATGGATTATAAACTCGTGATTGACTCCTCAATCACCTTGGCATGGCCATGCACTTTCATAATCCATTACATCAAGGGGCCCAGAGATATCTCTCCCATAAGGAGGGGCAAATTCTATCTTGATCATTCACATCCCACTACATGTTTCATGGCAAACCCAAAGACTACTTTTATGACTACCCGCCACGGAGTAGTGTTTAGTAGTCCCAAAGTAGCTACTACGCATGCCGGGAACCATGATGATCTCAAGTCTAAGGATTCCACATAAACACTACTTGAGACCAACGATGACATATGGAATCTCTGCGGTGTCTCATGGCGGGTCTATCCAACATATGTTCACTAACACATGTCCATATTATTGATTTGGTATCTCCATACCATGATCCATGAGACATGATCATCAATCAATACATATGCTGATCTTGAATCATATTTGTTCCTCATATGAAATATAATCAAGGATCATTTAGAAATAGCAACATTTTGGCATTAAGAGTCTCATGAATAAGTCACATACTCATTGATCAATAATGATAATGTCTATTTCAAGGAACAAAGCAATGTATCATAAACATAGTATGTGATATATTCAACATCTCCATGTTGCCTCTAGGGCATATCACCAACAGATGCGCTGCCGAGAAACCTTATTGCCGCCCCGTGCAAGTCCTCTTTGTGGCAACGGTTCGCAGATAGCCTCTCTCCCTCCTTCAGGTGCACGCCGGGAAGAAGGTTGGCGAAGTTTAAACAGCATAGTACCAGGGCACAAAATCGCAGAGAAGAAGAAAATGGAGGAAGTGATATTCTCACACATACTCTGGACGTCTCCAGGCATATAAATAGACAGACTGATAACTGACATGAGATTCTCACACATACTGTTGTTGCAGCATCAATTTATTTTTCCCATTGCCTAAGTCACGGGATCTCCGATCAAGAAGGTATTGGTTACCATTGTAATGTAACTTAAGTGGGCCTCATTCCTATATCCATAGATGCAACAGAAATCACTTTCCGTGCTAACCCCTTTGTAAAAGGGTCTGCCAGATTTTTCTCAGTGTGAATATAGTTCACAGTGATCACTCCGGAGTTTCTCAGTTTTCTGACAGATTTAAGCCTATGCTTCACATGTATAGAGGATTTCATATTATCCTTTGTACTTGTGACTTTGGCTAACACTATTTGATTATCACAGTACATCAGGATTGCAGGTATTGGTTTCTCAACCAATGGCAAGTCCAATAGAAGCTCTCTCAGCCATTCAGCCTCAACTATGGTTGTGTCAAGTGCTACAAGTTCTGCTTCCATGGTTGACCTCGTCAATATAGTCTGTTTGCAAGACCTCCATGAAACTGTAGCACCAGCTAAAGTGAATACATAACCACTTGTAGCTTTGATCTCATCCACATCAGAGATCCAATTAGAGTCAATGTATCCTTTTAATACAAAATGATGTCCAGTATAATGTATTCCAAAAGATGTTGTGCCTCTCAAGTAGCGCAACACTCTTTCAAGTGTCTCCTAGTGATCATCTCCTGGGTTAGAAGTAAACCGACTTAATTTGCTCACAGCAAATGAAATGTCCGGTCTTGTGGCACCAGCTAAATACATAAGTGACCCAATAATTTGTGAATATCTTAATTGATCTTTCCTAACCCCTGGTTCTTTCGAAGCTTAATGCTCGCATCATAAGGTGTTGGAGAAACTTTACAGTTTTCAAAACCGAACCGGCTCAATATTTTCTCAGCATAATGGGATTGATTTAAAGTTATCCCATTCTTGCTTTTGATCAATTTAATATTCAAAATGACATTTGCCTCTCCTAAGTCTTTCATATCAAAACACCGAGATAAGAAAGATTTGACCTCGTCAATTACGGCAGTGTTTGTTCCAAATATAAGTATGCATCTACATACAGACATAAGACAGCTCCTTGATCCCACCATAATGATAATACACACATTTATCAGCTTCATTCACAACAAAGCCAGCGGATGTCAAAGTTTTGTCAAACTTCTCGTGCCATTGTTTAGGTAACAACATAGGGGGTAATGGTGCCTTCAAAACCGCCCCAAGCATTCACACACACTTCTTCTCCGATAGCTATATGTAACATCCTGAAAATTTGAGAACTTGAAATATAAAATTTTTGCATTATTTTGCCTTATATTTGATTTAAAATTTATTCTTAAAGCGTGATTTAAATCTTGGTTAAGGTTACACTAGGAAACAAAATTTTAAAATATGAATCTGAAAAGATGATCCAGTGCAAGAGGATAAGGTTGGGCCCCACAAAATTCAGAAATTCTATTTAGTATCTGCACTAGATAATTGGCAGGCAAAAGTAAAATAAATGAATACATGTATATACACACATGTATCTATGGAAGGATATATATATATATAAATATAATGTAGAGAAATGATAACATTATATGCAAATAAATCTTCATAAAAATAAGTTTGGAAATATATATATATGGATATGTATCTGTATATTTGTACAAATAAATAAAATAAAGAAAAAAAAGAACAGGGATCGACCAAGTACCAAAGAACCATTGAATCCCCGCCGCCACCACCCCTGCTCCCGCGCAAGACGTTCGAGCCCCCGGCTCCATGCGCTGGGTTGAGCCATTTCTTTTATTTCGTGGGTCGACAGTGGGCCCACTGTCGGTAGCAATGGGTCTCAGGCTCACGACAAGTGGGCCCCACCTGTCAGCGAGCGCAAAGGACCCGAGCCGCTACCATGTGGGCCTCACTGGTCAGAGACACGAAAAGAAAAAGAATCAAATAAACCGAATGAATTAAAAATAGCAGTGGGCCCCACATGTCAGAAATTTGATAATTTAGGGATTTATCTGGACTGAGATTTTTAAAAGGGCATAACTTCTTCATTTTAACTCCAAATTGAGTGAGACAAATTTCTAAATTCATCTAAATTCAAGATCTATCCAATGGAACTGAAATCATGATTTTTAGAGTTCATTTGAATTTCTGGTGTTATTTGGATTGATTGGTTGCTTTTCTTTTTTTTATGCAAATCTTCACGTACGATTAAAATAGCATACGAGGCCCAGGAGGAAGAAGTCGAGGCAGCCAACCTAGCAGCTCCAGATCATCAAGAACCTAACTCCTGTGACCAAGGCGAGTTATCACTTTGATCATGTTGAGCCCATGTTTATGCAAATTAAATTCCTTTTAAACTATCCATGTGCATGCTATAATTTATGTGGTAGATTATGTTCAGTTTTATAGAATGTAGTTATAATCCCATTATTATGCTTGTTAGTATGACCTGTTGAAACTCTTGGGATTTGTGAGCCTTGTCACCCTAGTAAAACTATCATAATGTAGTTTTCAGAATTAGAGTTATAATATATCATATTGCTTAGTATTGCTAGTTAAACGGGGACGCTTAGCTGTCCCAAAATATCTCACTTGCAAATATGACAATGATTTGGGCAGTCTTGGTGGGAATGACTGGAGAAAATTTGGAATTGTTATTTTATGCTCCAAAAAGCCTCAAACTTGCTTAGTATCTGGGTGGATGATTTGGGGGCTGGTATGTGGTGCAGTGGAAGCACAAAGAGTATGGGATGTGGTAGAACCACTCAGATAACCCTAAGGACCGAATCTTGTCATGCTAGCCCGTGTAAAACAGTACAACCACAAGTCTGTAAACTACAACCTGGCTAAGTAAATTTATCAAAACCCCCGGACTCGTCTCACTGGTAGTGGATAGGAGTGGATCTGCAAGGGCAAGGGAAGGCCTAAAGGGACACCAAGGGGAGGGTGAAGTTTTCCAACTGTACTAGCGCTGCGGGAAGTGGAGCCCGGCTACGCTAGTGACTGTGGGAAACATCCCGTGCAACGTATGGGACCCACCGCAAGTGGGATAAACCCATAGGGTGAGATGACGAAAGAGGCTAGATATTTCGAAAAGTCACTGTGACGGTCTGCTTAACCATATGACTAAGGAATCATGTGGGGCAACGAGTTGGCGCCTCTTGTGGGGAATGTGTACAAACTCGCAGAGTCAAAACTATTCGAATAGCCGTGCCCACGGTCATGGGCAGACATGGGGACTTAACTAGATATAGTTCTGTTTCAAAATGATTTGTGGGGGAAATGGCAAAATGAAGGGCAGTGAAAGGCCCTAGTTTGGAATTGTCCTGGGTGTCGTCCCAGTGGTAAGTTATGCAACTATAACGCTGGAAGATGATATACGGCGTAGAGGCCATGTAATGGTGGATGAGCTCTGTACCACTATTAAGACAATTAAATTCCACTAAACTTGTGTCTTTGGAAAGCTGCTAGGTCATAGGGATTTCTAAGTACTGTATTATAAAGGCAATTTCCGGCAAAATAACATAAACCTAAGCCTTCCTTTGGATTAGCCCAAAGATATATTTATCGATTACGTGTGATCGTCACGAGCACGGTGGTTAGTGTGCTCACACTCGCATTACCAAAAATGCGAACAGGGACGCAGGATCATTATGAATATGAAGACGCCCGCCCACGTAGGGAGGAAGGACGATGGGAATTAGGTAGCCGTTCGTATTTTCCGAACCTAGACAAGCTAGACCTAAGGCATTGTGTGCACATATATTATCTAAATCTAGGTATTATATACTGCACACATTACCCCCAGTCGCTTGCCTGAGGTTATGATCCTACTTTTGCTTTCTCTTCCGCTGCTTGTATGTAATGATGACATTCGGCCTAAGTGCCCCTTTTGTAAACTATCGCCTGACGTGGTGTAATTTGAACAATGGTCTGTAATATTATTGTTTAAGCGATGTATGTGGATACAGCAATGACCTGTGTGCTCTAGCTATCGATCCGTGGAATAGAGCAAGAATCACGGACATTACGGATTAAAAATCCGGGTCTGACACTATAACAGCTATGAAGCCAGAAGATACATGCTTACTGGAAACCTAAAAAGATCTCAACAAGAAAAGAAAACAACACAAGGAAACCTATGAAGATCAGAGAGCAGCAACCAAAGTCATGTCTTAAGGCCGGTCTGACCGCCAGTGAGATAGCGGTTTGACTGCCTGCCCTCTGCCGGTCTGACCACCGAACCACCGCCGGTCTGACCGCCAGTGAGGCTTCGGTCTGATCGGGGAACGGTAGTACCATCGTGACGACCGGCAGTACCGCCGTGGAACGGATTCAGTGAAAGAAACAGAGAAGCAAAACTTTGGCCGAAAACTGACTAAAGCAAAAGAGAGAACATAAAACAGAGAAGTTCAGAAGCTACCGAACAGAAACAACAAGAGAAGAAAAGCAATCTAAAAACAAAATGCAATCAGGCGACAAAAGACGAACAGAAGGCGGCTGAAAACTTGTCAGCACATTAACTACTGAAGAAGAGGTGAAAATCAGAGAAGATGAACGACTGACTGCTGCACTTCTCAGGTCAATTGAACGGCATTTCAACATAAACAGCTGATACACCTTAGGAACAAGAAAATACAAACAAAAAGCAATTCGGCTGAAAATTGAAGACAGATAGAGCATGAAACTGAAAACTGAAATGCTTGAACAGTGTAACACCCAGGACCACATTACCCTGGGATGCTTCTAAAACCACTCCTCAACTAGCCAATTTACAAGATAAATTAAACTGGCAGTAATTACTAAACAAGATAGTATAAGCGGAAGCATAATCAACTAAGGAATAACAGGATAGTGATAGCAATTCAATATTTAAAACATCCTCCAACATTTCAATCGAAGACGTAGTTCACAAATTTAACATTATTAAGATAATGTAAACAAAGCTATGCAAAGGTGTAGAATCCTTTCAACTTTATTACAGCATAAAGATATGATTCACATGCATCAGTGTGGTGCCGCTCTACCCTTCCCATGCATTCTCAAAGTCCACCTGTAGGGAGGGGGAAACAAGGGTGAGATAAAATCTCAGCAAACAAACTGTTTAATAGGTTATTCAGACTACAAACAGTTATACATCATCATCTATAATTCCATACAACCACAATCACAATTCATGTCCACCATTATTAAACCACCACAAACATCCATGAATCATACCTCTTCAATTTCAGATTTAATTGGCATAGGAATGCAGTCATTTTATCCACAATTAAATGCAAATGAAACATGTAATCTTCCACAAACCACAATGATTAATCATCAATATTTAATCTTCCACAATTAACAATGTTTATATTCTCAACCTCAAATCACCATCAATGACGGTAAGCATTAACAAATAAATCTTGTTTGACTACTTTAAAACCTCATCCGCTATCACCACCAAAGACAATAAAATATATGTATGTTGTACTTCAATACTATATTATTTCTCACATCCATAACAACTATCAACAATTACCATAAGAGAAAAGTATCTCATGCCACAAACACAACCCTTACCATACACATGGGACAAATCCCATTCCACTATCCTCATACCACAAGTAGCTCACATGACCCAATTCCACATTACAACTATGTAGTTGCATAATCCACAAAATAACTTCACCACAATAAATTGCATATGAATGCTGTCATGACATGTTTCACATCACTCTTTCCCTGTGGGATGGAAGGTGCGTCGTATTACGGCAATATACGATGCTGTACCCGTACGGTCGCGGCTAGGTGCGGCGACATCCACGTATGCAAATGACATGATATGACATGAATGATATGATAATCATAAGTCACATTACTCCATCCTCAAAGGAGCATTATCATGCTCACAACATATCTACATCCACCACATATTAATTTCATGTTCCACAATATCACATTAAGCAAGAATTCCACATATCTACTAGCAAAATATCAACTTATCAATTGATCCACACTTGCTACCATCTCCACAATTAAAATATCATGCAATCATGGTATAATGTATCAAATTACGATAATAACGTAAATTACAAGTAGAAGGAATAACAAGTTAAACGGTAGCAACCTGTCGAGACCCGGAGCAGCAACTCCGAAACCCTCTGTGTTAATCGCACTATCCTAGGAAAGCTTAGTGCACACAGTGGAAACAAAGACAAATATCATTTGCAATGATAACTTTATTTAACTAAATATGAGCCTGATGGCCAAAGTTTACAATAGCAATGAAGATAACAATGAAGAAAAACAATCACGTGACAACCCATCCAAATTCTTCCCACAAGGCGAATGACCAGAAGACGCGACCTAGTCGTAATCCTCACCGAAGTCGTCGAAGGCTTCCTCTGAAAGAATGAAATTTAGCAACATGAGTACAAACGCACTCCACAAGTTATACCAGGGGGTTTAACAGAGTTAATGCATGCATATGGAGTATCAAAGAAAGGCATAATACGGTTAGTTTGCATAAAAGGCAACATTGAAGTAAAAATCATAAAGTAAGTGCAAAATCTGAATTTGATACTATAATTAAATCAACATTGTAATCAACATAAGTAACGTTAGTGCAGCCTCCAACCAAACACTAACCTATTCATGGGCATCCCACCCGGACCAACTTTTCCAAAACCAACTCGTACGGATTCCATCCATCCATACGGTTTTCCAAATTCGCTCATGGATTCCATCCATGCACAAGGTTTTCCAAAATCTCTCATGGATTCCATCCATCCACAAGGTTTCATAAAACATTTTCAAAATCAAAATCTAATCCGTGAAAAACTTTACTCAACTTGCCCATGACCGTGGGCACGGCTATCCAGGATATGTTATACACTCTGCAGAGGTTGTACAGCTTTACTCACAAGATATGATAATCTCATATTGTCGTCCACTACACGCTTCCTTAGGCGTGCGACTGAGAAAATCATAACAAAACCTTTACAATGATCCATTGCCAACATAATCACGCCGCCACTAAGGTTTCACCACAAAGATGAATCCACATGCCGGAGCCCCTCTTGTGCCATGTGAGACTTCTCACGGACTACGCCGCGCCCACATTCAGCCTATAGCGAGATCATGTTGCAACTTCACTTATTCGGCCAGGTCTGTCCCATACCAGACTTGTGGTAGTACGAAAAGGGCTTTGCAACAGTAGCTCACAGACCGGTCCTTTACTAACTTAGGCACCAACCACAAACCCCTCGTGTCTGGCAATCAATATTGCGTCACCAAACGACAATGCATGCCAGCAAGCACCCACCACTCTAACCAGTTGCCTAAGTCTAAACCAAGTTTTCATATTTTGTTTGAAAATAATTTCATAAACATTTCTGACTCACCAAAGTCAAGAATACAAGATAAAAATTTATCATTTTATGTGAAAGATTGTCCCAAATCACAATATTTTCAGCATGGCTAAGCATTTTTACCAAATTTCTAGTTAATACTAATGTACTAACTAGGTTTTACCTAGGGTTAACAAGGTATAATGACGTGCAATGTCAAATTTGGCTATACAAAGGAATTAGGCATAACTATGATTCAAATTGAATTTTAAACTAGAATTGAATAAAATTACGCATGCATAATAATTTAAAAACAACATAAATAATTTTAAATATTGGGATCAACATGATCAAAAGTGTAACTTGCCTTCATTGAAGACTTGGTTCGGATCGTCGAAGTCGCACTCTCCGAGATCGTCGAAATCTATACGCGAAAAACCAAATAAATTCAAAACAAATTAAAATAAATTAAAAAATTGAAAAAGAATCTATATTTGAATATTTTTGGATTTTATAAGAATTTAGAAATTTGAACGGCTCAAATCGGAGTTAATATGAACAAGTTATGGCTTCCGGAAGATTTAAAAGAGAGAAAATGGAAAAAGGCTGATTTTTCTGATGTATTTTTTATACTGAAAAAGAGATTTATGACGTCAGCGGGGTTTTTAATTTCGGCCGAATTATTTTTATACAGAAAAATAGCATTTATGACGCAATGCTGACGTCAGCATATTTTGAATTTTTCGGAGGGAAAAATATTTTCTGATGGGTGGGCCCGGTCTACCGTGCACCGGGTCTACGGACCGGGGGGTGAGGCGGTGCGGAGGAAAGCTTCCCCGGGGGGGTTTTATAGGGGAGATGGGGCGGCTCACGGAATCCCTGACGGGAACCGGTTTGGCCAGCTGGGACGCAGGGAGAGGTGGCGGGGCGGCGGGGTTGCGGCGGTGAGGGGGAAAGCCAGGGAGTCGGTTTCGGGGAGCGGAGCGGTGGGAAAACGAGGCGGCGGTGACGCTTTTAATGGCGCACGGCGGTGGCTCGGGGAGGCACACGAGCGGGCGGCGCCATTTGCGGCCGGCGAGGGCTAGCAGGTGGGACTACCGTGGGATGGCGACGGCCCAGAGACCGAGGCTCAAGGCGGGCAATGGCGGCTTGGGATGAAGGAGAGAGAGGGAAGAAGGTGGAAGAAGAGGGAGGAGGAAGAAGGTTAGGACAAGTAGGTCTCGCGCGTAAGAGGGAGAAAGGAGAGGAGGGAAAATGAGTGGCCAGATTTGATGACACGTGGCACAATCTCAACCATCCGATTTAAGTGAAGGTGGAAGGCTCAGATCTAATCAAGAGGAGACAGATTAAATCTCAATGCGACACGTGTCAGCACGAGAAAAATCCGGATTTAAATTCGGATTTAAAATTCAGAAAATAGGAGGAATATTTATAAATACTTGGAAAATAGCAAATAATGTTTAAAAATTCTAGAAAAATTATGTAAAATCGCTGGAGGTATTTTATACTTAGCAAAAATATTTCTAATTTCTTTTTGGCCTTTTAAATTTTATAAAATATCTTTTTATCTTCAAAAATTGATTTTTAATTCTAGAAAATTTCCAAAAAATCTTATAAATGTTTTGGACTTTCTAAAAATATTTTCAACTTAAAATTGTTCTTTTAGCTTTTACAAAAAATACCCCATTCAGCTTTGAAATTGATTTTAAAAACTTTAGAAAATCTCAGAAAGTACTATAAAATTTTGGGAGGCTTAGAAAAGACTAAATAAATTAATTTTAGGTCTAATAAAATATTTAAAATATATTTTCTTACTTTAAGCATTGGAAATAAAATCCAGATAACTCCAAACAAATCTCAGAAAATCACAGAAAATCCAAACAAAAGCCAAATGCGTTTAAATACTTAATTTGAAATAGTATCTTTACAAAATTTACAAATACCCTTTATTTGACAATAGTTTTATGTTTTTAGTCAAATTACTATTAAGAAAAACCTTTTTGAAATGGCTAAAATGGGCAAAAAGAAACCTCCAAATTTAGGCAACTAAAGAACACTTATTTTTATTTTAAATTAAATTAATATTTTTTTACTGAAATTTTGAAAATTACAGCTGGGCTGTTACACAACCACCGCTACGTTTACTTGCCTCAACCGACGAAGCGAAGCAAATCAAGAGCGCTCAGGGACAAAGCCACCTGTCCAAAAGGCATCTCTCAGCACAAAACCATAGCATACAAATATGACAAAATAATTAAAGACGTCGCTAGAACCCCGAACCCGCACAAACTCCTCTTCGCTCAATAATTCAAAGAACTACCCATCGCAAAGAAGTCTCGCTAACATTTTCGTATCTTTAAAAATATTGATCCAATTATAGCAAACAATACCTCTCTGGTTTCATCACTTAAAATTCTATATTTTTTCATGTAGAACACATATTTTTATTTTGACCACAACTAGGTGTAATTTAATACCCAAAACAAAGGAAGATCTCTGTTCTGGCAGACTGGACAGCAGCATTCAAATGCGTCCCAACAACAGTACATGGGTCTAAAAATTCTGAATTTTCTACAGCAGCTAAATTACCAGATTCTATAAAACTTTCTCAATTACGGCCATGATCATAAAAATTAGTTACTACCTCACAATCACAGATTAATAACATTCTGTCCAATTCTACTCGCCTGACGAACAGCGGTATTCCCGACCCTGTAACTCCTAGATCCCATGGCCAAAACTTCCGAAAAAACACAGGAGATGCATCTAGAAGTCCTCTACAACTTGCTTTTTTGGAGGATCCGCAGGAAAAATCATTTACTAGGTCTAAACCACAAACAGACGCTTGCAAGAAATCAATCTACATGCGATGCAGTAATCTCTAATCGGGCAATTAATCTATTAACTACCTTCAAAATCCGTGCCAAAAACCCTAATTATTCTGAAAAACAGAGGGTTTGGGATAGGAAAAATTACCTAAATGGTGGATCACCCCTTATTTTTCCTCTTCTTCTTTTCCTTCCTTCTCCTTCCTTCTTCTTCCTTCTTCTCCTTCCTTCTTCTTCCTTGTTCTCCTTCCTTCTCCTTTCTTCTCCCTCCAATGGCAGCAACACATGGGGGCACCAATTCCTGGATGGGGGCAGCCACAAGGGGGAGAAACAGGAGGGGGAGGTGGTGGCTGGGTTTGGGAGAAAGGGGACGGGGCTAGGGTTAAAGGGGTAAGAGGGGAGGGTGCGGCTGGGGGGGCGCCACCCCTTGGGCCATGGCCTGTATGGTCGACCCACTCCCAGTGCAGCTCACTCTGAATTTTTAATTTAATTTTAATATATTTTATTTATTTTTAATGTTCTACAAATTTTATTTTTCCCTTACCGCGATTTACCGAAAAAATCGGCGACTCCGCGAGTGTTTTAAAAAACTTACGTCGTAACGACGTTCAGGATATTACATTCTCCCCACCTAAAAAGGATTCATCCTCGAATCTAGCTCCTCAACCCATGAGACAAAAGAACAATCAAGAAAAGAACAACCAAAGAGCATCCCAAGGATAGAACATCCCAAGGGAACAACAACTGCGGTTCTCATCCGCCTCGAAGAACTCGGGTCTTTCTTCTACATTTGAACTTCAAGCTGCCACATCACCTCCCGCTCAGACTGATTCAACAAGAGGGCCTCCACATCAACTTCGACGAGTCCACGACGCGCGCCGGTCAACGCCGAGCACCCGCAACTCTTTTGCCGGCTCTAGACGGGCCTCAAATGGAATTCTATCTTAGATCTGAACCACTACCTAGAGCATGATCATGCAAACACTGATCCTAATCTTGCTGGCGTAGGCAAGATAGACTTACTTGAATGGTGGAATACCAATAAGCTGATATTTTCTATGTTGTGCCATATTGCACAAGATGTTCTACTGGTTCTGGTGTCCATTGCCCCTTTAGAAGCAACGTTCAATATGATAGGGAGAATAATTAAAGAAAGGGGATCATCCCTTATATCCAGGATGGTATAGGCAATCACATGCGTCAAGGACCAGGAATTGGCTAAAGAACAACAACAGCATCAACCAGAGGATCCTGAAATTGTGCAGGCGTACGATGACCTAGAACGCATAAACGATCTTAACATTGGGGAGTAGTTAGTATGTACACATGTTGTTACTGTAGTTTTTTTCCTTGATGAACCTCACTCTAGGGCATAAGGTTTTTAACGATACAGTAACACTATATCTGTAAAATATAAAGAAATTTTAATTTTTCCTTAAATATTTACGTGTTTACATTTTTACGCAATTACTTAAATTTCAACTTTTCCTTTCCCTCTTTTTTCTTTTTTTCCTCCTTTTCCCCTTTCCCTATTTTTTCTCCTCTCATTTTCTTTTTCCCTCTTCCCTCTTCTCTCCTTCTTCTTTTCCTACGCTACGTCGATGCCTCAGGCCTCATTGTGCCATCTCTTCCTTGCACCATTTCTTCTCCCAACTCTCTCTCCTCGTGGCATCGCCTTGCTCCGCTCGCCGCCGCCGCCCACTCTCTCTCTCTCTCTCTCGGTCTCTCTCCACCACGTCGTCACCGCTTGCGCGGTCCTCACCTTCCTGGCCTAATTCATCCACACCTGAAAATTAAGTTGCAAATTACCTCTGCTAACATCAAATGCATGAATATTACTAGTAAATAAATTCTCAAAATGATACAAAAATAAAAATTACCCTGTGGAGGATGTGGAAAGATATCTCTGTTTACATCCAATGTATGATAAAGCACACTAGTACTATGCATAGCTCCTGGCTAACCAATATATGCATATATGAAACGCTTGTCAAAAGCACATATTACCATTACATTTTGATTTGTACTCTCTGGTTTACCAATATATCTAATATGATGTTTTTGGGCAATTGTTATAAGGATGTGTGTACTGTCGAGATCTCTAATGCATTTTTTGAAATGTGGCTACATCCTCCTATCGTTTTTAATTCTACTATGAACAGTAGAGAAGTTAGGATCGTTTGGCTGCACAATATCCTGAGACATCTTGATGCATACACTCCAAAACCTCACCAACTTTCTGCTAATTGTCTCACTAGAATGCTTCAACCGATTCTGTGTTGTTTGGTCCAATTCAGAGCCACCACAAATGTACAATAAAATAACCAACGCTTCAATACAACTCATATGGGTAGTTGATTTTAAGTTGTAAGTACTAACCAAAAGATGTAGGCTATAGAAGATTGCAGCATTTATATGAAACATATGATGGCTTTCCCTTAGAGTAGTTAAGGTTTTTTTACCCAACCCATTTCACTAAGACGTGAAGTCTTAGGCTCATTCTTGTCAAGATAGGTTGGATAATAATTCTCCATGATAATTGTAGTAGTAGCTAAGTGACCTGCCATATCTTGTTGTAGACACATCATCTTAACATCACACCATGTTCTTCATCAGGGGTATCACTCACTTCACTTTCGCTTTTCTGAGGAGGACATCCGCATGAAAATAGAAAAAGTACCAACTTAAATTAGACAAACTCCTATAAAACAAACCATCTCAGATATATCAATAGTAGAATGTGGCAAAATAAATGAGACAAATGGTAATACCAATAGTAGTACTCACTAACATAAATGAGACAAATAACAATAAAAAATACATGACTATGCATGGGATCAAATGATAGTAGATAACTAGGCAAATAATGTCTCATAAATAAAATAAAGTCTTACAAGCCAATTGAGATGAAATATATATAAAGCATACAAGGCAAAGTACTTATAGGAACGCTTTCAAAAACATTCTAAGGTTACAACCCAATTTCTACTTGTCATATTGGGACCATATTTCCTTTTAAGATATTCGAATCGTCCTTCGCTATTGTGCAATATCACAAATATTTCGCTTTGCTAATTCTTTACAAAGAGTTCAGATGCAATGAAATGCTCATGATAGCACCTCACTCTTCGACCAACTCCATTACATCCTTGATGGTGCACACCGAGACTTCCTTTCTCTTTGTGCAAATGCTACAAAAGATGCATGCGATATGTCACTCAACTCAACGATTCATTTTAGTTGGTATTGCATGACCGCAGATTCACTCTTTGGTTTCTTTCCATTCTCATTGGTAGGACCACATGCTCTCTTCCCTATAGCACTAATTGGTGACTCATCTTCTTATTCACTATCATCATTGTCATCTTCATGTTCTTCAACATCAATAGGTGTGGATGCGCACACGGGACTTTAAGGCAAGGTTCTCATTACAGGAGACCAATGGTCTTGACTGGTGTTACAAATATCTTCAAATATCGTGTGCAACAAGTCCTTGTTTTGAAGTTCACCTTTCTCAAACTTGCCACATCCTTTATATTCCTGTCAACAACAATGTTACAAGTTAAATATAGGTAGAAGTGTACATATGTACATGAATGTGTAATTTGTAATGACTTATTTTCTTTAATTCCTTCCATCGTTGAGTGGTGGTCATAATTGTTTTCTTCTCAAAATCCCAACCTAAGTTTGTTTTCTTTGTCGTTAATTTCTTTCAAGTGTTTGCAATCATTCTTCAGTTTATCCTATTTATTTTTAAATTGCCTCTTTGTGTACTTTATCCTAGTCTTCTCCTCAAAATTAGCAATTAGTAAGGCATAACTAGGATTATTCAGATGGGTATTTGAGTGATTCCTAGCAATTACTTGTTTAGCAAATAATTCACATACTATCCTCGTGTATTCATCATTCCACTCAGCATTATCACCCATCTGCTACATTAACATCACCTAATAATGAATTCATTGTATTAGCAAAATACACAATGTATTACCACAATACCCAATAAAAGTATTCCATGAGTCATGATAGAGAAGAAATAGAAATACATGTTAAATACAGAAGAGCTATCAATAAAAAAGATTGAGTATATTACCAACCAATAATAGGGCATACAAAATATGCAGAAGAACATTTACACATCTTTGGACCACCACGCCGTCGCACACCACTCTGCTGAGCTCCCCTCCGACGCGAGGACGCAGATGACGACGATGGCCGCCATCACCAATTACTGCCCCCGAAGCCTCATCAGCCCCCGAGGGCCAGTTTGAGTGCCTCCTTCATGCGCAGGAAGACGAGCAGGGCGTCACGGGCGCTGAGGAGGAGGTAGAGCAGATCCAGTACCCCTTCTTCACCGAGGACATGCACCATGCCCTCGGTAGGCCAACACACCACCACCTCCTCCTCTCTTCCCACCTCGCCGTCGCCTTTGCGGCCTCCGATGGTGAAGACCCACAAGCCTGCTCCCCTCCATCGCCGCCTCCTCCCCCTATGGGAACCCCATCCCCGCCACAACGGTGCAAGAAGGGCCGCCCCTCCCTCCTGACCTTTAGCATCGCAGTCAATGCCTCTAGGCTCAAAACCCTAGCCTCGCCCCCTCCCCATCCTGCTAGGATCCCAACACATCTAACGATAATGATGATGGGGCAGAAGCAGGCAGTGGTGGCAAAAATGGCTCAAGAACATCCTCTCCGGGTATGGAGATCCTATTTCTGCAGCTATGTTTCTTTGCACTTCCTGCAGATCAAAAATTTATTCTCTTATTGCTTATAGATCTGGAGGGCAGAGGAGCATGCAATCCCCAATAGGATTGACGACACTTTGGATATATGGATCTGGTCTTGAGGATGTTGGGTTTGAGGTACTCCAATCTATTCTTGATTCCACTCAAGCGACGTCAGTGTGGCTGCTCAGGCGACATTGGCGCCTTCATACATCTATCGTCCGGTGACCGCATCCCCTACCTCCTCACATCCTATGGAATACAACGGCACCGGGTCCAGTAGCTCCTCTGGCAACCGAAGACTTTCCATGGCAACTCCCATTGCAAGCAGCAAGAGAAGAATCGCTCGGCACTAACCCCAGGTACCTGGTTAAATTTGTTGTATTGCTTCACATATCATGGCTGCCTGTAGTTTTCTTGGCTCTTTTGGTCCACAGAGTGATTGATTGGATTAGGCAACATAAATTCATGGATCCCCTCTTATAGTTTAGAATGCATGCAGTATTTTTGTTTTCATTGTGGTCTACATCTTTTAGCTTTTGGAAATTCCATTAGTGAGTCTCCCTGGTTGCTGTCGCAATAGGTACCCAAATTGCATTGTTATTGTAGTACATTTCATAATTTTGCACTGCATAATTTCGCACTTCTAGGATTCCAAAAAAACCCCTCCAAGCAGACCCTAATGTGGTGTTTGGATAAGGGGGTTTCTTTGGGAATTTTTGAGATTTAGTTCAAACTAAATCCTAAAGACCCAGAAAAAACTATCCAAATGGGCCATAAGTTAAACAAGAAGTGCCACAATGCTATATGCACTTGAAGTAAGGACCATCCAATCTAAATCTGGACTATGTTTGCATCCAAGACTTTTAAGAATTCTTTGGGAGATTTTTCGCTGCCATAAACAACTACTCATGTTTCCATGTTCATGCTACTATTATCATTCATGGAGAATTGGTGTGAACAATATGACAATATTCAATTTGTTTTCAACTCCAGATGGAGATAATGAAAGCTATCAGTTTCATGTACGTCCGCCCACCTGGCAACAGTGCAGAGAGTGCAAAAGCTGCTGAAATTGAAGATGAGAAGAAGAGGTCGGATCAAGGTGACACTACTCAAGGTCCTGCAGCTGCAAGTACCTCGTCAATGTAATGTAACCAAATTTGTCTTTTCTCGAGTTGTTCCATATTGTTTTAGAAGCTTGTACCGAATACTATCACTCAATTATCTGAGTTCCAAGCCAGATTTGGAGTGTATTTACTATTTAGCACGCAACTCTAATCATCTAGATCTCAAGTTATTTTGTGTCCTGTTATTCTCAAACCTCTTCTTCATTATATGCTATCTTTGTTGCAGGCCTGACTAGGCACTTGACAAGACCCACTCAGGCCCAGATAAGAAAAATAGGCTGAAAGATGTTTTTGGCCGGCCATTCCAACAGAGCAAGAATTTGAAGTTCTAAAAAATGCTCCAAGGTACTTATTCTTGTTTTATGATGATGTTTGAACAAACAATGCAACATAAAACACTAAATTACTTACTTTTCCATTCTCTCATAAACAGACAAACAAGATAAGGGAATCGTTCCTATTTTATTTTATTCTATTTATTTTCCCTTCATTTGTCCCAGCTGAGGTACGAAATTTCTTGAAAATGTCAGGTTTATACTTCCATTACGCAAGAACTTGGACAACTTGTTCATCCTTCAATTATGCTAAGTACTTGGATAACTCGATCTTTCGAATCTTTTTCTTTCTTTGTCAGGTTTTGTTAGAGCTCACTCCATATGTTTCCCTAGTAGAGAAGCTAGGCTGGCTGGCAGTGCAGCTTTTTGCCGGTGAGATCGGCATCATGGGCGTCAAGGTGGTGCACACCTCTGCCTGGGACCCTGACGACCTTGACATGAAAAATAAAATTCTTGTTTATTTCATGCTGTACTATTTCTTGCAAACTCACATAATCTAACTCTTTTTTGCCTATCTTCTTTTAGGGAATGAAGCTTTTACCTAGAGTAGAAAGAGTTCTCTTGCTATTTTTGTATACTTTTCACACTATTTTTGTGTACTCTTCACTTGTATTCATTTGACTATAGGGAATGTTTCTTCTTTGATTTCAATGTCGCACTTTTGGATCATTGATACATTTACATGTGCCATGCGGAAGAAAGAAAAATTATCGTTTACAACAGTACAATCTTTTGAATTGCCTCATAACTTGACATATTTGTCGCTTATGTTTTCTCTATTAATTTGTCCATAAAGTATGAACTAAGTAATACTTTCACATTCTTCTAATTTTTTATCAAATGTATTACTTATGCTTGTCTTTAGTATATCTAAAATTTTGAGTTGTAGTAAATTTATAAGCCATGTGACCTTTCTCCTCTAGCTTTACCTTTCTGCAGAAATGAATCTTATGTTTAACAGGCTTATGCAGTTTGGAACAATGACAGAGGATGCAGATCCCATTCCATAACTTTCATGCTCTATCATAGTCCATGGACGAATGCTAGAGTGATAACTCATTAGTTTGTATCGGATATCTGACATAATGACATACCAACATAAACAATGTCACCAATCAAGATTAACCATTTCTACACAAACATGCACACTCCACTAGAAGGTTGGGGGCTCCAGACGATCTCATGTCAAGGACAATCTCCACCAAAATGTTCTGCAGCTTTTGGTTTGAAATATTTTTTTTTTTGCTCTGCACAGGTCTTGTAGTGATTTGGAGAGTTACTTTGGGATGATAATAGTGTGGGTCTAAGAAGAATATGCAACGTACCAGTATTTATAGTGTCATATTGTTAGGAGTTAATCATTCATCTTATGATTGCATTTGAAGATTAAGAGGAAAATGTTCATGCTAATTTGTTCCATGCTAATCTCCAGATGTGAAGGCTTGTAGACTCAAATTCTGGGCTTGTGTTGGGCCATGATGTTATAGAATCTCTAAATGTGCTGGTGATTAGCACAGGTGGAAGCTCCAGATTGTTTGTATTTATAGAATGTTGTTTTTTAGATGTCTTTTCTACAATCTAAGGTATGCGTACTATTTCCTCGATCTGATTGAAAGAAACCAAACTATGAGATTTAATGTAAACGTTGTACTTCTTTAATGAAAACCAAACAACCTGCTAAGTTGTATATGTAAACATTGTACTTTTTTATAAGCCATACCAAAAATGATTAATTCTTTGGAATCTATGCTTTCATACTTGCCTAGAATTTTAAAATGTTTGGAAGGCATGGAAGTGTCAACAAAATGTTGTCTTTGTTTCATCTAGCATTTAAAAAACTCAGTTATGTTCTTCATGCATACTTGTGTAAGGTTTAAGATTCCATTGTAATGCATGGGCACCTTACTAGTAATTAAATAAAATAGTGGTTGCTCTATATCTCCAAGTATAATATTAGAAGACCTAATTAAATTAGAGTTCATCTGATAATATTTAATGCAGCTTAATAATTCCTTCCAGTTAAATAATATATTTAACTGAAAAGTGCAAGACATACCATTTAGTACAACAGTAGCCATAAGATGTATGTATTTCAATATTGTCATTCATATCATTCTCCCTCCTATACGAAAAAGTTGTCCTTGACTTTTTTTAAGAATATAGACAAGATATCAAACGGCAAAACCCGATCAAGTTGTTCAAATATAGGGGGAGAAAATTTTAAGTGCCTTGCAAGCTTCAACTGCGCTACTCTGATTACTTGTACATGATTGTACATAAAAGATGAATACGTAGGATTAAAAAATCTTTGTAAATAGCAAGCACTATCATTTAAACTCATCTCATTGTGATCACAACATGGCATAAAAGATTGTTTATACAAAATATGCAATTTTAATTCAGCAAACTTATCATATGTAATACATATTCAATAAACATAGAACTTCTTATCTACACCATAATATCCTACCAAATTGAACTTATATGTGTAGACATAGGTACTAACTAGTGATTTTAAACATGAAATTTCAGCAATATTCTTAATCACACTGGATAGTTCAACAAATTCATTAGACATGATATAGTATAAAGAATCACTAGGAGATATTTGAGTAAGAACTTTCTTATGAGTAATCAATTCCACATTATATAAATTAAGCACATCAAATTCAAAACATGGAATTTCTATTTGCACCCGAGTTCTCATAATTACTCTCCGTTTCATAATTAAATCCAGCATCAATATTGTTACATTTATCGTTCTCTTAAGATGGTGTAGGTGCTATAAGTATGAAATCATCATGATGTATCCACGGGGCAGCAAGTACTTCATTTTCACCCGTGGTTATCTCCTCATCTTTTATCTCTAGTGGTGCCGGTTGTTGAATATTCGACTCCTGTTCTTTAATGTCAAACAGCACAATGTGAGAAACAACACTAAAAGTAGAGTAAGTCATTAGTATAAAAAGTAATCTCACTTTTCCTATCATCTACTTCTCCCTTTTTCTTTTTGTGTATATCTCTCACTCTCAATTTGGATACTCTCAACCTCACATATGGTTGAATTACATAACTCATTGTTTTTATCACTCTCACTCAATTTGGCTATGAAGCTCTCATCCTCACATGGATTTTGAAGCATCTCATTATCTATGGATCGTGAGTCAGCAATGGCATAATTACCATTGACCACGATCTCCTCATGTAGCAACGAAGATCAAACACAGAGCCAACCTCGCTCTGATACCAATTGAAGGACCGAAATGGCAACAGAGGGGGGGTGAATGGTGCCTAAAAATCCTCTCATAAAGTTCAATCCTATCTTCTCTCCGATAGCTAAAAGCTATGAATAACAAGATTGATTGCTCACAAAAGTACAGAGAGAGAATAGAGGGACTTCTACTAAGACCAAGAAAATTAGAGAGGAATAGCTGTGGTCGAAAAGCGTAATGCACCACCAATCGGAAAATAGGCGTGGTCGAAATGCACTGAAACCTCAAAAAGTCGTAGTCGAGATCCCCAATAGAAGAATCTCCACCATGGTCGAAATCAATCCCGAGCACAAGTCGTTGTCGATCGCTCACCGGAAACCGAGGAAATGCGAGCGCCTATCCGACAATGCACCGTAAATAATCGACATTGTACGGGATCACTGCATGGTCGAACAACCGACAACAAGACAAAGCAGTCACGTCCGACAACAGAGTAAACATTGATTACTGTGTGCTCGGACGAGAAACAATAGAAGTCGAAACAGAAGACTGTTGTAGTCGAACCAGCCGACAGAGAACTCGTGCGATACCCGAACGAGATCGGACGTGGTCGGTAGTGACTTCGATCACGATACGAACACGCATTTAAATCGAACGTGGTCGAAACTGGCGATAGAAAAGAGACCGAGTTCTCGATATCAGCTGAACGCAGCGATCGTGGCGTGGTCGAGAAGTACTTCGACCACGATGAATATTTCGACTACAGCAAAAACTCGAGCAAACAGTCGACTGAGTAAAATCTATGAGTGCTCGAAAAGAAATCTTTGCGCGTGAATGGAAGAAACACGACGAGCACAGTAAATACTGTTTTTGTCGGAGCAGTGACCACGGTGCCTCGATTGGGGAAATCGATTTTCGATCACCAAAAGAACACTCAAATCGACTGAGAAACACGAAATAGATAACTGGGACCTGTATTCACAAGTCAGACACTCTTCTGACCGGATTCCTCAGAGCAGACGAAGCAACGCACGAGCACGAACTAAATACGACAGAATGAAAACAGAGCATCTGTGATGCGGACGACCGCCAGAGCGATTTTTCAAAGAACTTTTGATTTAGAGATCCAGAGCACATGAAACTTCAAACTTAGCAAGAATATGATCTCTAGAAGTGAATTTACCAAGAAAACCAAAAGTCTTTGTTCCGGCCAAAGATATTGAAGCAGTCGAAAAATAGAACAGAGACTCACTGGCGGCAGACCGAAAGACACAGGAATTTTTCCAAATCAACTTTTGCTCTCGGAATGAACGCCAACTAGCCTTGAGATGAGATTCCCGCCTCGAGCAAATCAAATATAAGCCAACTCTCAAAGGAAATACAGAAGGAACTAAGAATAAGAGATGGCAAATAAATCAATCAAAACATCTCAAGAACAGCCTCTCAACCCAGATCACAAACACAGACCCATCTCATAGATAAACTCTAATAAGTACAGAGAGATGAGTCCTCTCAAATCATAACACGGAGGTTTCGCAACCACTCCCACAGGAGGACAAGCTCTACCCTAGAGCTACACACACGACAAACTCCCACGGAGGGAGAGGCGGCCGCCTTCAAGGCCCAAATGACCAACTCAACCCTAACTCTTGCCTCCCTCTCCCTTTTATAGCCTCACATCCGAGACTAACCCTAATGGATCCATCCATTAGTCCACACTGGGGATAACCTGTAAACCCCACCTAACACCGGGTTTTATCACTCACTTTACCCGCTAACCAAAGTGCTTTGCCTGCCATCCCAACAGACCCACACTTTGCCCGTTAGCGCCAACTGAATCCACTTCTTTTCTCAGGTGCTTTACCAGAGGGACAGCTTCCTTTGCAGCTTTGGCATTTCTCCAAAATGCCCTCACACTGCCTTCCTGTCCACGCTTGCAACCACCTCGCAAGACTAGGTCTCCTTCGGCTTCCCCTGGTCGTTCTGGACCCCGACACCACCGTGTCTCGTCCCGACCATCCTAGCCTCGCTGCACCTATCTCCGACCGGCCGCACCAGCTCGGTTCTCGTCACCACCTTGAGCTCCAAGTCTTCTTTGGCTTCACCCAGTCGTTCTAGACCTCAACATCTCCCATGTCTAGTCCCGACCACTCCAAGCCTCACCAAGACTTGTCTCCAAGATCATCTCGTCACACACGACTGCACCCGACCTCCTGACCATCTGGACCTTAGCTCCTCCCTGAGCCTAGTCCTGATCCTCCTCGTCGTTGCCTGTCGTATCCATCATGGATAGCTATAGCTCTGGTTCCTCGTCTCCCGGCTCGCAACCACCTCAGCAGCCTCGATCATCTTTGGCGTCTCCGACCGTCTGGACCTCCACACCTCCTGTGCCTAGTCCCGGTCCTCCCACGCCTCACCATGAAATAGCTCCGAAATCATGCAGCCACATCGACAAGCAAACCATTACATAGCACCGCACGAAAACACAGACCATCAATGGTCACGTTCAACAAGATCTCAGTGCACAATCACCGCAAACATCTAGTCGTACACTCCATACGACCACTCGAATGCACACCTCAAGAAGTGGTCGAAGCCCTGGAAGACTTCCCTGCTTCCTTCGACCACACAGCATGTCGTCACGACCACTTCAAGACTCGCCACGACCATGCAGACAAATGCAACGACCATCGTGAGCCGCTACGACTTTATCGCTCAAAGTCTTCACCCTATACGAGTACTTTGTTCCACAGGGTCCACGACTGCCGTAGAAACCCATACGACCAAGTCCCAGCCAAAATGACCAAAAACTGAGGTCATACGACCGGTTTCAGTGAACTCGTACGACCACGGTCACTCTGCCGCTAACGTGGTCGAACTCCGTTCAGACCACGTTCATTTCTCGAACCAACGTGGTCGATGCTCCGATCGGCCAACGTGGTCGACGCTCCCGAGTGCCACAACGTGGTCGAAACCCTGAGCGCACAACGTGGTCGTGGCTCCGAGCCCACAATGTGGTCGAAGCTCCCGATCCCCCACGTGGTTGTAAACCCTAGCCACGACTATCGACCACGACCAACGTAGTCGTAGACTCCACAACGTGGTCGTACGCTACTCGGCAGGTACTCGAATTCGCTCAACGTGGTCGTAAGACCTATCGACCACGGCCAACGTGGTCGTAACGCCTTCCGACCACGGCCAAAGTGGTCGAGCGTCGTCCAGCTGACTCCCGACTACGGCCAAATTCACCGATGTTGCCGTAACGTGGTCGTATACCTCTCGATAAGCTTCTGATCACGGTCAAATCTGCCGAGAGAGCCGCAGCGTGGTCATAAACAACCCGAAAGACTTCCGACCACGCCCAGAATGGTCGTACGCATGTTTTCTGGCTTCCGACCGGTTCTAAAACGGTCGTACGGCTTCGGTTGGCTTCCGACCACTGACAGTGTGGTCGTAAACTTTCCCGGTGGCCTTCGAGCATGGCCAGAGTGGTCGTAAACGCCTTCCGACCTTGGACAACGAGTCGTAAGGCGCCTCACGACCATTCTTAAGACTTACGACTTTGCAGAGCCAGCTCAAACCTCAAAAATCAAACTCAATCTTCCTAAATCAAGAGTCAATTACTCATCACAACCATGGGGTGACCTCCACCTGGTCTCACACTTATGTTACTTTCTTGGCTTTAGACAGCTTCTAAAACTTGAGGTCACGTTTGAGTTGTTCCACCCATTCGAGATACTCCTCTAGATCTGTACTTTCATAGAATAGAAAATACAAGCATGAGAGTCGCACCATGAAGAATGAAATATTGAATATCCTGCCATTGTTAGGATTACAAAAATAGCAAATAATATGTGGGATTATGTGGAATCACTCATCCTCACCCTCTCTTTACCAACCGAAGTTCTTATGCCTCGGATCGCGAAGATACACGTACCTTGGTGACGGTAGACAATCAAAGGCGATAGATCAAGTGAATTCAAAGTCTAAGTGCTGTATGAAACAACGGCTTATATGTGTAGCTTGGAGGGATATATGTAGCAAGGAGTAATAGATATGTAACTTAGTTAATGCAAAATCAAATAATAATCCAAAAGCTAACAATATCCTAAGTTACCATCACTGGATGGGATAAAGCTAGCAAAATAGGACATGCAACAATGTGGATATAAACACCATGCAATAACTGAGTATATGTACCAAATAGATATGGTAGAGTGCACACGAAATAGTACCAAGAAACTGTACAAAAATAGCGCCAACCATTGTTTCAATATAACAACCTGCGACAAAAGAATTCGTCCAACCACTCGCTTCGATCCTCCTCTACTCGATCACGTAAAAGTAGACATAACTTTCTTCCTGCAAAATACGAGGAATCACAAGAACAATAGGGTTGAGAATGTTCAATTCCCCTCTAGATTGCATCTGTGTGTCAAACCCTAGGAAGAACAAACGTATAACTCTCTCTAAAAATAATAGATTGATTCGTGGTGGTCTTCCTTCGGGGGCGTAGCCACCGGGGGGCTTCGTGAGGCTTAAGCCTCACCTCCCCCGGTGGCAACTTTGTACATAGTAAAAATATAAAAAATAGAGAGAAATAAAGAGAGAGATTAACAAACCCAAAGAGAAGCTAACTCTCCTTGATGGGAAGGTTAACAACAAGCATGAAATTAAAGAAGAGGAGAAGATGAAGTGAAAATCATAAAATTAAGAAGTGAAATCATAAAATTAAAAAAGAGCTAATCAATCAAAGAAACAAAGAAAATGAAATAATATATGTAAATCATAAAATTAAAGGAGAAGAGGAGGAGAAAGAGTAGTGAAAATCGTAAAATTAAAGAAGAGATAATCACTCAAAGAAAAAAAGAAGAAAGTGAAATATATATGAATCTTCTTGAGTCCGGGGATGACGATGGAGAGATCGATGAACCTCTAGTTGATCTCCTCCCTCCGCCGTCGCTCCGTGATGATGTGGTCCTGCAAGTGGAGAGCTCGATGAACCTCTAGTTGATCTTCTCCCTCCGCCGTCGCTCCGTGATGATGTGGCCCTACACGTGCCCCGAAGGCACCGCCGCCACCGAGCCCTCTACCGTGAAAATGATAAGAACATTGGATAGAGTGTGATAAAGATGTCACCTTTTGTTTCTATTGTCTCGTGATTTAAATTAGCTTAATTCTGGTATGTTTCATATGATCTAAATTTTTATTGTCATTTATAATTTTCTATTATATTACTAATTTTGATATGTTTATACATAAGTGACTTATCGCTACTCCGCACTCATGGCGCTTTTTATTATCGAGTTATTTATCGCTACTCCGCACTCATGGCGCTTTTTATTATCGAGTTATCTACTTTCTATTTCTCTATTTTTTATTGTTTGTCTCCATCCAATTTATAATTTCTATATGAATTTGAAATTTCAGAAGAGTAAAAGATTAATTTTGTGTCCACTTAGTTTAGATCTATAAATAGTTCAATTCGGTCAAGAAACCCAACACGGACTCAACACAGAAAACATCGACTACTAGCTAAGGTACACAGGCCTAGGTAATTTGGAATTAAAAAAACCCAGGTACACACAGCTCGGGTCAACAAGCCATCTCTAATTCGAATACTTTAATCCGCATGAGCTCCCAAAACGTGATCTCTCTATTTGGCCTTCCTTTCTTTTCTTCCACACAGAAGCTTCACTTTCTTTCTTTGCTACCAGGCCTGCAACAGCACAACCAGCCCATGCACAGTGATCTTGACTTCGGCTTGTTTTCTGGCTGTCTTCCTTTCCTTCCATGCATGCAGCTGCCACTTAATGATGGAAAGATGGAAAGAAAGCACCCGCTATTTTGGCGCCTCCAAACACAGCCGTACGGGCTTGATAGTTTGTATGTTACTTGATATTTCTTGGCAGATTTCTTCTCGCGTGAAGCTATGCATGTCATCCTGATGCAACAGCAATAATATACTCATTTTGACTAGCTCGACGAGACCTTTGCAATAGAACCTGACATACAATGCTTCTTTCTTCACAGCCTTCTAAACACATCTTCACTTTAGTCTTGTACAGATCGAGCAAGAACCTACGTAAAATTAAATAAAATAGTAGTAGCTTTGTATCTCCAAATATAATATTTGAAGACCTAATTAAATCAAAGTTCACCTGATAATATTTAATACGGCTCAATAACTTCTTCCAATTAAATAATATATTTAATTGAAAAGTGCAAAACATGAGCGTATCTGCATCATCCTCCTCTTCTTTAAGAAAATCCGTCCTCGGCTTTTGATAGCCTAAAATTATACTAAACAAATAATACAATGTATACACATGGTATATGTATCTATCGTTCACACTTTTCATGTTTAGCACATCATGTATATCTAAAGGTGTAGTAAACGAAAAGAATAACATATATACATGACATATGTATGAATCAATTATTGTGTCATTCTTATTATTTTGCACATATCATTTAGTACAACAGTAGCCAAAAGATGTATGCATTACAATACTGTCATTCATATCATTCTCCCTCCTATACGAAAAAGTTGTCCTCGACTTTTCTAAGGATATAAACAAGATATCAAATGGCAAAACCCTATCAAGTTGCTCAAATATGGAGGACAAAATTTTAAGTGTCTTGTATGCTTCAACTACGCTACTCTGATTACTTGTACATGATTATACATGAAAGGATGAATAAGTATACTTAAGAAATCTTTCTAAACAACAAGCACTATCATTTAAACTCATCTCATTGTAATCACAAGATAGCATAAAAGATTGTTTTTCTAAAATATGCTATTTTAATTCAGCGAGCTTATCACATGTAATGCATATTCGATAAACACAGAACTTGTTATTTACACTATAATCTCCTATCAAATTGAACTTATATGTGTAGGCATATGTACTAACTGGTGATTTTAAACATGAAATTTTAGAAACATTCTCAATCACAATAGATAGTTCAATAGGTTCATTTGTAATGATATAGTATAAAGAATCACTAGAAAATATTTGAGTAAGAACTTTCTTGTAAGTAATCAATTCCACGTTACGTAAATTAAGCATATCAAATTCAAAACATGGAATTTCTATTTGCACACATGATTTTCACAATTACTCACTATTTCATAATTAAATTCAGCACAAATATTGTTACCTTTATCATTTTCCTCAGATGGTGTTGGTGCTATAAGTGTGAAATCATCATGATGTATCCATGGGGAAGCAAGTACTTCATCTTCACCCATGGTTATCTCATCATCTTTTATCTTAAGCGGTGCTGGTTGTTGAACATTCGACTCCTCTTCTTTAATGTAAACTTTCGTCACACGCCAAAGGAAGCGTGAAGTTGCCGACAGTATAATTGATTATTTCATGTGGGTAAAATTATACAACATCTACAAAGTGTTAACAACTATTTAAATAGTCGTGCTCACGGTCATGAGCATGCTTGGATGCAATCGTAATTGTTGTAGTTTTCCTTTTCAAAACTGTTGTACTAAACATATGGGATGGTATGAACGTCTAACGTGTGCCATGCCCATGGGTGGGAATCGTGTGATGTTCATAGTCGAGGAATGTTGCGAATGGATTTGATCTGTTGTTATGAAAGTTATATAAATGTCATTTCATTACATGTCAAATGCTCTTTACAATTCCATTGCAAAATACTACTTATTGATATTGCAAATAAAATTTGCTTCATGCTGAAAATAACTTAGAATGGAGCATCATTCTTTGATAGCCTTGCACACACGCCACACACACACACACACACACACACACACACACACACACACACACACACACACATATATATATATATATATATATATATATATATATATATATATATTTGTGATACACTACAAGTCTTGCTGAGTATACAATGTACTCAACCTTACTTAAATTATTATTGATCAGATAATGAAGAAGAATATGCGCAAGAAGACACGTACTTTGTCCCTGGCATTGGTGAGTTCGACGATGAGTTTTTCTAGGGCCTAATCCCCTATCGGTTGCCTATGGCTATGGTGGTATACAACTAGATTGATGCTTCTGCTTAGTTATTTGTCTTCCGCTATAATTTACTCTTGACTCAGGTATTAACATGGCTGATCGGCCATATACTGTAAATCTTATTATGCATTGCTTATGTATTCACCCATTTGTCATAAATTAAATAATCTGACGTGTGTGGATGCGATCTCAATGTTGTGAATGTGTGTACTAGCTACTGATCAAGGGACTAGTACAGAACATATACGATGAGTCTAGTCCTCATAATTGGTAACTGATCAAAGCCAAAGCAAGTCGTGATCTTTGATCGTGTTGAACCTATTGTTTTAAATCTATTATTTATTATTTTGGTTTAAATTATCATGTATTGCTAATTTAATACAAACCCTTATATCTGATAGTTATCATCCAACTTGATTAATCACTCCTTGATAATTTGAATGTCATAATTCCTCGCCATAAGATGGGCAATTAATTAGTAATGCAATACTAGTATCCACATGGGTTATATGTCTAGTATGCTTAGCCATGCTCGTAACACGATGGGCTCATCATCACATGTTGATTAATTAATTAATTTTTGACTTAATGAGATATTGAATCGTGGTGGTCAGCCACAGTTATAAAATTTGTGTACCATGACATGGGCAGTGTTATTGGTGTTGGTTATACAAAATGATTTTCACTTGGGCAAGTGATCGTGTAGTAAAGGGGGAAGTATGATCATCACTTTTGAAATGTGGATGTCTCAACTAGGTAATGTCTGAGGATTTAACTTTGTGCGTCATTGATCTGAGCCTTATCATACAACTACATGTTTAGTATGGGATAGACCTGGCTGATTAATTTGTGATGTTTCAACCTTAATTTTACCATTAAGATGTTCCGTTAGCCTACTTGTGGAAGAAGCTAAATGGCTAGTCTAGTTCTTCATCATCTCAATTTAGACGGGCCTCAAATGGAATTCTATCTTAGATCTGAACCACTACCTAGAGCATGATCATGCAAACACTGATCCTAATCTTGCTGGCGTAGGCAAGATAGACTTGATTGAACGGTGGAAGACCAATAAGCTGATATTTTCTATGTTGTGCCATATTGCACAAGATGTTCTACTGGTTCTGGTGTCCATTGCCCCTTTAGAAGCAACGTTCAATATGATAGGGAGAATAATTAAAGAAAGGGGATCATCCCTTATATCCAGGATGGTATAGGCAATCACATGCGCCATTTCTTCCTTGCACCATTTCTTCTCCCAACTCTCTCTCCTCGTGGCATCGCCTCGCTTGCTCCGCCTCTATCGCTCGCTCGCTCCACTCTCTCTCGGTCTCTCTCCACCACATCGTCACCTTCCTGGCCTAATTCATCTCCTGTCCACTACCCCGCCACTGCCACCCATCCTCCCCCCTCCACCGTTCCTTCCCCCACCATGCCCTCCTCTTTCCCTCTGCCTCTCCCTCCCCCTCAGTGCTGGCCACCCCTCCCCTCTCCCTTTCACCTTGCCATGTCAGAGTCCGGGCCTTCTAGATCTGACTCCGACACAGCCACCTCCCGACTCACATTAGAGCGGCTGCCGCTCTTCATCCTCGTCGTTCAATGTTCATGGGATTTCAAGCTCAAGATCGAGCAGTGAGAGAGTCTGCTCTATAGCGCCAATGCTCACTCGAGGAGCTCTAGATGGCAAGCAGGTATTCCACGCCAACCCGTGCTACCGTTCCCGCCTTCATGGTGTTCGGGAATGGAGTTGGTGCTTGAGAACGGCGGCAGGGACACAGTAGAAGTGGCTGAGCGAGGAGCCACAACAGGCATGGCTGTGGCTGAGCGAGGCTTGACGGTGGCGGCATTGGAGAAGACCTCCATGGCAGCGACGCCCAAGCGCGGGGGCACAGACAACAACAATTGCATGGCTGGCCTCCATGGGGGCTGGGACGGCAACATAGAGGCAACGTCGTCCAAGTGAGTGTTGTGCCCAGGCCAGCCCGGCCCAAAGCGGCACAGCGTGCCTCTAGGCCTCGTTGGACAACTTCAAGCCAGCATAGCTCGGCCTGGTGTGCTTGTCATGCACGGCGGCGGGTCGACATGACCAAAGCCTGCTAGGCCCGTGCCATGTTGGCCTGGCCCAACTCCTAGGTCTTCTCGTGGTGACGATAGTGGAGGTTTGCTACTTGCGGCTGGTCCTTGGAGGGCGTGGCCTGATGCGGCCCTAAGCCTGCTAGGCCCATGCCATGTCGGCCTAGCCTAACTCCTAGGCCTTCTTGGGGATGACGATAGTGGAGGTTTGCCACCTGCGGCTGGTCCTTGGAGGGCGTGGCCCAATGTGGCCCAAAGCCTGCTAGGACCGTGCTATGTTGACCTGGCCCAACTCCCAGGTCTTCTCGGGGTGATGATAGTGGAGGTTTGCCAGCTGCGACTGGTCCTTGGACGGAGGCAGAAAGATAGAAGATGCCAAGAGGGAGGAGGGATGTCACTTGTCAGTTGGAGGAGAGAGAGAAAACTCATTTGTGACTTAAAGTGTTAAAACCTTGTTAGTTTTATCATCTTTTCTCTCCATTATAATTAGCTATCAATGTAGTGAAATTGACTTTGTTTCAGTGAATAATAATTTTTTATGTGTGAAAAATTATAGAACATTCTTTTTTGTGTGAAAAGTATGGTTTCAAAATATTGCTGAGGGGAAATATATTATTTTAGAACAAAGCTAGTACGTGGAATGCTGTCATTCCAATCGGACCAGATAGCAATCCCACGTCGGATCTTACGTACGAGCAGTTACAGCCATCTAATCATCTCGTTGTCTTCAACCTCATCCAAATCATACCCCTCCATGACCCCCCTCTCTTTCTCTCTCCACAGGCCCACCTCTCTCGACTGCTTGCCACCCAGCTCCTCACCCCAATCCTCAGCACACGTCGCCCGATAGCCGATTCCATCCGCCTGTATATATCTCCACTGTGATCTGGACCGGCAGGCTGCGAAGGTGGCAACACTCACAGGGGAGGAGGGATCACTGTCTCCAATATCTCTTTCTCTCTCTCTTTCTCTGTCATTGCTAGTAAATCGGACAGGGCGAGCGGCAAGTTGGCAGTTAAGAGGCGTGGGAGCGCAAACCTCGGAAGGATCGGGCGCGACAATGAGAGAAAACTTTGTTGAATCTCTCTCAAACTTTGAGGTTCATTGTTAAAACTCGGTTGAAATTCATTTTTCAATTAAGTTTTTGTAATACCCCGGAAAATGTTTTATTAATTGCTTAGTTAATAGAGAGAGGGACTTAAGTGAAAAGATTTATTAAAAGAGTTTTGGGGGGGTTTTCTGGAAAGTTAAGATAACTGGGCTTGGGCTTGGCCTGTGGGATTTTCTAGGCCCAAGAGGGAGGGAGGCCACCACTTAAAACCCCGGCAGCCCCACCCCGCGCCCACCCCCGCGCCCCTGCTCCTGCAGCCGCCGCCTCCTAGCCTTCTGCCGCCGCCGCCTTCTTTGCCGCCGCCGCCCGCCGCCGCCGCCAGCGCCTGCTGCCGCCGCCGCCTTCTCCGTGCCGTGTCGTCGCCCTCGCTGCGCCGTGGTGCCTTCGTCTTCGCCGTCGTCGTCTTGTTCCCGGGCGCCGCGCCGACGCTCGCCGCTATACCGCGTGGATCCGGAGGAAGGAGAGGAGGAGATCGCGAGCGTGTTCGTCGTCGTTCGTCGTCGTGTTCGTCGACGTGTTCGCCCTCGTGTCGTCAAGGGTAACTCCGTTGGTCCTCTAGATGAGTTTTAATCAAGTTGGATTTCGTCTGTTTTCTGGACCGCCGTGACAGTTTGGGTTAATCGGCTGTTCTGGGTTAGATCCGTCAGGATTCAGGTCTGGACCTCTTCTAGAAAATTGTAGAGGACTTGATTATCTTTCCAGGGAGTGCTAGAACGCGTTATTCCGAGTTGTGTAGCAAGAGTTATGAATTTTCTAGTGCTGCTGTTCTGCAGATCGGAGTAGTTCTGGATAAATTTTAATAGATCGGTTTGTGCGATGGGTAATCGGGCGAATCAGAAATTCTTCATGTTAGGAAAGTTTTAGATAATTTTCTTAGCTTTCCATAAAGATCAAGAAGTCCGGATTCCGAGTTTCTGGGCGAAAGTTATGCCTGTTTTAGTGCGCTGTCCAGAGAGTCCGACGTGAATTTGGATGCTTTAGAAAATGGTTTGGATCGGTTAGTAAATGGCCTAATCAGAGAGTCTCCCCAACTAAGTTTTTGTAGATAATTTAATTATATTTACAGAGAGTCCAAGAACGCTTAATTTGGAGTTACGTACTGAAAGTTATACTTGAGAGTTAATGTTCATGCTTGCATTTGATACAGTTATACTTGCTGAGTCGTTGGACTCACTCTTGTTGTTGTTTGTCTATTTTAGGTACCAATGTGAGATCAGCATACATGGGGACATGAATGGCTAGTTCAGATTCACGTGCACAATTCCTTCATTAAGAAATAAAGACAGTCATGATAATCTTGTTGGCTTGATAGCTTAATTGGTTCAGTTTATATTTCATCAGATTAAATGTAATAAAGACTTAGTACCTTTTGATATTATCTTCCGCTCATTATTTAGAACTTGTGCTATTCATGTTTGTCGGAATCATTATTTCGTTATTAAACAAAGGAGGTCATGCCGAAATTTCTAGGTGATTTATATTAGTTGTTGTTATATTGTGGATAGTTAGTAGCATTTCGTGCCTATGTTAGGTCAGGGGTGTTACTGATTGGTATCGAGCGGTCAGTAGGTCCGTGGTAGTGAAAAATATTAAATTTGACATACTGTGCACAGTAGATGGGGATGGGTTTTGCATTGCATCTGTATCATTCTTCTTTGCTTCGATAATTAATTGTGTGTCATGTGTGACTCTATATTTATTTATGTTATATAGAGATGGCAAGGGTAGAGGCCGTGGTCGTGGTCGTGGCCGGCAGAGCCGGACGAAACCAGTCAGGCCCCCGCCATTGAATGTAATCACTGCTAGAGAGGCCATCCGGTGGGATCGAGAGGAAGAGGTTGCTTCACGGTTCAAGGAAACCGGTCTCCACCCCCGCACCCGAGCGCGCTGCGGTCATTCCCCGCCTGCCTTGCGGCGGTGGGTGTGATGGGTCTGCATCAGTGGAATGCGTTGAGGTTGGATACTTTCGATGGACTAGGGACGCCAGTTGATGTCGCTAACGGTTGTGTCACATAGAGACATCTAGAGGTGTTGGGGCTACTATCGAGCAAGCAGCTCGGTTTGTGGCCTTCGGTTGAAGGGGCAAAGGATCTCGGTGGGAAGGAGTCTTGTCAGCTAGATCCGCTGCCTTAGGGCCAGCGACTTGGGAGGTGTTTTCGGAGCAGTTCAGGAAGAGGTTCTATCCTGACTCATTTGTGGAGAGGATGGAGGTTTCATTGAACGATTACAAGCAGGGCAAGATGTCAGTGTCAGAGTACGAGGTGGGATTCCACAACATAATCCGCTTCGTACCCTTTGTGGCTACCAATGAGGTGGAGAAGGCCAAGAGGTTCCGCAGAGGACTTAGGCAGGAGTTTCGACAGGTATTGGGAGCTTTGGAGCTCCGTGACTTTAGCTCCTTGGTGGAGCAAGCGAGAGGCATGGAGTTAGAGATGCGCTTGGGAGGGATCGCATGGGACCGGTGGTCATGCGGCTCCCGAGTACAGAGTAGCCGAGGAAGAGTTTTGGCGGTGGTGGGTCGTGGCGTGCCGGTTCACAAGAAGTTCAAGGGGTCGCAGAATTCTTTCAAGTCTAAGTTCAACAAGTCCCAGGCGTCTTCCACTTTTCGTCCTTCAGCTGGTGTTCCGATGGTACGTCCGGTCCCGGGTCAGGGGATGAAATGTTTCAAGTGTGGTGAGGGACATCGTGCGGCAGAGTGTGTTTGGTCGGGAGCTTGTCGCCATTGTGGTCTGGAGGGCCACAAGGCAATGGTCCGTAGCGTAATCCCGCCAAAGATCATCAAGTGGGAGCCGATTCAGGCGGCTCGATCGGCGCCAGCTTCTTCATGAGGGTCGGTGCATATGCTAGCAATGCCCTACTCGCACTTGGGCGCCGACCAGTCTCACTACCCTCGCTGGAGGATGCCTCCAGTACTTTTGGCCGCCTCCTCTGCGGCGTTGTTTCCAGCGATGGCGCCTTGAGCTCCTCCTGCGGTGGCGGCTCCGCCATACCCGGTGTCATGGCGCCCGGACTCAGCGTCGATCGCCTACGCCTTGCCGACGGCCGAGCCCGTGTCGTCCCGATGTGGTGACAGTACGCTTTTGGTGGACTCGGTGGAGGCTTATGTTCTGCTTGATTCCTGAGCTACTTTCTCTTTGCTTCCATAGAGTTTGCTAGTCGGGCCAGTTGAGTTTGCGCCTATAGCTCACTGTTTTGGTTCATTCACCGGTGGAATTCTTTCTAGTTCCACGATCTGTCCAAGGTTGTACGATTACCATAGATGGAGAGTATTTTGTTGCTAATCGATGGTTATGAGGATGGAGCCGTTTGATGTTATTTTGGGAATGGATTGGTTGCATAGTTACCGTCTTTGTCATATCTTGTTTTGGAAGACAAGAACTTTGCAATCGCCGCGTCGCCAAGAGTTAGTGTTTCAGGGTAGTGCACCCTCTTGTACACCCAGTGTGTTGGCTAGTCTTTTTCCTGGTAGTAGAGCAAGAAGAGTGGATTTCTTTATCCCTTGTGGAAAAGCCAAATTCCTCTTTGATTGCAGAGCGATTCGGTGGTCCGGAATTGTGGACGCTTTTCCAGCAGAGTTGCTGGGATGCCACCTCCGCATCCGGTGGAGTTCGAATGACTTGGTGCCGGAGCACGACCGCTTCTATAACTCCGCACTGCTTGGCTCGACTGCTCCAAGAAGAGTTAAAGAAGCGTTGGATGATCTAAAAGCGAAGGATCTTATTCGCCCGAGCGTGTCTCCGTGGGGAGCACCAGTGCTGTTTGTCAAGAAGAAGGATGGGAGTTGGCGCATGTGTATTGACTACCGTGCTCTCAACCAGCTGACCATCAAGAATAAGTATCCTTTACCCCGTATCGAGGATTTGTTTGATCAGTTGAGGGGAGCTAAGGTATTTTCAAAGATTGATCTCCGCCGGGTACAATCAAATTCCTGTCCGAGAGGAGGACATTGAGAAAACGGCGTTCTCCACAAGGTATGGGCATTTTGAATTTAAAGTTATGTCTTTTGAACTAACAAATGCCCCTGCCGCTTTCATGGAGACAATGAACATGATGTTACATGAATATTTGGACGACTTTGTGGCCATATTCATTGATGATATCTTGATTTATTCCAAGAGCGAAGCGATCATGAGCAAGATCTCGAGACAAGTGTTGGCAACACTAAGAGAGCATAAGTTTTATGCGAAGCTCAAGAAGTGTGAGTTCTGGGTGACCCAGGTGGGGTTCTTGGGTCACATCATCGCGATAAAGGAGTCTCTGTTGATCCAAGTAAAGTTTCTTCTGGTGGATTGGGAGAGGCCGACCAATGTCAAGGAGGTGAGGAGCTTCCTCGGATTGGCAGGTTATTATCGGTGCTTTGTGCAAGATTTCTCCATCATCGCCAAGCCCTTGTCGAAGCTTACTCAGAAGGACATGAGGTTTCAGTGGGACGATGATTGTGAGCGCAGTTTTCGGATTTTGAAGGAAAAGTCGGTGACCGCCTGTTCTCACCGCCCGAGCCGTGGAAGCGATTCACGCTTTTCTCGATGCATCAAGAGTTGGGTGGGTTGTGTGCTTATGCAAGATGGTAAGGTTTTGGCTTACGATCGAGGCACCGAAAAAGCATGAATGTAATTACCCTACCCATGATTTAGAGTCGGGCTGCAGCTTGTGTTTGCATTGAAGCTTTGGAGGCACTATCAGACGGTGAGACTTGTGACGTGTTTACCGATCACAAGAGTCTCAAGTACATCTTTACCCGTAAGGATCTGAATTTGAGGCGCAGCAGATGATTAGAGTTGATCAAGGATTATGATCTAACCATTCAAGATCATCCGGTAAGGCCAATGTGGTGGCCGATGCTCGAGTCGCAAGGCGGCGCTGCTACCCGGATTGTTTGATTGCTGATTTTGATCGTATGGGGATATCTTCTCGCTATGCGTGTGCGGCCCGAGTGGAGACCCGCTGATCCTAGAGTCACCGTATGCAGGCGAAAAGGGAGGCACAACATCTGATCAGTTGCTTCAGAGGGTGATGAAACGGTTGGAGATGGGAAAAGAAGGGGATTTCAGCTTGGATATGTCAGGTGCATTGCGCTTAAAGGGCGTTTATGCGTCTGCATGAAGCGGGGTTAAGGATGACATTTTGAGAGAAGCTCATCGCACTCGTATACGCTTCATCCGGAGAGACTAAGATGTATCGTGATTTGAAGCGAATTTCGGTGGAAAAGGATGAAGGTGGATATAGCCAATTATGTGGCCTCGTGGTATTTGTCGCAAGTGAAAGTCGAACATAAGAGGCCACCGGATTATTGCGACCATTGGAGGTTCCTCAATGGCCGTGGATGATATTTCTATGGATTTTGTGGTCGCGTTGCCTCGGTCGCCGAGAGGCAAGGACGCAATTTGGGTTGTTGTGGATCGGTTCAGTAAGTCCGCCCACTTCATTCCTATCCGTACAACCAACTCAATGAGTGATCGGCTCCTATATATGTTCGGAAATTGTGAGGTGCATGGTGTGCCTAAGACCATAATTTCCGACAGAGATGCCAAGTTTGTTTCCAAGTTTTGGGAGAGTTTGCAGAGCGCTTTGGGCACTCAGCTTCGTTTGAGCACGGCTTTCCACCAGCAGATGATGGACGATCGAGCGGACTATCCAAACTTTGGAGGACATGTTGAGATCTTGTGTCTTGTCTTGGAAGGGTAGTTGGGAGGATCAATTACCTCTGCGAGTTTGCCTATAATAATAGTTATCACTCTAGTATCAAAGCACTCCATTTGAAGTGTTGTATGGTCAGAGTGCAGGTCGCCTTTGCCGGGAAGCGGTGGGCGAGAAAGCAGTCTTAGGACCGGATTGGGTCCAGAAGACCGTTGAGAGAGTGGCTTTGGTGAGACAGATTTGTTGGGCGCCTGAGTAGGCGGAAGAGTTATGCTGATGTGAGAAGGAGGGACTTGGAGTTTGCGGTGGGAGATCGGGTGCTCTTGAGAGTATCTCCTACCAAGGGTGTGGTGAGGTTTGGTACCAAAGGGAAGCTTAGCCCGAGGTACGTTGGACCTTTCACCATATTAGCGGATTGGGAAATTGGCTTACCGCTTGATCTTCCCGAGGCTATGCGCTGAGTGCATAACGTGTTTCACGTGTCCATGTTGAGGAAGTACTTGCGAGACCCAGAAGTTCACATCGAGCTAGAACCTTTGATTATTGAGCAAGATCTATCCTTTGAGTCCAAGCCAGTGCGGATTCTGGAAAGGTCAGAAAAAGTGTTGAGAAATAAGACTTTCTTTGTATGTCAAAGTGCTTTGGTCGCATCAGACCGAGAGGGAGGCAACTTGGGAGTTGGAGTCTCGCATGCTCGAGCTGCACCCGGCGTTGTTCGCGTCAGGTGCGTGTTTTTCTAGTTGGTTGTTTTGTTTCTGTTGTGGTTGCGGTTAGAATTGGGTCTAATTACTTAAGGAGGGTAGAATGTAATACCGGAAAATGTTTTATTAATTGCTTAGTTAATAGAGAGGGACTTAAGTGAAAAGATTTATTAAAAGAGTTTTGGGGGGGTTTTCTGGAAAGTTAAGATAACCTGGGCTTGGGCTTGGCCCAGGTGGGATTTTCTAGGCCCAAGAGGGAGGGAGGCCACCACTTAAAACCCCGCAGCCCCCACCCTGCGCCCACCCCTGCGCCCCTGCCCTGCAGCCGCCACCTCCCTGCGCCTTCTTGCCGCCGCCGCCTTCTTTGCCGCCGCCACATGCCCGCCGCCGTGGCGCCCGCCGCCGCCGTGGCGCCCTGCTGCCGCCGCCGCCTTCTCCGTGCCGTGTCGTCGCCCTCGCTGCACCGTGGTGCCTTCGCTTCGCCGCCGCCTTCGTCGTCGTCGTCTTGTTCCCCGAGCGCCGCCGTCGGCGTTCGTCGCTATACCGCGTGGATCCGGAGGAAGGAGAGGAGGAGATCGCGAGCGTGTTCGTCATCGTTCGTCGTCGTGTTCGTCGACGTGTTCGTCCTCATGTCGTCAAGGGTAACTCCGTTCGTCCTCTAGATGAGTTTTAATCAAGTTGGATTTCGTCTGTTTTCTGGACCGCCGTGACAGTTTGGGTTAATCGGCTGTTCTGGGTTAGATCCGTCAGGATTCAGGTCTGGACCTCTTCTAGAAAATTGTATAGGACTTGATTATCTTTCCAGGGAGTGCTAGAACGCGTTATTCCGAGTTGTGTAGCAAAAGTTATGAATTTTCTAGTGCTGCTGTTCTGCAGATCGGAGTAGTTCTGGACAGATTTTAATAGATCGGTTTGTGCGACGGGTAATCGGGCGAATCAGAAATTCTTCATGTTAGGAAAGTTTTAGATAATTTTCTTAGCTTTCCATAAAGATCAAGAAGTCCGGATTCCGAGTTTCTGGGCGAAAGTTATGCCTGTTTTAGTGCGCTGTCCAGAGAGTCCGACGTGAATTTGGATGCTTTAGAAAAGGGTTTGGATCGGTTAGTAAATGGCCGAATCGGAGAGTCTCCCCAACTAAGTTTTTGTAGATAATTTAATTATCTTTACAGAGAGTCCAAGAACGCTTAATTGGAGTTACGTACTGAAAGTTATGATTTTTGAAAGTCGGCTGTCTGTGGTTGGGCAGATTTGGCGAGGGAGTTGGGGATTTAATTGAGATAAATTGTTGGGTTAATTGGGGTTGCTGTTATTTTATATCTAGAAACCCGCTACTGTCATGTTAGTAATTATTAATTAAATATTCAGGAGGAGAGCGGATTCCGGGGGTTGTGCCTTCTACGCGTTCTTCATTTTCTCGCGGTTGAGGCAAGTATAACCTTGCTATGATTAATCCGTGTGATTGAGTGATTTGGATGATATGAGTGGTGTTTGAGTTATGAATGCTTTACTTATGAATTTGAGTAAAGTTCTGAGTTGTTAATGCTATTTATGTTCTGTTTACATTATGGCATTTATGAGATTTGTTGATGCGTAGTATGGTGAATGCATTTTATCTTGTTGATACATTCACATATATGCATCATATTGAGAATTGTTGAAGTCTTGGTCATGTGGTGATCAAGCATCGAGGTCCCCACACTTGTGGAGTATGGGCAATTGGTCCCTGTACTAGAGGGTACAGGCATGGGTGCATTGACGGATGCACACTCCGCATTACCGGTAAAATGCGAAAGAGATGAGAAAGAGGAGTTTTTGATCATAATGCATAGCATGAATTTCATATGTAATATGTTTAACTTGAGAGTTAATGTTCATGCTTGCATTTGATACTGATTATACTTGCCGAGTCGTTGGACTCACTCTTGTTGTTGTTTGTCTATTTTAGGTACCAATGTGAGATCAGCATACATGGGGACATGAATGGCTAGTTCAGATTCACGTGCACAATTCCTTCATTAAGAAATAAAGACAATCATGATAATCTTGTTGGCTTGATAGCTTAATTGGTTCGGTTTATATTTCATCGATTAAATGTAATAAAGACTTAGTACCTTTTGATATTATCTTTCCGTTCATTATTTAGAACTTGTGCTATTCATGTTTGTCGGAACTGTTATTTCGTTATTAAACAAAGGAGGTCATGCCGAAATTTCTAGGTGATTTATATTAGTTGTTGTTATATTGTGGATAGTTAGTAGCATTTCAGGCCTATGTTAGGCTGGGGTGTTACAGTTTTGAATTTGAAACTTGTAAGCTTCAGACGCGCGGAACCTTGTTATCGAAGCTTGAGTTTTAGAAAACTTTCAAGCATGTTTCATATCAAGCTTTCAAGTTTCAGACATAGTTTTAGGTGAGTTTTATAGTGGAATTCCAAGTTTCAGATGAGTTTCATGCGAGTTTCACATGGAACCTTAGGTTTCGAGGAGTTCAAGCGAATTTCGCATGAAATCTTCAACTTTCAAGCGCATTTGAAACACAAAATTCCACAAACATCAAGTTTGAAAAGTAGTTTCAAGCAGGTTTCAAAAGGCAACTTCAAGCTTCAAAGCAGTCCAGAGTTGGAGCTCGCTGGGGACAATGGAGGCGAGGAGGTAGTAAATTTCAAGCTCACCAACTCCAGAGCCTGTGACCGCTCGTCGCCTATCGCCACAGACGACCGTTGTGCTCTAGCGAGCCCACATGTTGCTGCCACCTGCCAGCTTCCTTCGTTGCCATGAGAGAGAAAGGAATAGGGAAGGGAACAACGTGGGAGGTTGAGTGGATAAGGCCTCTTGTGGTTGACTTGATGAGTTTAACTATGGGTGGCCGAATCCAATAGTAAAGGTTATCTCGTTAGATTACTAACGAACGGTATATCATTCATTAGTTGTTTATTATTTTAATGAGTAAATTACATGATAAGTTTCAAAACTGTAACAAAGTGACACTTATGTTTCTAAACTTAAGATATTTTGTCACCGTAGTCACTTCAGCTTTCACTTAGCTATATTTACTAAACTTTTTCAGCGATGAATTAAATTTGCTAATCTGATGGTGAAATTCGTAGTGAATTTGAATCGTTATGTGACCCTTAAATTGCAAAGATTGAGCATTTGTCACCTCTGCTCCATCGTTGCCTCATAAGTATAGGCTAAGCTAGCAAGTAGTAACAATACTCACAGTTGACGATTAATCACGGTCTTAATGATGTATATTACTTTCGACAATTTCAACAAATTAAAAGGTTTCCATGATCTAAGACACACAAGTTTGCAAGTTTAAGGATGTAAGTGCCACAATTTGCAAGTCCTAGGGATCAAAGTGACACTTCGATACAACTTTGAGGAACACAGTTTTTTTATTTTAATCATGAGATTAGGCAAAATGCAATGTCGAGGGACCTTGCCCGCTTCTCTGCTTCTTTCTCCCCCGCCCGCTCTGCCGCTCTGTTTGACAGCTTGATTTATTATTTTTACTAGTATATTACGATAGAAACCATAGTAAAAATTTGGCATTAGGGACTAAATAATAAAAAAAAATGACTTGTTTACAGAGACGGGAGTGTAACCGAGAGCTGACAGGATCACAAGGACCCTTGCCTTGCATCAATCTCTCTCTAGCTGACACCACCAACCCCAACCCGAGGGTGAAGCCTCGTGAGGAGATTCCGTCAATTGATATGCGGCAGTTAGAATGCAAGACAATATTAGCGCTTTGATCTACACATAGTCACAGTAAAGTTCATGGCTCTCTGTTGGTATGTATCAAAACTACACAGTCATCTACCCTGTAACATGTGAACAAGAGACCGAAAAACGTAAAATGTTTGCAAGTTACATAACTCGTAATCACACACTCATCGTTCTTCGATGAGACACTGCATCAAAGGGACGTTAACGATGTACAAGGGGAGATGGTGACTTCATGCTATAAATAAAATCCTATAACACAAGCAAACCACAAGAGCTCTTCTATCTTGTGACAACAGGTCTATCTTCCATGCCTTTGATATTTGCTGTGGTGAGTATCGAGCCTGTCTCTTGCTGATAAATATCGGCCTCTGCGTTCCCTGATTGTGTACTCCACCTCATACGCAGAATGCTCATCAGGCACAAAGCTGCTGCGTTCCCTATGTGCGATTCATCTATGAAAGAAATGGGGTGCTTGATGAACCTGTCGAGGAGGCTAGAACTAGCAAGGATACCGACGAGCACTACTACAGAGCCAACTCTTCATGAAGAAATAATGCCACGACCGGTTCCTCACCATGAAGATGGATGAGGGATGACTTCGCTGGATTAGGAGGACTTGGAATCGAATGAAGAACCAGCTTTAAGCAATGTCATTTCTATTTCAACTGATGTGTCCTATTGCATATTTTAGTTTCAGACATTAATTTGAGTTGTTTCTTCGCCCTACATAAACTACATTTGACTCTTGTGTCATGCACTCTGTAATGTTAGGCACTACATTCATTTAACATTGTTCAATTTATTTGCAAATTGCATGATGTCGTTCAATCAAAATTTATGTGTTTGGCTGAGTCGTACAATTTGAGAACTAAACATCAATTGGTTATTGGTTTCATGAAGTGATTATCAGCTGGAAAGGCTATGGTGTTGGAGACAACGATGGCAACAAAGTTTCCAGTGGCTCCATCTCATTACTCGTATATGTCGGATTCATATGTCTCAATGACGACGTGTCGTCCTTGTCTAGGCCGCCGCCTAGAATTCCTGTCATAACGGGAATTCAATGGGTCGAACAACAACTCACCACGAATCAGCGATGCTGTGATTTGTTCAGAATACGAAGGCCAGTGTTCTAGAGACTGCACAACACTCTTGCTACTAACTATGGCCTGCAGTCTAGTACAGAGGTTTGCTCCAAAGAAGCACTAGCATTGTTCTTGTGGACATGTGGAGCTCCACAATCTAAGCACTTAGGAAGAACTAGTGTAATTCAATGGTTTCACTCAATACCATTTGCTAAACTGCCAAATACAACGCTTCTCAATTTAACTCAACAAAAAGCCAAAAACTAAAAGCCGAATTGAACACCCATAGTTTCAGCCACGGCTTCTTGCAGCCATTGTGGTCCTGTTCTTTTGGGCTTATCTGAAAGTTGAAACAAATGGAATGGCTTGTTGGAGCAGATTCTTCAAACGGCTTTTCCGAGCCTAAAATCATATATTCCATCTATATCGGTGACTTCATCATCCACTACCGTCTCAAAAAGAATAGGGGCCTATTTGGTAGAGCTCCAGATTATCATTTTTCAGCATTTTCTCTAGATTCTCTAAAAATTTGGAGCTACCTCTGAAAAGCGTTTGGCTAGTAGGGTGGCTCTAGAAACATAAGATGGGGGTTGGAGGCAAATAGACCATGCTACCCCTAGTTATTGCACTTCATTTTTTGAGGCAAAATCATTACTATTGTTGCATTTCAATACGAGGACGCCATTGCATGGTCGTGTGCTTGTACAAGTAATGACCACTGCACACCACCGCATTTCAATGTGCGCGATGACGTTGCATTAATCAATAAATGTTGACACGTATAGGTAATTCTTGTTGCTCTCTTCCTGGTTGGAAAATAGGTGACCAAGGGCCAATTATTTTGATATCCTGGAATTATGTTGACCTTCATTACCTATTTTCTTCGTACATCACTCTCAAGCAAAGCTGGACTGGAGAATGCAAAGAAAGAGTTGGCCGAGAGCATCCAAAAGGGTGTCTCTTTCATCAACAAGTGAAGTGAGTCCATGTCAGAATGTCCAAGTACAACATAGAAATTCATGTGCTGTGTTTTTCCTTCCTAGATACACTTATCATGTAATATCTCTGTAAAACTGTATATATCGTACTAATAATATATACTATTGTACCAAATGATGAGGACATCACTTCTTCGGATACACACAACACTCCTTCACTTGATATTCAAGGACCAATCACTAGAGCTCGCGCCCGACAATTGAATTTAGAGGTGAGCTCGTTCCTAAGTACTTCTTTTGGTTCATTTGAGAATCGATTGCTACCTAATGATTTAATTATGATTAGGAACCATGGAGAGGATCAAGAAGTACTTGGAGAAGGGCTACGAGGCGCACAAGTCCAGTAAGGAAGGACGAATCATGTTGGATGTCCAACTCAAACCGACTTCGAATCCAATTCGAGTCCAGGACCAGTTGCACTAAACGGACGCCCAGATCGCATCCGGACTCCGTTTTGGACGTTACACATATGTATGGAAAGCTGAGAAGATAACCTTTCCAATGGCTCTAGTCTCATATCAAAATTCCTTCTGAGTCAACGGAATCGTCGAAACAAGTGGACGTCCAGAATCTGTCGTGGTGTCTGCGACACCGCCTTTTGGGTCCGTTCGGCTTGTATCGTGTTGGAGTCCATTAAGGACGCGTCCCAGGGTTTTGCACGCCCTTACTCCTTTATATACAGCCGCCACCCCACCATTAGGGTTGGGTTTTGCTTAGATTAATTCGTCTTTGAACAGTTTCACATCGGTTTGTGAGACCCCAATTTTCGAGTGCTTCATCAATATATCCGCAATTTGGTTGTGTTCTTCCTTGTTCTTGCTTGTGTTCTTCGATTCGCAGCGAGGATTAGCCTTCTTGGCAAGGTCAACCGGCAGCGCACGGTTGATAACCCGAGGAGACGTGGTGCTGCGATTGCGGGGTTCGGACGTGTTGTTCGAAGTTTGATCGATTTGTGTCGCGACTCCACCAAATCGAATTTATCCAACTGTTGGAAGATCGGGACCCGCTCCCATCAAGTGGTAATCGAGCTTGGTGTTCCTCCGTGTTCGAGTTACCCTCCTTTGTTATTTTCGGTTTCGCCCTAGAGTCCAAGAAAAGCCCTACAAAAAATTGTAGTCATAGGTTGTTTCTGTCCTAGATCTCGCTTAGCCTTTGCACAAGTTGATTCAAGAGTCCGTAGTGTTGAGTTTGTGTCCTTAGTCGAGTTGTGTTGCTTGGTTTAGATCGTGTTTTGTTCGAGTTGTTTTCCCACCCGCTACCACCCTTCAAACCCTAGCCGTCACGCTTCGCGCTTTCCTCTACCCTCTGCTTTTGTTTTCCCACCCATATCCCACCCTCTGTTAACCCTCTGTTGGCCATCCATCACGCCTCGTGATCACACCGCATCATCCCCACGCTTCCCGAGCTTCCGCCACCGATTCCACAAATTCCTCCACCCGATCTTCGTTTTCACCCCCACAGCAACCATAACTTGGAGGTCCATCTTCAAACGGTCATAACTTTCACATACGGACTCGAAATCGCTTGCTTTTTTTTGAAATTGGGTGAAATTAAATTTACATCCGAAACTCCCCACTTTGTCGGGTTCGCGAATTTATTTTCCGAAATTCGGCCGAAAGTGTAGTACTCGCTCCGAAATTAAATCACCGAATTTACAAAGACATTCATTATTTTCTCAGAGGCCACCTTACATCCGATTGAGTTGCAACTTTGTGTGGTTCCTATTTCGTGCTCGCTCTGTGAAAAAATATAAAAAATACAACAAAAAGAAAAATTTCGGCTATAGTAGAGAGGAGAGAGTACTATCTGTGGCCGCAAAAAAAAAGAAGAAAAAAAAAGAAAAACTCCTGACAGAGCCATAGTTTTAGGTGCCAACAATTTATTTGTTTTGTGCTTATGCTGAATTGAGCTTCTCAGTGCCTGGCCATCTTTGTTGCTGTCGTTGCTTTCATATTCATTCTTGACTCCTTGTTCATCATCTCATATTTGATATAGGACACATTTAAACCAAAGAACTAGGACCATACTTTGGACATTTATTCAAGATTACTATCTCGTTATTGATTTGTGTTCCACCGACATATTTGGCCTTCCAAACTCCATATATCTACTGGATAGCACGCTTTGACCTTGCAATCGCACCCATGCTCGACAAGGTATCACGAACCGACCACCGGTTGTACCACCCACGCTTTGGTAAGCACACTTGTAAGAGCTTGGTAAGCCACTTCCTTTGGGTTTCCACTTCCTTCCTTTGTAGTTGATAGGGATCATGCTTTTGTTTTCCCCGTATTTCCACCAACCATGGCGGAAACGAAGAGGACGGGACACCGGTCGATTTCAACGAGTGTGTTAGTCGCGGCCGCCTACAAGCTGCGCCGACAAACAAAACGCTTCACTCACCGATCTCGGCGAGATTGGACACCATCGTCGCCGCCATTACCCGCTTGAACACAACGGAAGGCATTGAGCGGGTGGAGCGGCGGATGGTCGACCTCACCGGTCGGATAGACACATTGAGGCACGCCGCCACTGTCAATGACGGCCATCATCATGATGATGACACACCGCATGATATGATGGCAACATTGATCGGTGGGCGACACAAGATGCACGACTACGTCGGCGTCTTCAAAAAACCGACATGGTATGGGAGGTAATAACCGAACCGTCATGGTAACGATGATCCTTTTGCTAAAGTCAAGTTTACCATTCCATCTTTTCTCGGTCTTTATGATGTCAAATATATCTAGATTGGGAGATGACGGTGAGAGCGTAAGTTTAACTCTCACTTAGTTCTTGAGCAACATAGAGTTAGACACGCTACTAGTGAGTTTAAGGACTTTGCTATTATCCGGTGGAATGAACTAAGTACCATGCGCTACAACCCGATACATGGGAGCGCTTAAAAGAAGCTATGCGTAATCGCTTTGTTCCTCCCTCATATAAACTTGAATTGAGAAAAAATTGCAGCGCTTAGAACAAGGTGATAGTTCTGCTCAAGACTATTATGCCGAGCTTCAAAAGGGTATGGTGCGTTGTGGGGTTGTTGAGGACACGGAGGATAAGATTTGTCGTTTCTACGGGGTTACTGGCGTGAAATTCGTGACATTGTTGATTATAAAGAATTTACTATCACAACCGCTTGTTCCACCTTGCTATGCTTGCGTAAAAGAATTGCGGGGACGCAGAATCAACTAAGGCACGCACCGGACGACCCTTCTACACCCCGCGAACGACTACATCAACGGATCGCCCAATTCTTCTTCGAGTTTCGCTCTCCTCCACCACCGTGAACAAGATGGCAGCAGCGCCACCAAGCCACCTTCCACGACACGCCTTGCGATTCTTCAAAAATTCTTTGCGGGGTCCAACCAAGAGTTCTTCTTCCGTGGCTTCAACGGGCCGCCCTCCGGCATTCGGTGCCACCGCGCCATGGGCTTGGTCATGTGCGTAAGAATTGCCCTAGCCAACGGGCATACATCGCCACGTAAGATGGAGGCTACATCAAGACTTCGGATGTCGAGGAGGATGATGATGTTGTCTTGCCTCGAACGACAATGGCGGTGGTGATGACGACCTCATCCTTGGTGGGCGTCCACAACGGACGCTTCGAGCATCATTGTGCAATGAGTCCTCAAGACGCAGTACAACAACCCGATAAACTTCAACGCCATAATTTGTTTCGCACCTTCTTTGCAATCAAGAACCGGCGCACGTGTCATCATTGATGGAGGAAGTTGCAACAACTTGGTGAGTTCGATTTGGTAAAGAAGCTTGGCTTGACCACGCGACCGCATCCACATCCATACCATATTCAATGGTTAAATGACTCGAAAAGCTAAGGTAACGCAAACATGCCGAGTCTATTTTTCCATTGGTGCTTATGTTGATCATGTTGATTGTGATGTGGTTCCCATGCAAGCATGCTCTCTTTATTGGGTCGACCTTGGGAATTTGATAATGATGCTTTACACCATGGTAGTAGTAACACATACACTTTTATGCATAAGAAAAGAAAGTTACTTTACGCTTTTGACCCCAAATGAAATTATAGAGGCCGATAGGGCGAGAGTCGCTAATGATCCAAAGGAACATGATAAAACCGAAAACAGCAAGTACTCCATTTGAAAAATTTGTTATGCTTGCCACAAAATCGACCTTGCCGCAATTGATGATGTTAATGATACATGCTATGCTTTTGTGTGCAAAGATGCTTTATTTTCTCTTGATAATATGCCTTGCACTTTGCCTCGCCTCCCACTAACCTTTTACAGGAGTTTAGAGATGTTTTCCTAATGAGATACCTCCAGGACTTCCACCCATTCGAGGGATTGAGCACCAGATTGATTTGATCCCTGGAGCGAGCTTGCCAAACCGTGCGGCGTCAGACCAATCCCAAGAGACTAAGGAGATTCAGCCAAGTCCAAGACCTTTTGGACCGTGGGTACGTCGTGAGAGCCTTAGTCCTTGTGTTGTTCTGTTCTTTTGGTTCCCAAAAAGATGGTTCTTGGCGTATGTGTGTAGATTGTAGAGCCATTAACAACATTACTATACGGTATCGTCATCCTATTCCTAGGCTAGACGACATGCTTGATGAGTTGTGTGGTGCTATAATTTTCACAAAGATTGACTTATGTAGTGGATACCACCAAATAAGAATGAAACTTGGCGATGAATGGAAACGCTTTTAAAACTAAGTTCGGCTTGTATGAGTGGTTAGTCATGCCTTTTGGTTTAACTAATGCACCTAGCACTTTCATGAGATTAATGAACGAGGTTTTACGTCCTTTCATTGGCAAATTTGTGGTCGTTACTTTGATGATATCTTGATTTATAGCAAGTCCATGGATGAACATTCGACTCACTTACGTGTGTTTTTAATGCTTTGAGAGATGCACGCTTGTTTGGTAACCTTGAGAAGTGCACCTTTGCACGGATCGAGTCTCTTTCTTGGCTATGTTGTGACTCCACAGGAATTGAGGCGATAGAGCCAAGGTGGAGGCGATATGGAGTTGGCCCACGCCCACGACAATCTCCCAAGTCGCGGAGTTTTCTTGGCCTTGCAGATTTTATCGCCGCTTTGTCAAAGAATTCAGCACCATTGCGACACCGTTGATTGAGTTGACAAAGAAGGGTGTCGTGTTCCATTGGGGGCCATCACAAGAGGAGTCCTTTAATCTTTTGAAGGACAAGCTTACGCACGCACCATTGCTCCAACTTCCGGATTTTGGTAAGACTTTTGAACTCGAATGTGATGCTAGCGGAATTGGTATTGGTGGTGTGTTGATGCAAGAAGGCAAACTGTTGCCTACTTTAGCGAAAAATTGAATGGTCCTGTTCTTAATTATTCCACGTATGATAAAGAATTGTATGCTCTTGTTCGTTCTTTAGAGACGTGGCAACACTATTTATGGCCTAAAGAATTTGTCATTCATTCCGATCATGAATCACTTAAGCATATTCGTAGTCAAACCAATTTGAATCGTAGACATGCTAAGTGGGTTGAATTTATTGAATCTTTCCTTATGTCATTAAACACAAGAAAGGGAAGGATAATGTGATTGCTTGATGCTTTGTCTCGACGCTATACCATGTTGTCTCAACTTGATTGTCGCATTTTGGTCTTGAAACTATTAAAGAACAATATACTTTTGATGCTGATTTTAAGGATGTGTTGTTGCATTGTAAAGAGGGTCAAGCATGGAATAAATTCGTGATCAATGATGGGTTTTGTTTAGAGCTAACCGCCTATGCATTCCAGCTTGGATCCGTTCGTCTTTTGTTGTTGCAGGAGGCGCATGGAGGCGGTTTGATGGGTCATTTGGTGCTAAGAAGACGGAGGACGTTCGACAACACATTTCTTTTGGCCAAAGATGAGGCGAGATGTTGAGCGGTTTGTGGCTCGCTGCACTACATGTCAAAAGCTAAGTCTCGCTTGAATCCACATGGTTTATATATGCCACTCCTGCTCCTTCTATTCCGTGGGCGATATTTCTATGGACTTTGTTTTAGGGTTGCCCAGACTAAGAGGGAGAGATAGCATTTTGTTGTTGTGGATCGTTTTTCTAAGATGGCTCACTTTATCCCATGTCATAAAACCGATGATGCCGTTCATATTGTCGACCTCTTTTCAAAGAGATAGTTCGCTTGCATGGTATGCCTTCTACTATTGTTTCGCATCGTGATGCCAAGTTCTTGAGTCACTTTTGGCGTACTCTATGGAACAAGTTGGGTACAAAGTTGTTGTTCTCTACCACATGTCACCCACAAACTGATGGCCAAACCGAGGTGGTGAACCGCACATTGTCTACCATGTTGAGAGCTATTTTGAAGAACAATTTGAAGCTATGGGAAGAGTGCTTGCCGCATGTTGAGTTCGCATATAATCGAGCGGAACATTCCACCACCAAGGTAAGTCCTTTTCGTAGTGTATGGATTCAATCCCGTGCCCTATTGATATTTTACCTTTGCCTACTAGTGAGAGAGTTCATAATGATGCTAAGGAGCGTGCTGATTTTATTATCAAAATACATGAGACTACTAAGGCAAACATTGAAAAGATGAATGAAAATATAGGATTACCGGTAGTAAAGGTAGAAAGGAAGTTAAACTTGAACCGGTGATTTTGTTTGGTTGCACTTGCGAAAGGATAGATTTCCTGAATTAAGAAAGTCAAAATTGATGCCTAGAGCTGCTGGTCCTTTTAAGATAGTTGAGAAGATAAATGATAATGCATATAAACTTGAGTTGCCTCCCGAGTTTGGGGTTAGTCCCACCTTTAACATTTCGATTTGAAGCCATACTTGGGAGAAGAAGATGAGGTGAGTTGAGGGCAACTCCGCTTCAAGAGGGGAGGATGATGAGGACATCACTTCTTCTGGATACACACAACACTCCTCCACTTGATATTCAAGGACCAATCACTAGAGCTCGCGCCGACAATTGAATTTAGAGGTGAGCTCGTTCCTAAGTACTTCTTTTGGTTCATTTGAGAATCGATTGCTACCTAATGATTTAATTATGATTAGGAACCATGGAGAGGATCAAGAAGTACTTGGAGAAGGGCTACGAGGCGCACAAGTCCAGCAAGGAAGGACGAATCATGTTGGATGTCCAACTCAAACCGACTTCGAATCCAATTCGAGTCCAGACCAACTGCACTAAACGGACGCCCAGATCGCATCCAGACTCCGTTTGGACGTTCCACATATGTATGGAAAGCTGAGAAGATAACATTTCCAATGGCTCTGGTCTCATATCAAAATTCCTTCTGAGTCAACGGAATCGTCGAAACAAGTGGACGTCCAGAATCTGTCGGTGGTGTTGCGACACCGTCTTTTGGGCCGTTCGGCTTTGTATCGTATTGGAGTCCATTAAGGACGCGTCCAGGGGTTTTGCACGCCCCTTACTCCTTTATATATAGCCGTCACCCCCACCATTAGGGTTGGGTTTTGCTTAGATTAATTCTGTCTTTGAACAGTTTCGCCGTCATCGGTTTGTGAGACCCCAATTTTCGAGTGCTTCATCAATATATCTGCAATTTGGTTGTGTTCTTCCTTGTTCTTGCTTGTGTTCTTCAATTCGCAGGCGAGGATTAACCTTCTTGGCAAGGTCAACCGGGCAGCGCACGGTTGATAACCTGAGGAGACGTGGTGCTGCGATTGCGGGGTTCGGGACGTGTTGTTCGGAAGCCGGATCGATTTGTGTCGCGACTCCACCAAATCGAATTTATCCAGAACCTGTTGGAAGATCGGGACCCCGTTCCCATCACCAAATACGACAAGTATGCTAATAAAGTTGCTTTTGAACAAAAGGGCTATGTTGTCAATCTTGTTTCTTGCTTGCTAGTTAACATGCAACCTCACCCGATCGTGGTCAGCGCTCATTGCCAAAGTTTGTAAAGATATGGAGAAAAGGAAACAAGTAGGAATAGAAAAATTGATCCAGTGCATAGTGAACATATTACTATTGAAAACAACAACACGTATGATTTTAGAATAGATAATTACTATTGAAAGCAATATCCATAAAGCGACAGAAACCACAATGTTATATTGGCATGACTATGAAAACAGATAATTCTTTATCTATTATTGTACTGAAACAATTCCCCTTTGCCTTTTCGTATTTTTACGACTAACTTGGCAGATTTGACCAACTTTTAGCGATTGCCATTGCAAGGTCATCACAAAATCTATCCATGGCTCTATCACTTGATTGTGATGTTGACACATCCGATGCATCCTAAGAAATGACATATTTTGCATATCTCATTGGTATTGTGGGCACATAATTAGGATCTCTCTCAAACCTATAGAAATGCTTATCCGGCAAAGCATGATCACGTATGAAGTTGTGAAGTCCAATGGTAGCTACAACAATCATTTTTTGCTTGTATATTTTAAAACTCGGCATCTTCAGAAGAATTCTTCATTTCATCTTCCATACACCAAATGTCCTCTCAATGATGTTACGACCACCTAAGTGCGATTTGTTAAATTTTTCTTTCTCACCACTTGGAGCAACACATATCCGAAATTCAAGAATATGGTACCTTTGCCCCTTGTATGTTGCTAGATATCCTATCTTGTTAATATAACTGGCATCGACAAGATAATATTTACCTGAAAATTAAGTTGCAAATTACCTCTGCTAACATCAAATGCATGAATATTACTAGTAAATAAATTCTCAAAATGATACAAAAATAAAAATTACCCTGTGGAGGATGTGGAAAGATATCTCTGTTTACATCCAATGTATGATAAAGCACACTAGTACTATGCATAGCTCCTGGCTAACCAATATATGCATATATGAAACGCTTGTCAAAAGCACATATCGCCATTACATTTTGATTGTACTCTCTGGTTTACCAATGTATCTAATATGATATTCTTGGGCAATTGTTGTAAGGATGTGTGTACCGTCGAGATCTCTAATGCATTTTTTGAAATGTGGCTACATCCTCCTATCATTTTTAATTCTACTACGAACAGTAGAGAAGTTAGGATCGTTTGGCTGCACAATATCCTGAGACATCTTGACGCATACACTCCAAAACCTCACCAACTTTCTGCTAATTGTCTCACTAGAATGCTTCAACCGATTCTGTGTTGTTTGGTCCAATTCAGAGCCACCACAAATGTACAATAAAATAACCAGCGCTTCAATACAACTCATATGGGTAGTTGATTTTAAGTTGTAAGTACTAACCAAAAGATCATGTAGGCTATAGAAGATTGCAACATTTATATGAAACATATGATGGCTTTCCCTTAGAGTGGTTAAGGTTTTTTTACCCAACCCATTTCACTAAGACGTGAAGTCTTAGGCTCATTCTTGTCAAGATAGGTTGGATAATAATTCTCCATGATAATTGTAGTTGTAGCTAAGTGATCTGCCATATCTTGTTGTAGACACATCATCTTAACATCACACCATGTTCTTCATCAGGGGTATCACTCACTTCACTTTCGCTTTTCTGAGGAGAACATCTGTGCATGAAAATAGAAAAAAGTACCAACTTAAATTAGACAAACTCTTATAAAAACAAACCATCTGTATATATCAATAGTAGAATGTGGCAAAATAAATGAGACAAATGGTAATACCAATAGTAGTACTCACTAACATAAATGAGACAAATAACAATAAAAAATTACATGACTATGCATGGGATCAAATGATAGTAGATAACTAGGCAAATAATGTCTCATAAATAAAATAAAGTCTTACAAGCCAATTGAGATGAAAGATATATAAAGCATACAAGGCAAAATACTTATAGGAACGCCTTCAAAAACATTCTAAGGTTACAACCCAATTTCTACTTGTCATATTGGGACCATATTTCCTTTTAAGATATTCAAATCGTCCTTCGCTATTGTGCAATATCACAAATATTTCGCTTTGCTAATTCTTTACAAAAAGTTCAGATGCAATGAAATGCTCATGATAGCACCTCACTCTTCGACCAACTCCATTACATCCTTGATGGTGCACACCGAGACTTCCTCTCTCTTTGTGCAAATGCTACAAAAGATGCATGTGATATGTCACTCAACTCAACGATTCATTTCAGTTGGTATTGCATGACCGCATATTCACTCTTTGGTTTCTTCCCATTCTCATTGGTAGGACCACATGCTCTCTTCCCTATAGCACTAATTGGTGACTGATCTTCTTATTCACTATCATCAGTGTCATCATTGGCATCTTCATGTTCTTCAACATCAATAGGTGTGGATGCTTTACGGACTTTAAGGCAAGGTTCTCATTACAGAGACCAATGGTCTTGACCGGTGTTACAAATATCTTCAAATATCGTGTGCAACAAGTCCTTGTTTTGAAGTTCACCTTTCTCAAACTTGCCACATCCTTTATATTCCTGTCAACAACAATGTTACAAGTTAAATATAGGTAGAAGTGTACATATGTACATGAATGTGTAATTTGTAATGACTTATTTTCTTTAATTCCTTCCATCGTTGAGTGGTGGTCATAATTGTTTTCTTCTCAAGATCTCAACCTAAGTTTGTTTTCTTTGTCGTTAATTTCTTTCAAGTGTTTGTAATCATTCTTCAGTTTATCCTATTTATTTTTAAATTGCCTCTTTGTGTACTTTATCCTAGTCTTCTCCTCAAAATTAGCAATTAGTAAGGCATAACTAGGATTATTCAGATGGGTATTTGAGTGATTCCTAGCAATTACTTGTTTAGCAAATAATTCACATACTATCCTCGTGTATTCATCATTCCACTGAGCATTATCACCCATCTGCTACATTAACATCACCTAATAATGAATTCATTGTATTAGCAAAATACACAATGTATTACCACAATACCCAATAAAAGTATTCCATGAGTCATGATAGAGAACAAATAGAAATACATGTTAAATACAGAAGATCTATCAATAAAAAAGATTGAGTATATTACCAACCAATAATAGGGCATACAAAATATGCAGAAGAACATTTACACATCTTTGGAAAACGATACATTTCTAAACATTTTAAAATCTTTGAACATTTACATCGCTCAGGTGAATACGGTGTTTACTTCTACTTTCCTATTTTGCTATGTCTGGTTTTTATTTTTATATATGTAGCCAGGTGTTGGAAGGCCTTGTTTATCTGCATGAACAAGGTGTCATACATAGCGATATCAAGGGTGCAAATATATTGACTACCAAAGATGTAAAGCTGTTGTATCATATGCCTATTTGCCCATGGTTTTTTCTTTTGACTTCTGATCACTGAAGCACGGGGAAAAATCTTGCAATAGTTAATAATGGAAAATTGTGGAAGGAAGACAAAGGTTCAAGGACACTAGTCTTGAAAATGATGTTTTGAATAGTATGTTTAAAAGTTACCTCTTGCATAAATTTTCTATGAAAAATGAAGAATGCAAAAAAAAAAAAAGTTAAGAAAGGGCACCCTGAGATGAAACTCATGGGCAAATAATAGTCTAGCAGAAATTATGGGAGCAGAGAACTGCAAATGTACAATCATCTAATATTAGCTGATACAATTATTCACACTTGATTTTTTTGTAAAATAACGCAAATGCAATTATTCACACTTGATTTTTTTTTTGTAAAATAACACAAATGGAAAGCCTAAAAGAGTGCCGTTTGGATTCGAATACCCTAAAAGCCTCGCCATCGGCCCCATGAGTACCCGCCGCCTCTGCTCTTCTCCTTTTCGGTGCCGTTTGGATTCGAAAACCCTAAAAGCGTCGCCATCGGCCACCGCCATGGCGGACTCCACAGCCGCCGACCCCAACTTCCTCCGGGAGGCCGAGCTCCGCCTCCTCCGCTGCACCCTCCCCTCCCCGGCCTCCCCGGCGCCGCCCCCTTCGCTTCCCCCTCCCCACCCGCTCGGCCCCGTCGCCACCTCCGCCCTCGCCGCCGTCGAGGCCGGCGACTACGCGGCCGCGCTCGCCTCCGCCGCCCCTCACCTCCTCCCCGCATCCGTTTCAACCGTCGCACCCGACTCCGCTGCGCAGTTCTACGCCGACCTCGCCGCCGCCGCCCAGGCGTTCCTGCGGGGGACGATGAAGGTTGGCGGGCGAGGGGTTCGAGTGCAGGTGCGCGGTTGTGCTCTCCGCCGCGGTGGCCGCGCTTCTCGCGTTCGCGCAGCAGAACGTGACCGGGTGAGTTGGTTTCGCTGAATTATTTTCTGAGTTTCCCGTCTGCGTTTTCATCTTGTATGTAGTTAGGGGAAACTGGCTTCAGAACATGGTTGCTTGTCTTGGCAAAATATGATAGAAATTTTGAAACGAAACTTTTGAGGATTCGTGGCCTTCTTTCATCCACAAATGTTTGCATTGTAGTGATTATGCATTGGGCCAGCAGAATGCAATGGTTGAGTCATGTTCTTTGGGGCCCCTAGACTTAAGCTGTTGGAAATTTAATTTATGTCGTTGAGGCAGAACTTTTCAAATTTGCTAAATTTAAGGCTCCCTAAAGTAAGCTGATCATCAATGGCCAAGTAAGACGTACAAGTTGTTGTTCCTGTATGTTGACAGAGAAAAATGGAAATACCATTGATTGACATTCTCAAATCTTAACATGTGACACGCCTGTTTTACAAGGGAGAAACATCTGGTATTGGCAGGGGGAGATGAAACTTGGAATACTAAGGGATGAATGTGGGAGAGTGAGCTGTGGGCAAGAGAATGTGGTGAAGTTATGTGAAGCTTGTGTGAACCGTCTATTGGGAAGGAGAAATTAGTGAAGGCTTCCTAAAGTAAGCTTCTTGTCAGACATGTATCCTGTTCATGGGAAGGAGAAATTAGTGGAGGGTGTTAGGGAGCCAGGCCTAAAGATGCATGAAGAGAATGTGGTGAGCTTATATCGGACTTATGGGGACAATCTGTGGCTTCCTACACCCAAAATAAGGTGTAGACTGTAATACAGCATACTGATCAGTAAATTTCCCTAAAGTTAATTGTTTACAAACCTTATAAAATAACTAAAGGGAAAGGACATCCATGTGTGTGCTACTTTGATATCTAGTGAACACTTACAAGTTAGATGTTTCAATATTCTTTTAAATGTTGTATCTACTGCAACCACATGTTTCTGTTAATTATGAAAGTCACGGTGGTTGTATCATAAGAAGAAAATTGTTACTTGATTTGTTTTTTTGGGATTACCTTATAACCAATCGAAATTTCTAGAGATATGCCAGTGCAACTGCTACTGTATTTATATTTGCTTTCTATAAACTATTTGTAGGCCTTCAGGGAAGTTTTCCCCTTTTCCTTTCTGGACTTCATCTTTGGATGAAGGGTGGTATAGTAATCTTGGAGGCAAATGGGATGCAAGGGCTTCAGATCATTTAGCTTTTTTGGTTCCCATGTTCATGGGAAATTCTTGCTCTTGCAGGTATTTATTTGGAGGATTGCTCATTGATTTATCTGTTCATGCATTGGTATTTACTGTGTTGTTTTCGTTAAGAATTGGAATTTTCTTTCATTTTTGTTTGTTTAATCTACTTGCACCTCCCCTATAGTCTTTCTGCAAACAGTTGATCTATGTTGAAATTGCACATAGTTTGGTAAAAGAACATTGATGGTCGGTTTCCGAGCCTTGTGAAATGACACCACCATAGTCATTGTATGCCATGTAATGTATAGCACCCTTCATGGTTTTTTATGTAATTATATTATCTTGGCTCACTTTACAGACTAACCATTCTAAGCAGTAGCCTGACAACCTGTCTGACTTTGTCAATTCCAAGCATTTAGCACCAATGAAACACTCATTTAACATTGGCACATTATTTCTCTCAAGACACTGGTCAGTATTGTGGTTATGAATATGTAAGAAGAGTAAAATAAAATATTGTAATTTTCGAATACTAAATTGGCACCTATACTAATACTTTAGTAATCTATAATAGTATAATGTTTGGGTTTACATATGAACTGAAGGTTAACAATGTTTGTTGTTCCATATCTTGGATCATCTTTAGATAGAATCTGCTGCTTATCATATGTGTAATGTTTGTAAAACTAAAATTAGTTATGTTGTGATTGATCCTAGATATACATATCTTGGACAATTATATATCAACATGTGGCACTTATGCTTTGATGGGAGGTTAAACCTATATCGCCTGTAGATGTGATTAAGACTTAAAGACAGTGCTAGCAATTCCGTGTGTGGATGTGTTTTGAGTCTTTGGGTGTTGCAGATGTTATCGTTGTAATGAAGCAGCTGCCATTGTACCAATTGCCTTATTTTGCAATTGGCATTGGGCAGAAGGCTGTGTTTGTTTCAGACGTAAGACTGGCACAATGCTCAGGTCTATATGTGCAACATTCAAACTTTAAGAGGGCAAATGCATTTGCCCTTATTTTGCATTTACAGACTTGCAGTATTTCAGATTTGAGCATGCTAGTTCTTATCTTATTCTTGTGCAGTTCATTGTCTTTGGAGAACTTCTGTTCACGAGCATAAAGAGTCTGGATTCCTCTGATTGCTGGAGTGTGTCATGGTGGTTATGTAGAATATGCATGTTCCAGCAGAATATTTTAGATTGAGTTATCATCCTCATTGTTTGATCAAGTACAAGTGTACAAGAACAAGATGTTGGCCCACTTTGGTGAACTTGAAAAGGTTTCTAGCTACTGGGATCCTTTGTTGTGCGATGGAGAAGTCTCTTATTTTGTCTCAGCTGCTTTCTTAGAAGCTGGTATTGTGGAGTATAAATATGGTCGAGTTGATGCTTCAAGGTCCCCCCACACACACACCCAATCCTCCCCTCCCTGTCTTTCTTGACTAAATAATGTATTAATGTTAGGGCTTAAAAGTTCTTTAGAAGATATTTATCCTTTGCTTGTTTTCATGAGAGCCTAAACTATTGCATGCTAAACTTTTATCAGAAAGCTATTGTTCAAAATCACTAGAAGTAAACTAAAGAATAGTAAAAAATGTGTCCGGAACTTCGTATATATAGATTTCAAAATATGATTTCAATTATCGATATATCTAATTCCTCTCTAGTTAGTTTCTCTTTCATTTAGCATGGACCAAACATGATGCTCTTAAGTAATTAAAATTAGTTTGGAGCTAATTAACTTTGGTAGTTTTAATAATTAGATGCTTGTTAAATGCCAATGCTGATAAAAAAGGTAATATCTTGTATGTCAAACACTCAAACATACTATTGTTTCACTACATGCATTATTTAAGGCTGTCATGAAAATTTAGTTAGAATGCTGGGCACACCTTGTGTAACTTGAGTTAGTACAATGTCCAATAACTGTGAACAATTATCATTGGATTCTCTTGGGATATGTTTGGAAACAAATGCTATCCGTCGAAGCATCTTTTATGGATGTTTAATAGCTTTATTTTGTTGTACTAGTAGATGTTGTAGGGACCTGATTTACATTCATCGGGCTGTGTAACTTCTGCTAATTTAGCTGACCTATATACTGAATTCTGGTGGGAGCAGAAAACCTGTAGCCAATCTGAGCATAGTACTGTCTTAATTATTTTGGTTTGGGTATTTGGATAGGTTGCATCTGGATAGTGCTCAAGAAGCATGTGGGCTGCATCTCTCTCTCACAGGGATTCTTGGTTTTCGAACAATACACCAGGTGGATTATGCTGCACATTTTGGCCCTTTCTCTTTCTGTTATGTATATCAAACTTTTCAGAGCTAGGTTGATAGAGGCATCATTTCATTTTGCAAAGAATGTTATTTAAATGTATGTCTTGACTTTCATTTTCTGAAATTAGTATCAAATAACACCTAATAGCTCTTTAGTGTGATTATTCGAGGGTGTTGTTTAAGAAAATGAGAAAATTATGATGTATCTTTCTCTTTGTGGTACGTCATTTATATCATTCGTCTTGCTGTTGCATAACATTAAGAGAACCATTATCCTTGAAAAATATGAAGTGAACCATCCCTTGGTATAGGTGGATGCGAAGTCCCACATGGTACTTGTTGCGAAGACCAGTAATCCAGCAGCTGATGTGGGACAAGCAACAGAACTCACAGGAGCTCAGAATGATGTTGCGGCTTTGAAAAATGAAAGGAGCTCTGTTCCTGGTGAAAGTGATGAATTTTGTGATATAGTAAGAATGCCAAGACTAGTGCAAAATGGGAATGATTTGAGCAGTGAAAGATCCAAGCACAAAAATATCAGTAACGGCTATTCTTCAGGCTACTGTACTTGCACAATGTTTACATGTGAGCCGAAGGAGTCGGAGTGATGAAATGTCTGGTATGTCCATATTTTCATTCCTTGTGGACACTTTTGAGAAACTTTGGTTCTATTTTAAACATGGTTAAGACATTTATTGTAGTGTTATAATATTACATAAACTATTAGTATCTCAAATTTTCTTCTTTCCATTTTTCAAATGTGGTACTGGGTCTCAAAAGATGGCTGAGTTTGCAATAACTGCTAAAATTCTTGGATGCAAAAGCATTATGTAGAGTTCATGTTTGTCGTTATCTGGTATGGTTGTTTTCACATATATACATGGAAAATAGCGTAGCTCATTTACTAATGACATTTGGTTTGATCTGCATATTTGAAGGCATTGAAAAGTCTCAATGAACAGAAACTGCCTTTTATGGTTAAAGCAATGTATACCATAGTTTGGCATGTCATTTATTTGTTATTTCTAAAATTTAAAACACAGAGCTACCTTGCACATGTTAGCAAATACATCTTCTGGCACTCAGATATTTCATTTGTGAAACTTCATTTGATTTTCAATTATTTTGGCTATGCTTAATACTATACAACAACAACAACAACAAAGCATTTTGTTCCAAGCAAGTTAGGGTAGGCTTTATTTTGGGTTTCATTCCATAAAAGGTGGTTTGATTTTTTACGTTGGCTCGCCGAGCCTAACACAACTTTCCTCCTTTTTCCTGGCTTGGGACAGGCTATATAGTAAACTACACAGGCGGAGTTATGTTTGATACTATGTCCCAATGTTTATATCTTTGAATAATCTTTTTCCATCTTATGCGTTAAGTGGATGGAAATTCAGCATATATGATTCAAATGATTATCTGTTATTCATTTATTTTTTATACATATGTAAGTTCTTTGGTATTTTTTACACAGGGTGGGAGATGGCACCACACGTTGAGTCAATTGATTCTCAGGATGAGTCTTACTTTGTGGTATGGTTTTAATTGCATCATATTATGTTGGTGGAAACATGTGCAGCTTAATCCTACTCGTGTGCATAAATAGGCGAAAGGTGGTTTCCAAGATTTGGGGCTAATCTTATCTGTGTGCTGCAGGTTTTTGCTCTGTATGCTCAAATCATGTTTAGACCATCGTCTACTCAATTAAATATTTTTTCTTCTGAAAAGCATATTTAACAATGATTGCCCTGTGAGCCTTATAGTTAGTTCATTAATTGTGCTTTGTCTCATTTCAGGTTAGGAGCTTGTGTGATATTCTGCGCATTAGGTGGGAGTCCACCCGCAGTCGGACAAAGCAGCGTGCAGTACTGATGATGGAGAATTTGGAAAGTGCAATATCAATTGCTATTTACTACATTGTTGATAATTTTAATTTTCCCCAAGGTTTCAATTGACCATCATCTATATTTATTGGTGTTCCTCCAAGTTTCAGATATACATTATACTTTTTGTTATGACTACATTTTGTCTTAATGAATTTTGCTTACCAGTTAGCAGATTGTGTTCAATTCCTTGATATACTCTGTATTATCCCTGATATTTATTCTTGTAGTGAAGATTTGATTTAGCTGTTTAGGTTGGTCGTGTAAGTTTGCGTATTTTGTTGTTTAATGGCTATGTCCAGTACACAACTAAATCTCTGTTTTCAAATAAGCTACATATGTATCATGACTATATTCTTCTACCTTTTGGCATGGTTGCATTGCTTTTCTCTTTTCACCGTTTGCTGCAACAATAATGGGTATATCAATTTATCAATTTGGTACCACAGAGCATATGCTTATGCCCTGTTTGGCGCTGCTCCAGTTTGTTGTGTGCGATATTGACTATCTGTTTATTCAGGCCGTTTGACACCCATCAGTAAATATCTTTTCTAGATTCTAACCATGTATGAATGCTTTTAAAAAACTTACGTTAGATTCTTCATTTCAATCGGCTGCAATTTCAGTTGAGCAGTATGTTGTTTAAAACATAATATACAGATTTAAACATTAGTTGTGTAACCTGCATGGTCATAAAATTAGTTTGAGTAATCCTTATCTCTCCAATCATAACATGCCGACAACACCACTCCTCCGTTATGCTTTTTTAATACCACAGGAAATGATGACCTACTAATATGCAAGTTTGGTGCATTCCTTAGGCTGAAGATGTTGGCAAAGAATTCCCTGTGGCTGCACAAAGAGCTAAATTGGTTTTTGGTGTTCATATGCCAACTCTCCCTTCATTGAGGAAGTACATATTGATATTCCTAAGCCTTCTTCTTGCCTTTTTTCGGCAACACTATGTGACTTGTTGTGCTTCGTATGAACTCAGAGAACATGGCGAACTTTTGATAAGTTGTGGTTTAGTTGTTGAAGCACTGGATATTTTCAAAGATCTTGAATTGTGGGATAATTTAATCTACTGCTATCGGTATGGATTTCCGCTTGACATACAGATGCCATACTTTCTGTTGAATTTTTTTGGCTGTGATAAGTTAAGTTTTGTTCTTTGGCAGATTATTAGGTAAAGTTGCTGATGCAGTTAGTCTAATAAATGCTCGGGTCTCTGTTACACCCAATGACCCAAGGTTATGGTAAGTAAATTATTTTGGACTTAAATGAGTGAGATGTTCTAGTTTATATTTAAGATGGTATGCAGGTTTATTTGTCATTATGTTCTTTAGCAATTTGCTATGATTTAAGCAATTTTGTAGCATTTGCAATACTTTGGGTCTTCCACAACAAACAAATTCCAAGTGACTATGGGATATGTGCTTGTATATTATGCATTTTTACAAAATAAAAACATTTCCCACCATCCATCACTCATCATACAAGTGGGAAGTGGGAAAATGTGGATGGAGAGAACAATTGAGTAACTTTTTGGTAGCTAAGATATCTTTGTACCATAGCCATCCCCATTATTATTTGGATGTATGAGACATCTTACTCCTAATTTGTGAAAATCAAATGCTTTAATGCAGGACTGCTGCTTATATGTTATTTATCTTGTTTTGGAGTTTTTAATGCCAGCTTTCAATAATGTAGAAGTAGCAGTTGGTTCATATTAAAGAGATGCAAGTTTTTGTCTGGCAGTTTATAGGTAAGTAATAAGTAAGGTAAGCTAACAGTAGGCTAGTAGCCTAGACTTTCCTCATAATATATGTTACACGAGCATGAAATCTCTAGATAACAAATTATATATAAATCTTAAATGCTTCGAATACAGCACTATTTCTTGGTTTATAACATCATTGTTATATTGAAATATTCGAAGTTCCCATTATCTCATGCAACTTTGCATGAAATCTCTAGATAGACAATTTTCACCGCTGTTGTAGTAGCTACTGTCACGCTGCGCTGTACAGGGTCGTAATCGTTACTATGGCTGTCGTTGTGGGGAATGACGAAGGAATAGGATGCAAACTAACACTGATTTTGGGAGGGAAAAGCAAAAGGGGACTCGATGATTTGGGATGAGCTGGTTGGATAGGAACGTTTTTGAGGATTCGGTTGGAGAAGAGGAAGAATTGGAGGCATTTATCATGCTTAGATGTGGAAGGTAGCACAAAGAGTGGAGCGTTGAGAGGGAGTTGTGATCGAGTGTGAGGGCATGGGACCCTCCTGTTGGCGTGGTTCCCTCTTCAAGAGGAGGGGAAGTGTGTGGAACGTATCATCACTCACCAGTTTTTAAGTAGTAAAGATATCTAGGAATGGTGGCCAAGGTTATTAAGTCGTAAAGTCGAGTCAAGTCACCCTCCTGGCTGTTGAGGGTATTAGAGATAGAATAGAAATCAGCATATTCCCTGTAATATCCCTTTGTACTTCATGTATGTATTGCCCATTGGACCTCTTCAATATACACACAATATTCATAACAAGGTATTAGAGCTTAGGTTAAATAAAAAATTGCAAGGAGCTCTATTCCTGGTGAAAGTGATGAATTTTGTGATATAGTAAGAATGCCAAGACTAGTGCAAAATGGGAATGATTTGAGCAGTGAAAGTATGACAGATCCAAGCACAAAAATATCACTAACGGCTATTCAGCAGGCTACTGTACTTGCACAATGTTTACATGTGAGCCGAAGGAGTCGGAGTGATGAAATGTCTGGTATGTCCATATTTTCATTCCTTGTGGACACTTTTGAGAAACTTTGGTTCTATTTTAAACATGGTTAAGACATTTATTGTAGTGTTATAATATTACATAAACTATTGGTATCTCAAATTTTCTTCTTTCCATTTTTCAAATGTGGTACTGGGTCTCAAAAGATGGCAGAGTTTGCAATAACTGCTAAAATTCTTGGATGCAAAAGCATTATGTAGAGTTCATGTTTGTCGTTATCTGGTATGGTTGTTTTCACATATATACATGGAAAATAGCGTAGCTCGTTTACTAATGACATTTCGTTTGATCTGCATATTTGAAGGCATTGAAAAGTCGCAATGAACATAAACTGCCTTTTATGGTTAAAGCAATGTATACCATAGTTTGGCATGTCATTTATTTGTTATTTCTAAAATTTGAAACACAGAGCTACCTTGCACATGTTAGCAAATACATCTTCTGCCACTCATATTTCATTTGTGAAACTTCATTTGATTTTCAATTATTTTGGCTATGCTTAATACTATACAACAACAACAACAAAGCATTTTGTTCCAAGCAAGTTAGGTTAGGCTTTAATTTTGGGTTTCATTCCATAAAAGGTGTTTTGATTTTTTACGTTGGCTCGCCGAGCCTAACACAACTTTCCTCCTTTTTCCTGGCTTGGGACAGGCTATACAGTAAACTACACATGCGGAGTTATGTTTGATACTATGTCCCAATGTTTATATCTTTGAATAATCTTTTTCCATCTTATGCGTTAAGTGGATGGAAATTCAGCATATATGATTCAAATGATTATCTGTTATTCATTTATTTTTTATACATATGTAAGTTCTTTGGTATTTTTTGCACAGGGTGGGAGATGGCACCATACGTTGAGTCAATTGATTCTCAGGATGAGTCTTACTTTGTGGTATGGTTTTAATTGCATCATATTATGTTGCTGGAAACATGTGCAGCTTAATCCTACTCGTGTGCATAAATAGGCGAAAGGTGGTTTCCAAGATTTGGGGCTAATCTTATCTGTGTGCTGCAGGTTTTTGCTCTGTATGCTCAAATCATGTTTAGACCATCGTCTACTCAATTAAGTCTTTTTTCTTCTGAAAAGCATATTTAACAATGATTGCCCTATGAGCCTTATAGTTAGTTCATTAATTGTGCTTTGTCTCATTTCAGGTTAGGAGCTTGTGTGATATTCTGCGCATTAGGTGGGAGTCCACCCGCAGTCGGACAAAGCAGCGTGCAGTACTGATGATGGAGAATTTGGTAAGTGCAATATCAATTGCTATTTACTACATTTATGATAATTTTAATTTTCCCCAAAGTTTCAAATGACCATCATCTATATTTATTGGTGTTCCTGCAAGTTTCAGATATACATTATACTTTTTGTTATGACTGCATTTTGTCTTCATAAATTTTGCTTACCAGTTAGCAGATTATGTTCAATTCCTTGATATACTCTGTATTATCCCTGATATTTGTTCTTGTAGTGAAGATTTGATTTAGCTGTTTAGGTTGGTCGTGTAAGTTTGCGTATTTTGTTGTTTAATCGTTATGTCCAGTACACAACTAAATCTCTGTTTTCAAATAAGCTACATATGTATCATGACTATATTTTTTTTTTTTGAAGAAAATACAGCAGGGGAGGCTATATTCTTCTACCTTTTGGCATGGTTGCATTGCTTTTCTCTTTTCACCGTTTGCTGCAACAATAATGGGTATATCAATTTATCAATTTGGTACCACAGAGCATATGCTTATGCCCTGTTTGGCGCTGCTCCAGTTTGTTGTTTGCGATATTGACTATCTGTTTATTCAGACCGCTTGCCACCCATCAGTAAATATCTTTTCTAGATCCTAACCATGTATGAATGCTTTTACAAAACTTACGTTAGATTCTTCATTTCAATCGGCTGCAATTTCAGTTTAGCAGTATGTTGTTTAAAACGCAATATACAGAGTTAAACATTAGTTGTGTAACCTGCAAGGTCATAAAATTAGTTTGAGTAATCCTTATCTCTCCAATCATAACATGCCGACAACACCACTCCTCTGTTATGCTTTTTTAATACCACAGGAATTGATGACCTACTAATATGCAAGTTTGGTGCATTCCTTAGGCTGAAGATGTTGGCAAAGAATTCCCTGTGGCTGCACAAAGAGCTAAATTGGTTTTTGGAGTTCATATGCCAACTCTCCCTTCATTAAGGAAGTACATATTGATATTCCTAAGCCTTCTTCTTGCCTTTTTTCGGCAACACTATGTGACTTGTTGTGCTTTGTATGAACTCAGAGAACATGGCGAACTTTTGATAAGTTGTGGTTTAGTTGGAGAAGCACTGGATATTTTCAAAGATCTTGAATTGTGGGATAATTTAATCTACTGCTATCGGTATGGATTTCCGCTTGAAATACAGATGCCATACTTTCTGTTGAATTTGTTTTGGCTGTGATAAGTTAAGTTTTGTTTTTTTGGCAGATTATTAGGTAAAGTTGCTGATGCAGTTAGTCTAATAAATGCTCGGCCTTCTGTTACACCCAATGACCCAAGGTTATGGTAAGTAAATTATTTTGGACTTAAATGAGTGAGATGTTCTAGTTTATATTTAAGATGGTATGCAGGTTTATTTGTCATTATGTTCTTTAGCAATTTGCTATGATTTAAGCAATTTTGTAGCATTTGCAATACTTTGGGTCTTCCACAACAAACAAATTCCAAGTGACTATGGGATATGTGCTTGTATATTATGCATTTTTACAAAATAAAAACATTTCCCACCATCCATCACTCATCATACAAGTGGGAAGTGGGAAAATGTGGATGGAGAGAACAATTGAGTAACTTTTTGGTAGCTAAGATATCTTTGTACCATAGCCATCCCCATTATTATTTGGATGCATGAGACATCTTACTCCTAATTTTTGAAATCAAATGCTTTAATACAGGACTGCTGCTTATATGTTATTTATCTTGTTTTGAAGTTTTTAATGCCCGCTTTCAATAATGTAGAAGTAGCAGTTGGTTCATATTAAAGAGATGCAAGTTTTTGTCTGGCAGTTTATAGCTAAGTAATAAGTAAGGTAAGCTAACAGTAGGCTAGTAGCCTAGACTTTCCTCATAATATATGTTACACGAGCATGAAATGTCTAGATAACAAATTATATATAACTCTTAAATGCTTCGAATACAGCACTATTTCTTGGTTTATACTATCATTGTTATATTGAAATATTCGGAGTTCCCATTATCTCATGCAACTTTGCATGAAATCTCTAGATAGACAATTTTCACCGCAGCTTGCAGAGCTACCGTCACGCTACTACCTGTATGTGTCGTAATCGTTACTATGGTCGTCGGCCTGTCGTTGTGGGGAATGACGAAGGAATAGTGTTAGAGTTTAGAGTTTATCTCTCCCTGCTTAGGTGATCCCTTCTATATTTAGGTGGTCAAGGTTGAGTCTTACCCGTCCGACCTCTCCTTATGCATGCGCCTGGTCTCCTGGATCTCCTACCTGATCTTGCCTCTATAAATCAGGTAGAGGAAGATCCTCGGGAGAGGTCTATAAGGCTGACAAGGCTGTCTCCGCCGCTCAGGATCGCGTCTGCGCTGCCCACGACGTTCTCGCGAAGGAACGCCGGGCTGCTGCCGATCTCGAGCGCGCAGCGGCCGCCGCCGCGACGCCGCTTTCCCACCGGCGACGGCGGCACCCACGACGACGCCAGCGCCGCCGACGACCTCGACGTCCACGACTACGGGGCCGCCACCATCGCCAATCTCCACGCGCAGGCGGTGAGCGTCCAAAACATCCGTGCCCTTGTGCCTGTGATTCTGGATCCCCTCTCCTCCCACTACAACCGCTGTCGCGATCTCGTCCTCCTCACCCTCGAGTGGTACGCCCTCGCCGACCATGTCCTCTCCGACGCCGCCTTCCCCGCCGCGTGCCGCCCCGGCGGCGCATGGACGCCGCCGTCTCGCTCATGGGTGCCGGGCACGCCTCCCCGAGCCGATGGAGTCCGCCCGTACCCGCAACGCACAACACGCCGCGCCTGGATCATCGTCGATGCGCAATTCCTCGGCAACCGCGAAGCTCGCGCCCTTCGCCTCGACGCCGAATTTCGTGTCTTCGTGCAGGGCGACCTCTCGATCGACGACTACTGCCGCAAGATGAAGGGGATGGCCGACGCAAGATAAATCAAATCAAGTGAAGATTTGATTTAGCTGTTTAGGTTGGTCGTGTAAGTTTGCGTATTTTGTTGTTTAATGGCTATGTCCAGTACACAATTAAATCTCTGTTTTCAAATAAGCTACATATGTATCATGACTATATTCTTCTACCTTTTGGCATGGTTGCTGTTAGAATAGATATGGCCTACCGGCCTTTATGCTACTTACCGCCCTTTTGGTTCTCATATAGTCAGGATATTGAGATTGAGTCCTAATAGGCAAGGAGTCCTAATCCTGGTGGTATTCTATAAACCATAACCATAGGTCATCCTTGCCTATATATACATGTATACACTTACCTCTAAGATATCAATCTATTCAATCCCCTCTTACATGGTATCGGAGCGGTCGTTCCACGACCTCCACCTTCCGCTCCAATCCTTCCAACCCTAATCCTTCCCTCTTGGCCACCATGCCGGATGATTTTCCACCGCCGCCTCCTCTTCCCTGCAGCACGCCGGCCGATCGCCTCGCCTGCCGCTGCTATGGTTGAAGATGAAGTCCGCTCCGCCAAGCTGGCCCACAACGCCCGCCACGCCAAGAAACCCGCCTGCCCTCTCGCTGGCCGAGGCCGCCGAGCCGCCGCCGCCGCCGCCGAAGAACGCGCGGCCGCCGATCGCGAGCGCCGCCGCCTCGAGGAAGTCGATGCCCGCCGACGCCGAATCCGTCCGCTCGGCTCCTCCCATCCACGACGTTATTCTTCTTCACGAAGCTGCCGCCGTCGCTAATCTCCACGCCAAGCCGCCAAGATGCGTAATATCTTGGCCGTTGGTCCCCTCGTCCTCGACCCGACCTCCGGCCATTTCACCCGGTGGTGTGAACTCTTTCTTCTTGCTCTCGGGAAGTACTCCCTCGAGGACCACGTTCTCACCGACGATCCTAAACCGACCCTCCCCGACTGGGTCCGTATGGATTGCGTCGTCAAGTCCTGGCTTCTCGGCACTCTCCACCGAGCTCGTCGAAACTGTGCTAGAACGTTGGGCCACCACGCGCGTCACCTGGCTCGCCGTCAAAACACAGTTCCTCGGCAACAGGGAATCGCGCACCCTCTATCTCGACGCTGAATTCCTGAGTTTTGTCCAGGGCGACCTTTCAATTGTTGACTACTGCCGGCGCTTCAAAAGCATGGCTGATGCCCTTGCTGACCTCGGAGAACTCATCGCCGACCGGACACTCGTCCTCAACGTCATCCGCGGACTCAACGACAAATTCACTGCCATCGGTTTGCATCTTCAACGGAGCCGGCCCTTCCCCTCCTTTCTTGAGGCGCGAGCCGACTTCTTGAGGAACTCAATCGCCAACTGAGAACATCTCCGCCACCGCTTTGCTCACCGCCTCAAGACCGCCTCTGCCTTCTTCTACCAACCATAGGGGGCGGGCGGGGCGGGGCGGTGGCTCCTCCCAGTCCCGCAACCAGCGTGGCAAGCGCGGCGGTTTCTCCCAGTCCCCCGTGGCTGGCGGCTGTCGTCATGCACTGGCGCAGGTACAAGCACCACCAGCGGGTCCAAATCCAGCGGTTGGCCTAGCTTCTTCAATCCTTGGACCGGGACAATCCAGATGTGGCCCGGTCCTCGGCCTCCTCTTGCGCCGCTCCCGTAGGGTCGATTCTCCGGACCAACCGCACCTCCCCAACCGCAACCCCATGCGGCTGGCCGGGCCGGCAGCCGGCAGAATAAGGCGCCGACGGCCTTCCAGACAGTCACGGACAAAACCAGTGGGCCTTCCAGGTCAGGTCACAGGGCACTGGGCGCCGACAGGAGTTCCCGGCCAGATCGCAGGACCATATGGTGCCCCCACTGGTCTGCCCTCTTGGGATCAAAACAACCTTGCAAATTCCTTCTCCACCATGACATTAACCCCACCTCCTCAAGCCGAATGGTACTTCGACTCAGGGGCCACTTCCCATATGGCTGCCGACCCTGGTATCCTCTCTTCCTCCTCCATCTCCCGGTATCCCACTCCCTCCTCGATTGTCGTCGGTAACGGCTCTTTGCTTCCCGTTACCACTACTGGCACATCCAATCTTCATGGTCATTTTCGTCTTAATAACATCCTTGTTTCTCCTACTCTTATTAAGAATCTTATTTCCGTCCGACAGTTTACTTCTGACAACAATTGTTCCATTGAGTTTGACCCCACTGGTTGTTCTGTGAAGGATCTTCGGTCTCGGAACGTGATCGTCAGGTGCAATAGCTCCGGACCGCTATACCCTCTGCATCTTCCTGCCGCCGAGTCCTTCCTCGTCGAGTCCTCCACCTCACTTTGGCATCGCCGCCTCGGTCACCCGGGTCAAGCAGTTTTATCTCAATTAGCGAGCTCTTCCAGTATTCCCTCATGTAAAACAAACACATGCCATTCTACCTGCTATGCATGTCAATTGGGTCGACACGTCCGTCTTCCTTTTCCTGTGTCAACATCCCGTGCTTCTAGTAAATTTGATCTTATACACTGTGACCTCTGGACTTCACCTGTTGATAGCATCTCGGGTTACAAATACTATTTGCTCATCCTCGATGATTGTTCACACCACCTTTGGACGCTTCCCTTAGGCTCAAATCGACACGCCCCCACCCTTGCTAATTTCTTCTCTCACGCCACACCCGCCCGGCACCACCATTAAGGCGATTCGATGCGACAACGGCCATGAGTTCGACAACTCAGCCTCCGTGACGTTCTTCCTCACTGTGGCGCCCACCTTCGCATGTCTTGTCCCTACACCTCTCAATGAATGGTAAAGCTGAGCGTATCATTCGGTCCATCAATAATGTCATTCGCTCACTTCTGTTTCGAGCATCTATGCCACCATCCTATTGGGTCGAGGCGTTGGCCACTGCCACGTATCTCCTCAACATCTTACCCACCAAGACACTAAACTACTCCACACCACACCACGTCCTATTTGGGACGTCACCATCATATGCTCACCTTCGCCTTTGGATGCAAATGCTATCCAAACCTTGCCTCCACACCCTCACAAACTCGCTCCTCGCTCGCCTTTGTACCTTCCTTGATACTCCGCCATCACAAAGGATATCGGTGTCTAGACATGACTTCCAATCGAGTCCACATTTCGTCATGTCATCTTCGATGAAAATCCTTTCCTTTGTCGATCTTCCCGCCACCCCTTCCACGGAGGAGTTTGAGTTTCTTGATGATTATCCTAACGCAGTGCTAACACCTATCGGTCCGTCGTACACTCCTTTACCTGCAGGATTACCTCCCGCACGCGCGCCACGCGCGGCACCGGCCTTGCCCACGCCATCCGCAGTTTCGGTAGAGGGTCCGATCGCACCTCCACTCTGTGCAGCCTCAGCAGACGCTGCACCGGCAACCTCACCACGCACAGCCCCGGAGGATGCTGCCCCGACACCCGCACTGCCACGTGCGGCACCCGGCTCGCCTGCATTGCCATATGCGGCCCCCACCGATCGCACGATTCAACACGTCTACACACGCCGTCCGAAGACAACCCCCGGCCCAACCTCCATCCCAGCGCCGTCGCCGACGCATCCGGACGTCGCCCCGGCACCCCCTCCGGCACACCTTCCTCCAGGTGCCATTCCGGCGCCCCCGTGCTGAATCAGCACTTGATGACGACACGTGGCAAATCCGGGTTCCGACTACCCGCTCTCTACCACGCCACGCCATTATCGCCCGCCCCGCGGACATACCGTAGCGCCCTCGCCGACCCCAATTGGCGAGCTGCTATGGAGTACGCTGCCCTATTGCACAATCACACTTGGGAGTTGGTTCCTCACCCGCCGACAGCAAACATCGTCTCTGGCAAGTGGATTTTCAAGCACAAGTTCCAAGCTGACGGCTCCCTCGAGCGCTACAAGGCACGCTGGGTCCTTCGGGGTTCACACAGCGGCCTGGTGTAGACTTTGACGAGACTTTCAGTCCAGTGGTCAAACCGGCGACCGTTCACACAGTTTTGTCGCTCACTTTGACGCAACAATGGCCACTCCATCAACTCGACGTGAAGAATGCCTTTCTGCATGGAACCTTGTCCGAGACTGTCTACTGTTCACAACCTTCCGGATTCGAAGACCACACATCCGGATTTTGTGTGTCGGCTCAACAGGTCTCTCTATGGCCTCAGCAGCGCCACGGTCCGCATACCGCGCTTGCGTACCTACGCTACCCTCGATTTGTTGAACCCAAAACCGACACATCGCTCTTCGTCTACCGACGTGGCTCCGAGACAGTCTATCTTCTACTCTATGTTGATGACATCATCCTCACTGCCTCGTCAGATGAATTACTTGACAAGACTGCTTCCGCCCGCAATGGAATTCTCAATGAAGGACCTTGGCCCGCTTCATCACTTTCTCAGCATGCATGTCCAGCGACGCGGCGACAATCTCTTCCTGTCTCAGCGTCAGTACATGTTAGATATCCTCACTTGTGCCGGCATGGCCGATTGCAAGTCGTGCTCCACTCCGGTCGACACCAAGCCCAAGCTACCTGCAACTGACGGCGCACCTGTTCAGGATCCATCCGATTTTCGGAGCCTTGCCGGTGCCCTTCAGTATCTCACCTTCACCAGGCCGGATATCTCCTATGCCGTTCAGCAGATCTGCCTTCACATGCACGACCCGAGGGACCCCCATCTTGCAGCTTTGAAGCGCATCCTCCCATACATCCGTAAATATCTTTTCTAGATCCTAACCATGTATGAATGCTTTTACAAAACTTACGTTAGATTCTTCATTTCAATCGGCTGCAATTTCAGTTGAGCAGTATGTTGTTTAAAATGCAATATACAGATTTAAACATTAGTTGTGTAACCTGCAAGGTCATAAAATTAGTTTGAGTAATACTTATCTCTCCAATCATAACATGCCGACAACACCACTCCTCCGTTATGCTTTTTTAATACCACATGAGATGATGACCTACTAATATGCAAATTTGTTGCATTCCTTAGGCTGAAGATGTTGGCAAAGAATTCCCTGTGGCTGCACAAAGAGCTAAATTGGTTTTTGGAGTTCATATGCCAACTCTCCCTTTATTAAGGAAGTACATATTGATATTCCTAAGCCTTCTTCTTGCCTTTTTTCGGCAACACTATGTGACTTGTTGTGCTTCGTATGAACTCAGAGAACATGGCGAACTTTTGATAAGTTGTGGTTTAGTTGGAGAAGCACTGGATATTTTCAAAGATCTTGAATTGTGGGATAATTTAATCTACTGCTATTGGTATGGATTTCCGCTTGACATACAGATGCCATACTTTCTGTTGAATTTTTTTGGCTGTGATAAGTTAAGTTTTGTTCTTTGGCAGATTATTAGGTAAAGTTGCTGATGCAGTTAGTCTAATAAATGCTCGGCTCTTTGTTACACCCAATGACCCAAGGTTATGGTAAGTAAATTATTACTGTGGCTGTCGTTGTGGGGAATGACGAAGGAATAGGATGCAAACTAACACTGATTTTGGGAGGGAAAAGCAAAAGGCGACTCGATGATTTGGGATGAACTGGTTGGATAAGAACGTTTTTGAGGATTCGGTTGGAGAAGAGGAAGAATTGGAGGCATTTATCATGCTTAGATGGGGAAGGTAGCACAAAGAGTGGAGCGTCGCGAGGGAGTTGTGATCGACTGTGAGGGCATGAGACCCTCCTGTTGGCGTGGTTCCCTCTGTAAGAGGAGGGGAGGTGTGTGGAACGTATCATCACTCACCAGTTTTGAAGTAGTAAAGATATCTAGGAATGGTAGCCTAGGTTATTAAGTCGTAAAGTCGAGTCAAGTCGCCCTCCTGGCTGTTAAGGGTTATTAGAGATAAGGGTATTAGAGATAGAATATGAATGGCATATTCCCCTGTAATATCCCTTTGTACTTTGGATATATATTGCCCATGGGCCTCTTCAATATACACACAATATTCATAACATGGCATCAGAGCTTAGGTTAAATAAAAAAATGCAAGGATCTCTGTTCCTGGTGAAAGTGGTGAATTTTTTGATATACTAAGAATGCCAAGACTAGTGCAAAATGGGAATGATTTGAGCAGTGAAAGTATGACAGATCCAAGCACAAAAATATCACTAACGGCTATTCTGCAGGCTACTGTACTTGCACAATGTTTACATGTGAGCCGAAGGAGTCGGAGTGATGAAATGTCTGGTATGTCCATATTTTCATTCCTTGTGGACACTTTTGAGAAACTTTGGTTCTATTTTAAACATGGTTAAGACATTTATTGTAGTGTTATAATATTACATAAACTATTGGTATCTCAAATTTTCTTCTTTCCATTTTTCAAATGTGGTACTGGGTCTCAAAAGATGGCTGAGTTTGCAATAACTTCTAAAATTCTTGGATGCAAAAGCATTATGTAGAGTTCATGTTTGTCGTTATCTGGTATGGTTGTTTTCACATATATACATGGAAAATAGCGTAGCTCATTTACTAATGACATTTAGTTTGATCTGCATATTTGAAGGCATTGAAAAGTCTCAATGAACAGAAACTGCCTTTTATGGTTAAAGCAATGTATACCATAGTTTGGCATGTCATTTATTTGTTATTTCTAAAATTTAAAACACAGAGCTACCTTGCACATGTTAGCAAATACATCTTCTGGCACTCAGATATTTCGTTTGTGAAACTTCATTTGATTTTCAATTATTTTGGCTATGCTTAATACTATACAACAACAACAACAAAGCATTTTGTTCCAAGCAAGTTAGGGTAGGCTTTAATTTTGGGTTTCATTCCATAAAAGGTGGTTTGATTTTTTACGTTGGCTCGCCGAGCCTAACACAACTTTCCTCCTTTTTCCTGGCTTGGGACAGGCTATATAGTAAACTACACAGGCGGAGTTATGTTTGATACTATGTCCCAATGTTTATATCTTTGAATAATCTTTTCCATCTTATGTTAAGTGGATGGAAATTCAGCATATATGATTCAAATGATTATCTGTTATTCATTTATTTTTTATACATATGTAAGTTCTTTGGTATTTTTTACACAGGGTGGGAGATGGCACCACACGTTGAGTCAATTGATTCTCAGGATGAGTCTTACTTTGTGGTATGGTTTTAATTGCATCATATTATGTTGGTGGAAACATGTGCAGCTTAATCCTACTCGTGTGCATAAATAGGCGAAAGGTGGTTTCCAAGATTTGGGGCTAATCTTATCTGTGTGCTGCAGGTTTTTGCTCTGTATGCTCAAATCATGTTTAGACCATCGCTCACTCAATTAAATATTTTTCTTCTGAAAAGCATATTTAACAATGATAGCCCTGTGAGCCTTATAGTTAGTTCATTAATTGTGCTTTGTCTCATTTCAGGTTAAGAGCTTGTGTGATATTCTACGCATTAGGTGGGAGTCCACCCGCAGTCGGACAATGCAGCGTGCAGTACTGATGATGGAGAATTTGGTAAGTGCAATATCAATTGCTATTTACTACATTGTTGATAATTTTAATTTTCCCCAAGGTTTCAAATGACCATCATCTATATTTATTGGTGTTCCTCCAAGTTTCAAATATACATTATACTTTTTGTAATGACTACATTTTGTCTTCATAAATTTTGCTTACCAGTTAGCAGATTATGTTCAATTCCTTGATATACTCTGTATTATCCCTGATATTTATTCTTGTAGTGAAGATTTGATTTAGCTGTTTAGGTTGGTCGTGTAAGTTTGCGTATTTTGTTGTTTAATGGCTATGTCCAGTACACAACTAAATCTCTGTTTTCAAGTAAGCTACATATGTATCATGACTATATTCTTCTACCTTTTGGCATGGTTGCATTGCTTTTCTCTTTTCACCGTTTGCTGCGACAATAATGGGTATATCAATTTATCAATTTGGTACCACAGAGCATATGCTTATGCCCTGTTTGGCGCTGCTCCAGTTTGTTGTTTGCGATATTGACTATCTGTTTATTCAGGCCGCTTGCCGCCCATCAGTAAATATCTTTTCTAGATCCTAACCATGTATGAATGCTTTTACAAAACTTACGTTAGATTCTTCGTTTCAATCGGCTGCAATTTCAGTTGAGCAGTATGTTGTTTAAAATGCAATATACAGATTTAAACATTAGTTGTGTAACCTGCAAGGTCATAAAATTAGTTTGAGTAATCCTTATCTCTCCAATCATAACATGCTGACAACACCACTCCTCCGTTATGCTTTTTTAATACCACAGGAAATGATGACCTACTAATATGCAAATTTGGTGCATTCCTTAGGCTGAAGATGTTGGCAAACAATTCCCGTGGCTGCACAAAGAGCTAAATTGGTTTTTGGAGTTCATATGCCATCTCTCCCTTCATTAAGGAAGTACATATTGACATTCCTAAGCCTTCTTCTTGCCTTTTTTCGGCAACACTATGTGACTTGTGCTTCGTATGAACTCAGAGAACATGGCGAACTTTTGACAAGTTGTGGTTTAGTTGGAGAATCACTAGATATTTTGAAAGATGTTGAATTGTGGGATAATTTAATTTACTGCTATCGGTATGGATTTCCGCTTGAAATACAGATGCCATACTTTCTGTTGAATTTTTTTGGCTGTGATAAGTTAAGTTTTGTTCTTTGGCAGATTATTAGGTAAAGTTGCTGATGCAGTTAGTCTAATAAATGCTCGGGTCTCTGTTACACCCAATGACCCAAGGTTATGGTAAGTAAATTATTTTGGACTTAAATGAGTGAGATGTTCTAGTTTATATTTAAGATGGTATGCAGGTTTATTTGTCATTATGTTCTTTAGCAATTTGCTATGAGTTAAGCAATTTTGTAGCATTTGCAGTACTTTGGGTCTTCCACAACAAACAAATTCCAAGTGACTATGGGATATGTGCTTGTATATTATGCATTTTTACAAAATAAAAACATTTCCCACCATCCATCATTCATCATACAAGTGGGAAGTGGGAAAATGGGGATGGAGAGAACAATTGAGTAACTTTTTGGTAGCCACGATATCTTTGTACCATAGCCATCCCCATTATTATTTGGATGCATGAGACATCTTACTCCTAATTTTTGAAAATCAAATGCTTTAATGCAGGACTGCTGCTTATATGTTATTTATCTTGTTTTGGAGTTTTTAATGCCAGCTTTCAATAATGTAGAAGTAGCAGTTGGTTCATATTAAAGAGATGCAAGTTTTTGTCTGGCAGTTTATAGCTAAGTAATAAGTAAGATAAGCTAACAGTAGGCTAGTAGCCTAGACTTTCCTCATAATATATGTTACAAGAGCGCGAAATCTCTAGATAACAAATTATATATAAACCTTAAATGCTTCGAATACAGCACTATTTCTTGGTTTATACCATCATTGTTATATTGAAATATTCGGAGTTCCCATTATCTCATGCAACTTTGCATGAAATCTCTAGATAGACAATTTTCACCACAGTTGCAATAGCTACTGTCACGCTGCGCTGTACAGGGTCGTAATCGTTACTATGACTATCGTTGTGGGGAATGACGAAGGAATAGTGTTAGAGTTTAGAGTTTATCTCTCTCCCTGTTTAGGTGATCCCCTTCTATATTTAGGTGGCTGGCGGTTGAGTCTTACCCGTCCAGCCTCTCCTTATGCATGCGCCTGGTCTCCCGGATCTCCTACCTGATCTTGCTTCTATAAATCAGGTAGAGGAAGATCCTCGGGAGAGGTCTATATATTGTACTCCTGTTATTCAGTTGAACAATACAAATATTCGCGCTATGATGGTATCAGATACCATCACGATCCCGTGACAACTCGCTTCCACTAAAACCTCACCTGCCTACGCCGCCTCCCTGGTACCGCGTCGCCACCATGCCACCTGGTGACCCTCCGCCCGCTCCCATCACCGCTGCTGCCACGCAGCGAGCCGAGGACGCGGCTGCACAGGAGAAGGCCCGCCAGGACCTGGTTGACGCCGCCAATAAGGCTGACAAGGCCGTCGCCGTCGCTCAGGATCGCGTCCGCGCTGCCCACGACATTCTTGCGAAGGAACGCCGTCATTGCCGATCTCGAAGGCAATGGCCGCCGCCGCGACGCCGCCTTCCCACCGGCGACGGCGGCACCCACGACGACGCCAGCGCCGCCGACGACCTCGACGTCCACGACTTCGAGGCCGCCACCATCGCCAATCTCCACGCGCAGGCGGCGGGCATCCAAAACATCCGTGCCCTTGTGCCCGTGATTCTGGATCCCCTCTCCTCCCACTACAACCATCGCCGCGATCTCGCCCTCACCTCGAAGCAGCGCCCGCCGACCACGTCCTCTCCAACGCCGCCTTCCCCGCCAGTCTGCCCCGGCGCGCATAGACGCCGTCGTCCTGTCATGGGTGTTGGGCACGCTCTCCCCCGAGCTGATGGAGTCCGCCCGCATCCGCAACGGCACAACACGCCGCGCCTGGATCATCGTCGATGCGCAATTCCTCGGCAACCGCGAGCTCGTGCCCTTCGCCTCGACGCTGAAATTCGTGTCTTCGCGCAGGGCGACCTCTCGATCGACGACTACTGCTGCAAGATGAAGGGGATGGCCGACGCTCTCAGCGACCTCGGCGAGGTAATCCGCGACCGCACTCTCGTCCTCGATGTGCTGCACGGCCTCAACGAGAAATTCACCCACATAAAGGCCCACTTCAAGCGCTTCAAGCCGTTCCCCTCCTTCGATGAGGTCCGCAACAACCTCATCCTCGAGGAGATCGACTCCAGCGCGCCAACACCACCTCCGGCGACCTCCCTCGTCGCTGTTCCGGCGCCGTCGTAGCAACGGCGGCGGCGGCAAGGCCACGGCGCCATGGCCCTCGATCTACAACCCGTGGACCGGCAAATCACCATGTGGCCGGTCGCGGCATGATGGCGAGCTCGCGGCGCCGCGCCTGTGTCAGGCCCCAAGACGCTCTGCTGGCCGCCCACCACTACGCCTCCGCGGCCACTTCGCTTAGCTCGCCCTTGGGCCATTCCTGCCGACGCCGTTCGGGCAGGCCCAGCAACACCTTGGGCCACCTCCGCAGCCCACCACAGTGCCTGCTGCCTCGGCTGACCATGCCTCACCGTGGATACCGTGGTTCGGATCTTGGGATCGGTACCGCCTCGCCAAAGAACTTCAAAGACCATGACCTCAATCCTCCCGGTGCCACTGACAATCATAGACTCCGGCAAGATCCAACATATGACTCCCGACACTGGTAACATCTCCTTGTTTCGCCCACCACGCTCCTCCATTGTAGTTGGCGATGGTTCTACTTTACCTATCACAGCGTCTGGCCACTCTGTCCTGCTGGGTCCCTTTTATCTCAATAATATCCTTGTTGCCCCTGCTATCATTAAAAACCTCATCTCTATTCGTCAGTTCACTATTGATAATAATTGTTCTGTCGAATTTGACCCATTTGGCCTCTCTGTGAAGGATCTCACTTCCCGGAGCGTGATCGCCAGGTGCAATAGTTCCGGGCCTCTCTACACTCTCACCGCCCCAGTGCATTCCACGGAGTCCTGCGCCCTTGTTGCAGCGGCCCCCTTTGCCACTTGGCATCGTCGTCTTGGGCATCCTGGGCATAAGGCTTTGTCCACACTCGCTAGTACCTCCGTCATCCGTTCGAATAAAAATACTAGTGATTCTCTTTGCCATGCATGCCAAGTTGGGCGTCACATTAGATTACCTTTTGGCACCTTCTCGCGAGCTATTAAGAATTTTGATTTGATTCATTGTGATTTGTGGACTTCCCCTGTTACCAGTGTGTCAGGTTTCAAATATTATCTTGTTATTCTTGATGACTGCTCGCACTTCCTTTGGACGTTCCCGCTTCGACTCAAATCCGAGACGTTTCCCGCCTTGGCCAATTTTTTCTCTTATGTGAAGACGCAGTTCGGTTGCACCATTCGGAGCGTTCAGTGTGAAACGGCCGCGAGTTCGATAACTCCTCAACTCGCGCCTTCTTTCTCACCAATGGCGTCCTGCTCCGGATGTCGTGCCCCTACACGTCCTCTCAAAACGGTAAAGCTGAGCGTATGATTCGTTCCATTAATAACATCATACGTTCCATGCTCTTTCAGGCCTCCCTTGTCCCATCATATTGGGTCGAAGGTCTTCACACCGCCACATACCTCATCAATCGTCTACCCACCAAAACACTAGCACTTGGCACCACCCACTTTGCCCTGTTTGGTTCCCATCCCTCCTACGACCACCTCATCAGGATCACTATAAAGATCATCATCGTTGAGCTCCTCACTGTTGGCCATAAAACACATTCCTATGAAGTCCACTTCCTTTGCCTTCTTTCCATTGCCCTTATCATCGCTTTCAGAATCATCATCACTCAAAACAATCTCATCAAGTGCTGAAATTATCTTGTTGACTGTCATGCGATAATCGCGCTTCTTGGTTGGCTCAATCTTGAGTTGAGAGCGATGAGTTGGTGTCTTGTCATCTTTAACCTCCTTGGTTCTCAGTTTGGAGCAATTCATCTTGATGTGGTTAAGCTCACCACATTCATAGCATCTGATTGGACCTCTTCCACGCCTTAATTTGATATTATTAATTGCCTTGGTTACCCTATTGGAGAGAAGTACAAGCCGCTCTTCTGGAATATTCTCTAATTGTTCATCTAAAATAGAGCACAATGTAGACAAAAAAAACAATAGAATAACTAGAAGATTTGTCAGTTTGGTTAGTCACTAAGCCTAAATAATTAGCCTTATTTATCCTAGCCAAAACATCAATCTCATATGTTTTTATCTTGGAATAAAGATCATTCAAAGTGAGTGTTTCCAAATTAATAGAATGATTAAGGGGGTGTTCTTTTTAGCTTTCAAAAGCGGCTTTTGGCTTTTGCTACAGTACCTAACTTTTAAATGGAGTATTTTCTCAAGATGGGATCTACAAGTTAATTGTAGTACACGTTAAAAGTCTAACATCTGTATCAACCAAAATTGCAAGCGAGTATCTCTCCGCAATCTTTGTCACAAACAGCCAAAATTGAAAAAATTCAGCCAAAAGCCATCATAAGCCGCAGTAAAAAAGAACAGAACCTAATAGTGGTGACTAACACGTTCCAAACAGACATATTCAAAGCATTTAAAATTTCACGAGCATTGTCAGAATCAGAATATGTCACATCTACAGATTGCAAATCACTAACAATTTTATTGAAGTGATAAAAAAGAGCATATACTGATTCTCTAGGTTTCATCTCAATTTTAGAATACTTCTTTTTGAATTGATTCTGACGCACACCTTTAACAGATTTAGATCCTTCATGATAATCCGTTAAAGTGGTCCAAATGTTATTTGCAGATTTAAGGTGAGCAATTCTGACAAACTCGTTTTTACTTAAACATCGCAACAAGATATTTCTAGCCTTATCATTAACTTCAACATCAGAGGAATTTTTAGTTGCAACAACAGGAGGCACTTCATATGTATTTTCAACTTTTTGCTAAATAGAATTACCTTGTGCTTGAAGAAAAACTTCCATAAGCGTTTTCCGATAAAGATAATCTGATCTATCAAAAAACGGTGCCTTACCTAAAAACAATCTCAATCTGATGCCATTGGAACTTGCTTTGATACCACTTGTAGGATCGTCGATGGCAATCAGAGGGAGGTGAATGATTGCAGTGCCTAGTGAAAGCTCTTTTTTTTTTGTTATACCTCTGCTATATTATAACCATCCAACCTACCAATCATAGCAAGAAAAAGAAACAACAAAAATCAATATTAAAAGATAAAATATCTTATGCTCTGGATTTTTTCCTTGATCTTTTGGCCGTTGCATGAAAACCCGCTAGCGAAAAAAAGCAAAAACGCGCCAGCGCTCGCCTGTTCCGATCGATATGACGCCGCCAGCGCTCGCCTTTTCCGATCGATACGAGTATCTGCCATCGCTCGCCTTTTTTTTTCAATCAACACGAAAATGACACGGCGCCGCTCACTACCATCAACTAGTCCATCAACCAGTTTTCCCGTTGCCGCTCAATGCTTTTTTATTTCTCCACAATCAACGCAAGTCCCAGCCGAGCGCTTACAACTTCCATCAGACTGTGCATGCAAGCGACAATTTCTTTATTCATCCATTAGGCAGCCGATCTAGGCTCCGTACACGATTTTCCCCCTATTTTTTTTCTCAATACATCCAATACAGACGATGTTCGTGTGTGTGTGTGTATATATATATATAGTCTCTTTTCTACTCCCGGGTGTAATTACATCCTATGTTGTATCTCACAATTTAGGGAGTATCTCGCGTAATGGAGGGTATGTATGTGTAGTATATGAGTATTTAAGATCATCTAGGTGGTATGAACAATTTTTCAGAGGTGGCATTTACATTTTTTTGACATACTTCTTTTTATGTGTGCATATGAAGATATTTACAAAATACGCTAAAAACTATGGACTCTCTTGCAATTTTTTCATATGGTTTACATTGGAGTATCTTATAACTAGTATACGAGTATACCTAAAGTGATAAAGGAATATTTCAAGTTTGTTTAGGTGGTATATTAGAGGTGGGTGTAATTACACCCGGGAGTAAAAGATATTTTTCTATATATGTATATATGTATATATGTATATATGTATATATGTATATATATATATATATGTATGTGTATGTATAGGAAGCCTCTTTTCTACTCCCGGGTGTAATTACACCCTATGTCATATCTCATAACGTAGGGAGTATCTCGCATGAACAATTACTCCCGGGTGTAATTACACCCTATGTGTAATATACGAGTATTTAAGATCATCTCGGTGGTATGAACAATTTTTCAGAGGTAGTATGTACATTTTTTTACATACTCCTTTTTATGTGTGTATATAAAGGTATTTATAAAATACGCTAAAAACTATAGACTCCTTTTGTAATTTTTTCTTGTGGTTCACATTAGAGTATCTTATAGTTAGTATACGAGTATACCTAAAGTGATAAACGAGTATTTCAAGTTTATTTATATAGTATATTAGATATGGGAACATATCTAGTGTTAATGCCCATTTGTGTGCTAAAATGCTAATGCCGCTCAGTATCGTTAGATCTGCCTCCAACGGCCCGGATTCTTGAGGGTGGAAGCACCCAATCCACCTCCCCCGTCATTTTTTTCCTCCCCCGCCTCCCCGTCAATTTTTCCTCCCCCGTGGAAAAAATGTCATAAAGGAGGCATCGGCACAAGTGGGGCATATAGATATCTCCATATTAGTGAGGGTGGATTTGAGAATGTAGGATGCACGACGAGAGACTTGCAGAATTATCATAAAGAGTTGAGAAGTTGTATTAAGTCATCGGATGCTCAGATGTCTATCGACAACCTGAGTAAGAAGAATGACATAAATCCTTCATTCTACTTTGATTATGTTGTTGATGACAAGGGCAGATTGGTACATGCATTTTGGGCGGATAGTACATATCGAAAGAATTATGTCCATTTTGGAGATCTTGTGTCGTTTGATTCTACATATAACACCAACCATTATAACATGATCTTCACACCATTCACTGGAGTAAATCACCATAAGGCATGTGTCTTACTTGGGGCTACACTACTAAGTAATGAGAAGACAGACATATATATGGTTGTTTCGTACATTTTTGAAAGCAATGGGAGGAGTTGCACCTAGGCTTATCATAACTGATGAAGATACTGGAATGAAGACTGCAATTTCCATAGTATAAAATAGGTATGTATCGTGTGCGAAAAAGTTTAAAATTTCTTGGATGTCAAGTTTAACTAGTTTACTAACTAGTTCAAACAAGTTTGAACTAAATTTCGAATTGTAGTTGCCTTTTTTATGATAGTTTGATTGTAGGTTTATACTAATTATATATATAAATTAGCAAAGTATGTGATCTAAATTCGTTCAAAACTTTAAATTTGGATATTTTTTTCAAACTTATACGTTTCATTTGAATTGTTATAGATGAGTATATACCCTAAAACTAATATTTTCAAAAAATATACCCAAATTTAGATGGAATTGATGCATTTGAAATCATGGTGCCCCATTTCAACTTATATATATATATATATATATATGTGTGTGTGTGTGTGTGTATGTGTGTGTATATATATATACGTATGTATATGTATATATATATGTGTGTGTGTGTATATGTATGTACGTATGTGTGTATGTATGTATGTATTATGTATTATTACGACCACGGTAAACCAGCGGTGCGTGTGAAGCCGACTTCGGACGACCGCATGCAAGCACAGGTGGTCGAAGCATTGGCCCAAGTGGTCGACACGGAAGCACAGCCGAGGAGCGAAGTGGTAGCCTGAGTGGTTGACAACGACCACATGAAGCAATCAAAGTTGTGGAAATCAGAAGCTCAGGAGGATCTCCCACACAAACAAGAGAAGACAGTCGAAAGCCTGGAGCATGGATCCCAAGATGGCAGGAGGAAGCACGGCGTGAAGAACGGTGGTCGAAAGCACGGCCACACAACAGTGAAACTAGCAGCTGGTGGAGGAAGACATCCAAGGAAGAAGTAGGTGCAGGAGAAGATCAATGTGATCAAGAAGGAAGATCGGCATGATCGAAAGTCACTAAACAAGATTAGGGAGAGTATGTTGGAAATAATCTTGTTTAGAAGTCGTATGCAAGTTTTGGTTGTAATCGAAATTGAGTTGAAGTCAGAATTAGAAGTCGGAGTCGGAATTGGTTTTGTATTCCTAATCGGAATCCGAGTAGGAGTCGTAGATTTGGGTATAAAAAGAGAGGACTCATGTAATTAGAAGTACGCCGAGAAAGAAGAAAAGAAATAAAGAGAAGTGGTCGAAAACCAGAAGGTATCGACTTCTTTGTGATCTCCCAGGACGTGGTTGAAGTCGACCTACGACCACGACAAACGTGGTCGGAGGGACTTACGACCACGGCACAGTTTCGGCAGGCGTGGTTGAAAGGCGTTCGACCACGGCAACTCTGAAGAAGATGTCATCAGAGGAGCATACGACCACGGTAAGGTTTTAGCAAAACCGGTCGTAAGGCTTTAGAACTGGTCGTGAACGACTCTAACTAGTCGTAAAGATCCTGGGGAGGTCGTAAGATTTTCCAACATTTGGTATCAGAGCGAGGAGGCAATGGAGGTCAAGGCTGCAGAGAAGAAAGGCGCGGCTGGCGAAGGCTCCAGCGAAAAGAAATTGCCACCTGCACCGTGAGCTCCGTCGAGAGGGGGATTGGTTCCAATCCAATTTCTAATGCTGACCAACACAAATTACGGCCTATGGGCTGTAAAGATGAAGATCACCATGCGAGCTCTGGGAGTATGGACGGCAATTGAAGGAGATGCACCGGTCGAAGATACACAGGACCAGGGCGCTCTAGCCGCCATGTCTCAGGCTATTCTCGACAAGGTCTTGATGACCATTGCAGAAAAAGAAACTACAAAGGAAGCATGGGAAGAAATCAAAGAGATGCGCATTGGAGAGTATCGGGTCAAAAAAGCAAGGGCTCAGGTGCTGAAGAGGCAATTCGATCGAATGATCATGGGAGAGACCGAAGGTGTCGGTGAGTTTTCTCAAAAGCTCATGAGCCTGGCTGGCGAAATTCGGGCGTTGGGTGTTGAATTGCCTGATTCAACAGTCATCGAAAGGCTATTCAGTGCAGTCCCCAACAAGTTTCTCTAGATTATAAGCACGATCGAGCAATTCGGAGACATGATAAAGATGACGCTGACCGAGGTAGTTGGCTATTTTCGAGTCTTCGAAGAAAGTCAGAAGGGGCGACGCCAAGGTAAAAAGAAGGGGAGCAACTACCGCTATCCCGAGCTTAGTTGGACGCATTGGCGACAAAGGAGAAGAAAATAGAACGCAGTGGCGACCGAGGTCACGACCATGGACAAGAAAGATGGCGCGACTCTAAAACTGACAAATCAAATATTCAATGCTACGAATGCAAGAAATTCGGCCACTATGTTGCCGAATGTCGAAGCCACATTCAGTGTCATAACTGCAAGAAGTATGTGCACTATGCATCAAAATGCAGGAGCAAGAAGAAAGTCGAAGAAGCGAATCTTGCTCAAATCCATACAGAACCAGCTTTGCTACTATCTCATTGTACGGAAGACCTGCCGATAATGGTGATACTAAATGAAGGGAGAGTGTTTCCAAGTTTAATGGAGAAGGGAGAGGAGACACAAGACTAGACAACAGAATGGTACCTCGACAATGGAGCTACCAATCATATGACAGTACATACTCAATGTTTCATGAGCTAGATGAGAAAGTACTCGGCAAAGTAAAATTTGGAGACGGCTCAACCGTCCAGATCAAAGGAAAGGGCACAATTTTGTTGAAGTGCAAGGATGGAAGTCTAAGACCGCTGCCAGATGTATATTACATACCAAGCCTTTGTCGCAATGTTATAAGCTTGAGACAATTACCTGAAGAAGGGTGCTGAGTTGAATTGGAAAGCAATTTTCTGAGTGTATTTGACAGTAGTAAGCGGCTGCTAATGAGGGTTCAAAAATCAGCAAATAGGCTATATAAAATACCGTTGAAAATCTGGAAGCCAGTGTATGCGGAGAGTAGTCTGGAAGAACCAAAGGAGGAACGACTTCATCTACTAGCAGTCGAAGGCAAGCCAGAAGTCGTAACCAACAAATCGGATGAAGAACAAGTCGTAGCAGACGGCAAGGAAAAGTCTAAACTCGTAACAAGCCAATCGGCAATAGTTATTGGACGTGGTCGAGAAATCGATCGACCATGGCAAAAGAAGTTCGGACATGGTTGGAAAGGCGTACGACTATGGCAAACAAATACTGAACGTGGTCGAAAAGTGTCACGACCATGGCAAAAGGAGTTTGGACGTGGTCGAGAGGCATTATGACCACAGCAAACCAGCGGTGCATGTGAAGCCGACTTCGGACGACCGCATGCAGGCACAAGCGGTCGAAGCATCGGCCCGAGTGGTCGACACGGAAGCACAGCTGAGGAGCGAAGTGGTAGCTTGAGTGGTCGACAACGACCACATGAAGCAATCAAAGTTGTGGAAATCAGAAGCTCAGGAGGAACTCCCACACAAACAAGAGAAGGCAGTCGAAAGCCTGGAGCATGGATCCCGAGATGGCGGGAGGAAGCACGGCATGAAGAACGGTGGTCGAAAGCAAGGCCACACAACAATGAAACTAGCAACTAGTGGAGGAAGACATCCAAGGGAGAAGCAGGTGCAGGAGAAGATCAACGTGATCAAGAAGGAAGATCGGCATGATCGAAAGTCACTGAACAAGATTATGGAGAGTATGTTGGAAATAATCTTGTTTAGAAGTCGTATGCAAGTTTTTGTTGTAATCGAAATTGAGTTGAAGTCGGAATTAGAAGTCGGAGTCGGAATTGGTTTTGTAATCCTAATCGGAATCCGACTAGAAGTCGTAGATTTGGGTATAAAAAGAGGTGACTCATGTAATCAGAAGTACGTCGAGAAAGAAGAAAAGAAATAAAGAGAAGTGGTCGAAAACCAGAAAGTATCGACTTCTTTGTGATCTCGCAAGATGTGGTCGAAGTCGACCTACCACCACGACAAACGTGGTCGGAGGGACTTACGACCACAGCACAGTTTCGGCAGGCTTGGTCGAAAGGCGTTCGACCACGGCAACGCTGAAGAAGACGTCAACGGAGGAGCGTACGATCACGGCAAGGTTTCAGTAGAACCGGTCGTAAGACTTTAGAACTGGTCGTAAACGACTCTAACCGGTCGTAAAGGTCCTGAGGAGGTCGTAAGATTTTCCAACAGGCGGTCAGTGCGCGCGCCGCGACGAGTTCCTCCGGGAGCTAGACGTGCCGGTGCAGCTGACCGGCGGGTTCAACATGATCGACCTGTACCCGTCGTCGTCGCTCATGCGCCGGCTCAGCGGCGCCCTGCGTGAGGCCGAGCAGTGCAAACGCCATGTGAACGCCATCCTGGAGGAAATCATACGCGAGCATGCCGTCGGCCTTGACGACGGCGAGGAGGACCTGCTCGGCGTTCTGCTAAGGGTCCAGAGGGACGGCGAAGCGCAGTGCCCCCTCACCACGGAGATCATCACCAACGTCATCATGGTAAGCCTCAACTGCTAATTGCTAGCATAACTTGTTGCTATGGATCACAAATAATACAAAAGTGTTTTTTTTATGAATATAGTAGTTGCCTTGTAAGTCGTTACAAATTTGCATCTTTGCCGTTTCCACCAGGAAATCTTTTTTGCGGGGAGTGAAACATCATCAACGACACTAGAATGGGCCATGTCGGAGTAAATGAGAAACCAGCAAGTGCTTCGGAAAGCCCAATCGGAGGTGCGAGAGTCCTTCATGGGACAAGAAAGGCTAACTGAGGATGACATGCGTCCATAAGCTAAGCTACTTGGACACGGTGATCAAGGAAACCCTAAGGCTGCACATGCCGGCTCCGTTCCTTCTCCCTCGAGAATGCCGAGAGACATGCCAGGTTATGGGTTACGACATACCCAAGGGAATGAGGGTGCTCGTAAATGCTTGGGCTATAGGTACCAGTAGCAAGTATTGGCAGGATGCAGAGAGGTTAATTCAAGCCAGAGAGGTTTGAGGCGAGCAATGTCGACTTCAAGGGCAGCGACTTTGAGTACATACCATTCGGTGCTGGAAGGAGGATATGCCCTGGCATGATGCTTGGGTTGGCCAACATGGAGCTAGCCCTTGCCAGCCTCCTCTACCACTTTTACTGGCAACTGCCAAATTGAGTTAGGCCAGAAGAGCTGGACATGTCGGAGAAGTCTGGCGTGACAGTTAGACGGAAGCCCAAGCTTTGGCTGTATGCTAGAACCCGCGTTCCTCTCGCAAACTAGATACGTTCGAAAAGTTGTAAGAAAGACAGTATCATAACGTCACTTCTTTCGCACACACAAATTACCACTATATATTGTAACATACCGTACTGCAAGGAGAAGTTGGCTTGCTTGAGCCTACTCCACGCCGTGGCCCGTGGACTTGGAGGCCATCGAGCCCCTGGTGGCACTATGACTACTGTAGCTGAACCTACGTGTATATATCTCTTTCCATTTGTGTTCGATCATTGGCGTGGACTGAATGTGGCTGTGGCATAGCCCTCTCCTTGTATTCTCCTCCTCCTGGCTGGGTTGGCTAGACTAACTAGACGCATCTTAAGCGCCTACTCAAAAACAAGGTGGCTAGGATCAGTTTGGACGCATGAGCGTGCTCCACCACCAAACCTGACGGCTTGACTTTGAGGAGACGAAGTCCTTGCGACCAGGTTATTACAAAAGTCCTTTGCGACCAGGTAATTCCAAAAGTACAGAAGTCCTTGCGACCGGTTTTCATGCAGGAATTGACACACGGCCAGATTGGAGGGAGCACCATGTACTAGCTATCAAGTACTAGCTGCAGCGCACGCAACGTTGAATTATCGAACTTGGATTGGAAACAACTTGACGGCGTTGTAATACAAAACAGAATTACTTCATCTGTCTCCAAAAGGTGTGTTTATTTTTTGTTTTTTTTACTTTTCAAAGTCAAAGAAAGCATAGCTTGATCACCACTGGTTTAAATAATAATATGTTGCTAAAGATTGTAGTGACTATCACTGTCACAAAAATGGTCTTTCTGAACGCATCATCACAGACGGTCACTAGAGTAGCGACAACATGGTCTCCATGGTGGCGCTATGAACGGTTATGGTGAAGATCATGCACTACTACCGAAAGCTTAATACTAGACGACCAATCACAGACGGTTTGACAAAACCGTATGTGACCGACACTAACACAGACGTTTTAATTTGAACACCGTCTGTGTAGGCGGCGTCGGAGAAAACGAGTATCCCAGACGGTTGTTACCGATGAACCGTCTGTGATACTTTAGTATCACAGACGGTCTGTATTAAAAACCGTCTGTGATAATCTGGAATTATCACAGACGGTTTGTAATAAAAAACCGTCTGTCATAATGACAATCACTCAACTACAGAGACAGGAGATCACAAATAAAAGGAAAATTTATTAATTTCAATTCGAGGCAAATTTATTACAAAAGTCGCAGAGATAAAGAGATTCCCAGATTCTAATCTTCTGGGCTTCATACGCTTCTTCTTCGACTTTGGGACTTGAGGAGCGCTTGCGAGTTCTCGAACGCCGTTAAGATTGTCCTTGTCCTCAAGACTTTCTCCTCCAAAGATGGGCAAATGATCGAGAGCATAGCTCATAATCTCGTAGAGGATAGCATTATAAGATTCCTCGAAATCATCGCTTCGCTTGAACGACAATGCTATCCATCGCCTCCAATGCCACAATTGCTTCTTCCGCTTTGTGCACATTGTGTATAAGAACCAGGGTGAGGGTTGTTTCCCTGTCTTGAGCGGCAGCGAGACGCCTCCGTCGATGGCGGATGATCAGGTCGAGCTGACGGATGCAAGAAAGTCGGGGAAGGAGAGCAGGGCGTGACCGGAGAAGCTGCTCCAGATGTAAATTGCTGGCCGCCTGTGTAAGATTCCGGCCGAACAACTCTTGATGAACAGATGAGAGGAAGGAGATGATCACAAGAACAGTAGAATATATATTGTATGTAAGATTCCGACCGAACAACTCTTGATGAACAGATGAGAGGAAGGAGATGATCACAAGAACAATAGAACAGTAGGAGATGATCACAAGAACAGTACAGACGAGAGGACAGTACGTATGTAGAAGACCTGGATTAGGCGCATATTTAACCATCGGCCTGATAGTTCAGATACCAAACATTAATGATATAGATGGTTCAGATACCAAATATTAATGAATAGACGCTCAGATAACGATCGAGATACGCTACACGAAACACAAGAGATACGCTCGACTTTGCATTATCACGCACGGTTTTAATTTGAACACCGTCGTGTTGGCGGCGCAGACGGTTTTTAATAAACAACCGTCTGTGATAATCTTTATTGCAGATGGTTTTTAATAAACAACCGTCTGTGATAAGCTTTATTGCAGACGAGTTTTAATAAAAAACCGTCTGTGATAATTCACAGACGGTTTGTAATAAAAACCCGTCTGTAATAATGCCACTAAGCATTTAATGCGCTGCTCAGACCGCATCCGTCTTCATTTCGATCCAGATCTAGCCATCGCTGCGCACTCTTTCGCTCAGAGGCGAGCTAGCCGATTTCGAGCCGCTTAATTTGGTGGGAAGAGAGAGATTGAGCTTTGAAGATTCATTCATACTTTTCCGGTAGCTCTAGATATGGTTAGTAAGGAAATTTGTTTTTCTTTAATTGCATTACAATTTAGATCTAAGTAATTGGTGAGTGTTATTGAAGATGGTTAATTTGCAAAATTGTTGGTTATATAATAGTCATTGTGTTTATAATATGAATTGAGCTAGAAAATTAAGCCTCAAGATAATACATGTGGCGATATATATTTAGTAATAATTAGTTAATCTAATTTTAATACCGAGTTGTTATATATGTACGTAACGTGGGACCAAGTCGGATGTATGCCGCGAACCGTGTGAGTGAAGAATATATTAATGGCGTGTCTCGCTTACAAGAGCCGCCGAGGAGGATATGTTGAATAAGGGGTGGAATATATGTATCGTCCATGCGCCGATCGAGAATTTAAAGATGTTTAAGAACCGAGGGCAAATTGAAGCGCACTTGATTCGGAGGGTTTCAAAAGGGTTATACGTGTTGGACCGGTCATGACGAAGTGAATGATCATATGTCACGGATGACATCGCGGTGAAGTGAATGATATGTCACGGATGACATCGCGGTGATGTGAATGACATGCCACGGATGATGTCGATTGTGGTTCGGATACGGATAGGTTGCACGATGATAATCTGGATCAGATGCTTCGCGATGTAGAAGAGAACTATGATCAGAGAGAGTATGTTAAAATCCGGGGCTTGATGGAGGGCTCGGAGAAACCTTTGTTCACGTGCTGCAAGTACACGAGGTTGTCGGCCGTGCTTGAACTGTTGAAATTGAAGGCAAGCAACGGTTGGCCCGACAAGAGTTTCACGCAGCGCTAGGTCTTTTAGCGAGACATGCTTCCGAGGGAAATGAGCTGCCTAAAACCACGTATAAAGCCAAGAAGGTTCTTTGTCCGTTGGGATTGGAAGTAGAAAGAATACATGCATGTCCGAACGACTGTATCCTATACCGTAAAGAGTATGCAAACATGCATGTATGTCCGGTGTGCAACACATGCCGATACAAACGTAACAATCAATCAGATGACGGCGAGTGAACAGAGGCGAAGAAAGGACCTCCTGCTATGGTGGCATGGTATTTTCCTATAATTCCCCGTTTGAAAAGGTTTTTTGCAAATTCAAAGGAGGCAAAACTGCTGCGTTGGCACTCGGAGAAGCGCAAGAAGGATGGAATGCTAAGACACCTTGCTGATTCTGTCCAGTGGAGAAACATCAATAGGAGTTTGGCAGACTTTGGTGCAGAACCAAGGAATATAAGGTTTGGACTGAGTATAGATGGAATGAATCCTTTCAGTAGCATGAGCAGTCGACATAGCACATGATCCGTGACTCTCTGCATCTATAACCTTCCTCCTTGGTTGTGTATGAAGCGAAAGTATATTTTGCTGTTGATACTTATCCAAGGGCCAAAGCAACCAGGGAATGATATCGATGTGTACCTAGCACCGTTGGTAGAAGATCTAAAAGCTTGTGGAACGAAGGGGTGCAGTATGGGATGCATACAAACGAGAGAATTTCACTTTGCGCTCCTTATTGTTCTCGCACCATAAACGATTATCCTGCCCTTGCTAACCTATCGGGCCAGAGTACAAAAGGTGCCAAATCTTGTACCCACTGTTTAGATGATACCGAGAGTGTGTGGCTGAGACACTCACGCAAAACGGTCTGCATGCGTCACCGCCGGTTCCTTCGGAGGGCTCACCCATACCGCAAGATGAAGAAACAATTTGACGGAGAGAAGGAAGACGGTTCAGCTCCAAGGCATTTAAGGGGACTCGAGATTTATGATATGGTTAAGGATTTAAGGGCTCATGAGAAGAACACCTGGAAGAAAAGATCAATATTTTGGGACTTACCTTATTGGAAGTACCTAGATGTTCGACACTGCATCGACGTCATGCACGTAGAAAAGAATGTATGTGACAGCTTGATTGGTCTCTTACTGAACATTCATGACAAAACAAAGGACGGCGTCAACGCACGGCTTGACTTGGCTGATATGGACATCAGGCCTGAGTTAGCACCGACAGTAATAGATAATGGACGAACGTACCTTCCCCCTGCGTGTTACAATCTATTCAAGGCCGAGAGAACAGAACTGTGCCAGTGCTTGCATGGTGTCAAAGTTCCGTCTGGTTACTCCGGCAACGTGAAGAAACTTGTTTCGATGCAAGATTTAAAGTTAAATGGCATGAAGTCTCATGATTGTCATGTGCTGATGACACAGATGCTCCCTATTGCAATTAGAAATATTTTGCCGATCAAAGTACGAGAGACAATCATGAGGCTATGTTATTTCTTTAACACAATTGCTCAGAAGGTCATCGATCCCGAAGGACTAGATGCTCTACAGGACGAGGTGGTGATGACTCTATGTCATCTTGAAATGTATTTTCCTCCTTCGTTTTTCGATATCATGGTACATCTCATTGTTCACGTTGTGTGGGAGATAAAAATGTGCGGGCCCGTATTCCTACGTAGCATATACCCATTTGAGAGGTTCATGGGAATTCTCAAGTCCTACGTACGGAATCGATCTCGGCCAGAGGGCAGCATTGTCGAAGGTTATGCAAGCGAAGAAGTCATTGAGTTTTGTGTCGATTATATAGCTCAGACTCAACCGATAGGTGTGCCTCAATCTCGCCATGAGGGAGGTCAAGGGTATCGGAACTATCGGAAGGAAAGCAATCACTGCAGATATGGACACGTATACTCAAGCCCATTTCACGGTCTTGCAACACATGACAGAAGTGGCGCTTTATGTCGACTCAAAGACAAGAATGTGCTTCGGCAACAAAATCCGGAGCGGCCGGATGTTTGGATCATGAGGCAACATAACAGTCAGTTCAACCAATGGATGAAGGAGCAAATCGCTAGGAGCTCGCCAAGTGAGACGCTGACATGATTGGCAAAAGGGCCAATATTTACAGTTGTGACGTGGCAAGGATATGACATAAATGGGTATACATTTTATACGTAGTCTCAGGATGTAAAGAGCACAAACCAGAACAGCGGTGTCCGCATAGATGCGTTCAGTACCGATGGGTCGAGAAACTCGTACTATGGGTTCATAGAAGAGATTTGGGAGCTCGACTACGTGATTTTCAAGATCCCCTTATTTCGCTGTCGTTGGGTGCATCTCCCACAGGTGAAGGTTGACAAGTACGGTGTCACTACCGTGGACCTCCAACGTGTCGGGTACAAAGACGAACTATTCGTGGTCGCCAACCAAGTTGTTCAAGTTTTCTATGTAACCGACCCGGCAAATAAGAAACGTCATGTAGTTCTTCATGGAAAAAGGAGAATTGTCGGAGTAGAGAATGTAGTGGACGAGGAAGAATACAATCAATTTGACGAGTTACCTCCTTTTGGAAATGGCATAAGGGTCGACGACGAACAACGTGATTTAAACTAGTTACGCACGCATTGATCATCATGAAGGGCTCATTTTTAAAGGAAATAAGCAAGTACAATGAGAATGTGCTTCATATATGTGGGCATTTGCATATATGTATATAACAATACATTTGTGTGATGTATATGTGAAAATGTGTGATGTAGTCAATTTTGAGAATGAGAAAATATGTAAAGAAATACACTGTGTGAATGCCGCTGGTTGGTGTTGTATATGAATGCAGCTGGTTGGTGTTGTATATGAATGCAGCTGTTGGTGGTTGATCATGAATGCAACTGGTTGGTATTTGTCTGAATAACTACAGTCAAAGGCTTATCGCAGACGGTTCTACACGTAGAACTGTCTGTGATATCAATATCACAGATGGTTATAAGTTTAGAACCGTCGCGATATGTATCTATCGCGCACGGTTCTACAATTATAACCGCTCGTGATAGTATACATATCACGACGGTTCTAAACTTATAACCGCCAGGATATTGATATCGCGACGGTTCTACGTAGAACCGCTCTGATAAGCCTCCTATAATTATCTCCCGCTAGGGTTTTCCCGCCGTATGCTGCAGATTATATTCTACATCTAAATCCCGATCTGCCTGCCGCCTCCCGAGCCCTCGCCGCCGCCTCCCGAGCCCTCCGCATTCGAAGACCGATGCTCGGCTCGCCTCACGCCCGGCGCCTCGCTCGCTCGCCTCCCAGAGCCCTCGCCGCCGCCTCCCCGCCCTCGGCCGCCTCCCGAGCCGTCCGCATTCGAAGACCATCGCCGGCTCGCCTCCACGCCCGCCGTCCTCGGCTCGCCTCCACCCCGCGTCCGCCTCCGGCCGCCTCCCGAGCCCTCGCCGCCGCCGCCTCCCGACGCATAAGTACTAAGGTAACCTTGTGATGCTATGATTTGCTTCATGTTACAACTCCAAATCCCTGCAAATGTTAGAAAACACACCAGGAACTACTCACCCATGCAAATGTCAGTTCATGTGCTCCTATTCAACTTGTTTTTCAACTAGCTGATGGGTACATGGCTTAAGTAATACAAGGAAGGACTCTATCCATGCAGTATAAAACATGCAGACTTAACATGCATGCATGCAACGTGTAAAAGACTAGTTCTTTGGTGTATGTAACTCTTCTAATACACCCAGCACACCACTGAATAACTCTAATGTGACACATCTAACATATGATACTATGATTTGCTCATGACTAAAAGCAAGGCGTTTCCCTATATGGACACATAGAACTTTGTTTAGAGACCTTGTAGTAATAATATATGCCAGATAGACCTTCAAAGGGCATGAAGCAAGTGGTACACTCCAGTGTATCGGATTCAATGAACTTGATACACTAGTTTGTGCCATTTGCTTCATAGCCCTCGCCGGCCGCCTCCCCTCCCCTTTACTCCTCTCCTCTCTTCCAATTCAATATGATCACTTTCTTATTTTATCCTTATAGACCCACAAATTGAGCAACATGTCATCCGCGCATTCTTCAACACCATCGCCGAAGGCGTCCGCTCCAACATCAAGACGCCAAGGAAGAGGGCTATCAAAAAAGCCTGAGGGTCGATTTACCATCACAGCGGTCGATGCATCTGGGGTCCCTCTCCTTCCTCACAAAGCAGTAAGCGCATTTCGAACATTGATCGGAATAGTTGCACGAGAGCGAATTGAGATCACATTCAATTCGTGGAAGAACGTTCCTGAGACTCGGAAACGCGAGCTGTGGACCAAAATTTTGGCATCGTTTGAGATCCCGGAAGAACACCAAGACGCCGTGCAACGACAAACCTACCTAGCGGCGTGCAAAGCATGGAAGAACTTCAAGAGCACGCTTATCACGAAATACGTGGAGACGGACGAAACGCCTATCCATAAATACCCATTCCTGGAACCACAATGGGAAGAGTTCAAGGCGATGAAGACAACTGAAAATTTCAAAAGTAAGAACAAATCCAAGTACATAGCTATCGCCGAAATACTCGATAGGTAAGTACATTGTACATTATACTCTTTTTTCCTTTCGAATGACTAATCTAGCTTTTTCGAATAACGAAGGTTGTTCGCCGCATACATTCAACAAACACGTGGCTCGACGACAGGGGCCAAGCCCTTGACATATTCTCACAATTTTCGGGTATTCGCTAGCTACACATTAATTAATCCTATACAACACTTAGCAGTAATGCCTTTTGATTTAACACATTCTATTTTTGCGGTGCCACCGGTAGTAGGCAACACGTGTGGATACTACGTGTGCCAACATAGGAGACTACTCCTCGATTCCTCGAAGATCAGCAATTCTAAGGTTTGTCAATCTTCCCACATTTATTTCATACTTGTCAGGTTATATATGTAAGCGCGCTGATTTTCCTATCGACAGACTGCGCCCATCTCTACATCTGCATTGAAACAGCCGGACTTTGCAAAAATTCGAGGAGAGTTCGCTTGGTTTTTGTGCAGTAAAGTCATCAGATCAGATGGAGAGTTCCACTGCGCACTGTAATTGTGAATTTGTTAATGGATATTTTATTTCATTTCAATTAATTCATTTGCGAAATGGATGCCTTATGTTTGTGAATGAAATGTGATATGTTTGTCAAATGAATTGAGATCTGAATTGTATGTATACATATACTTGTTCATCCGCTTGTTTCAGAGGGCATGGCTAGCATTTCCTGAGGCTAGCCAATAAACAGAAATAGATTTAGGGGTAGAAAGAAACATCACAGACGGTTTGTAATGAAAAACCATCTGTGATATATCAATATCACAGACGGTTTTTCGTTACAAACCGTCTGTGATATGGATATATCACAGACGGTTCGACAACCGTCTGTGATAACCTTCGATTATCATTGACCCAAAATTTCAGACGGTTCACAAAACCGTCTGTGATGACGTTTTTGAACCGTCTGTGATGACCTTTTCTGTAGTAGTGATGCTACGCTGAAGCATTTCCAAATTAAACTAGCGCATGAGTACCTAGGGGCTACCAGGAGACTACTGAGGGGTTGGTGGTGGCGGAGAAGCTCTGGGATGGCTGGACAGTGAGGAGCAACAGTGGCAACGATGACGTGCACAGCGACGGTCACTGTGGTGGAAGACAAGTCAAAAGCATGGTTGGGTTAGCTTACTCAGGCGGTGAAGATGCTCGGAGAGCAAGGAATTGGCCTAATCCTTTTCAAAGAGACAATAGCTAGTAGCGGTGCTTTTAGTCGGAGATGACGACAATGGCTCAATTTCAGCGAGGGCCTGCACAAATCGAGTGATTAGACCAGGGGAAAGCTTTAGAGGGTATAGAACACATGATGACACAATTAGAAAGAGGAGGGGTCCTCTAGAGAGCTTGAGCCACTGAGGTGTTCGGCGGAGCACACTCACTAGCGTGGAGGAAGACGGCGTGTTCTGGTGAAAGGATGAGCTAGAGGCTCTAGTTTTGATGGGAATAGAGGATGGTGCAGTCAAGAGGGCTTTGTAGGCATGAGGTGGCCGAGAGGTATGCACGATATTTCATGGGCACGGCGGAGACATGATTGCTCGGTTCTTCTCAATGACATACGACACACAGAAGGAACAAGAATGGAGGTAAGTCGGCGTGGTGATACGACAGGTTGGTGAGGCCATGTAGGTGAGCTAGAAACTGCGGGCGTGTGCTCAAACAACCGGTGGCTTCAGCCATGGTGGAGAGGTGCTTGCGCGCGTGAGGTGGTAGACAAGTCCCGACACGCGGCCCCACATGACAGTGTGAGAGTTAAGGTGAGTTGAGAGTTTGAGAAATTTTTAGATGAACCAGATGAGCTCCAAATATTCCAAAAATATTTTCGATACAGTTGACACCATGTAGTTTATTGTGTAATTTTCAAAGAATTTTATATTCGCTGAATTTTCTCAAAAAAAATAAGGGAAGGCTTCTGTTATGTGTATTATACATTGTTTTGATTTGAATAAATTCAAGAACACATTCAAACTTGTTCAAAACTTTATTTCAAGTGCTATAAATATATTTGTGAATTTTTGAATTTCTTTCTACTGTAAATTCACCTAGGTCATTTTAGGATCATCTTTTCATATTCGATTTTGAATTCAAATTGACTTCTTTCCAATGCACATTTCTTTTGAAAATTTGTGTTTGCAAACTACTTTTCCAAAAAAACTCTAATAAAAGCCAAGAAAATAATATGCATGCAAAAAGTTTTAAATTTCTCACATTTTGCATTTCCTAGAATTCAGAATGTTACATCGAACCTAAAACTAAAAGGAAATTAATTAGACATTCTGAGGAAATTCTCATGTCACTGGGGGAAAAAAGAAACAGATATACCTGTCCATCTGGTGGACCCAAGTTATAACAACTTAGCTTAAAAATGTAGACCATGTAAAGTACAAAATAGCAGAAATTCAGAATAGAAAAGAAAAATTAAATTTGCAACTTGATTCCCTTATGAATTCGAAACTAAAATCTCTAAATAGATAAAATTCAGAATAAAAATTAAATGAAAATTAGCATCTAGATTCATATACGAATTGCAACCTAAAACTGAAATGGTGACTTTATATTATTTGCCTTAAATATTCTTTTTGGTTAACATTAATAACTATTTGCATTAATAATTGTAGACCCAACCCTCACAGATTTGTCTTAAATTTCATATCTGTTCTCACAAGCTACTTCTTTGAGGAGGTGGGGCTTTGAGACTATTTGGTGAAAGGAGACCGTCGATTTGGAAAGAGTGATTATAGATCCATTTATTCTTGACTATCTATAATTAGTAGTTTGTTCCTATTTGCATTATATTTTAGATCTAGCTTGGTAAAGGGAGAATTAAAGATGGTTTATATCTAGCTTGATGTAGAGAGAAGATTGTTTACATCTAGCATTGTTTAGGATTTAGAGTTTAGATAATTCATAGTCTATTTCTACTTAATTCAATTTAATTAATTATTCTTGCTACATATATTTTTTAATTAGGGTTTCATTCCATGAAAAGATGGTATGATTTTTACATTGGCTTGCCAGGCCTAACACAACCCTCCTCCTTTTTCTGGCTTGGGACAGGTTATGTAGAAAACTACATAGGTGGAGTTGTTGGAGTGATGGGTGGGTCAAAAGGCAAAGGAGGTGGAGCATACTGGCTTCAAGCTGTGGTATACTGGAACAGAATGAAACAAGAATGGAGTGGGCATCTTAATCGATAAGCGCCTCAAAAGTAGAGTTATCGACATGAGGAGACAGGGAGATAGGATTATCCTAATCAAGCTAATCTTTGGAAACTTGGTTTTGAATGTTGTTAGTGCATATGCTCCATAAGTAGGGTTGAATGAGACCGCTAAGAGGCAATTTTTGGAAGACCTAGATGACATGGTTAGAAGTGTGCCTATCATTGAGAGGATTTTCTTAGGAGGCGATTTCATTGGTCTTGTTGGTACAACTAGTGGAGGGTTTCAAAGGGTACATGGGGGTTTTGGTTATGGTGATAGGAATCAAGAGGGGGAAAATATCTTAAACTTTGCCATAGCCTATGATCTCATGATAGCTAACACATTCTTTAGAAAGAGACATTCTCATTTAGTTACCTTTAGCAGTGGTCAGCACTCTAGCCAAATTGATTTTGTTCTTGTTAGAAGGGAGGACAAACGAGCCTGCATAGACTGTAAAATTATACCTGGAGAGTGTGTTGTCCAGCAACATAAGTTGGTAGTCTCCGACTTTCGTTTTAGGTTACGGGTTCGACATGCTAAGGTCGCCAGAGCCATGAGGACAAAGTGGTGGAAACTCAAAGGAGATATCGCGCAGACGTTTATGGAGAGGATGGTTACGGAAAGGACGTGGGACGTGGGAGATGCGAATAGCAAAGCGAATAGTATGTGGACAGAGATGGCAACTCGCATTAGGAAGGTGGCTACGGAGGTGCTTGAAGTGACCCAAGGGACAAGAGAACCAAAAGATACATGGTGGTGGAACGAGGAAGTGCAAAAGGCTATTAAGGAGAAGAAGATATGCCACAAGCGCATGCATCATGGTAGGAGTGATGACAACATACAGAAATACAAAGCAAAAAAAAGAATGCGAAGAAAGCGGTGAGTGAGGCACGAGGCAAGGCATATGAGGAAATTTATCGGAAACTAAGTACAAAGGAGGGAGAGAAGGATATCTACAAGATGGGAGTACACCAAGGGTCAGCGTTGAGCCCATACATTTTGCCTTAGTGATGGATGGGGTCACACGGGACATACAAGGAGATATCTCTTGGTGCTTTCGCTGATGATGTGGTGCTAGTTGATGAGAGTAGGATAGGTGTTGATAGGAAGCTCAAGTTGTGGAGGAAGACCTTTAGACTTAGTAGGACTAAAACTAAGTATATAAGGTGTGATTTCAGTAGTGGTAGGGCAGATGATGGAGATGTTAGATTGGACGGATAAGTAGTGCCTAAGAAGGACACATTTCATTATTTGGGATCGATGCTATAGTGGGATGGTGAGATTGATGTAGATGTGAGCCACAGGATAAGAGCGGGGTGGATAAAATGGAGCCAACCATCTAGTGTCCTGTGTAACAAAAAAGTCCTCCAAAAGTTAAAGGGTAAGTTCTATAGGACGGCGATCAGACCCGCGATGCTATATAGAGCAAAATATTGGGCGACTAAAAGGCAGCATATACAGAAAATGAGTGTAGCGGAGATGAGGATGCTGCGGTGGATATGTGGCCACACAATGTAGCATCGCATCCGCAATGATGATATACGTGATAGGGTGGGGGTAGCACCAATTGAAGAGAAGTTTGTCCAACATCACTTGAGATAGTTTGAACATCTCCAACGAAGGCCTCCTGAGGCACTGGTACGTAATAGAATTTTATGATGTACTGAAAACGTAAGAAGAGGTAGAGGTCAACCAAGACTGGTGTGGGAGGAAGCAGTTAAAAGAGACTTGAGGGATTAAAATGTATATAAAGATTTAGCTTTGGATAGGAGCACATGGAAGTTAGCGATCCACGTACCAGAACCATAAGAAAGTTAGAGGTAGTGTTTTAGGCTCTCGGCTTAGATTGTTGGTGATATGCCCTAGAGGCAACATGGAGATGTTGAATATATCACATACTATGTTTATGATACATTGCTTTGTTCCTTGAAATAGACATTATCATTATTGATCAATGAGTATGTGACTTATTCATGGGACTCTTAATGCCAAAATGTTGCTATTTCTAAATGATCCCTGATTATATTTCATATGAGGAACAAATATGATTCAAAGATCAGCATATGTATTGATTGATGATCATGTCTCATGGATCATGGTATGGAGATACCAAATCAATAATATGGACATGTGTTAGTGAACATATGTTGGATAGACCCGCCATGAGACACTTCAGAGATTCCATATGTCATCAGTTGGTTTCAAGTAGTGTTTATGTGGAATCCTTAGACTTGAGATCATCATGGTTCCCAGCATGCGTAGTAGCTTACTTTGGGACTACTAAATACTACTCCGAATCGGGTAGTCATAAAAGTAGTCTTTGGGTTTGCCATGAAACATGTAGTGGGATGTGAATGATCAAGATAGAATTTGCCCCTCCTTATGGGAGAGATATCTCGGGCCCCTCGATGTAATGGATTATGAAAGTGCATGGCCATGCCAAGGTGATTGAGGAGTCAATCACGAGTTTATAATCCATCACGGAATCGAGAGAGTGATTGAGCTATTAAGAGGATGACACGGTCTCGCCTTGAGCTTAATCTATATCGTGAGGCAAAGGGATTAGTACATGAGAACATTACATGTTCAGCCGATATGATCTTTACGTATACTTTGGGGTTAATATGTCTTACTAGAGGCCGCTATTAACACGGTGACCGAAAGGTGTTTCGGTCGCGACCAAGTATCGTGAACCTGCTGTGGTCGCACACTTAACGGGTTGGAACACTAATTCGAATGTGATTCGGATATGGGCTCAAATTGGATAGAGATCCGGATAGACTCCTATTGGGCCTCGGTCCACGAGGCCCAAGTGAGGAGGTCTATATATATGGAGGCGAGGAGGAGGGAACGATCGATAATCCCGAGCTAATCCGTAGCCGCCACCTCGAGCCAAACCCTAGCCGCTCGCGAGTCTTTGGTACACTCGCGATTGGCGTTCGACCGGACGTGTGGATACCGGTGGAGACGCCGCTGGTTGTTGCGGCGTTGATCGGCATCAACAACCTCTGGATCGGATCCGCTCGTGGTGCGGTTGATCGCGTGGAGGAGACGATCGGTTCGGGACGATCGACTACTTCCACTACTACCTCGACGCGCGTGGTTGGATCGGCTTCTCCAACTCTTCTTCATTGCTGCTGCTGGCGTCTAGTGGTAACGATCCATGATCCCTCCTTAAGCATGATGTTCTTGTGTGCGCGGTAGAAAAGTTTTGTTTTCTGCTATCGTAGCCTTCGCGCGATCCATTATAGATAGCAGCATGTACGGCTTAGGGTTTTAGCATTGTAGCTTTTATTTCAAGACTCTCATCTCTTTGATCTTGAGAAGGTTTTATTCCTAGCCTACCCCAACTTATTTAGGACAAAAGGCTTTGTTGTTGTTGTTGTATTCTTGCTACATATAGCAACTTTAAATCATATATAGATACTATACAAAATAATTAATTCAATATTTAACACTAAATTGTTATATGCATAGCGTAGGACCGAAGTTGGATTATGCTAAGAACAGTGTGAGTGAAGAGTACATTAATGGCATGTCTGCTTTTACAAGAGATGCCGAGCAGGATATGCTGAATAAGGGGGTATAATATATGTACTGTCTACACATTGATTGTGAGAATCTGGAGATATTTAAGAACCAAGCGTAGATCGAAGCACACTTGATTCGAAGGGATTTCAAAAATGGGTATTCACGTTGGACCAGTCATGGTGAAGAACAAATTACACAGGAAGGTAGTAATAATGACATCGCCAACGAAGTCAATGATACATCGTTGGATGATGTCGATTGTGGTTCCGATTCAGAGTTGAGAATGTAGTGGATTGTAGAGACCCGAATATACAAATCCGGACTCTCTTGTGTATTCTGCACTAGTCCAGAATCACGCTAGTGCACACAATATAAACAAAGATGAAATATCGAACATATCACGATTTACAAAGAAAAGACTCAAATATTATTAATAATTATCAGAGTTCGATCTTATGGTCAAGCTTACAATTAATAGCCTGAAAGGCTTAAAGAAACTAGCAGCGGAAATCTAAAATAAGCGTAGTAGCCATTCGACATGCCTACAGGCAATCGACTGGGGAGTGAAGTCCTAATCCGCGAAGTTGAAGAAGTATCCTCCCTCAAGAAACTCCTGCTGATCTGGTTCTTCTTCCTCAACTGAGCAATTATGAATGAAGCCGTGAGTACATAAAGTACTCAGCAAGTCGTTTGTAACAAAGATGCAATATATTATGCAAGGCTTACCAATGGATGGCTAAAAGGTTAACTTGCAGAAAGCAATAATTTAAAGTAAATAGAATAAATAGATTGAAAAGCTGACTTTGAAAGTGACCATAAATAATAATCAAAGGAATTGAGACAAACCACCGGTGAACTGACCATTCACCCCCAGTGAATCCACCATGAATCAAGATTCATGAAATGAACCACCAGTGAACTACCCATTCACTTTCCAACTCAACCCAACCAGGTTTTTATAGAAAAGTCTACCCCTCGTGTGAAATCACCGAGCATTGTCCATGACCGAGGACACGGCTATTCGAATAGTTTTACACTCTGCAGATGTTGCACAACTGTACCCACACGATGTGATAATCCTCACGTTAAAGAAAATCACAACAAGGCTTTTACAATGCTCCATCTCAACCTGATCCCACTCGCTAAGGTTTTGCCGTCGAGTAGGCTGACCACCTAGTCGATAATTGCCCCCCCTTGCGCCATAACAACATCAGTAGCGAAACCAAAGTTGAGACTTCACAAATTATTATGCCAGGTCTATCCCATACTAGACATGTGGTTTGCACGGTAAAGCTCAGATCAATGGCGCACAAAGTTAAGTCCTTAAACATTACCCAGGCGAAACATCCACATCCCTGAAATGTTAACCACACTTCTCCCCTTTACTGCACGATCATTCGCCCAAGTGGAAACCATTTTGTATAACCAACACCAATGACACTACCCATGTCATGGTACTCCAAATTTATAACTGTGGCTAACCACCACGTTCCAGTATATCATTGAGTCAAGATTAATTAACACATGTGATGATAACCCAACGTACTAGTAATCAGCATGGCTAAGAAAATTAAGCGTACCACACATATGACAACTAATATTGCATCACTAAATAATTAACCATCCTATGGTGACAATAGAATCATGGCTTTCAAATTATCGAGGAGGAATTAATCAATGTGGACAATAACTACCAATACAAAGGTTTATAATAAATAGCGATGCATGGTAACTTAAAACAAAGTAATACATAATAGATTTGAAAACTAGGTTCAACATGATCAAGGGTCACGACTTGCCTTGGACTTGCTCAGTTGATGGCTCTTGATCCTCGAATCTTGCTTCAGCTCCCTCAAAGGCGTGATCTAACGAGAGAGAAAATGAAGCGAGGCACAAAAACAAATTAAAATAAAATTCAAATGAAATCCAAAAACTTCAAAACCAGAATCAAAAGATATATTTCAATTTTAGATGAATTTAGGAAAAAGAATCGGGTTAATCGGAGTTCGGACGGAGGAGAACGGGCTCTCGGAAAATCTAATCTAAAGAAAAAGGCTTAAAATCGGAAAAGCCACTGTGCTGTAGACTCGGCTCAAGGGATGGCTGGTCTACGGTGAACTCGGCTCACGGAATAGTGCACGGTCGATTGGGATTGCTGACGCGGCTGCTGACTAGGCGCTAGGGCTGACTTGGCATACACGTGGCTGCTGACTGGGCTTGACCGGCTCACGGGTCTACGGCACAGGATGACCGACAGCTGGGACCCACATGGCATAGACACGGTGCATGGTGGGCCTTGAAGCACGGAAGGCGGCGGCACGGCCCTGGTAGCATCGGCCACGCAGCGCGCGGGCCGAGACCGAGCGGTGCGTCCGAGCGCGACGGGAGACCGAGAGCGACGGCGGCTCCATGGCGGCTGACCGACGGCGAGCTCAAGCGGCGGATTTTGGTCAGCGGCCGAGACGGCGACGGCGGTGACTCACCGGCGGCGGCGAGAACGAACGTCGGCGAACAACGGAAGGACGGCGGGGGACGAACCGGCGGCGGCGGCGGCTAGCGGCGGCGGCGGCGGGCTGGACAGCGGAGGACCGCGGGTCGGTGGCTTTATACCGGGCGCCGAGGAGTCCCAGCGGACATGGACGCCGAGTCCGGAAGGAGAGCAGCGGCGCGGCGACGTCTCGAACTCGAGACGAGAATCCCGGTCGGGGACGAAGCCCTGATAGGTGGGCCCCAGCGGTCAGCGGAGCAGCGGTGACGAGCGGGCGAGATGAGCTGCGACCGAGATGACCACACAGATGGGTGACGCGTGTCGGCCATCCGGCTGACGCGCGCGGGCGCGGATGCACGCCGCATGGCGAGGCGGGCGGGGGCAGTGATGGCGGGCTGGACCAAGCTTGACCCAATGGGCATTTTAGGAGTTTTTGGTTTTTTTCAGTTTTTCCCGAAAATCAAATAAATACTTTTGAGCTGTAGAAAATAGCAAATAACTCCAGAAAAATCCAAGAAAATTCCAAAAAATTCCTTGGGACTCAAGGAACTCAAATAAAATATTTTTGGCAAACGTTAGGGTTTAATTTAATCATATTAAATCTTTTTATTTAATAAAAATTCCAATTAAGCTTTGTTTATTCCCAGAAAAATTCAAATTGTGAATTTTATTTTAAAAGCTTCAAAAAGGCTCTGAAAATGGCATAAGGGTCGAGGAAGAACAACGTGATTAAACTAGCTACATACACATCGATGATCATGAAGGGCTAAATTTTAAAGAAAACAAGCAAGTGGAATGATGAATAAAATGTCATGTCGTATATGTGTGAATTTGCATTTACGTATATGATAATATATCATATATATGTGAATTTGCATTTACGTATATGATAATATATCATATATATCTGAATTTGTATATATATATATATATATATATATATGAGAATGTATCATATATATGTGAATTTGCATTTATGTATATCATGAGAATGTATTATGTATATGTGAATTTGCATTTATGTATAAGAGTGCATTTAGAAGTGATTCAAAGATGGTTCTACTTTAGCACCGTCTGTGATGTGTATTTATTATAGACGATTCTAAAATTGAACCGTCTGTGATTTGTATTTATCTCATACGGTTCTAAAGTATAGCCGTCTGTGATATGTATTAGCACACCGCCTCCTCCCCTGAGCCCGCCGCCTTCATCCCAAGCACGCCTCCTCTGCGAGTATGCCGCCTCCTCCGCCGAGCACACCGCCTCCTCCCCGAGCACGCCGCCCTCCTCCCCGGCGTGCCTCCTCCCCAAGTACGCCTTCTCCCCGAGCCTTCTCCTCCCTACGCATGCCTCCTCCCTGAGCACTCCATATGTAACATTTTTCTTTCCTGTTTATGTTATGGCAATGAAAAATGTGTCATCATGGTTACCACTTATCCCTTTTGCTCTATTGTTGTTTCATCAATACATGTCCCGAGGATGAATGCTTGGACTTAAGTTTCAATTATGCTCTTTTGATGTCAATATCCTAAAGATGAATTGCTAATGCTCTTAAGCATCAATTCCCTAAATAAAAGATAAGTCATATTTTAGTTCTAGGAGATGTTGCTTGTAATGTTGTGGGTTCTGTTTTACTGCTCGATGAGGATTGTCATATTATAAAATTAAAATGATAACCTTGTCAGGCTTGAGCTATTCTAATTGATTCTTATTATCATTTGTTACTAGCAGCCAGTTCACTAGTACTCTCTGTTTCAGTTGATCTTGAATAGTGTTAGTGTTATGAAATTCTCTAGAGATTCATTGTTAGCTAATTATGTCTACTAGAATTGTTGAGACTGTTAGACACTTCTATTATCTTGTGAAGATGTCATCCGCTCATTCTTCGTCATCGTTGCCTCATGCATCTGATGCACCATCCTATGGAAAATCCTAGTGCCATGGAAGAGTAATGTCCGCATTCTGGAGGAATAGTTGCACATGAATGGTTTGAGATCACCTACGATTTGTGGAAGGACTTGAGCAAAGATCAGAAAAGTGAGCTGGTGACATAAATGTTTTGATCGTTCGAGATCTCAGAAGAACACCAGGCCTCCGTGCGATAACAGCATTGCTAGTGGTATGCAAAGCATGGAAAAACTTTAAGAGCATGCTTATTAAGCAATACATGGAGAAGGATCTGACACCCTTTCAGAAGTATCCATTCCTGGAACTGTGCTGGAAAGACTTTATGGCGAAGATGATAGAAAATTTTAGAAGTGAAAGTGCGGTGCATAGGGCCCTCCAGGCAAAAAACACGCACCCTATAGACTCAGCACCGCTAGGTATGCCGGTAAAATCCAACAATAGAGGAAGGAGTATGAGCAGGCAATCTTGCGGGAGGCCTTCCCACCATTTGCCGAGATTCCTAATGAGCGTGCCCAAAACTAGATAGGAAGGAGGTCATCTACCGTGTCATCGGGGGCCATCTCCTTTCGTAACCCCACAGACGAGGAAGTATCCCACTGCCTGGTAAGATATTGAATTACCTAGTTTGTAATTACTTTATAACTTCATAGGAAGTGAAATGACGTGTCCGGCTCTTGCAGGAAGCGCTGAGTGTCGAGTCTTCCCAAGGCTCGTTCCAGGCAGTAAAGGGAGAGATATACTCTGTGGTCCTGAAAAATAAAGAGTACCCAGGTCCACGAGAGGCCTTGGTTTTCATGTTCCATGAAAATTGGGATTCTCATAGGACTCCAAAGCGTACCGAAATAGGGAGAGAGCCAAAGCCGAGTTCAAGGCAGAGCTACGAAAGGAGATTCGTGCATCCCTCAGAGAGGAGATAACTAATGCCATCGAAGATGAGATGCAACATCAGATGGAGAGCATGTAGGAAAGGTTTAGGGGAAATCGGTTGGAAGCCCCCACTGCTCCTGTGCTAGCCAGCCCCAATCGTCGAAGTAGCTACACGTCCAACTCTACCTCGGAAAGTAACCACAGATTTTCTATCGATGACATCCTGGTAATAATTATTATCTCTAGAATGCTCGATCCATTGATAGTCCTATTGGAGTAGCTAATTTTGTATCATTATGTAGGTGGCTATGCAGTACAATCTCTAAGTGAGATGTGCCTTCGTTGCCCTGTACGCTGCTTGGGGATAGGTATATCCATCCGGTGTCACGGCCTTGGTGCACGGTGTAACTCTAGCGCTAGGTTTTGCAAAAATGAATGTGGATGGTGTCTTCATGGTGACATTTGAGGACTTGTTCTTTCTCTTGAATCTCAACGCCCTCGACACCTCACTCATTTGATGTTGGACACTTTAGTGTGTATAGTCACGGCCTATGTTCATGTAATACCGATAAATATCATCTATAACTCCTTGCTTTTGTGAGTGTGTGTATAGATACATGGTGAGTGAATCCAGATTAATGAAATCATTAGTAGATTTCCTCGACCCACACTTGATATCCATAGATGTCATCAAGGAGAATGCATCCTTCATCAAGGATTACCTGATGATGGCATTGGTGCCTCACCGCGACAAGGAATTCATACTTTTCACCTATAACTAGGGGTAAGTGTTGTACTAGTGGCTATACTTGTTGATTTGTACTTTATAAGCAACACGAACTTAGATTTAATAACCATAATGATATACCTATGTAGATTCCACTAGATTATAATCGTAATTATACCAAAATGGAACAAGACAATATACCTTGATTCCCTAAAGAGGGCCAAAACTGACTTCACAGTTGTCCAACAATTAATCGACAGGTAAACACATTTCCTCCATATATAACTCTATTGTAGTCTTTCCTTCCTTCGCAATGGTTAAGGCTAACTTTTTGGAATCACGTAGGTATATCATTATGGTTATTCTCCGAGCACGTTGCTACTATAAGGAGATCCAAGGGAGGGATCAACGTCCTGTGACATGATCTAGATTTTTTGGTATTTTCTAGTATACATTAATCCTATATAACACATCATAGTAATGACTCTTGAACTCACAAATTCTAGTTTTGCAATACCACCACCAGCCACCGAGGAACACCTGTGGATGCTATATTTGCCACAACATGGAACTACTCCTTGGTTCCGTGAAGACCAATCATCCTTAGGTTTGTCAATCTTGCAGTAATTATTTCATACTTATCAATTTATATATATGCACGACTTTGATCTTCCTAGTGATAGATTGTGATCATCGCTACAACTACGTTGGAACAGACCAAGCCCCAAAATATTCAAGGACAGTGTGCATACTTCTTGATGTCTCAGGTTATAAACAAAGATGGAGAGTTCCACAATGTAGAATGAATTTGATTGAGATAAGATTGAACTTAATTGTACGTGTGTGTATTTGTTTATGAATGGTTAATTCATTTCATTTGAGTTAATTGATTTGTGAAATGGATGTTCTTGTTTCTGAAATGAATGTAAATTGGATGTATACATGTACTTGTTGTGTTTATACTTGTTTTAGAGGGCATGAGTTAGCATTTCCTGAGGCTAGCCAACAAACAGAAATAGATTTAGCAATACAAAGGAATATCATAGATGATTTCATCTACAAACCATCTGTAATATACATATATTGAGAGACCATGTGGTGGTCATCCCGTATGTATGATGAGTAATTGACATCGGCTTAGGGAAGTCGAGTTTGAGTTGGTTGGTTCGGACCTTGACATTACGTGGTGTAACGGGCTCGGTCGGACTTGGTCAAACCTGGTCAAATGGGATTATGATGCATATTCTGATGATTCGACAGGTTTGCTGATGTTATTATGCTTTCATGTATCGAGCGATGCTATTTGACGTGTTTCTTGTCTGTGTGGCTGCAGGACGTCGAGGCGGAGTCGTGGCGAGACACGGTGGACCGGACTAGGCGCAGGTGGCGCTGAGGTCAGAACGGTCGGGATGTGTCGAAGACGGCGTGGACTCGAGGTGGTTGCGAGGCGTGCGAGGCAAGGAGCGCAGAAGTTTCCGGAAGGTGCGGGGAGGCGGCGGGAATTTCGCAAGGCTGCACAAGCGGGAGACGGCTCCGTTAGGGTTTAGCCGGCGTAACGGGTTGGAGACCCGTTAGCCAAGGTTTATAAATAGGTGTTGGGGGGTGCATACCCCTTTGAGGATCAGAAAGTCTTTTAGAGAGTTCTTTGTGTGTGTGTGTTCCTTCCAAGAAGCATGTGAGGCTCTTGGTGTTCTTGAGGATTGAGAGGGAGAGGATGGATTGAAAATCTTGTAATCAATCTTTCTTGTTCTATTGTCCATGCACATGGGGACTCCTTTGTATTCATCTCTTTTCAATATGAGAAGGATCATGGTTGTTCTAAGTTTGCTATTTGCCCTTCGATTCTTGACTGCCATTTTCAGATCTTCTGTTCTTTGCTCTCCTTGGCTGATTTCTCTCTGAGTTGAGCTTTTTGGGAGTAACGCGCTTATTTATTTTCTTCATGTCAAGAATAGCTTGATTTCAGTTTGGCCCTCAGAGCTTCTAGAGAAAGGAGTTTTCTTCAGTTTGTAGCGTATGCTCTATGGGTGAAAATTTGTTGGTCTGCTGATCCCCAAGAAATCAGTGAAATAAATAGTACTTTGGTCAGGCCACATGTTTACTACAGATCAATCAGATTGCTGATTTTCTCTTTGTACTTCAATCAGTTTTTCACTGATTTTTCTTTTCCTTTTTGTCTCGGTTGTGCAGTTTTAAAATTGCCAATCTCATTTTCTTGTAGCTCTGTTCAGTCCATGCCATGTGCTTCTGCCGAAATATTTCTTCTTCTCCCTTTTCATTGCCGAATGCAGCTGGACAGCCTTCGGTTGTGCACTTCCTGATTCTATGCTTTTCTTTTTTTTTTTTGTCCGATCTTTTTCAGTCTGTCTTGTCTTTCAGTTATGCTTTCCTGGTTTTTGATTCTTCTTTGGCAGTAGTCTCTTTTGGACAGCAGCAGCTTCTCTTTTCGTTTTAGCTTTTAGCTTGTCTCTTCTCTTTTGATGTCTACAGGTTCTTTTAGTTTTCAATTCTTGCTTTCGGTTTGCTGGTGTGGTTCTGCATGGTTTGCACCTTTCTTTTATTTCTTTTCTTGATCCTTGATGATTTTGCATGCAGATCAAACGATAATATTTTCAGCTGAAATTTTTACTGACTACTCTCTGATTTATGCTGAATTTTTCAGTGTCGCATGCGTTCCAAATTTCAGCAAGATTAATTTTAATTTTCTGTGAGGTGCTTTGTTTTGCATCGTTTTGAAAAACAGTGTCGAATTCTCGGGGGCGATTTTAAAAAGAGAGCGACATTCACCTCCCTCTGTCGCCATTTCGGTCCTACATATATCACAGACGGTTTCATCTACAAACCATCTGCGATACATCATATATCACAGATAGTTTCAACTATAAACCGTCTGTGATAGTAACATATCACAAATGGTTTGTAGTTGTAACCGTCTATAATATATCAGCTACCATAGATGATTTCTACGACAAACCATTGGAGCTAGTCAACTATCACAAATAGTTATGAGTTAATAACCATCTGTGATAGTCTGTATCACAGACAGTTCAAAAACCGTCGGTAATGACCTCATGTCATTATTGACCCACAAACTCAGACGACTCACAAAATTATCTGTGATAATGTTTTCAAACCGCCTGTGATGATCTTTTCTGTAGTAGAGTTATTCTACATAGTTACCTAATTGATAGTGCGATATCAATACACATCTGAAGTGGAGCAGACGGCGCAGGGTGTCAGTAATACCCGGCAAGATGCATTGGGGATGCTATGGCATTGGAGCAACTTCCAACATCTGAACAGAACTCGAGAAAACGTTGCTGAAGACACCGCAGGTACTAGCTCCCACTTGATGATGCTAGTAAGGTTATGCCAGCACACCACCACCTTGTGGCTTGCTTGGCCACAAATATGATAGCTCCCCAACCAGAAGCACTCTCAAGCACAGTGTCTGTTACCGCACTTGAAACACATCAGGCTCTGCCTGGGAATAGGGTGCATCACCTGAGAAGTTGAAGGAGGACGTGGTGTCGAGGACACAAGTAGCTTCAGCTGAAAAGGCCTGGACGACGATAGAGGACGCTGGCCCCCTAGAACCTCTTGGGAACAGGTTGCTGAGAAGACCCATCCCCACCACCGAAGCTCCTCTTCTGGCCATCACCAAAAACCCTAGAAGTAGTAGAACCACCAGTAGCCTGCCTCTCCCTAGTGAGCTCTCTCTCAAACTCCATACCCTTAGTCTGATGGACCATAGAGTTGAAGTCACGTGGACCAGTCACTCTCCCAAGACATGGCAAAACTCCTGGTTAAGTCCCCTACGAAACCTCTTGGCCTTCTTGCAGTCATCACTAGCCATAGCTGGCATGAAGTGGACTAGGTTATTGAACCTCGCCTCGTACTCCGCAATTGTCATCTTCCCCTGCACGAACGTAGACAGCGAGTGCTCCATCCCCTCGAGGAAGAACTCCGGGTAGAACTTCGCCTTGAACTGCTCGATAAAATCTCTCAAGTGATTTGTCCTTGGGTAGGGGCCTAGCTGGTAGAACCTCTTTCCACCAGATGTCCACCTGACCCTTTAACTGAAAGGCCACAAAACGTGCCTTCTATTGTGTGGTCATCTCCAAGAACCCAAACTGCATCTTCATGTAATATAGCAAGCTGGTACCTAGATCGGCGTGCCCACTCCATCGAAGGTGTTCAAACGGAGTGCCATCCACTTGTGAAGGTTCATCCTTACCTTCGGTGGGGCTGGTGTAGCAATAGAGATACCAAGAGGTGCACCTGCAGCAAGAGAAGCTTCCTGCACCTGCTGACGAAGCACTTGGACCTCCCTCTGAAGGTTCTGCAGCAGGGCGGCCAGAACTACCTAAGCACCAGTGGCTAGCTAAGCAGCCAAAGCGACCGCCTCACCCGCCTCACTAATGTTTTTCTCAACCAAGGGCGGTGGAACCACCGGGCCATGCCCACGACCACGGCCCGTGGTCTCTACCATGTCCACGCCCTCTACCCCTTGCCATAACTGACCGCTAGGACTAACAACCAAGAACTCAGCTCAAGAATAATAATCTCAATCGTACAACACTAGTTTAAGCAACATCTCAGTACTCATAAAAAATTGTATAAGGTAACGGAAGCGTAAATGCAATACATGAACCAATCCTAGCCTACTGTATACCCGTGTGTCAAATTTCTATTTTAAGTTAATTAATTATCATAAGTAAATTTTTTAGCAATAAGCAATCGTAAGTCATTTTATTATTATTATGTTCATCAAATTACCAATCCTATGTTAAATTTAGTTGATTACTTAAATAAGTTATCAGTTTATCCACCACGGATTTAACGCCTGCTCTAATACCAATTGTAACACCCCGGCTTAACAAAAACCTAGAATATCACCCACAACTACAATTGCTATCTATTTAAACCATTGAACAAGTGTTCCCATCAGGTAGCCTACAATTATAATTCCACAATGTAACCATGAACATAAATACTTCAACATTAAAGGAATCAATAATTGACATTACGATGAACCAATAATAGATTTAACCAAAGGAATCTTGGCTAGTAGCAACAATATAAAGCCAACAAGTGCTAAAGAGAATCATTATTCATCTAAGAGTTGTATGAAGAGCATAATTTATTTCTAACAAGAATGATTGGTCACTAAGTGAATGAAGAAACTATAAAAGTACAATCTCAATTCTGTGCTACTTTTCGCCCACGTATGTCATCATCAACGATCACCTAAAAACAACAACAAAAACAAGGGTGAGTCCACGATTCAGCAAGTATACAATAGAATAATAAAACATAAAACATTGTATCAAATTTTCATGTTAATTTCACAAGTATCTCAATTCTCACATAATCATTCTCATTTAGTTTCATACACATATCTCATCATCTCATTTCTCTTTTCACGAATGCAATGCATGTCTCCAGTTCTCTTGCTTATACTGGTATAGTGGAGTGCTCGCACGTCGTTGAACCACTCTTGCCCTGTCTTTTTTATACAGGGTCTCAATTCCAATCCCGTGAAATGACTACTGAAGTAGGTCTTTCTCCACTCCCATGGAGTGTCTACCGAATTAAGTCTTTCTCTATCGGCTCCTATGGATTGCCCACACATAGTAGGCTCTAGAAAATCACACATATCACCTCTTTACAATATGAATGTTCAACATGCAATGCAATAATTCTTTTACTTATCAACATTAACTATTCAATATTATTATCATTTAACCATAATCATCATCATCTTTTAACTATAATCATCATCAATTGTCTATAGTTATGTGAGCACAAAAAGAAGCAAGTATTAAACATGTGGATTATCATGGTAAGTATTTATTTAATATAACAACAAAAGCAAACCACTCTAAATCATTCTACCATGCACTTGTTTTTTCTAGTTGCGAGGAATGGGGTTGATTCGAAGATTACGCCAACCCCGACGCTACTCCTCTTACAGTAAATACTCAAACTCAATAACAAGCCACAACAGTACAAAAACAACAATATAACAACATCGCAATTATACATTTCCCCAAATTCGCAACACTCCCCTTTTTACCGTGAAATTCACCCTTGTTGTCTTGGTATAACCCTAACATGGCACACCACATCAGTTCTGGAATTTACACGAAATTCCTTACAATTTTTTAGTTGGCCTCAATTCTCGATTAAACCATTTAACCCCTTGTTCTTAACCTCGAAGACAATTCTAGTAACTTACTAGACAATAGGCTTAATAATTTCATATCTATTAAATTACACATAGAACTATAGTAAACCATAAAATTTTTGGAATTTACATAAAGTTATCTACCTCTATTTAGTTATGACCAAAATTTAATTCTACCATCTACCAAGTCAATTTAACAGTTTTCCAAGACTGCAACCAGTAGCAACCATTTTCTGGACAACAGTCTTTTCAAAGCCATAACTTTTGTTCTACTCAACAAAATTCGTGTTCTTAGACTCTATGGAACCCTTAGACAATTATCTACTTTTTATGTTATCATTAAAATTTAATTCTTCCCTCTACCATAATTAATCTATATCACAAGATAGCTGCCCAGATCATGAATACACTGCGAGATAGATCGCTTCAAAACACCATAACTTTTTATCTACCCAGTAAAATTTCATGTTCTTTGGCTCTTTGGAAAGGTAATTTAATTATCTATAACTACACCACACAAAGCTAGAACAACAGAAAAATCCTGAGTTCGCATTAATCATGTCTACAGGGGAGATTAACTTCTAAGTACTTGTTCTAATATAATATCAAAGCAAGACCAGATGAAACATCGGGTTACCAAAGAAAAGAAACCTCTCCTTCTCTTTCCTCATGCCTTTCTTCCTTCTGTTCCCCTTCTCTGTGTGTGTGTGTCTTGCAGCAGCGCTAACCCAATAGCAGCGGCAGCTCAGCACTTACTAGTCACGACAGCACATCAACTAGCAAAGAACAACGCGGCACACACCAGAGATAGCATACAACCCATGCACTTGCTAGTCACGGCAACACGTCAACTAGCAAAGCACAACACGGCACCCACCCGAGTTAGCATGCAGCCCATGCATGCGCGCGGTAGGAGGAACCAGCGGTGGTGGCTCGGCATGCAGGAGGCACCAAGAGGAAGGCGGCACCAGGGGCGATAGCGTTAGGGAGTGCGATAACCAAGAGGCGACGTGCTAGGGAGCAGGAGGGGGAGACGGCTAGGAGATGGAGGCGGCTAGGGTTGGGTTTGGGTCTGCCCTAATCAAAGGAGCCAGATTTGGAACAAGGATGGGGTGGCCACGTCATTGGAATTATTTCGGATCGTTGGGTCGGGGTGGCAATTCGTAGAAGCAATGATGCTGCAACTGGTTTCAGCGATCACTAGATACAATATCATGAAACATGTGAACTCCATACATTTCAGGATTAAGGTTTTTTTACAGGTTTCACTTTTAAGGTTAATAATGAGATGCTCCCAAGATTTACCCCTACACGACCTGAGTACATTTCACGATTAAGGTTTCTTTTTATAGGTTTCACGATTAAGGTGAATGGCAAGTCTGCTCCCAACATTTACCCCTACTCACAGATCAACATTCTATTTATGATTTGCACAAAAGGCTCACAGATCAACATTTACCCCTACTCACAGATCAATTTTCACGTTAATCGAAAAAAGATCTAGCCATTTATACGGCAGACCCAATGTTATAACAGATTATATTAAAAAAAGAATACATGTTAAGTATAAAAAAGAAATTCGGAATAAAAACTAGAAGAAAATTAGTAATTTGATTTCCATACAAATTCTAAAGTAAAATCCATAAATAGCTAAAATTTAAAATACAAATTAGCTGCTAGATCGCATACGAATTTGAACCTAAAACTAAAATATGGAATAAAAACTAAAAGAAAGTTAATTAGACAATTTGAGGAAATTCTCATCATTGGGGGAAAAAAAGATATAGCTGTCCATCTGGTGGACCCAAGGTATAATAACTTAGCTTAAAAAAGAAGTCCATCTTATGGACAAAATAGCAGAAATACGGAATAAAAAATAAAACAAAATTAGCAATTTGATTCCCCTATGAATTCCAAAACTAAAATCTCTACATAGATAAATTTCAGAATAAAAATAAAATGAAATTTAGCAGTTGGATTCATATACGAATTGCAACCTAAAACTGAAATTGTGACTTTTTATTATTTGCCGTAAATATTCTTTTTGTTAACATTAATAGCTATTTGCTTGTAAATTGTCGTTTGTGCAACCATGTGAGAAGTGATGGCTTGAGATTATTTACCTTAAATTAGTTTTCGGATTAACAGAGAGCTAACATCTTTTCCACGTCCCATTAAAAGCTATATATTGTCAAGCAAGAACACTATTAACTATGTTGCATTTACTAACTAAAAATAGAATTCCGGTTCTGTCTTCAGTCATCCGGAGGTGTAATTGGTGCTAGCTAGTGCGCATGCTCAACGGATTGAGAGTGCAGCATTTCACAGCTGAGTGCGCATGCTCAACGGATTGAGAGTGCAGCGATTCCATAGGCGCGCCACGTCGGGACCTACGGAAGAGAAGGCTTGTTTATTTTGACAGAATCTTATGGTTTTTGATTATGATATGTAGATTTTAAGTTATTTGTGCGAGAGATTACAGAGTAATAGAAACTTACGTACGATTTATACCGATATAAAAAAGTCGGTATAATATATACTATAATTAACTAGTAAATTTTATCTTAAAAAATACTCTGTTTAAAAACTAATTACCATAAAATAACTTTTAAAAACTAAAAATAACAGACCTTAGTCATGGCGGTAGCATTGTGTAAAGACTACAGAAGCAGATGTTAGGTTGATCTCAGGCTAACTGCCTGAGATTTTTCAGGGGACTGAGTCCCCCCACTTGCGCCTTGATCGGAGGCGGTTCCAACTGCTTTTGGTTACGGTACCGATCACCATAGCGCTATACAAAAGAGGGTTTCGGCAGAGGGGCTGGCACCTACGTTGTTCTCTCCTCTACATACCCTAATATCACCCGATCCATCACGGGCGCTACGGTGAACGAAGGCCGACGACCTCGCCGCCGGCCACCTCAACTGCCGCCGTCTTCTTCCACGACTCCGACGACTTCACCACCGCCGACGGCCGACCACCCCACCATCTCCCTCACCGACCGCACATCTACATTGCTTACATGGCTTCCTCTTCCGGCTCGGGTTAGTACTCACGATTACGTATTTCGTTTATAAGGTGTTCATGATTTGATCTAGGGACTTAGTTATTGTTCTAACAATGGTATCAGAGCCTACCCCTAGACTCATGAACCCTAGAACTTTTCTCGAACTCGGATCGGTTCTTGGCTCGGTTAGAAAAATAGAAGGAGGTGATTCAACAAAATCTCGCAAAATCCTAATAGAATCCCCAAATTTCGGCCCACCCGAACCCTCAAACCCAAAGAATTTTTTTCGGATCGGCGGCATGAACACAAGGGGCTTACGGTTTCGGCGTCGGCTTCGCTCGATCTTCTTGCCGCCGTGCGCCGCCGATGTCGTCTGCCGCCGAGGTCGCCAGCGCCATGCCGCGCTGCCGCCGCCGAGGCCGCCGCCGTCGATGGCGCCGCCGCTTTGCTCTCGTCGGCGCCGCCGCTCGCCGCTTCACGGCGCGCCGCGGTGCCACCAGCCGCCGCCTCCTCTCGGCGTCGCTGCCATTTTCGCGCGAGCCCGGGTCCGCCGCCACCTCACGCGTCGCCGTCTCCGCCCATGCGCTGAGTGCGCCGTCGCCCGATCCGGTTTTTTCGGGAGCAACGGGTGCGATTGAGCCCCAGGGTTAGGGTTTCGGGATTAAATACCCAACCCCATGCGTTTCGACCGTCCGATCAGATCGGACGGCCATCCTTTATTGGGCCGAAAATTCATTTTGGGCCATTTTTTGCGTTCGGCCGTCGGATCGAGATCCGACGGCGCGCACGGATGCGATGCATTTTCGACCGTCAGATCAAGATCCGACAGCGCGCGCTCGGGAATGGGCCGCGATGCGTTACTTGGGCCGGCGCGCATGAGATGGGCCGCGGCCGTGCCTTTGGCCCTTTTCTCGGCCGGGCCGCGCACGTTTAGGTGGGCCGCGTGCTGAATTTTGGGGCCGATTTTCAGCCCGTTTTCCTTTTGAGGCAGTTTTTTCGGCCTAAAACTCCTTTTGGGGCCCAATTTTCAACAGAAATTTTATATTTTCTTATTTCAGTGCATTTTCTTTTGTTTTACGTTTAAATTCATGCACTGTTATAATTTTAATTTTCAGTGCACTTATTTTTGTTTTTTTAGTATATTTTTATGCACTGTTTTAATTAATTAAATGGCTCAAATTATGATGTATCATTACCATATTTTAATGAATAATCTCAAATTTAAATTGAACCAACGGGATATTTAAATTTGAGACTTTATGATTAATTTTGGCCTTATGTATTCATATGATTATATTCTGACCAACGTTGTTTATAATCGTATGTCGCCATAGTTATTCAGTTCTTTTCATTTTCTGCCCAACGGTGATATGAATTAGAACTGTAATTTTTATGCATGTTATTAATCAGACCAACGTAGGGTTAATTACATGCAATATATATATATATGATGATTCTAATTTTAGCCCTGTATTTTTAAATTCAGCACTTAATGCTTCAAACGTTGCCGCCACCATTGATAACATTGAGCAGCTCATGGGGAGCAATTTTTCCTCGTGGAGAGAACGAATTTATGTTGTCCTTGGTGTTTTAGACCTTGACTATGCCTTAAGGGTAGACGTTCCCGTTCCCCCCACTGAGGGTGAGGAGAATTTTGCTGAGAAAAAGAAGATTTATGATGATAATACTGAAAAATGGGAGCGATCTAACCGCTTATCACTTATGATCATGAAGACCTCTATTTCAGTTGGGATTAGGGGAGCAATCCCCAATTCCGAAAATGCTAAGGAGTACATGGCTTCAATTGAGGAGAAATTCAAAGGCTCCACTAAAGTTTATGCCAATACTTTAATTCAGAGGCTCTTAACTTCTAAATATGATGGGTCTGGTAGTATAAGAGAGCATATCATGATGATGACTGATATGGCAGAAAACCTCAAGGGCATGGACATGACAATTTCTGATGGTTTTCTAGTTCATTTCATTATGACATCACTTCCTTCTGAGTACACAGCTTTTAAAATTAATTACAACACTCGAGAAGAGAATGGAGCATGAGCGATTTGATCGCCATGTGTGTCCAGGAGGAAGAGAGAATAAGAACAGAAAAGAAGGATTTTGCTTTTAATGTTGGTGGCTCTCATAAAAGGAAGTTCCAAGGGGACTTCAAATCTAAGAAGAAGCTGCATTTCTCCCCTAACTCAGATAAATCGGGGCCTAAAGTGCACAATGCACCAAAGCCTCATGTTGCTTCCGCTGCAACATCTAAAGGGGAATGCCATACAAGCGACTAGGGTATTTTCGTAAAGACCGTAGGCTTTCTTAAGTGGCTCGCTAAAAGGGGTAATGATACAATTACTTTTATTGATGAAACAATTTACGCTGATTTCTCTCTTAATGCTTGGTGGATTGACTCAGGTGCAACTGTGCACGTTACCAATTCTTTACAGGGATTCCTTACCGCGACAACACTAAGAGAGGGGGAGCGAAGTCTTAGAGTCGCGGATGGAAAGGAAGCCGAAGTGAAATCAGTTGGATCTGTTTTATTAACTTTAGACAACGTCTTCCTGCTTCGTCTCAATAATGTAGTTTATGTTCCTTCCATCAGAAGGAATTTAATTTCAGTTTCTTTATTAGACGATGAATGTTTTAAATGTATTTTTGGAGACAATAAATGCATTATCAAGTTTAATTCTAATGGTGTTGGTCTTGCTTTTAGACAAGACAAGCTCTATATGCTTTCTCTTAATGAATCTCCTGTATTGAATGTGTATGATGCTAAAAAACGCAAAAATAATGCTGAGACTTCTTCGAAACTGTGGCACTGTCGTTTGGGCCACATTTCGAGGGGGAGAATGAAACGTCTCATCAAAGAAGACATTCTCCATCCATTAGATTTCTCTGACTTAGACCACTGCATTGATTGCATTAAAGGAAAATATGTAAAACAAATAAAGAAGGGAGCTACTCGCAGTACATGCCCTTTAGAATTAATTCATACTGATATTTACGGTCCTGTTCCTGTAACATCAGTGGATGGTTTTGATTCTTTCATCACATTCACTGATGATTTCTCCTGTTACAGTTATATTTTTCCCATTAAAGACCGATCTGAATCACTTGACAAATTTAAGATATTTAAGGCTGAAGTTGAAAATCAGCACAACCTAAAGATTAAAGTGGTAAGATCGGATCGAGGGGGAGAATATTATGGAAGACATGCTCCTTATGGGCAAATTCCTCGCCCTTTCGCTAAGTTCTTTCAGGAGAATGGCATTGTTGCCCAGTATTCTATGCCAGGCGAACATCAGCAGAATGGTGTAGCTGAAAGACTCAACCGTACACTTATGGATATGGTACGGAGCATGCTTAGCCATTCTAATTTCCAATTGGCTTGTGGATGGAAGCACTAAAGATAGCCGCACATATTCTTAATCAGGTTCCCAGTAAATCAGTACCTAAAACACCTTATGAATTATGGACTGGGAGAAAACCGAGTATGAAATATTTACGAGTGTGGGGTTGTTGTGCTGAAGCTAAGTTATTTAATCCACACATTAAGAAATTAGACCCTAAGACAGTAAGTTGCCATTTTATTGGATACCCTGAAAGATCCAAAGGGTATCAGTTCTATTGTCCTGATAAGATAACTAAGTTTGTAGAAATAAGACACGCTGTGTTCTTAGAAAATAACGAGGACCTGGAGCCCAGGAAAATAGAACTTGAGGAAAAGCGGGTTTATGCTCCCACACCGCTCATTCCACCGCTCATTCCAGAGATCTTTATTCCTGTGCCTCAGGAGGTTGCACCTCCAGTAGAAAATGCTGTTGTTGCACCGACTGTTGAGGTATCTGAAATTCCTAATGTTACAACTAATGATGAACCTCAACAGCCTCCTGAAATAATTAATGAACCTCTTAGAAGATCACAGCGAGAGAGAAGATCTGCCATTCCTAATGATTATGTTGTTTATATGAATGAGGATATTAACGATATAGGAAAGGTAGATGATCCCATCTCTTATAAAGAGGCTATAATGAGTGAACATTCTTCTAATTGGCTTGAAGCCATGGAGGATGAATTAAAGTCTATGAGCACTAATGATATATGGGACTTAGTAGAAATTCCTGACGGAGTCAAAATAGTAGGCTATAAATGGGTCTACAAAACAAAACATGACTCTAAGGGAAATATCGAAAGGTTCAAAGCAAGGCTTGTAGCAAAAGGCTTCTCACAAAGAGAAGGGATTAACTATAATGATACCTTTTCTCCTGTCTCAACTAAAGATTCATTCAGAATTGTTATGGCACTTGTAGCTCATTATGATTTAGAGCTGCATCAAATGGATGTTAAGACGGCATTTCTTAATGGCGACTTGCAAGAAAATGTTTACATGGCTCAACCGGAAGGTTTTGTCGTGGAAGGCAAGGAGCATATGGGATGCCGACTTAAGAAATCCATTTATGGCTTAAAACAAGCGTCGAGGCAGTGGTACCTCAAATTTGATAAGATCGTAAAAAGTTTCGACTTCAAAGAAAATGAAGTTGATAACTGTATATACGTTAAGTTCAAGGGGAGTAAATTCACCATTTTAGTACTTTATGTGGATGATATCTTATTGGCCAGCAGCGATAAGGATATGCTGTTTGAGACCAAGAGATTTCTTTCATCCAACTTTGATATGAAGGATCTCAGTGATGCCTCTTATGTTCTTGGCATTGAAATTCACCGAGATAGGTCCAAAGGTATATTGGGTTTATCTCAAAAGGCATACGCTGATGATCTTCAAGAAATACAATATGCATAAGTGCTCGCTCTTTGCTCCTATTGTTAAGGGCGATAAGTTTGGGACATTTCAATGTCCAAGGAACCAATATGAAGCTGATCAGATGAAGTCGGTTCCTTATGCTTCAGCTGTCGGAAGTATTATGTATGCTCAAGTATGTACACACCCTGATTTAGCTTTTGTAACCGGGATGCTTGACAGATATCAGTCCAATCCAGGACAGGACCACTGGAAAGCCGTTAAGAAAGCTTTGCGTGATATGCAAGGCACTAAGCATTTCATGCTCACATATAAGTCTTCTGATAGCCTTGATGTTATTGGTTATTCAGATTCATATTTTGCGGGATGTGTTGATACTAAGAAATCCACGTCAGGTTATATCTTCACACTCGCAGGAGGAGCTATTTCGTGGAAAAGCTCCAAACAAACCCTTACGGCATTTTGAACGATGCAAGCTGAGTTTGTGGCATGTTATGAGGCTACCGGGCTGGCTGTATGGCTTAAGAATTTTATCCCGGGACTTAGAGTGGTAGACAGCATCTCTAAACCACTCACTTTATACTGCGATAATGAACCCGCAGTCTTTTATGCAAATAACAACAAGTCAAGTGGTGCTGCCAAACACATTGACATTAAGTACCATGTTGTGAAAGATAGAATCCAGGATCAAACCATAAGTATCAAGCATATTAGTACTAAGTCAATGCTTGCGGATCCGCTTACTAAAGGCTTACCACCCAGTTTTTTTCGTGATCATGTTGCCGGCATGGGTTTACTGGAAAGCCTCTGATTCTGGATAAAAGAACCTATAAATAAACCAACTCCCATTAAGAATAATGAATAACCATTCTAAGATGTAAATAGTACGCTATAGGTACTGAGGTTGTATGGTACTTTATTGACTATACAACACATTGCCTCGGTGTGCTGTTTTATCAAAGGATGGGCTTATGATGTTAGCTTTGCGATCAAATGGGAGAATATTGGGTTGATCTCGTGCTAATCGCTCGAGATTTTTCGAGGACCGAGTCCCCCACTTGCGCCTTGATCGGAGGCGGTTCCAACTGCTTTTGGTTACGGTCCCGGTCACCATAGCGCTATACAAAAGAGGGTTTCGGCAGAGGGGCTGGCACCTACGTTGTTCTCTCCTCTACATACCCTAATATCACCCGATCCATCACGAGCGCTACGGTGAACAGTAGGCGACGACCGCCACGGCCACCTCAACCGCCGCCTTCTTCCACGACTCGACGACTTCACCACCGCCGACACGACCACCCCACCATCTCCTCACCGACCGCACATCTACATTGCTTACATGACTTCCTCTTCCGGCTCGGGTTAGTACTCACGATTTCGTATTTCGTTTGTAAGGTGTTCATGATTTGATCTAGGGACTTAGTTATACTAAAGCCGATTATAGCGGGATTCCGGCCTCCCCGCCACGCCACGAGCCCCACACCGCGCCAGCCACCACACACAGCTGCCCCGCCCGCCATGGGATTTCTGCATGATCGGCCACCGACGCGTTTTCCTCCGCTTTTTCTCAAATTACGTCTGGTCCTTCGTTCTCGCAAAAAGGTCCCTGGAAATTTTTTTAGGTCCCTAGAAATTTTTTTAGCCCCTCCGTTTTGCACGATGGCCCTCCGTGTTTTCGGAAATGCGCCGGTCCCGCTTTTTACGTCTGATCCTCGATTTTTCCGAAAAAAAACCCTCCGCCTTTCTCGAAAATGCGTTTTTGCCCTCCGTTTTTTTTTGAAAAACTCCTCACGAATTTTCGCCTCTTTTATTTTGGTATGTACGGTCGCTGGCGCGGCGTGCCGCCGCCCTGTGCTTCTAGTTGTTCTAACAGCAGAAAGTTGCTTTGAGCAATTGGCCATTGCGTCATTAGCAGAGAGAGAACCAAGGCCGTGGTGAATTACATCGAGAGAAGGACCAGTGGTCTGTGGTCCTCGTGTGTCTCGTCGGGGCAAAGAACAGGCAGCCATCACGTGTGCCATTAGATTGCAGATGCGTTGCATCTCGCGTGTACTGTGCTACAGTACTATACAGACTGTAGCTACGGTACCGAACAAAAGAATTACTAATAAATTGCACGGTATGCCGACTAGAATAATTAAAGGTACACTCCATGGATTACTAATCAAAGGTATTGGCTTGAGTTGCAAATGGACGATCAATATAATAGAGTAGAATCAAAGGTACACTCCATGGACCAACTAATCAATTTGCATAGGGAACACGAGGTCTTGCGTGCACCCAGAGCTTGGACTTCCTTCTCACAGTGATACCGAAGACCTCTGTCATGTCAAGCTCTTCAGACTTGATGCCACCGGGCAGGTCCCAGTCGAAGTGGTAAAGAAGGCTAGCGAGTGCCAGCTCCATGTTGGCCATCCCGAGCGTCATGCCGGGGCAGATCCGCCGCCCAGCGCCGAACGGGATGTACTCGAAGTCGGCGCCTTTGAAATCAACGCTGCTGTTCTCAAATCTCTCTGGCCTGAACACTTCGGCGTCATCCCAATACGTGTTGTCCCTTCCCAGCGCCCATACATTGACAAACACTTTGGTGCCCTTGGGCACGTCGTAACCCATCACCCGACACGTCTCGCGGCACTCTCGGGGGAGCAAGAGGGGTGCCGGGGCGTGCAGCCTCAGGGTCTCCTTGAGCACCAGCTGCAGGTAGCTCAGCTTGGCGATGTCGTCCTCGGTTAGCTTGTCTTGTCCCTCGAAGGTTTCCCTCACCTCTGACTGGGCCTTGTGCAAGACTCGCGGGCTCTTCATGAGCTCCGACATGGCCCACTCTAGCGTCGTGGACGATGTCTCGCTCCCAGCAGCAAAAATGTCCTGCAATTACGACGTTAAAAGATACTGCACATTAAACCACTGATGAACTGAAACATTTGTAGCAGTGTAGTGTCGTATACATGCATTTGAAGGACAGTTAAGAAGATCTTACGAAAATGACAGTACTGATGATCTCGGTCGTGAGTTCAAACTGCAGCCCGCCATCCTTCTGCAGCCTCAGGAGGACGCCTAGCAGGTCTTCCTCTCGCTCCGGCGTAGGTGCACCGGCGCGCTCTCGGATGATGCTCTGTACGATGCGGTAGATGTTCCCCTGGCACCTCCCCATGTCCCGGGCGGCGGCGCTGAGCCTGCGCACGAGCCGCGACGACGGGTAGAGGTCGGCCAAGTTGAACCCGCCGGTGAGCCGCACTGCCTCGTCCAGCTCATGCAAGAAGTCGTCCCGGTGCTCGCACCGCCCGCCAATGGTCGAGCGCACCACGGCGTCGTTCATCATGCGGCAGATCTTCTCGCTGAGGTTGACGGGGCGACCGTCCACGCACTCGCCGGAGACGGAGCGGAGGAGGCGGGCTACCTCATCCGCCCGCACGGGCCTGAAGGAGAGCACGCGGCGCTGGTTGAAGAGCTCGAGCACGCAGACCTTGCGGAGCTCGCGCCACCGGTCGTTGTAGGGGGAGAAGAGGATGTCCTGGCCGCCGCAGCTGATGATGTCGAGCGTGGCGCTCAGGTGGCGGCTGGCGAAGGCGGCGTCGTGGGTCTTCATGACCTCCCTTGCGGCCTCGGCGGAGGAGACGACCAGCGTGGGCACGGCACCGAGGCGGAGCAGCATGAGCGGGCCGTAGGTCCGGGAGAGCTCGCGCATGGCCTGGTGGGGCAGGTGGCCGAAGCGAGACAGCAGGAGGTGGTGCAGGCTGCCGACGAGCGGCAGCTGCGATGGCCCGGGAGGCAGCCGCAGCGCGAGGGACGGCGAGGTGTAGCGGCCAATGAGCTTTAGTAGGAGGAGGAGGAGGAAGAAGGCTAGCAGTAGGAGCGTCAAGTCCATTTGCGTTAGCTTGGAAGGTTAGCTGCAGCTGATATAATGGAGCCGAACTGCCGGAGTAGCTGATATATAGCGAATGGGATTCTCTGCGTGACTTACCTTGTCTAAGCCATCCATGTCTATAGATTAACGATCCAGATTTTAGTCTTTTTAGTTTTGATATTTTTACTTCTAGTTTTTAGTTTTTTATTTTTATCTTTTTCTAGATTTTTTATTTTTTATATTTCTTTATATTATCTGTGTTAAAATAACCTATTTTTTAAAAAACATATTTTTAAAAAATAGATTATTTTAACACAGATAATATAAAGAAATATAAAAAATAAAAAATCTAGAAAAAGATAAAAATAAAAAACTAAAAACTAGAAGTAAAAAAATCAAAACTAAATAAACCAGAATGATCTAAACCATTGATCTAAAGATGAGTGGCTTAGAGAAGCTAAGTCACAACGTGACTTACTTATCTAAATCAGAGAATATGCGCCGGATATATAGTACGCACTATATAGTGCTGGTCTCTTCTAGATTAAGATATGTCCAAAAATTTTGGATCAAAAACTTGTTGATTTGAACCACAATGCTAGTTTATTGGAATCATGTACTATTAATTGATTTCTTAATTAAGACTCTTTTACGTGAATCCTAAGAGAAGTAAAATTGTAAATGAATACATAGCATAAGAATAATTTTCACAAGCGCCAAAAGTCTTTCAAAATTGCCCCGCGTAAAGGAAAAGCTGCTAAAAGATTTATGTTTTAAACCAGGTTGCAGCAATGCATGTACCAGAGACGACGGCGACGACACAAGGAATAGGTGAGAGGTGGTGGCGGTAGCAATAAAAATGATTAATAATAGGTTCAAAGAAAAAGTCTATAATTTTCTTATAAAAATTAGATTTATAAAAAAATTATGTTATACTCTAACAAATCAGTGATCTTACTCACTGTAGAATGTTCCGGGAAAGTTCCCCTCATTTGAGCCGTACTGTAGCCGATCTTTTTGGATCGCGTCGCATTGTCATCTCATGGACGTGCGCTCCAGTGGATGGACTAGTGCCAGTACACTATGCAACGATTGCACCCGTCCCTCCGTACATACGGATCGACCCGTTGATCTGCAGTGGCAATCGTTATATTTAGGGGTGGATACGGATCGGATACGGTCGAATAGTATCAAATACGAATACGAATCTATATTTTTAAAACGAATACGAATACGAATTCGAATATTCTCAAATACGAATACGAATACGAATACGGATATTTTTCGAATACGGATTTCCTCGGATACGAATATCGGATAAAACAGATTCCTAGCGATTTTCACCGGTTTTTGACCGGTTACCGGTTTTAAACCACCTAAATTCAAATTTTGAATCACAAAACTTGTACGAATTTTTCATAGGTTCTAGAAACGGATCGAATACGAATCGAATAGTTTCGAATACGGATACGGATACGAATATTCTCGAATACGAATGCGAATACGAATATTCTCGAATACGAATACGAATATTTTCGAATACGAATTTTTGCTTACCATATTCGTGTTTTCTCGGATACGAATATCGGATAAAACGAACTATCCGTTACCGTTTTCCACCCCTAGTTATATTGTTCCCATGTGATCTATTTCGTTCTTCACCCGGCAATTCGGTGGTTGCTTTCTTAAAAAATATCTTCTTGACTCCTAGCTAGCTAGGCAATGGGTGGATTCTTTTGGACTGATGGCTTATGGCTAATAGTTTATGGCTTAAATATTTGAATTCTGACTATTCGCGAGAGACAGTACACAGAGAAAAATAGTCGCATGCGATTTTGACCGGTACAGCTGAACTCAGTACATTTTTTACTACACTTTTCTTATTGACCTCACCTTGAAAAACACACAGTTTAAAAGCTAGTTACTGTAGACAGTACAAGTATAAGCCAACTTTAAGCCAAAAAAACTCGACCAATAATCTCTACATGTCTAAAAAAAATCTCAATCTCACTTGGTTCTCTCCGTGACCTTGATGTTTTGAGTAGGGATGAAAACAATCCAGATCTCGTAACCTAATATTCGAAATCGAAAGCAAAATGAATCCGAATGCAGATGCTGAAGTGGCGAAAATCCCAAATGCGGATGCGAATCTGGTATGAGCTAACGTGGATTCAATCCGAATATCCGAATAACATCCGAGGTTAGTAACACAGCACAAGTGGCCCACCCAACCCCAACACGGGCACACGGGCAGCAACATGTTCTCACATAACCCTAATCTGCTAGTCGGCTATCCCCAAATCCCCAATCTGGTGAACACATCCCGACCACAAATCCCCCACATGGCCACACCACATCCTGTCCAAGAGAAGGTGATCCAGCCCTCGGCACCCGAGCGGCCGCGCCTAGCTTGTTCGATTTCTCCCCGCCGTCACCGCTGCCGCTCCGAATCTCTGGTCTGGTGAGCCGCTCCCGTCTCTGCTCCTCTAGGGTTTGGTTTGATTGGGGACGAATATGTGATCCCGTTGGTGAATCAGCATAATTGTGTTGTGTTTCTGCTTGATTGGATGCTTGTGTATCTGTGTGGTTAGACATATCTCTGTTGAGGCGGATTGGATGGGTCACGGCTCACGGTCCTATGCTCAAGAAGAAGAGAACAATAAGAGATGAGCATTAAGACATCCTTGTACGAGTTAAACTCATTCGCAACATATGCAACTAAAGATACATATGAAGTGATGATGTAAATAGGAATCTACATCAATATCTCCTTGATCACATATTCTTACTAGAAAACTAGTGTGTAGTATAAATGAAACATGAGATTATATGTTGATAATGGAATTGCTTTTACAACCAGGTTATTTTTCTTTAGGTTAAGGAGTATAGCATGAAACCAGGTAACCTCAATAACAAAATTTGGCATCACTATAAACATAAGTTTTGAGCCAGTCTATTATTTTTATATTCAACATTTTACACCATCTGTGATCAATTTGAGTTGTAAGATGTTTTTTTTTCTCATCACAGTGTGTTGCTGCTTTTATGTTTCAAGACTTGTATGGAGTTGAATCACTAATTAGCACTGCTGCTTAGTAGCATGCATTTGTCTGAACAATAAGCTATGAGAGTCTATCATGCTTACTTGTTTAGCTGGATCAATGATTAGCACTGCTGCTTAGTAACATGCACCACATTTGTTTAGCTCTACTTGTAACCTGAGAATTTTAGCATTGCTTCATTCTATGACTAGTGGCCAACTGGCCACAGAAAAATTAGCTACGAGTTATGGTTACTAGAGTTACTATTGATGTTTTAATTTTGCAGGTGCTTGCAAGTTCAAAATACAAAGGTTGGTGGGAATGGCTTCAACATGATGATGAATATGATGAATGCAATTAATGAGCTGCTTATTATTTTGCCAATGCAGTGACTGCTATCTGATCTTGATTGTTTTGTGTCTAAACTCTGAATGAATTCTGAATCTAAGCTTAGTGATGTGTATGATACTATGATACAGGTTCTTGATTGTTTTGTGTCTAAACTCTGAACGAATTCTGAATCTGAGCTTAGTGATGTGTACGATACTAACTACTATAGAAAGGGTCATCACAGACGGTTCAAAACTGTTATCATAGATGGTTTCTGACTCGTCTGAATTTATGTGTCTGTGATAATAGGTGGTTATCATAGACGGCTCTCGAACCGTCTGTGATAGTTTAATATCACAGACAGTTTTAGTTAAAAACCGTCTGTGATAGTCTATTATCACGAACGGTTCTAATTAAGAACCGTTTATGATTACGTTCTCGCGTCCTCATAAATAGGCCTTCTTCAGTTAATCAGTATTCTCTAATTGCGCTATAAAACAGCGCAATTACATAATACAGATGAACCAAATTATGCCTATTTATGAGAACAAGATCATCATGCAATAAACTTTGGTGCCATGTCTTTATCCTATAATAAAACATGAATTTCAATAAGGGTCGAAACCCTAGCCATACATCAATCATCATAAGAACTAAGGTACCAACAATTAATTTTCAATCCAGAATCTCCTGTGATTACTGCATTATTCCACGGATCGATGATAATGCGCATGCAGTACATTCTTGTATCATTTCATACATTGCTTAAACGGTAATATTACAGACCATTGTTCAAATTACACCACATCGAGTGATAGTTTACAAAAGGGGCACTTAGACCGAATGTCATCATTACATACAAGCAGCGGAATAGAAAGCTAAAGTAGGACCATAACCTCAGGCAAGCGACTAGGGGTAATGTGTGCAGTATATATTATCTGGATTTAGATAATATATGTGCACACAATGCCTTAGGTCTAACTTGTCTAGGTTCGGAAAATATGAACGGCGACCTAATTCCCATCGTCCTTCCTTCCTTCTGTGGCCGGGGCGTCTTCATAATCATAATGATCATGCGTCCCTGTCTCTGTTTTTGGTAATGCGAGTGTGAGCACACTAACCACCGTGCTCAGCGAGCCATCACACGTAATGCATAATAACATCTTGGGCTAGTCAAAGGAAGGCTTAGGTTTATTTTATTTTGCCTAAATTGCCTTTACAAGACAAGACTCGAAATCCCTATGACCTAGCAGTTTTTGAAAGACACAAGTTTAGTGGAATGTAATCGTCTTAATAGTGGTACAGAGCCCATCCACCATTACATAGCCTCTGCACCTTATATCGTCTTTCAGCATTATAGTTGCCTATCTTACCACTGGGACGACACCCAGGACAATTCCAAACTAGGGCCTTTCACTGCCCTACATTTTCCCGTTTCACCCACAAATCATTTTTGAAACAGAACTATATCTAGTTAAGTCCCCATGTCTGCCCATGACCGTGGGCACGGCTATTCGAATAGTTTTGACTATGCAGAGTTTGTACACTTTCACCACAAGAGACAATCAACTCGTTGCCCCACAAGATTCCTTAGTCATGTGGTTGAGCAGACCATCACAGTGACTGTTCAAAATATCTAGCCTCTTTCGTTATCTCACCCTATGGGCTTATCCCACTTGCGGTGGGTCCCATACGTTGCACGGGATATTTCCCACAGTAACTAACGTAGCCGGGCTCCACTTCCCGCAACGCTAGCACAGCTGGAAAACTTCACCCTCCCCTTGGTGTCCCTTTAGGCCTTCCCTTGCCCTTGCAGATCCACTCCTATCTACTACCGGTGAGATGAGTCCGGGATTTCGATAAATTTACTTAGCCAGGTTGTATTTTACAGACTTGTGGTTGTACTGTTTTACACGGGCTAACATGACAAGATTCAAACCTTAGAGCTATCTGGGTGGTTCTACCACATTCCATAATTTTCTTTGTGCTCTCTCCGCACCACATTCCAGCCCCCAAACCATCCACCCAGATACTAAGCAAGTTTGAGGATTTTTGGGACATAAAATAACAGTTCCAAACATTCACCAGTCATTCCCACCATGACTGCCCAAATCATTTGTCATATAGCATGTGAGAGATTTTAGGACAACTAAATGCCCCCGTCTAACTAGCAATACTAGGCAGTGCGATAGATTAACCTTAGTTGGGAAAAACTACGTTATACTAATTTTGCTATGGCGACAAGGTTCACATATCCCAAGTTGTTTCAACGGGTAATACTAACAAGCATAATAATGGGTGTATATCTAAACTCTATAAAAACTGAACATATCTTATCACATAAAATAATAGCATGCACATGGATAATTTAAAGGAAATTAATTTGCATAAACATGGGTTCAACATGATCAAAGTGATAACTCGCCTTGGTCACAGTGGTCTGGCTATTCATGCTCTGGGGTTGCTAGGTTGGCTGTCTCAGTGTCTTCCTCCTGAGCCTCGTATGATATTTTAATCGTACGCGAAGATTTGCATAAAAAGAAAAGCAACAAGTCACTCCAAATAACACCAGAAATTCAAATGAACTCTAAAAAGTATGATTTCAGTGCCATTGGATAGATCTTGAATTTAGACGAATTTAGAAATTTGTCTCACTCAATTTGGAGTTAAAATGAAGAAGTTATGCCATTTTAAAATTCTCGATTCGGATAAATCCTAAATTATTAAATTTCGACATGTGGGGCCCATGCTATTTTTAATTCATTCGGTTTATTTTATTCTTTTTCTTTTCGTGTCTCGACCGGTAGGGGCCACACTCATGGCTCGGGTCCCTTGCGCTCGGCCGACGGGTGGGGCCCACTTGTCACAGCCAGAGACCCATCATGGGTGACAAAGAGGGCCCACTGTCACCCGCAATTAAAAAATGGCTCAACCCCGCGACGCGAGCCGGGGGCTCGAGCAGCAGGGGAGCCGGGGAAGAGAATCATGCTCAGTAGCCAAGTGAGCGGGCAGGCGTGCCCACCCAAGAAGGGTAGGTAACCCTCTTGAGGTGGCTCGGGAGGCGGTGGGCGGGAGGCCGAGGCCGGTGAGGGCGGTGACGTCGGCGATGGGTGGCCGGAGAGGTTTGGTCGGCCGGAAATGCGTCGCGAGGGTCACGGGAGCCGATGAAGGTGGCGGTGGAGGCCGAGGGCCGGGAGGTGGGTCGGCCAGGCACCAGCGGTGGTCCATGGGGTCTTGGTGAGGAACTCGGGGCCGGGGCAGGTTTGTGGTGCTCCGGAGGTGGTGTGGGAGGGTTGAATTGAGTGCTAATGGCGTGAGTCGGCGGGGAGGACGTCGCCGGCGTTGGGGAAGAAAGGGGAGGCCGGCGGCGATTCGGGGATTTCCAGGGCAATTGCTAAGCAGGAGAGGGAGCTGAAGGTGTAAGAAGGATGGAGGGAGCTCGGGGAGCTTTATGGGCACACGGGGAGGGTCGGCATCGAGTGCCTCCCCGAGCGGTCGTGTCGGCGAGCGGCGGAGGCGGGGTAGGGGCAGGCAGGGCGTGGCAGGGCTCTCCCGAGAGTCCTCGAGTTACTGTGTGGCTCGAGGTGCTCTGACGCGGGGCGTGGCGAGAAAAAGAGGCGGGCGGCCGAGCTAGCGCCAAGACGCTGTCGGGACGACAGGCGTCCACCATCCGGGCGCAGCGATCGCTGGTCCGAGACGTGGGCACGAGGCGGCCCGGCCGCGGGCGCGAGGGGAGAGGCGGCGGGGTGATGCGCGAGCGAGAGGGGAAGAAGAAGAAAACAGCCGAGGCACTTGGGGGCGATCTTGGTGGCACGCGGGAACGACGGGGTGGGCGGTTCGGTTGGGGCCAATTTGATGCCCCCATTTTCTTAAAATTTTTATTTTTCCTTTTTCTTGTTTTATTTAATTTCTTTGATTTTGTGGAACCTTAACCATAATTTAAGAAATGCTTTAAAAGTTAATTTGAAAACAAATACAAAGCAAATTAATGCAAAATTTTTTATAATTCTAATTTCCAAAATTTCAGGATGTTACAAACCTACCCCCCTTAAAAAGAATCTCGACTCCGAGATTCAGCCCAACTGGTGAATAGCTCGGGATAATCTCTCCTTAGCTGGTCTTCGTGTTCCCAGGTGGCCACTTTCATTGAGTGATTACTCCATTGCACTCTGCAGGTGCGGATGGTTTGATTCCTGGTCTTCTTTTCTATAGTATCCAAGATCCTAATTGGACGTTCCTTGTAGGTCAGGTCGCTCTCGAGCTCAACTGCCTCCATCGGGGTTTGAACTTCCGGTACCCGAAGACATCTCTTGAGCTGGGACACATGGAAGACGTTGTGTACATCTTCTAGACTTGCAGGTAATTCAAGCTGATATGCCACTTCTCCCTTCTTAGCTATGATCGGGAATGGCCCAACATAGCGAGGGGCCAGTTTGCCTTTGACTTTAAATCATCTAACTCCTCGTAGGGGTGACACCTTCAAGTAGACATGGTCTCCGACCTCGAAACTTAATGGCCTTCTTCTCTTATCCGCATAGCTCTTACATGCTGGATCAAGGCTAATAATCGATCTCGATCGGTGAACTTTCTTCTTCACTTTGCTTTAGAGTATCAGGCCCAAATATGTAGCCTTCCCCTACTTCTGACCAGTGTAAAGGGGTACGGCACTTTCTCCCGTACAGTGCTTCAAAAGGGGACATCTGAAGGCTAGTTTGGTAGCTATTGTTATAGGCGAACTCTGCATACGGCAGACACCTGTCCCAGTCTTTAGAGAATTCCAGGGCACAAGCCCGAAGTATGTCCTCTAGTATTTGGTTCACTCTCTGCTTGACCATCCGTGCGGGTGATAGGCGATCGAAATCCAGATGGGTGCCGAGAGCTTCATGTAGGCTAGCCCATAAATGTGAGGTGAACTGGGATCCTCGATCTGAGACTATCCGTTTTGGCACACCGTGCAAACACACGATGCGTGACATATACAGTTCTGCCAGCTTATCTCCCTTGTAAGTTGTCTTGACAGGGATGAAATGCGTGACCTTGGTCAGCCTATCTATTACGACCCAGATGGAGTCGTACCCTGACCTGGTTCGGGGAAGTCCTGTGATAAAGTCCATTCCTACTTCTTCCCACTTCCATTGGGGTACCGCAATGGTCAGAGTGACCTATTTGGTCTCGATGTTCCGCTTTCACTCTCTGACATACATCACAGCAGGCTACGTGTTTGGCGATGTCCCTCTTCATACGGGGCCACCAGTACCACTGCTTTATATCCTGATACATCTTTGTACTTCCGGGGTGGAGGGAGTATGCTGAGCTATGGGCTTCCTTGAGTATGAGATCCTTAAGGCCTTCCTGGTGGGGTACAAAGATACGTGTCCCGTACCTCAAAACCCCTTGCTGATCTACAGATATTTTAGGTGTCTTTCCTGCTTCCATTAATCTTCTTATCCTCAAAGCAGTTGGGTCTTCTTTTTGTGCAGCGATGATTCTCTCTTCTATGCTTGGTCAGTATTTCCATTCTTTGCTAGGGTGCCTTCTTCCACTATCTCCAAGTTCAAGGACATCAACTCCCTGTATAGCTCTGGTTGTTGCTCTTGTACCATAAGGGTATTACAATAGGCCTTAGGCTTAGGGCATCTGCCACTACATTGGCCTTGCCTGGGTGGTAGTGGACACTCAGGTCATAATCCTTGATCAATTCTAGCCATCTCCTTTGCCTCAGATTAAGAAGTGACTGGGTGAAGAAATACTTGAGGCTCTTGTGATCCGTGTATATATCACAGTGGTTGCCAATCAGATAGTGTCTCCAAATTTTCAAGGCATGCACCATTGAAGCTAATTCCAGGTCATGGGTGGGATAGTTAGCTTCATGGGGGCGAAGTTGTCTAGATGCATATGCCACAACCTTGCCCCCTTGTATCAGTACGCATCCTAGCCCTTGGTGTGATGCATCACAGTACACTTCAAAATCCTTGCGTACATCAGGTAGGACTAGCACAGGGGTGGTAGTCAATCTTTTCTTAAGTTCTTGAAAACTTTCTCCACAGGTTTTGGTCCATTCAAACTTCTGTTCCTTTTTGAGTAGCTGGGTCAATGGCCTGGCGATCCTAGAGAATCCCTCTATGAATCTTCTATAATATCCTGCCAATCCAAGAAAACTTCGCACTTCAGTGACGGAGGTGGGTTGCTTCCATTCTATCACTGCTGAAATCTTGGCGGGATCAATGGATACTCCTTCTGCAGACACTATATGCCCCAAGAAGCTGATGTCACTTAGCCAGAATTCACACTTGCTATACTTAGTATATAACTGATGTTCTCTTAGCTTCTTTAGCACTAGGCGTAGATGCTCTGCATGCTCTTCTGCAGTCTTGGAGTAGATAAGGATGTCGTCAATGAACACCACCACGAATTTGTCCAAATATTCTATGAATACTTTGTTCATGAGGTTCATAAAGTAGGCCGGGGCATTTGTTAGACCAAAAGACATGACCGTAAATTCGTACAGTCCATATCTAGTGGTAAAAGCCGTCTTGGGTATATCCTCAGCCCTAATTTTCAGCTGGTGGTAACCCGATCTCAGATCTATTTAATTTGGAAAAGATGGTGGCTCCACCAAGTTGGTCAAATAGATCATCCATCCTGGGAAGGGGGTATTTATTCTTGATAGTTACTTAATTTAACGCCCGGTAATCCACACACATCCTAGCTGTGCCATCCTTCTTCTTTACAAATAATACCGGAGATCCCCAGGGCGAGGAACTAGGTCTAATAAATCCCTTTTCCTGCAGTTCATGGAGTTGGGTCTTTAGCTCTTCCAGCTCTTCCACCGTCATCCTATATGGTCTCTTGGAAATGGGAGCAGCTCCTGGCTTCAAGTTAATGACAAACTCCAGGTCTCTGTCTGGGGGCATGCCGGGTAGGTCTTCGGGAAACACTTCCTGATAATCTTGCACCACCATCATTCCCTCTAAGGGTACATCTTCGCAATAATATATCGCGCGGCCCCATCGGTAGGGTCGGTCTACTTTTACATCTATGATCATTCCAGGACACTTAGTCAGCTTCACTGTCCTAGTGGCACAGTCTATAACTCCTTGATATCTGGCTAACCAGTCCATTCCTAATATAATATCCAAGGTCTGTGAGCTTAGCACTATCAAGTCTGCTAAGAAATCGCACCTCTCCATGGTAACTGTTACCCCAGGACATACTAAGGTAGCGGTAATCATACCAGCTGGTGACTTAAGTACTACTGCCTCTTTAGAGGATAAATAGGTAACCCAGCTTTATCGGATACCCCTTGGATATAAATGAATGTGAAGCTCCTGAGTCAAATAAAATTTGCGCTGGTATTGACTTGACAGAGAACGTACCCATAAGGACTCCTGCAGCTTCCTCAGCTTCCTCTGCCGTGATATGGTTGACTCTACCGCGGTTGGGTGTTGGGGTACTCCTGCTAGCTTGCGATGTCTGAGGCCCCTTGCTGGGCACTGAAGCTTGGCTACGGACAGGGGCGTTTTGTTTGTATGGGCACCGGTTGGCAAAATGTCCCTTCTCTCCGCAGCTATAGCAATTAAGATTTGCTGTGGGGTTGGTACCGGTGTACTGACTCCCTGTGCGAGGAGCTTGAAAAGAACTTCCACTTGATCGGGGTGCTGGAGTTGGAGCCTTGGGTTGATTGGGTCTGGAGAATGAGGGGTTGTTGAAGAACTTCTGAATGAATCTCCCTTGCGGCCGCTGAGTTGTTAGCTTGCGTTTACGGCTGGCCTCCAGATTCTTCTTTTCATTTTCTAGAATTAGAGCCTTGTTCACCAGCTGGTGGAAGCTGGTGAAGTCCTGCACAATCAACTGCACCCTTAACTCCTCGTTCATGCCTTGACGAATCTATCAATCTTTTCTTCTTCATCATTTCGTCCGCTTGGAGCGAGCGAGCATCTTGAGTAAACTTTGTGAGATATTCATTAATGGTCATGCCTCTTTGCTTGAGAGTGCGAAATTCGTTCTTCTTCATTCTCATGACTCCCTCTGGGACGAAGTTGGCCTTAAAAGCCGTCCTGAATTCTGACCATGGTATGACATCCATGTCGCTATCCGTGGAGGTCTCTTCCTGGCCTCTGGCGGCATGATAGTTCTCCCACCAATTTGCTGCTGCTCCCTGGAGCTGATGAGCTGCAAATATCACTTTGTCTTCCTCTGCGCAGCTGGCCTGCCGCAGCTTTCCTTTCCGTATCCCGGCCAATCTTGACTCGAGAGGCTCGTCGGCCAAGGAAAAAGTGAGGGGCCGGGTCCTCTGAAAGTCAGCCAGGTCAGCTCTAGACCTGCTGGAGCTACCTTGTTGCCCGGTAATAATAGCCTGCAGCAATTGGGTCTGCTGCGCCATGACTTGCGCCATGGTGGGGTTGGTTGGAGGGGGTGGAAGGTTGGCTTCCTGATCGTGGGCTTGCTCACGCCCCGCTGGCATGACACCGGGTGTGGAGTCCACCACTCCTTGGTTGAGGGTGGCATTAGTCTGGGCCCTAGTCACCCTTTGACTGGCCATCTGCAGTCATAGTTTTATGACTTAATACTATTACTATGCAATTAAAAGAATAAAAGAAGGTTGCCACCTCATGCAATAAAAGCCAACAAGATAAACGACAAAATAATTTCAACACAAGGCCGTTTCCTTAAGCATAAACTAAAACATCACATAGCTAGCTTCTAGGCTGGACTTACTATTACAACACATTAATTAAAGTCTGATCGAATAGCAACTACGATACATAAGGTCTGGCACAACACACTGGATACATCAACTAGTACTCGCGCTACACCGGGCAAGTACGGCACCACCCACCTACTCCTCCATATAGCCAACTCCGGCCGGAGGGGTCAGAGTCCGCACCGAGAGCGGGACCTCTGGCCACCGAACTCGTGAGGGGTCGGTGTCAGAGTCGGAGTGTGAGCGGCTGCGGCTGCGGCTACGGCGCGACCCTCCCTAGCGAAGCACCGACTGCGGTCCTGGAGGTCGCACACTCTTGCGTGCGGTCAGGCGGGTGCGGAGTCCACTAGGTCCTGTGGGGCCGGTGCGGCGGCCGGTGGGGCGAGGGGCTGGGACTCTTGAGGCTGCGCGCCGTCTTTGCCGCCTCCGCCTTGGCTGCTGCCAAGGCTCGCTCGCACTGGGCGAGCTGCTCACGGAGGGTCGCCACCTCAGTGTGCGTAGCGACGAGGTGAACCCGGGCGGTGATCTCCTCGAGTAGCGGTGTGGGCGATCCCATGGCCTCGTCAGTCAACCCGGCGCGTAAGCATCGGGTTGTTCTCGCTCATAGGCAGGTAGGTCTCATTATATCGCGCATTCTCCTGGCGCGACGGGTAGTAGCAGAAGGGGGTGCGCCGAAGACGGGCCTTGTAAATGTCGCACAGCCATGCGGCAGCAAGGCGTGCAGCGTCCTGGAGTGCCACGGTCCTGATGGTCCACTGGTGCTCTGTCCGGAAAACGGGAGGCGGGTCGTGCGCAGTCTTCGGGTAGATGAACACCTCGATCAACCAGGACTCCTCTCCTCCTGCCGTGGTCTTGAGTCCACGGTACACGGCCGCAGGTAGCCCGTAGTGAAGGAGCTTGCAGATACTTGCAAACTCCCCTCGTGAGACTCAGTGGGCCAAGTAGTCCCAGGTCACCCTCCTCCCACTCCGCCATCCGTAATTTTAAACTCCTAGTGTTAGTAACTTTTCAAAATATTAATGAAAGATAGAACAGAACAGATCTAAGAAGGATAGAAAAGAAGTAATACGCTATATTTTTAGAAATTCCTTTTTATATATTTTCAAATTTGTGATCCTATATCCTTCCTAACGTCCATACTAAGGCCTTTACCCTACAATCGTATGCTCTGACACCAGCTCTGTCAGACCCGGATTTTTCAATCCAGAATCTCCTATGATTACTGCATTATTCCCTGGATCAGTAGATAATGCGCATAGGTACATTACTGTATCATTTCATACATTGCTTAAACGGTAATATTACAGACCATTGTTCAAATTACACCACGTCGGGCGATAGTTTACAAAAGGGGCACTTAGGCCGAATGTCATCATTACATACAAGCAGCAGAATAGAAAGCAAAAGTAGGACCATAACCTCAGGCAAGCGACTAGGGGTAATGTGTGCAGTATATATTATCTGGATTTAGATAATATATGTGCACACAATGCCTTAGGTCTAACTTGTCTAGGTTCGGAAAATACGAACGTCGACCTAATTCCCATCGTCCTTCCTTCCTTCTGTGGCCGGGGCGTCTTCATAATCATAATGATCATGCGTCCCTGTCTCTATTTTTGGTAATGCGAGTGTGAGCACACTAACCACCGTGCTCAGCGAGCCATCACACAGAATGCAATAATAACATGCTGGGCTAGTCAAAGGGAAGGCTTAGGTTTATTTTAGTTTGCCGGAAATTGCCTTTACCGTACAGTACTCAGAAATCCCTATGACCTAGCAGTTTTTGAAAGACACAAGTTTAGTGGAATGTAATCGTCTAAATAGTGGTACAGAGCCCATCCACCATTACATGGCCTCTGCACCTTATATCATCTTTCAGCATTATAGTTGCCTATCTTACCACTGGGACGACACTAGGACAATTCCAAACTAGGGCCTTTCACTGCCCTACATTTTCTCGTTTCACCCACAAATCATTTTTGAAACAGAACTATATCTAGTTAAGTCTGATGTGACGATGGCCCGATCTTCCGAAAGGTACTGATAAATCGATTGTGGAGATCTCGACGTTGATGATCCAAAGGCTCCGACCAAAACAGATCGAACCCCTTGCAATCACTACACCACTGCTCTGTTGGTTATCAACCGTGCCGAACACGGTTGACCTCGCCAAGAAGGCTATCTCCTGCAAGCGAATCGAGAACACAAGCAAGAGAGTTTAAGACGCAATATGAAATTGTATTGCGAATAAAGTTTGACTTCACAAGTGGGGTTTCTCAACCGAACATGCGGTGAAACTGCTAAGCAGAATAATCTTTAAGAAAAACCCAAGGAAAACTAGAGGGGTGTGACCTCCTTAAATAGGGAAGGAGGAAGCCACACTTATCTAATGAAAAGGGAGGTGGTACTAATCAGTTTTACTATTCATGCGGACGTAGTACTGTTCACGTGACCAGTACCGGCCCAAATAGCCCAATTTACAAGGCCCTCGGCCCACTTTGACTCGGACTGAAAAAGTGACGTGACTTGTTTTGCAGTTTTTGATCTGCTCGGATGGAGTTTGGAGGTGATACTAGATCCATCTGAAAGTAGACTTCAAGATCTTTCCAACGAGTACTCACGGACCCCAAGAAGCCTTCTGGATTAAAAGTTATGGCCGTTTGAAGTAGACGTTGTTACGAAGGCCGAATCTGAATCGAACTCGCGAATATGACTTGGATTGCGCTTGACGGTTCCACTTCTACACTTGAACTCGCGTGGTTCTTCTCCATGGTTCCTAAGGACAAGAAAATCACAAGTCTTAGGAAGTATCGAATGCTCAGCGGAAATATTATTGACTCCTAAAAACGAGTTTACCTGATAGTTGAGTTGACGAGCACGTGCCCGAGTGATTGGACCTTGCCCATCATTCATGGAAGCAGTAAGAGGGGTGTTCATATCAATAGAAGTGATGTTGAGAGACCATGTGGAGGTCATCCCGTTGTGTATGATGAGTAATTGACATCGTTTACGAAAGTCGAGTTTGAGTCGGTTGGTTCGGACCTAGACGTTGCGTGGCGTAACGGGCTCGGTCGGACTCGGTCAAACTTGGTCGTATGGGTTAAGGTTGCATATTCTGATGACTCGACAGGTTTGATCTCTATTTACGCTTTCATGTATCGAGCGGTGCTATTTGACGTGTTTCTTGTCTGTGTGACCGCAGGGCGCCGAGGCGAGTCGTGGCGAGACACGGTGGACGGACTAGGCGCATGTGGCGCCGAGGTCGAACGGTCGGGATGTGTCAAGACGACGTGGACTCGAGGTGTTTGCGAGGCGTGCGAGGCGAGGAGCGCGAAAGCTTCCGGAAGGTGCGGAGGGGCGAAACGGGAATTTCGCAAACCGCAAAGCGGGGCGCGCCGTTGGACTTAGCGGGCGAATCGAGTGAGACCCGTTAGCCAAGGCTATAAATAGTGGAGAGGCTACATACCCCTTAAGTGACTTAAGAAAAGATTAGGGTTTTCTAGTCAAAAGAGGCTTTTGAGGTTTGTTTTGCTTTGCTCTTTAGTTGTTGGGAGAGAGCAGGTGTGCTCAGGATGTGTCTCCCGTAGCCTCAAGGGTGTTCCTGCGTGAGGTTGGTGTGTCCAAGTGTTCTTTCCTCTAAAACATGTATGAGTGGAGTTCTTGATTAAGGAGTGAGGAGAAGATGAGTTGAATCTCATGTAATCATTCCTCGATTGTAATCGTATGAAGACTCCTTTGTGATCCTCATACTTCTAGGAATGAATCAATTTGATTTAAGTTGCTCCTGTCTTCTTGTTTTCCCTTCGTGTTCTTACTCTGTTCATACAGTTCTTGTCTAGGTTTTGATTTGGTTTGAGATTTTCTTTCACAAGGTGGGTTGAGTTTTGGCATGCTGGGACTTGAGGCTGTCAAATAACTATCCTCAAAGTCTCATGGCCAAAGGATCAAGAAATTGAGAGTAATTCGATTTTTAGTCTCTCTGTTCATCATTTCTGAGAATCTAGGTTTTAGGTTATCTTTTGATTTCCTTTTGTGAGATGGGATGAAATTTGAGATGTTGAATGCTAAGGCTATTGCTAACACATCCTCAAAATTTCATGAGCAAAGGTTGAAAGATTGAGGAGAAATTTGTATTTTGGTTTTGTCCCTGTATCTTTTCAGTTTCTCCCTCAAGTCTGAATTTTCTGGTTTCCTGTTGATTCCTCCTGTTGAAGTGTTGTCTATATGCTATTTAGTTAGTAGTTCTTCTCTTTTGGCGAAATATCTCGGTGGTTGTGCAACTTTTATCTTGGAAGAACCTTCTCAATTTTTCTCGAACTCCGTTTTCGCAGCCAACAAAATTTGTGGTTTCAGACCTTTGTAGGTTCAGTTCGGTTCTGCACTCTGTACTTGTTGAAACCTTGCCGAAAATCTTGTTCTCTTTTCACTGAATGTTTCCTCTTGAAGCGTGTGGCTATGCAAATTACATCCATCAGTTTGTTGGTTTGCTACAGCTTCTACGCTCAGGTCTGTCTGAATTTTTCAGCGAGAAGTTCGATTTTAATGACCCCTCTGCATTTGTCAGTCTTGTCTTCTTTTAATTTGCCTCTTCACTGTAGTTTCAGAACAGCATTGGTAGCTCTCGGCTGCTCCTGTTCAGTCTCATTTTTCAGCTAGAAAGTGCAGCTAGTTACCTCCTTTTTGCCCTTGTTATTCTGCACTTGAAATCAAGAAGGAACTAAAGTAAACTGCTGTTTTTCAGCAGTAAAATCAGCATACCATGTCTTGATTAATTTTTGGTGAACTGCTGTTTTTCTGTTTTTATTGGCTGCAGTTTTTGTGCCTTGTTCGAATTGCTGTTTAGGATGAAGTCTCACTGTTTTTAGCAGGTTGTCTTGACATTTTCAGCAGCAGAAACAGTAGCATCACTTGCTGTTTACAGCTGAGCTGATTTTCCTGATGAGCAGATTTACGCGTGATGAACCGCATATAGTCTCTTTTTTCCAACTAAAGGACAGCGAGAATAGGGATGTATGACGCATTTAGTAGATCGCAGTTTTTAGCATCGATCGGTTTTGGTTACGTGCTTAGTTTGACCTGCTGCTAATTAGTCGAGTCTTCTGTTCTCAGTTAAGCCTTTTGAGCCTCTGTGCTTGTCAAGATTGTTTTAGCCTTTCTTAAACTCTAGTCTTCTGTTAGTCAGCCGTTTGTTTTTTTTCAAGAAAGCACAAATCCTTCTTTCATAGCTATTGTAGCTATCGGTGAAAATATTTTGTGCGAATACTTGGGGGAAATTTGCAAAGGCACCATTCACCCCCCCTCTGTTGCCATATCCGATCCTACAATTGGTATCAGAGCCGGTTAGCTCTTTTCTATAGATCTTAACCGGTCTGCGAGCCATGGCGACAGACAAGTATTCCACCAAGCCGCCCATCTTCGATGGCTGGATTACCCTTCCGAAAAGCCGAATGAAAACTTACATCCGTGCTCGGGGGTATGCCATCCGCGGAAGGTGAAGATTCGGTTGTTGTTCCCGCCGATGAGAACATCAATGCCGGGAATATGGCTGATGTTGAGGCGAATGCAAAGGCAAGGAACATCATCATTCAGGGGTTGAGTAGAAGCGAGTTTGATCGCATCTCTCACCGTCGCCGCCTCGACATCCGGGTGACCCTCGATGCATACCATGAGGCACCACCCGATCAAGACGGTTCGACAAGACCGGTTCAGCGAGAATCTGATGAAATTCGAGATGCTTGCTGGTGAGTCCCTTGACGAGTGCTTTTCTCGCTTTCACAAGATTTTGAGCAACCTCCGAGCCGTCGGTCTCACATACTCCGACTCGGATAACGCCGTCAAATTCTTTCTCGCACTCGATCTTAGGGTTTGGGAGATGAAGGTGACTACCATCAAGGACACCACGGACCTCTCGACCTTGACTCTTGATGCGCTTTACTCGCGCCTCAAGACTCACGAGATTGACATAGTCTCTCGTCGGTCGAAGTCTCAGTCGATGGCACTAGTCACCGATCCCGCTTCTGGATCCACTTCTTCTGAGCCATCTTGCGGATTCTCCTCGCGCTCTCGTGACATAACCGATGATCGAGATAGGCGACTTGCGGATGAGCAGCTAGCCCTCCTCGCACGGAGATTCTCCCATGCTTACAAAGGGAGGAGGGACGGAAGGAAAAGAGGACCCGTGATTTGTTTCGAGTGTGGTGGCCCCAACCACATCCGAGCAAACTGTCCCAAGCTTGGGAAGGGAAAAGGTGACTTCGGCGGTTCGGGCAAGAATGACTACATCGACAAGAACCGCAACTCGAAGCCCTCAGCACCGGCCCCGGGAAAGAAGAAGTTCCGCGACTTTGGGAAGGCCAAGAAGCTCTTCCACCGCGTTCTCGCTGCTTTCGACGACCTCGACCTCACCGAGGTGGAGGGATGGAGCGACGACGACGGGACCGGTGACCAAGACCCCAAGGGCGACAGCGACTTCTCCGGGATGTGCTTCATGGCCCTTGAGGGCGAACTGAGCGACAGCGATCTCTATTCCGACTCCGATGAGGTATGTCCTCTTATGACCAACTTAATGAAGCCTTTCTTAAGTTAGGAGGTTTTCATGCTAGAGCTAAGACTAGATGTAGTGAGTTGGAGAAGGAAGTAGAGATTATCACGGAGCTTACTTCACTTATATCTGCTCCCTCCCGTGATGACTGTGATACATGTTGTGCTTTGATCGGTGATATGGAGAAGCTAAGGACCTCACATGATAGTCTGTCCTCTGAGCTTGATGCAATTAAGGTGGAGAATGTTAGTCCGCTTGTCGATTTAGAATTGAGTAGGATGTCTGTTACCCTACTTACTACTGATGAGACTATTGCTCCCACCTCATGTGAGGATAAGGACTTTAATGATAGAGGACCTTATGCCATGCTTCGGATCTGCCCGAGTCTTGTGTAAATTGTGATAACTTGAATATGAAACTAAACGGGCGGATCATAAAATTGCAATTTCAAACCTTCTTACTTGAGCCTATTGTTTCTTGCACAAACCGTCCTAAGTTAATCACGAACTTGAATCTGCCTCCAAACAGCTTTCAAGAATTTGTTGATGGTAATAAAAATGGCTCAAGATGCTTCTAAGGATCCTGTTAGCTCACCATGCAAAAGTTGTAATAAACTAAAATCTGATTTGATTGCCTTAGATGAAAAGTGTGTGAAGCTAACTAAGGACCTTCTAGAAAAATCACATCCTTCATGTGCTTTCTGTGCTGAAATGTTGGAAAAGGATAAGGACATGGTAGAGACGTTTAGGAAGAGTTACGAGAACCAAATGGCTAGGATTAGGGCTGCCCCCTGTGTGTCCTGTGAAGCCCTCAAGGTTGAGGTGGCTGCATAAGGAAAAATACGCACGTGCTATTCGCTCTTCTTCATTTGTTCTTCTTCCTCTCCTCCCGTTGTTCCTTCTTCTTCTCCCTGCTCTTCTTGTGCCTCTCTGTTTCGGGAGTGTCAGTACCTTATGAACACTCTCGAGAGATTTGTCGGAGGCAAGAAGGATCTCAATCTTATTCTAGACCAATCAAAGATTTGCAAGTTCAAACAGGGTCTAGGATATGATTTCCGTGAGGATGTGAGGAAGCATCCACCTGTAGTGCTCGGACCGTAGTCAGCAGTGTGATTGAGGTCAAGCCCAAGAACAAGAAAGTTCAATTTAGATCGTGGGCTTTGTCCAAGGGATTTCGGCGACAAGGTGATTTCACCTACGCCTTGCCCCTCGAAGGCGGTATCATTGTACCTTCCGCCGAAGGATGGGCATTTGTTTGACTATTGCTTCAAGCGCCAAGATCGCGCCAAGAGACCGTGTTGAGTCTCTTAGGCGTATCCGGGTCAGCCCGGACCTTGAGTGCACCTAAGACCAAAGACAAGGTCTAGGCTTGCTCTTGTTGGTAGCTTTGGGCGACATCGAGGACTTGGTTCTTCCGAAGCTTACGGTTTTCGTCCTCATGCTCCTTTCGGTCATGACTTCCCGTCTGAGGGTAGATCTCGTTTTCCAATCGAGATAGCTATCCGCTGGCGAGATCGGCAGGTTGCTTGCGTGCCCACTCGCCTCCCATAGCGGTCGGATCCAAAGAATGCCTTCTGTGTCTGCTCACGGACTTTACGCTTCTTTGAGCAACGGAGGCGTGGGTAGATAGAGGTCACCGTGCTTGACTACTTCATCCGCTCGACGTGTTACTCAAGATTGGTGCCAAAATCACTGCTGATTTACCCGGTCGAGACTTTACTCTGCTTGACTCGGGTTCGCCGGCGGGAAGGAAAGGTTTGGCTCGTAGACTCCGGGTGTTCACGACACATGACTGGAGATTCCCGGTGGTTTTCTTCCCTAGCCCGAGCTTCAGGTGATGAGACTATCACCTTTGGAGACTCTTCGTCTTGACGCATCATCGTCAAAGGTACTGTGCACGTTAATGACTCATTTGTTTTAAAAGATGTTGCCTTGGTGAGTAAACTGCATTACAATTTGCTTTCGGTTTCTCGACCACCGATGACGGTTTCGAGGTAAGTTTTAAGAAAACGCCAACAAATTGTTGATTCTTCTGTAGTCCGGTTTATGGATTTCTCGTTATGGAAGGATCTTTCGTGCTGATTTTATTGAGTCTTCCGTGATCCTCTCGGTGTTTGGTTGCTTCGAGTCCCGCGACCTTACCTTCCGGCATAGGAGACTTGGTCATATTGATTTGACCATTTGACCCGAGTTAGCGCCACGATCTCATTCGTGGTCTCGCGAAACTCAAGATGGTCAAAGATTTGGTTTGTGCTCCATGCCAAACACGGCAAGATGGTTGCCGCCTCTCATCCCGCGGTCACAAGCATTACTATGACCGACGCTTGGACACCTGCTCCATATGGACACGGTTGGACCAAATCAGTGCGGTCGGCAGGAGGGAAGTGGTATGTTCTTGTCGTGGTCGATGACTTCTCGAGGTACTCTTGGGTGTTTTCTTAGCCTCGAAGGATGAGACGTTTACACATTTTCGAGGTCTTTTGGTGAGGCTTTCGCTGAGCTTCCGGTGCCTTACGAGCGATCCGCATGACAATGGCACGGAGTTCAAGAATTCCTACTTTGAGAGCTTCTGTGGTGAGACAGGTGTAGAGCACCAGTTCTCTTCTCCATATGTCCCCCAGCAGAATGGCGTTGTGGAAAGGAAGAACCGTACCTTGGTCGAGATGGCCAGGACGATGCTTGATGAGTACTCTACACCTCGGAAGTTTTGGGCTGAAGCTATAGCCACCGCGTGCCATGTTTCGAACAGAGTTTTCTTCTGCACATTTGCACCGCACTTCTTATGAGTTGAGATACGGCGGCCCAAGTTTCCATTTTCGTGTGTTTGGTTGCAAGTGTTTTATTCTCAAGTCCGGGAACCTAGATAAGTTTGAGTCACGCTCTTGTGATGGACTTTTCTAGGCTACTCGACTTCTTCGCGGGCCTATAGGGTCTGGAACTGCGAGTCTAGCAAAATGGTAGAAACCTGTGAGGTAACCTTCGATGAGGCCAGTCCGGGGACTAGGCCCGATATCTTAGGTTCACTAGAGCAGTCCGAGACCATCTTCGTGGATGATGAGGATGATGGAGATGAGGGTTGTCTACCCGATCCAGTCCCTCATCCACCTCTTGAGGTGCCTTCTTCCACCGCACCTCGAGGTGATCGCCCTTACCTTCGCTTCTTCGGAGCTAGTGGCTCTGCTCCTACCCCGTCGTAACGAGGTAGAGGCCACTTCTTCATCTCATCCAGACCTCCCGGACATATCCAAAATCACATCCTTCGAGCAGATTATTGGAGATCTATTTGAGCGAGTCACTGCTCAAATCTGCACATCACTTTTCTGTCTCCATTCTGCCTTTGTTGCCTCCTTCGAGCCCAAGGACATTTGTCATGCTTTCTCTGATGAGTCTTGGATCAATGCCATGCATGAGGAGCTGGAGAGTTTCGAAAGAAACAAGGTGCGGACGCTTGTTGAGCCCCTCGAGATCACAATATCATTGGAACCAAATGGGTGTTCAAGAACAAGCAAAGTGAGGATGGGGTAGTCATTCGAAATAAGGCTAGACTGGTTGCTCAGGGGTACTCCTGTGTTGAGGGTCTAGACTTGAGGAGACCTTGCCCTCAGAGCTCGCCTTGAGGCCATTAGAATTCTGCTTGCCTTTGCAGCTTCTAAAGGTTTCAAGCTTTACCAGATGGACGTTAAGAGTGCCTTTCTCAATGGCTTCATTGAGGAAGAAGTCTATGTGAGACAGCCTCCTGGTTTCGAAAACCCCAATACCCAAACCATGTCTACAGGCTTTCCAAAGCTTTGTATGGACTTAAGCAAGCCCCCAGGGCCTGGTATGAGAGGCTTAAGTCCTATCTGTTGAGTCATGGTTTCGAAATGGGTAAAGTCGACAAGACCTTGTTCATCCGCCGGCTAGGCACTGACTTTCTGCTCGTCCAGATTTATGTGGATGACATCATCTTGACTCCTCGCATGCCTCGCTTCCCGCCTTTTCGATGTCATGAGCTCGAATTTGAGATGAGCATGATGGGCGAGTTGAGTTTCTTCCTTGGCTTCCAAATTGCGAGACTCGGAGGGTACCTTCTTGCATCGAGGCAAGTACACTCGAGACCTCTGAAGCGCTTGATATGAGTGATGGGAAACCGTGTCCACTCCTATGGCTACATCAATTCCACTCGACCCGTATGAAGACGGCGAGCCACCGATCGAAGGAGTATCAGCATGATCGGTTCCCTCTTGTACCTCAACGCCTCGAGACCGACATACACTTCTCTGTGTGTCTTTGTGCTCGGTTTGAGCTTCTCCTCGCAGATCTCACCGCCAAAGGTGAAGCGCATCCTTCGGTACCTTCGAGCTACCATTGACTATGGTATCTGGTACTCTTCCTCATCCTGTCTTTCCCCGAGAGCCTACTCGGATGCGAGACTTTCTTGGTCAGGATAGACAGAAGAGCACTTCGGGCACCGCCAATTCATTGGCACTTCCCTCGCTTCCGGTCCTCGAGGAAGCAGTCCGGTGTTGCACACCACCGCAGAGGCCGAGCACGCTGTCTTTGCAGCCGATTCGTAGCCAAGTGCTTTGATGGTCTCGACCCTACGGGACTTTGGGTTAGTTATCGACGTGTTCCACTCCTTTGTGATAACACTTCGCAATTAACATTGCTAAGAACCCAGCAAGATTCTCGGACCAAGCATATCGACATTCGCTTTCACTTCCTTAGAGACCATGTGGAGAAGGGTGACATCGTGCTCCAGTTTGTGGAGGGTGACCACCAGTTGGTCGACATCTTCACCAAGCCTTTGGATGGCTCGAGGTTTCACTCTGGGAGAGCTTGGGGTGGTTTGTCCTTATGGACTGTGAGGGGAGCTTGTGCTTTCTCGCTTTATCATATTAATTATGCTTCAGATCCTTCATGTTGCATCTCATCTGCGGGTGCATTGGGTTTTAGTCCTTCTAGCATAGGTTAGAGTGTGTCTCTTGCTGAATTGCTTAGACTTCTTGCTCTTATCTTGTGCTTTCAGGATAGCTGTTTCTTATCTCATTAGGTTGAGCTCACTCACTTCTTTTAGATTCTAGCGAGGGTTGGGCCACCCTAGGGTAGACAGGGTACGTGTTTGCTCTCTAGTGTGTGTTTTACTCGACAGCTGTTGTCCTGGAGTCATATGAGGTAGATAAGGGTCAGTCTGAGCCATAGTATCCTCTATATCTTATCTATGCTTTAAGGACTACCTGTTTTCTTTGCCAGCTTCTCGTTTTTATTGCTTTGGTTCAAGGGGAGTTCATTTGGGAGTTTCTGGAATGTAATATTGACTTAACTCAACTTGAACTAAAAGTTGCATCACATGTTGAGGGGGAGCTGGATTTTTCTGCATTATTTTCTGCATTGAGCCTTGATTATTATCCGATTATGACATGCTTACGATGCTTTACATCTTGCCATGATTTATGCTCATTTGCTAGATTCATCATGACTTCATATGTGTAGACTAGCTTTTGCCATGATGAGTTAATTAAATTTGCTCAATTTGAACTAAAACTTGTCATGTTAGCATTTGAGATTAGTCTCTCTTGAGCTATCCTTTTATGATTCATGCCATGTCAAATAGGCTAGGTTGAGCGTTGAATCTCTTTTGAGCTTAGATTGAGCTGTCTTAAACTCTTGATGTAACATGAGTTAGTACAACTTGTCAAAAAGCAAAAAGATCTCTTTTGTGCGAAAAAACTGATCTCACCAATTCTTTCTCATGAGACGGCTTGCCATTGCACTAGGCACGAACTCAGGGGGAGTTTTGGATGACCTAGACTATCTTCTTAAGCTTCTTGCTTGGAGTAGTCGCAGAATGGCTTGAGATCTAGCACATGATAAAAATATTGGTTGAAAACAACCATAAGTTCCAAAAGAAAAATGTCATTTGTGCTCAATTTGCTTGAGCTATCAAAAGAATCAAGTACTTGAACCATTGTTTCACTCTTGAGTATATAACACTCTATTTGGACTCGATATTAGATTCTTGGTTCCGCTTAGCTTGATTGACATGGCTTGCATCATCCTTGGATGTCTCTAGCTAGACTTTACTTACTGATGACTTGACATGTTCATAAAATGCACTAAAACTCATATTGTCATCTAGTAGCTTCTAGCTGGTTTATACATATTTTGTCATGATCTTGATAGCTTTTCATTAAGTTATGGCTTGGTGTAATACATTATGGTCATTATGGATAATTCTCATGGCTCTAAATGCAGAATACACAAACTTCAGCCATTTCATCCATCATCATGACTTATTCTCTCTTTTGCTTTCTTGATGTGTTTATTGCCAAAAGGGGGAGAATAGATTGAAAAAAAAAGTCTTTTGGGAATTTAGAGCTTGTAGAACAATTTACTCTTTCTTGAGTTGCTCTAATGATTCCTTCTGTCGACATGGTCATGAGTTTCTTTTCTTTCTTTAGACCATGTTGGACTCTTTAAACTCAACTTCTTGTTTTTCTGGGTTTGTCAATATACTCATCAAGGGGGAGATCGAGAGACCATGTGGAGGTCATCCCGTTGTGTATGATGAGTAATTGACATCGTTTACGAAAGTCGAGTTTGAGTCGGTTGGTTCGGACCTAGACGTTGCGTGGCGTAACGGGCTCGGTCGGACTCGGTCAAACTTGGTCGTATGGGTTAAGGTTGCATATTCGATGACTCGGCTGTGTTTGATCTCTATTTACGCTTTCATGTATCGAGCGGTGCTATTTGACGTGTTTCTTGTCTGTGTGACTGCAGGACGTCGAGGCGGAGTCGTGGCGAGACACGGTGGACCGGACTAGGCGCATGTGGCGCTGAGGTCAGAACGGTCGGGATGTGTCGAAGACGACGTGGACTCGAGGTGTTTGCGAGGCGTGCGAGGCGAGGAGCGCGAAAGCTTCCCGGAAGGTGCAGGAGGGGCGAAACGGGAATTTCGCAAAACTGCAAAAGCGGGAGCGGGCGCCGTTGGACTTAGCGGGCGTAACGGAGCGGAGACCCGTTAGCCAAGGCTATAAATAGTGGAGAGGGCTGCATACCCCTTAAGTGACTTAAGAAAAGATTAGGGTTTTCTAGTCAAAAGAGGCTTTTGAGGTTTGTTTTGCTTTGCTCTTTAGTTGTTGGGAGAGAGCAGGTGTGCTCAGGATGTGTCTCCCGTAGCCTCAAGGGTGTTCCTGCGTGAGGTTGGTGTGTCCAGTGTGTTCTTTCCCTCTAAAACATGTATGAGTGGAGTTCTTGATTAAGGAGTGAGGGAGAAGATGAGTTGGAATCTCATGTAATCATTCCTCTGATTGTAATCGTGTATGAAGACTCCTTTGTGATCCTCATACTTCTAGGAATGAATCAATTTGATTTAAGTTGCTCCTGTCTTCTTGTTTTCCCTTCGTGTTCTTACTCTGTTCATACAGTTCTTGTCTAGGTTTTGATTTGGTTTGAGATTTTCTTTCACAAGGTGGGTTGAGTTTTGGCATGCTGGGACTTGAGGCTGTCAAATAACTATCCTCAAAGTCTCATGGCCAAAGGATCAAGAAATTGAGAGTAATTCGATTTTTAGTCTCTCTGTTCATCATTTCTGAGAATCTAGGTTTTAGGTTATCTTTTGATTTCCTTTTGTGAGATGGGATGAAATTTGAGATGTTGAATGCTAAGGCTATTGCTAACACATCCTCAAAATTTCATGAGCAAAGGTTGAAAGATTGAGGAGAAATTTGTATTTTGGTTTTGTCCCTGTATCTTTTCAGTTTCTCCCTCAAGTCTGAATTTTCTGGTTTCCTGTTGATTCCTCCTGTTGAAGTGTTGTCTATATGCTATTTAGTTAGTAGTTCTTCTCTTTTGGCCGAAATATCTCAGTGGTTGTGCAACTTTTTATCTTGGAAGAACCTTCTCAATTTTTCTGAACTCCGTTTTCAGCAGCCAACAAAATTTGTGGTTTCAGACCTTTGTAGGTTCAGTTCGGTTCTGCACTCTGTACTTGTTGAAACCTTGCCGAAAATCTTGTTCTCTTTTCACTGAATGTTTCCTCTTCAGTGCGTGTGGCTATGCAAATTACATCCATCAGTTTGTTGGTTTGCTACAGCTTCTACGCTCAGGTCTGTCTGAATTTTTCAGCAGTAAGTTCAGTTTTCGGCAGCCCCTCTGCATTTGCTGTGCTGTCTTCTTTTAGGCTGCCTCTTCACTGTAGTTTCAGAACAGCATTGGTAGCTCTCTACCGCCCTGCTCGATCTCATTTTCAGCTAGAAAGTGCAGCTAGTTACCTCCTTTTTGCCCTTGTTATTCTGCACTTGAAATCAAGAAGGAACTAAAGTAAACTGCTGTTTTTCAGCAGTAAAATCAGCATACCATGTCTTGATTAATTTTTGGTGAACTGCTGTTTTTCTGTTTTTATTGGCTGCAGTTTTTGTGCCTTGTTCGAATTGCTGTTTAGGATGAAGTCTCACTGTTTTTAGCAGGTTGTCTTGACATTTTCAGCAGCAGAAACAGTAGCATCACTTGCTGTTTACAGCTGAGCTGATTTTCCTGATGAGCAGATTTCTGCCAGCAGTAAACTGCATATAGTCTCTGTTTTTCCAACTAAAGGACAGCAGTAAATAGGGGATGTATGACTGCATTTAGTAGACTGCAGTTTTTAGCATCAGTCAGTTTTCGGTTCTGTGCTTAGTTTGACCTGCTGCTAATTAGTCGAGTCTTCTGTTCTCAGTTAAGCCTTTTGAGCCTCTGTGCTTGTCAAGATTGTTTTAGCCTTTCTTAAACTCTAGTCTTCTGTTAGTCAGCCGTTTGTTTTTTTTCAAGAAAGCACAAATCCTTCTTTCATAGCTATTGTAGCTATCGGTGAAAATATTTTGTGCGAATACTTGGGGGAAATTTGCAAAGGCACCATTCACCCCCCCTCTGTTGCCATATCCGATCCTACAGATGTCCTCATCATCTTCCCCTTCTTGAATTGGAGTCGTCCTCGACTCAAGCTCATCTTCCACGCCCAAGCAAGGTCGCAAATCTGCAATGTTAAAGGTGGGGCTAACCCCAAAATCTGCAGGCAAGTCTAACTTAAACGCATTATCATTAATACGTTCAAGTACTCTAAAAGGATCATCTGCACGAGGCATGAGTTTAGACTTTCTCAATTCAGAAAATCGTTCTTTACGCAAGTGTAACCACACAAGATCACCAAGTTCAAAAGTAATATGCTTGCGTCCTTGACTACCAGCAACTTTATATTTAGCATTCATAATCTCAATGTTCTCTTTAGTTGTCTCATGCATCTTACGTATGAAATCAGCACGTTGTTGCGCATCAAAATTTACTTTTTCTGAAGCTGGAAGAGGCAACAAGTCGATAGGTGCACGAGGTATGAAACCATAAACAATTTCAAAAGGGCATTTCTTCCTGGTAGAATGCAGCGAACGATTATAAGCAAATTCCACATGAGGCAAACATTCCTCCCACATTTTTAAGTTCTTTTAAGCACGACCCTAAGCATAGTAGACAATGTTCTATTGACTACCTCAGTTTGTCCATCAGTTTGGTGATGACAAGTAGTGGAAAATAACAGTTTAGTTCCCAACTTTCCCCATAAGGTTCTCCAAAAATGACTAAGAAATTTAGCATCACGATCTGAAACTATCGTATTCGGAATACCATGCAAGCGAACAATTTCCTTAAAGAACAAATCAGCAACATGTGTAGCATCATCACTTTTATGATATGGTATGAAATGAGCCATCTTAGAGAATCTATCCACGACAACAAAAATACTATCCCTCCCCTTCTTTGTCCTAGGAAGCCCTAAAACAAAATCCATAGAAATATCTTCCCAAGGTATGCTTGGAACAGGAAGAGGCATGTATAAACCATGAGGATTAAGTCGTGACTTAGCTTTTTGGCACGTGGTGCAGCGAGAAATGAAGCGTTAGATGTCACGCCTCATCTTTGGCCAATAAAATGGTGGAACAGAATGTCCTCGCCTTCTTCACGCAAGTGGCCCATCAATCCTCCTCCATGCGCCTCCCGTAACAACAAAAGACGAACGAGCCAACAGAATGCATAGCTTGCCAAAGACAAGATATGAAACCATCATGCACAACAAATTTATTCCAACCCTTTCCTCTTGACAATTTAGCAACACGTCTTTAAAAATAGCATCATGCACATATTGCTCCTTTATTGTCTCTAACCCAAAGATTTTGAAATCAAGTTGTGAAAGCATGGTATATCTCCTAGACAACGCATCAGCTATCACATTTTCTTTGCCCTTTTTATATTTAATGACATAGGAAAAGGTTCAATAAACTCAATCCACTTAGCATGTCTACGGTTCAGGTTGGTTTGACTTGAATATGTTTCAAGGATTCATGATCGTAATGTATTACAAACTCTTTGGGCCATAAATAATGCGCCATGTTTTCAAAGTTCGAACTAGAGCATATAATTCTTTATCATAGGTAGAATAGTTCAAACTAGGACCACTTAACTTTTCACTAAAGTAAGCAACATGTTTTCCTTCTTGCATTAACACACCCCCAAGACCTATGCCACTAGCATCACATTCTAATTCAAAAGTCTTGCTGAAATCAGGAAGTTGAAGCAAAGGGGCATGTGTTAACTTATCTTTGAGAGTGTCGAAAGCTTGTTGATGATTGGTGGCCCAAGTAAAAGGAACACCCTTCTTTGTAAGCTCATTCAATGGTGCAGCAAGGGTGCTGAAATCCCGAACAAAACGCCGATAGAAACCAGCGAGCCCGAGAAAACTCCGCACTTGTGTGACCGCTTTAGGAGGCGGCCAACTCGATAGCGATGATCTTGGCTTGATCAACCTCAATTCCTGCGGAGTAACAACATACCCAAGAAAACAAACTCGATCGGTGCAAAAGGTACACTTTTCGAGGTTACCAAACAAATGTGCATCTCTCAAAGCAATAAAAACAGCACGTAAGTGTTCAAGATGTTCATCTAGTGACTTGCTGTAAATCAATATATCATCAAAGTAAACTACCACAAACTTACCAATGAAAGCACGTAAAACCTCGTTCATTAATCTCATGAAAGTGCTAGGGCATTAGTTAAACCAAAAGGCATCACTAGCCACTCATATAACCCGAACTTAGTTTTAAATGCCGTATTCCATTCATCTCCAAGTTTCATTCTAATTTGGTGGTATCCACTACGCAAGTCAACTTTAGAAAACATTGTAGAGCCACTTAATTCATCAAGCATGTCGTCTAACCTAGGAATAGGATGACGGTATCTAATGGTAATATTATTAATAGCTCTACAATCAACACACATACGCCACGACCCATCTTTCTTTGGAACCAAAAGTACAGGAACAACATATGGACTAAGGCTCTCACGTACGTACCCTTTGTCAAGCAAGTCTCGCACTTGATGCTCAATCTCCTTAGTCTCCTCCGGTTGGTTCGGTATGGCGACTGTTAGGTAGGGAAGCTCACGGAATCAAATCAATTTGATGTTCAATACCCCTAATCGGTGGCAGCCCTGGAGGTATCTCAGCAGGAAACACATCCTCAAATTCCTGCAAAAGGTTAGTGATAGCAGACGGCAAAAAGCTAGATACATCATTAAGTGAAAATAAAGCATCCTTGCATATCAAAGCATAGCATGGCATTTCATCATGACAAATTTCAGCAAGATCAGATTTGGTTGCAAGCATGACACAACCCTTTAATTTAATTCCCTCGGTCCTAGAACTAGATGACAACCTGTCTTTCTTAGGTGGGAAAACATCCTTCATTACTTGCTGATTTTCAGATTCTTGTTCAAGTTCTTTCTTCTTATTTTCAGCTAGCTCTTTATCACAATTAGCAATTTCAGTAGGTGTCAAAGGTAGCAAAGTTATTTTCTTTCCTTTGTGCACAAGAGAGTATTTATTACTTCTACCATGATGAGTTGCATCGGTATCAAATTCCCATGAGCGACCTAATAAAAGTGAGCATGTTTGCGTAGGTACTACATCGAAATCAGCAACATCATGATAGGAACCAATGGAAAATTGCACTCTCGCAGATTGTGTTACCTTCACCTTACGCGTTGTTGAACCACCGAATGTGGTATGGGTGAGGATGCGCACGTGTGGTCAAGCCAAGCTTCTTGACCAATCCTGAATCCACCAAGTTATTGCAGCTCCCGCCATCAATTATAACACGAACACGGCAATCATTGACGATGAGGAACATCTGAAACAAATTATGACGTTGTAGCTTCTCCTCTTGCTCTTTTGAGTGCTCGATCACGCACAATTATGGTTCTATAACTCATCAGTAGCGGCGGCACCTAAAATCTCCTCACCATCACCGTCTCATCTCATGATCATCATCATCACCGCAAGGTTAGCTGCAAGAGCATATTCATCCTCAACATCACTAGCACTTACATAACCACCATCTTCTGTCGCAATGTACGCCCGCTGACTTGGGCAATCTCTCATGACGTGGCCCATCCCTTTACAACGGTGGCACACAATGCCCGTCGTACGACCCGTGGAAGCAACCAATGAAGAGCTCTTTGCTGGTGCTTGCACACTAGTAGATTTGCTCGCCTCGGGTGCGCGTGATGGTGGTGGCGGTGCTGCTGAACGCGCCCTACTCACAGAGGGGACAGCAGCTCGAAAAACAGGAGGTGGGGCTGTCTTGGGTTGCCCCTACGCCGCCTCGATATAGACATACCTCCAAAATTGCTCCTTGTCCTTTGTTGCCTACCCCGCAATTCTTTCTCTCGCCAAACAAGCAAGCCGGAACAATCTATTGATATCATTATACTCTTTGTAATCAATTATGTCCTGAATTTCACGCCTTAATTCCCCATAAAAACGAGCCATCTTATCCTCCTCATCCTCTTCAACATTACAACGCAAAGATGCCTATTTGCGCTCTTGATAATATTCCTCAACGATCTATTGCTTTGGTCTAAGCGCTGCAATTTCTTACGCATTTCACGTTTAAAAGCAGGAGGAACAAATCTAGCACGCATAGCTACCTTCAATCTATCCCATGTATCAGGGGCTAAGCCAGAATTAACTACTTGAGTCCACCAAATGATAGCAAAATTTTTAAATTCACTAGTCGCTTGTCTGACTCTATGCACTTCAGGAACTAGATGGGCATTAAATTTTTGTTCAACTGTCATCTCCCAATCTAGATAAGTTTCAGCATCATAGGTACCCGCAAAAGATGGTATGGAAAATTTAACTTTAGCAAACGGGTCATCATGAACATGAGCATTGTGATACGAAAATTATTGTTACCTCCCATACCATGACGGTTCGATGAGGACGGTGTCGTGGCCGTGCAGCACCAGCGTCACGGTTTTGTCTCTCATTATCATCTCCCTCCTCATGATCTTGGCCTCCATTGTTTGGTGGCCGATTCACCATTCTTTCAAGGCGTGTAGTGAGTGTTGCAATGCTCTCATTAATGGAACGTTGCATTGTATCCATCTTCCTATCGATGTCATCAGTAATGGCAGCGCGTTGTTCATCCAAAAGCGTCATGAGCTCTCCCTTAAAAACACACTCTTGCGCATCAGACATCTCACCTGCCATGGTTAGTAGCAAACAAAAGACAACACAAAGGTATTATCCCTATCAACTACTAGGTGGCGAGAAGTAGAATCACACACTCTCAAGCGTCTTATCACACTCTTACAAGTGTTCTTACCAATTCAGCAGGTGGTACAACCGGTGGCTGGTTCGTGACACCGTGTCGAGCGTGGGTACGATTGCAAGAGGGAGCCTGTTCTGATCAAGAGTAGGTGTAGCTTGAAGGCACAATATGGTAGCAATGGAGAACAATCGCTTAATTTCAGAATTGCATAGAATTGAATTATAGTCCGTATCTAACACTTAGCCTATGTTGCTGACCAACCAAGAATGGAAGAAGGCTAAAATCAAGTGTATGACAATGTGTAGGAGTGGTAAATACAAAATAATTCAATCCAATGCAATTTGGAATTGAAGAGCACAAGGTTGACTCAAAATTAAAAAACTGAAGATTTCTGTCCACTGGACAGCATGTCGGTATTTTGGCCGTAACTTTTTGTCAGATGCCTATTTTTCACTGATTCTTTTTTTATCTGTTTTATGACGGCTTTTTCTACAAATTTTCTTTTGGGGCCAACTTCTGAATCCCGACACAGAAATTCGCACAAAAATCACAACTGCTGACTGTTGAAGATTCAAAACAGATAATTGGGTCAACTTTCACCGCATATATCTCTTAAATTCCTTGCTGGAATGACTTGAAATTTTACAGATGGATGGATAAGGAATTTCTGAATCTAATGGCGGTGGTCTCACTCAAAAATAATCTCGGAATCAAAAGAGATGGTGTTTTTGGTGGCGGTTGCAGAGAAAGGAAAAAATCAGCCGAATTTGAAAATTAGGGTTTGGGGTGAGGAATTTTTCTTTTGTTTGGATTTTTTAATGGAATAAAGATATGACCAGCAACTAGACAATATTAATATGGACACAAATTCAATTTAGCAAACCAAAACTAACAGATTGAAAGGCACAATGGGGTTTGGACAGCGGAATTAATTCTTTTTGTAGGGCAATTTTTTTTGGACTATAGGAAATAAAAACCAATCTACTAACTAGGGATACAAGAATTACCTCACGGGCAACCGTTGCTCTGATACCAACTGATGTGACGATGGCCCGATCTTCCGAAAGGTACCGATAAATCGATTGTGGAGATCTCGACGTTGATGATCCAAAGGTTCGACCAAAATAGATCGAACCCTTGCAATCACTACACCATCGCTCCGTTGGTTATCAACCGTGCCGAACACGGTTGACCTCGCCAAGAAGGCTATCTCCTGCAAGCGAATCGAGAACACAAGCAAGAGAGTTTAAGACGCAATATGAAATTGTATTGCGAATAAAGTTTGAGTTCACAAGTGGGGTTTCTCAACCGAACATGCGGTGAAACTGCTAAGCGGAATAATCTTTAAGAAAAACCCAAGGAAAACTAGAGGGGTGTGACCTCCTTAAATAGGGAAGGGGGAAGCCACACTTATCTAATGAAAAGGGAGGTGGTACTAATCAGTTTTACTGTTCATGCGGACGTAGTATCGTTCACGTGAACAGACCGCCCAAATAGCCCAATTTACAAGGCCCTCGCCCACTTTGACTCGGACTGAAAAAGTGATGTGATTTATTTTGCAGTTTCTGATCTGCTCGGATGGAGTTTGGAGGTGAGACCAGATCCATCTGAAAGTAGACTTCAAGATCTTTCCAACGAGTACGCACGGACCCCAAGAAGCCTTCTGGATTAAAAGTTATGGCCGTTTGAAGTAGACGTTGTTACGAAGGCCGAATCTGAATCGAACTCGCGAATATGACTTGGATTGCGCTTGACGGTTCCACTTCTACACTTGAACTCGCGTGGTTCTTCTCCATGGTTCCTAAGGACAAGAAAATCACAAGTCTTAGGAAGTATCGAATGCTCACGAAATATTATTGACTCCTAAAACGAGTTTACCCGATAGTTGAGTTGACGAGCACGTGCCCGAGTGATTGGACCTTGCCCATCATTCATGGAAGCAGTAAGAGGGGTGTTCATATCAATAGAAGTGATGTCCTCATCAAAGTCCCCATGTCTGCCCATGACCGTGGGCACGGCTATTCGAATAGTTTTGACTCTGCAGAGTTTGTACACTTTCACCACAAGAGACAATCAACTCGTTGCCCCACAAGATTCCTTAGTCATGTGGTTGAGCAGACCATCACAGTGACTGTTCAAAATATCTAGCCTCTTTCGTCATCTCACCCTATGGGCTTATCCCACTTGCGGTGGGTCCCATACGTTGCACGGGATGTTTCCCACAGTAACTAACGTGGCGGGCTCCACTTCCCGCAACGCTAGCACACCGGAAAACTTCACCTCCCTTGGTGTCCCTTTAGGCCTTCCCTTGCCCTTGCAGATCCACTCCTATCCACTACCGGTGAGATGAGTCCGGGGTTTCAATAAATTTACTTAGCCAGGTTGTATTTTACAGACTTGTGGTTGTACTGTTTTACACGGGCTAACATGACAAGATTCAGACCTTAGAGCTATCTGGGTGGTTCTACCACATTCCATAATTTTCTTTGTGCTCCCTCCGCACCACATTCCAGCCCCCAAACCATCCACCCAGATACTAAGCAAGTTTGATGATTTTTGGGACATAAAATAACAGTTCCAAACATTCACCAGTCATTCCCACCATGACTGCCCAAATCATTTGTCATATTGCATGTGAGAGATTTTGGGACAACTAAATGCCCCCGCCTAACTAGCAATACTAGGCAGTGCGATAGGTTAACCTTAGTTGGGAAAAACTACGTTATACTAATTTTGTTATGGCGACAAGGTTCACATATCCCAAGTTGTTTCAACGGGTAATACTAACATGCAAAATAATGGGTGTATATCTAAACTCTATAAAAACTGAACATATCTTATCACATAAAATAATAGCATGCACATGGATAATTTAAAGGAAATTAATTTGCATAAACATGGGTTCAACATGATCAAAGTGATAACTCGCCTTGGTCACAATGGTCTGGCTATTCATGCTCTGGGGTTGCTAGGTTGGCTGCCTCAGTGTCTTCCTCCTGAGCCTCGTATGCTATTTTAATCGTACGCGAATATTTGCATAAAAAGAAAAGCAACAAATCACTCCAAATAACACCAGAAATTCAAATGAACTCTAAAAAGTATGATTTCAGTTCCATTGGATAGATCTTGAATTTAGACGAATTTAGAAATTTGTCTCACTCAATTTGGAGTTAAAATGAAGAAGTTATGCCATTTTAAAATTCTCAGTTCAGATAAATCCCTAAATTATTAAATTTCTGACATGTGGGGCCCACTGCTATTTTTAATTCATTCGGTTTATTTTATTCTTTTTCTTTTCGTGTCTCGACCGGTAGGCCCACACTGCAGCGCTCGGGTCCCTGCGCTCGGCCGACGGGTGGGGCCCACTTGTCACAGTTCGCAGACCCATCATGGTGACAGTGGGGCCCACTGTCACCGCAAATTAAAAGAATGGGTCAACCCCCGCACGCGAACCGGGGCTTGAACGCACGGGGAGCCAGGGGAAGAGAATCATTGCAGAGCCAAGTGAGCGGGGAGGCGTTGCCTACCCAGTAAGGGTAGGTAACCCTCTTGAGGTGGCTCGGGGAGGCGGCTGGGCAGAGGAGGCCGAGGCCGGCGAGGGCGGTGACGTCGGCGGCGATGGGTGGCCGGAGAGGTTCGGTCGGCCGGAATGCGTCGCGGGGTCACGGGAGCCGATGAAGGTGGCGGTGGGCCGAGGGCCGGAGGTGGGTCGGCGGCAGGTACGGCCGCGTGAGGAACTCCGGGACGCGGGACGGGTTTGTGGTGCTCCGAGGTGGTGTGGAGGTTGAATTGAGTGCTAATGGCGTGAGTCGGCGGGAGGACGCCGGCGTTTTGAAGAAAGGAGGCCGGCGGTCTGGGATTTCGGGGCAATTGCTAGGTGAGAGGGAGTCAAGGTGTAAGAAGGATGGAGGGAGCTCGGGAGCTTTATGGGCACGCGGGAGGGCGGATCGAGTGCCTCCCGGCGGTCGTGTCGGCGGCGCGCGGAGCAGGGGTAGGGGCGGGCGTGGCGGGGCTCTCCCGAGTCCTCGAGTTCTTGTGTGGCTTGAGGTGCTCGGCGGGCATGGCGACGGACCGAGCGCGGCAGCAGATGGTGCGAGAAAAAGAGGCGGGCGGCCGAGGCGCCCGCAGACGCGGTCGGACGGCAGCGTCCACCGTCCGGCGCGGGCGACCGCTGGTCCGAGACGGGGAGCGAGGCGGCCGGGCTGCGGGCGCGAGGGGACAGGGCGCCCGGGTGGCGCGAGCGAGAGGGGAAAGAAGAAGAAAACAGTCTGGGAGGCACTGGGGCGATCTTGGTGGCGCACGGGTGGGCCGGTTCGGCTGGGTCGACCGGTCTGCCCCATTTTCTTAAAATTTTTATTTTTCCTTTTTCTTGTTTTATTTAATTTCTTTGATTTTGTGGAACCTTAACCATAATTTAAGAAATGCTTTAAAAGTTAATTTCAAAACAAATACAGAGCAAATTAATGCAAAATTTTTTATAATTCTAATTTCCAAAATTTCAGGATGTTACAATACTCATATCCGACATTTGTCCGATTCGTATTCAAATCCGACAAAAAATATAGATGCGAATATGGTTTGAGCACTATCCGATCCATTTTCACTCCTAGTTTCAAGTTTCAACCAGAGAATTTCCTAGACCTAGTTAGCCCTATGTAAGACAAGACAGCAAAGTGCAATGTCAGCATCAACAACGCCAAATTAATTAACTAATTGGAGGCAAATGAGTTATTTTGAGCATCCTGGTCTCATAGTGTCGATGTCGGGGCCGAATATACAACCCTCTATGTATACTGCAATAGTTAAGATTACGCTAGTGTACATAGCTCTAACTAACTAAATAAACAAGTTTTGACAAGAAATAGTGATTTTGGCCTTACGATCGAGTTCACATTTATTATGCCTCATAGGCATTAGACACAAAAGAAATAAACTACAACAAAACAAAAGATAACTCCGACAAAAAAACCGATCTCATGCCACAGGCAATCGACTAGGGTGCTTAGTCCAGCGATCGGCCTTTCTTGTAAAACTCCTCCTTAAAGAGCAGCGGTGATTCTTCTTCTTAAGCAATTAAGTTATGATGGCAACAAGGGTGAGTACAGATAGTACTCAACAAGTTGGGCATATAGTATGCAATGTGTGTGTGCACGCGTGTAACAGACCAGCTATTTATTTCAAAATTTTTAATGAAAAAATAATAATTAAATTTAAAATAAAAACAAGTGTTCTTTGGTTGCCTAAATTTTGGAGATTTTATTTGCTTGTTTTCTGCTATTAAAAAAGGCTTTTCTTAAAAGTAATTTAATTAAAAATAGACAAAATTTATTAAATAAAGGGTATTTTGAATTTACATAAAACATCCTATTTCAAATTAATTATTTTAAAGCATTTGGTTTTTATCTGGATTTTCTATGTTTTTTCTGGATTTTTAAAATCAATTTCAAAGCTAAAAAGTATTTTTTGTAAAAAAATGTGAAGGCCAACTTTACATTGGAAATATTTTTTTTCCTAAGTCCAGAATATATTCAGAAATTTCTGTGATATTTTTTTGAATTTTTTAGACTTTATTTGCTATTTTCTAAGTGTATTTGAAAGTTCATAGATTGTCTAGAAATTATAAAACACAATTTAAACCCAAACTCTCACTAGGCTGACACGTGTCAAGCGTAGATCGAATCCACCCTGGTCAATTTAATCTCGGCCGTCCGTTGCCACCAACCCCTTCATTTCTCTGCTGACGGCTCCGATTGCCTCCTTGCGCCATGTGGGACCCACCGCCTTCCTCTTCCTTCCCCTTCTTCCCCATGCCGACTGCCATGGCCGCCATTGTCGCGCCCCTCAAGCTCTTAAATTCACCCATTTCCACCTGTTGGCTCGGGCAATTGCTGCCATTATTAGCCTTAGTCACTCCCCACTTCATTCCCCCACTCTCTTGTCCATTTTCCTCTATTTAAACCCCGCCACTGCCTTGAACCTGCCACCAATGGCCGCCTTTATTCTGTTGAGTAACCGCCGTCATTCTCCTTACCCTGAGCTCCTATAAAAGCCTCCCACTCCATTCCCTCATAACTCCGTACCCCAATCCTCCCTCAATCTCAATCCTCGGTGCCTGAAGCACCGAGCCCATCCACTTCTCCCTTCGCTTGCCGGCAGAACACCGTAAGAAATCACCGCCGACTTAGTCTACCCCGCGCCTCACCGACGTGGCCTGCACCTTCCTCATCATTGTGCGCACGTCCTCCACACCACCGACCACCTTCAGCATCTACACAAGGTATGAAAGAACTCCTCGACTTCTCCTTTCTCTTTTGCACCCTCGTCGACCGTTGTTGAGCACAGGAGCACTGGCAATCGCCATTCCCAAAGTGCCACAGAAGTACCTTTTGACCCTTGTCATTCTCGACCACTATCGGTTTCGACCGCTCTGGTTGGTTTCTACCGCTCTAGTCGGGATACGACCACTTTGGTCGGTTAAGACCACTCTAGTTGGTAACGACCGCTCCTGGCAGTTCGACACCTAGGAGGTTTTCGACCGCCCTCGCTTCTGACCCCCTTCGACCACTCTTTAAACTCTAAACTCCCAGTGTTTCGACCATGACCACACACAAAATCCTGTAGCTTCTGACCGCCCTTCTTTCCGATCACTCTTGCCTTCCAACCACTGCTTCCGACCACGGTCGCTCTCGACCACAACCGCGCATGACCATGGAAGCCTCTTCGATTACCTTAGTCACTCTGACCGCTCCCGATCACTCTCGTGCCCTAACCACTTTTTGCACTCTATGGCTTTCGACCACACCCTCTCTCGACCACAGTCGATGCCGACCACTGCCGTCTCAGACTACCTCCAACCTTCGACTACGACCACTGCAAACCATCGACCACCCTAAACACTCTAAAGCCCTTGGCCACACTAAAAACTCTATAGCCTCCGACCACTACAATCTCTCCGACCACTTTATAGCTTTCGACCACTCTTTAGACTTTGACCACTCCGTACGCCAACCACTCTTTAGACTTTGACCACTCTGTAAGCCTTCCAATCACCAACTTTCGACCATAGTCGGTTTTCGACCACTTTAATCCTTTCGACCATCCCATCCGACCACTCTCAGCATTTTGACCACATATAGTTTTCGACCAAATATAATTTCCGACCAAGTATAATTTCCGACCACAGTTGTTCGAACACCCAAAGCCTATCGACCACATATAGCTTTTGACCACCAAACTTCGATCATTCATCTTTCGACTACTCTTGTTCTGACCAATCTCTTGCTTTCGACCACCTGAAGATCCACCCAATATAACTACTTCGACCATGGCATAACCTCCAATCCGTTCGACCACAGTAAAACATTTCGACTATTGCTTTGTGTAACAACCCAGCTATTTATTTCAAAAAATTCAGTAAAAAAATTAAAATTTAATTTAATTTAAGATAAAATCAATTGCTCTTGTTTGCTTAAATTTTAGAAATTCATTTGCCTATTTTCAGCTTTGGAAAAAGGCTTTTGTTAAAACTAATTTAACTAAAAACATAAAACTATTGTTAAATAAAAGGTATTTGAAAATTTTTGTAAAAATACTGTTCCAAATTAAGTATTTAAATCAATTTGGTTTTTATTTGGATTTTCTGTGATTTTTTGGGATTTATTTGGAGTTATGTGGATTTTCTTTCAAAACCTAGAATAATAAAAATGTACTTTAAGTATTTTATTAAAGCCAAAAAGAGTTTATTTTGCTTTTCCTAAGCTTCCCTAAATTTTATAGAATTTGTGAGAATTTTTTGTAATTAAAAATTAATTTTAGAATTCAAAAGGTATTTTATAAAAATTTTAAAGGCCAAAAGTGAATTAAAAATATTTTTCCTAAGTCTAACATATATTCAGGAATTTTGTATAAATTTTCTAGAATTTTTAAACTTTATTTAGTATTTTCTAAGTATTTATAAATATTCCTGGTATTTTCTGAAAATTTAATCCGAATTTATCTCAGGCCGACACGTGTCACGCCCAGATTTAATCCATCTCTCTCCCCGATCTAATCTCAGCCGTCCACCATAACTTACCTTTTCGTTTCATCCAACGGCCGAGATCCCTCTTTGCTTGCCACGTGTCACAAATCCGGCCACTCACCCCTTCACCTCCCTCTTTCTCTCACCGACATGTGGGCCACCTATGTCATATCCATCTTCCTCCTCACCTTCTTCCACCTCCCGCCCGCCGCCATTAATGCCGCGCCTCGAGCTCCGTTCGGTCGCTCTGCTCCCCGATGACTGCCCCCTCGGGCTCCTCCCTCGCCGCCGCACCCGCGCCGCCCCACTCGCTTTCACACTCGGCCAAACCGGCTCAGCACTGCTTTCCGTGAGCCGCCGCCTCCTTCCCTATAAAACCTCTGGGGGAAGCCTCATTCGGCACCGCCTCCCTCCACCGCCCCTTCTCCCCACCTCGGCCGAGCCTCCCGCCGGCCGGAGCATCGCCGTCCCCGAGCACCACCGCCGCCATCTCTCTCTCTCTCTCCGCCGCCCTTCTTCCGGCCACCCTGAACTCCGACGTCGGTATAAACCGAACCCCCGCCGCCTCCTCTAACTCCACCGCCCTCGTCGGCCGCCGGCGAGCACCCACGCTCCCAAGCCGCCGCCCCATGCGCCGCCCCCATCCTCTCGGCCACGTCGGTGACCAGTGCGGATGTGGCGTGAGTGGCGACCACGTGGCCACCACGTCGACCTCGCCACATCATCCTCCTTTTTTAATTAATTATTTCCCGAATGCTGACGTCATAATTATCTTTTTCAGTACAAAAATAATTCTCAAAAATAAGCCTTTTTCATTTTCTTTCTTTTAAAACTTCCGGAAGGCATAACTTTCTCATTTAACTCCGATTTGACCAATTCAATTTTCTAAATTCTTATAAAATCCTAAACTATCCAAATATAGACTCTGTTTCAATTTTTCAATGTTATTTGAATTTATTTGTTTGTTTCTTCGCGCGTATAGATTTCGACGATTTCGGAGAGCACGACTGCGACGATTCGAACCAGGTTCCAAGCAAGGCAAGTTACACCCTTGATCATATTGATCCCAATATTTAAAATTATTTATGTTGTTTTTAAATTATTATGCATGCTTATTTTTAATCAAGTCTAGTTTAAATTCAGTTTAAATTGTAGTTATGCCTAAATCCTTTGTATAGCCAAATTTGACATTGAATACCATTATACCTTGTCAACCCTAGATAAAACCTAGTTAGTACATTAGTATTAACTAGAAATGTTATAGAAATGCTTAGTCCTGCTTATAATGATTATGGTTTGGGACAATCTTTCACATGAAATGATAAACTTTTATCTTGTATTCTTGACTTTGGTGAGTCAGAAATGTTTATGAAATTATTTCCAAACAAAGTATAAAAACTTGGTTTAGACTTAGGCAAATGGTTAGAGTGGTGGGTGCTTGCTGGCATACATTGTTGTTTGGTGACTCAATGTTGATTGCCAGGCACAAGTGGTATGTGGTTGGCGCCTAAGTCAGTAAAGGATCGGTCTGTGAGCTACTGTTGCCAAGCCCTATCGTACTACCACAAGTCTAGTATGGGACAGACCTGACCAATTAATTTGTGAAGTTCCAACTTAATCTCGCTATTGGCTGAATATGGGCGCGGCATAGGCCGTGAGAAGTCTCACATGGCACAAGAGGCTGCTCCAACATGTGGATTCATGTTGTGGTGAAACCTTAGTGGTGGCGTGATTATGTTGATAATGGATCATTGTAAAGGCCTTGTTATGATTTTCTCAGTCGCATGCCTACGGAAGCGTGTAGTGGCCGACATTATGAGATTATCATATCTTGTGGGTAAAGTTGTACAACCTCTACAGAGTGTATAACCTATCCTGGATTGTCGTGCCCACGGTCATGGGCAAGTTGAGTAAAGTTTTTCACAGATTAGATTTTTTTTTCAAAATGGTTTATTAAAACCTTATGGATGGATGGAATCCATGAGAGATTTTGAGAACCGTATGGATAGATGGAATCCATACAAGTTTGTTTTTAAGAAAGGATGGTCCGGGTGGGATGCCCGTGGATAGGTTGGTGTAGGGGATGGACCTGTACTAACGTTATTTATTTGATTACAATGTTGATCTTACGTATTGTATCAAATTCAGCTTTTGCACTTACTTTATGATATTTACTTCAATGTTGTCTTTTATGCAAACTAACAATATTATGCCCTCCTTTGATATTCCATATGCATGCATTAGCTCTGTTAATCCTCCTGGTGTAACTTGTGGAGTACTCATGTTGCTCAATTTAACTCTTTCGGAGGAAGCCTTCGACGACTTCGGTGAGGATTGCGACTAGGCCACGTCTTACAGTCATTCGCCTTGTGGGAAGACTGGATGGGCTGCTACTTTGTGTTATCTTCCGTTGTCATCTTCCGCTGCTATTGTAAACTTTGGCCATCAGACTCATACTAGTTAAATAAAGTTTGTTATTATGCATGATATTTGTCTTTGTTATCACTGTGTGCACTAACTTTTCCTGGGATAGTGCGATTGACACAGAGTGTTTCGGAGTTGTTGCTCCGGGTCCCGACACTTTGCCAACTACTGCAAGCTTTTGACCACTCCTACTTTCGACTATTGCTATTTTTGACCACAACAAAAATACTTCCAAAAGCCCGTTCTCCTTCATAGCTCCGATTGAGCTCATTCAAATTTCTAAATTCATCCAAAATTCTAATCTATTCACTTCTGCCATCCTTTTGAATACCTAGAGTTTATTTGGTAACTCTAAAATTTGAATTCCAAATTCCAATTCCAAGTTCAAATTCCGAAGTCTCAATTACATTCCAAATTTTTAGTTCGTTTCCAAAAATCAAATTCTCTTCAAAATCTCCAGAAAAATATTCATTCTATTTTTCTGGGTCCGTTCGACCACCTGATAATTTCTAACCTTTGAGAGCGAACGTGGTGGCTTCTTTTACTTTTGGTCTATGCATTTGCGTGGTTAGATTTGTTTTGAAGTTAGTAGTATCAAATAATATAACTTAAATGTTTAAGAATATATTTACATATCTTTACTATTTAATAAGTTTGAGTTGGTGGTTGGTGTATTCTTCTTCCTCCATTCTCAATCGTATCAACTACCCCTCCTCTCCACTTCCACCAACAGTTACCATCTCCCTCCTCTCTCTCCTATCTAACTCAGGATGATGTATGTGACATAATTAAGCCTTGTTGCACTTGCAATGTATCATCTGTAGGTAGTCCTGCATGGACTGTATAGTTTTTTATATGTCCTATCTTTCTTGGTGATGCAAATCTGTAAAATTTATATAGTTAGAAACTGATGAAAATTAACTCATCATCATTTGAATTATGCCCTGATTCCTCTTGCCTTTTGACAATTGACCTGCATTAGCTGAATGCCTATGTGTTGTTACGGATTTAAAAACTTTTAGAACATGTTTGTATGCATATTCTAAAAATTTTTACTACCCGTGAGTTTCTTTTAAAAATCCGTAGTAACGCACGGGCATTCAGCTAGTCTTATAAGATATTTAGATTTTGCGACATCATAAGCATTAAAAATGACAATAGAGAGTTTGAAGGAAAATACAACTTGTGAAACATAATTGAAGTACGAGTTTTCATAGAAGAAAATCATTTCATAATAAGTTGTTGGGGTTCTTGAAAATATGAGCACTCTCCATCACGCATGGATTATGTAGCTACAACCTAGCTTGAGAGCAAATGTGGTGATTTCATTTTACTTCTGCTTTAATATTATAATACATAGCCATATATATTTTTCTTTAATTTCCATTCCAAATTAAAGTTACTTACAGATTTTACTTTGGAATTTGTATCAAAATCAAATTACTGATTTATATTATTTTATTCTAAATTTTAATTATTTTTTGGTTGGAATTTGTATACAAATGCAATTGCTATTTTCTAAATTTTATTCCAAATTATATTTATTTAGGTATTTCACTTAGGAATTCGTATGAAAATCAAATTATAGTTTTATTTTATTTTTTATTTCAAATTTTAGTTATTTCTGTATTGTATTTATATAAACTCTTTCTTTTAATTTAGACTGTTATAATCTTGACCTACCACAAGCGATGGTATAGATCGACCTTTATGTTTTTCCTCCGATTAGTATGGTAATTTATATTCCTTAAGAGCGAACATGGTGGATTTTTTTTTGCTTCTACTTTAATATTATAATAGATTGACTACAGACTTAAAATGCTGGAATTTGTTTCAAGGCACTCCAAAATCGTGGTCTGACTAGACGAGACTATAAAATTCTAATCATTTGCCACAACACATCACGACCATTGAAATAATATTATCGAAGCAAATAGGAGAGTGAATGTGCACGCAATGCCTAATTTGTCCTTGGCACAAAATTAATAAAAAATTTAAAAAAACTCTCTCCCTCCTACGTCCTCCTTGTAACATCCAACAATATCCATTTTTGGCTAAAATCAAATTAAAATGCCATTTCTTAATTTTTGAGAACATTTTAGAATTTTTCTCAAATTTTAAAAGCCATTTTCATTTATATTTTTTTATGTATTATTTGTAATAGTGGTATCAGAGAACTAGAGATTAGGGTTCAAAAGATTCGAGAGAGAAAAAATTCGTCGGATTCGTAACGGTCGTCCAGCGCATCTCGCGCAGAGCAGATCCGATCGGGACGAAAAATCATCGGTGCGTATCCCATCGCGCGGCGCGTCTTTGTCTCGGTCCTCGGTTCAGGCGCGATCAGCAACAGAGTGCGGAGGCAGCAGCACACCAGAAGATTCGCCTCGTTCCGCGTGTGAGCCGAGACGCAACAGCAGCGAAGGAAAAATCCTTTAATACTAGCTTTGTAAGCAAGGAATCTCCCATTGGAGTAGCTACGAAAAGACTTGCAGAGGAAACACTGGCACGGAAACCGAGGCCAAACGATTCGTTTTTAACAAAAACAACGCAGCGTCCAGAGCCTGTCGGCTGCACAAAATCATTGGCCAGATTTGCTACACGTACCGGAGTGACGTGAGGTTGTTTACGCTGATTTTATTGGAGCAGTTCATCACATTTTTCAACTATTAGAAAGAATTTGGTTCAAACTAAAGATTATTGAAGTTGATTCGAATTTGTATCATATCCGTAAAGACACTTCGTCGTCTCATATCAGACGTGGCATACAGGTGTTAGGGCCATACATATGTTGTATCAGACGTGATGTCAATCTGTAGCAACGGACTCTGATTTGGCTTCCTCTTTATATATGGTTGTTTCTCTCGCCCTATATATGTACCGCAGTAGCTTATAGGAAGAGAAAACTGTAGAATCGTTGATTGCAATCAGAGGGGTGAATGATTGTAGTGCCTAGCGGAAGCTCTTTTTTTATTATATCTCTGCTATTTTATAACCATCCAACCTACCAATCACAGCAAAAAAATAAACAACAAAAATCAATATTAAAATATAAAATACCTTATGCTCTGGATTTTTTTCACTGACCTCATGGCCGTTGCGCGAAAACCCGCCAGCGAAAAAAAGCAAAAGTGCGTCCAGCGCTCGCCTTTTCCGATCGGTACGAGTCTCGGCCGTCACTCGCCTTTTTTTTTCAATCAACGCGAAAACAACACGGCGCCGCTCGCTACATCAATAGAGGTGCAAAACGGTAACAGATAATTCGTTTTATCCGATATTTATATCCGAGAAAATATGAATGTGGTAAGT